>JAMJFZ010001089.1:7462500-8060000 GCA_026225945.1 Cricetomys ansorgei | reverse complement strand
ATATTGCTTAGAGTGTGCTTCTAGAACAGCCTTACATCAGAATCAGGTGAGATTTGACCTTTGTTTGTTTGTTTTGAGATATAGTTTTCCTGGGTATTCCCAGGAATACCTGGGATACCTTCTAATCCTCCTGCTTCAGCCTCCCGAGTACACACATTTCAGGTATGCACTACCATTACTGGCTTAAAATGTGGATTTTACATGTCTCCAAGCCGAACCTTCTGAATTAGAGTTTGAAGAATAAGAGAGAGTATATAGAGTTTCCCAACTATGTCCAATTATGTATTCAGTATTACACTAGAGGTCCTGGATAAATAAGTCAAGCAAAATAAATGTAAGAGGTAATTAATTTGAAAGCAAGTAATAAACATTTCACTAGTCATATGTATCAGAACTGTGTATACACAGAATCCTTAAGAGTATATAGGCTGTTAGAACTAAATAAATTTCACAATATTACTGGATATGTTTGTATAAAATATCCATATCCTATATAAAAATTAGAAAATAAAATTTTATATTTAATTAAAATCTAGCTGTCTGTCTATCTATCTATCTATCTATCTATCTATGGGGTTGAGCATGTCTGTGTCAAGGTGCCGATGACCACAATAACTGTGGTGGCCAGGAAAATTTGTGAGTTGGTTCTTTTCTTCTACCATGTAGGTTACAGGGATTGAACTCAAGTTGTCGAGTTTGGTGCAAGCCCCCTTATACAGTAAGCCATTTTACTGGCCCGAAAATAAAAATTTTAAAGTGCCACACATAATGGTATTAAAATAGTCAAATAACTACAATTTTTTAACAAAAATTAGTAATAATTCTATATAAAAACTATGAAGCTTCATGGACATAAAAGAAGATTTGAATAATTCAGTGATGGGATTAACATACCGTGATTATTTTCATGAATCTAAAGAAATTAAATCATTGGTAAGGCATTGTTGATCTGTAGATTTAATGTAATTCCAAACAAATCTAAGCATTTTTAAAGAAAATTTGACAACTGATTATAAAATGCACATGGGAATAAAGAAGGAGAATGGGAAGCTTGATCTTGACAAATGAGAATGAACTTATCGGATTTATAGTGAAAGTCACCAAGGTTTATGAATGGACAGAATACAAAAACAATGTAGGATGACTAGACCAACGGAAGGCCTAAAAACAGACATACATCCAAACAGTCCTATGACTTGGGTGAGAATATCTTTGTAATATAGAAGGGAAAGGATGAACTCTTTATAATGCTTTGTCTTTTGGACATTCACAGAGTAGACGAACACTCTGGATCCCTTCCTCACTCTAGACACCAGCTCCGATTTCACATGGATCATGACGCTGTATGTGAAGGACAAATGATATAATTTCTAGATGAAAATTCCTCTACTAGGGAAACAATTTTATGACCTCGGAAGAGAATTTTATAAGAAGCAATAAGCACAAAAGAATAGATAGCCTCGCCGGTCAATGAAACTAAAAAACTTTTATTCGTGTCAAGACACCATTTAAAATGTAGTGTGCCATGTATGTGAGGTACATCGAAAACAGTGCCAATCAGGGAATGCATAACACTAAATGACCACTTAGAGAAAAGTAAAGGTCTCAAATCAAATATAAGTTCCTATCTCAAGAATATAGAAAAAAGAGAGAAAGAATTCCCAAGGGAGAGGAAATAAGGAAATAATAAAGATAAAAGTAGAAGTCAATGAAATTGAAATAATGGAAACAAAAGAAAGTTAAATAAAATAAAAAATGCATCCCTTAAACTTCAATAAAAATTGATTACGTTCTGGAAAAACTAATAAAGAGGAAAAGACTGAAGACGCAGCTCTCCAATGCTAGGAAATGGATAGCGGTATCACTGTGGATGCCATAGCCTTTAAGACGATAAAGGGAAATGCTGCCCATATCTTCCTATCTAATTCCTTTGGAAAACTTTGAGTATGTTTACATGAGTAGAGGTAAACCTAAGCTTACATATGTCCAGATTGATAAATTCATAATGTGTCCAAAGGAAAATTACTTATAAAATACTTAAATCCAGAGGCAAACAAAACAACATTATCTATTGGCACTGTTCTTGGTCTCCTGCCATAAGTAGGTGGTAAGACTGTTCTGATACAGAGCATAGCGAAACCAACCTTAACTGACCTCTCACCCTGAAGGATAGTTTATGTAGTGCCAGAAGGTGACACAGGATGATGGGGAAGAAATACATCAACTATCGTATGCACTGCTGGATCTGCATGCTATAATACTGACCTGCCTGGCATGATATTCCCACTGGTGCAATAGTGGCATAATGGTTATATAGGTAACCAACTGCTTTTTGGCTGGCTAAGAGGCCTGCCTGCTCCACAGGAGGGATTTCATGTCTGCTACTGGTTAGTGGCCCATGATCAAAGACCATAGACCCAAGGGAACAAGCTACTCTTGTGGTTTTGCTAGATGAACATGTTATGAAACTGCCTTGTAAATATTTAAACATGTAGATTTGTGTTGCCCTCAAATTTGGTCAGAAAGCTTCTTTGTGAAGTAGGTAGTGGTTACTATAGAGACTCATAACTCATCAAAATGCCATGTATAACTAACAGTGAATGCTTGATTTGTAGATAATCATCTATGCGAACCTCCCCCATTCAAGATGGGAACACCTTGTGGAAGTTGGGGCATGGAGAGGAGAGATGTGGAATGCCGAGTTCTGTGCATGCAACACATGTCTGCTGCATGGATCAATACATAGCACTGTTGTTCTCTGCATGTGATTAAGCCAGTAAAAATCCCAACATTGATAGGGAAAGACTCCTGGGCCACTTCTTTATTGGAGGGGCTATTGGCAATCGGTGGCTGCCAAGAGAAGGAGATTCACTCTTCTTAGGGAATACGGCTGCTGGTGACTGCTCACACTTGTGGATGGCCTCAAACCTGTGCTCATACGGGCAGCAGTAACTGTACTCTGGAGATTACTAATAACAACAACAAAGAAGGACATGAAGTTGTGAAAATAAGCAGTAATGGGGAGCTGGAAGGCAGTAGTGATGGGTGGATATGACCAAAGCACACTGTCTATACATGAAGTTATCAAAGAACCAATTATAGTATTATAACATTTTAATTTCTGTAATATCGTCAGTGTCATGCTTCAAGAAGAAATTACTGCTATGAGCAGTTCTATGGATGAATGTCACAGACTTCGTGTTGAAAAATAGAAGCCATTTCTAAAAGAACAAATACTAAATGTGCCCATTTGTATGAAGGTGAAGAATTAGTTCTGCGCTGGAGGCTGATGGGGCAGGTGTTGTCTTAGGGAATGAAGAAGAGCTTTGTGATGTAAAATGAACTTAAGTCTTGACCTGAGTGGTGATGGTACTTTTCAGCAACGCTTCCTAAAAAGCTTCATATTACACACATTTTGTATTTATTCATGTCAAATGATGAAGATGTGACATTTACCACTGAAGAACAATATTATAGAATGCTTCCATCTAATTAAGATATGCAAGTCAATTTGAGCCATATTTTTAAGATAGGAACTGAATGCTTGTGGAAACATATCATTCTTAACAAATGAATGGATGAGAATTATTTATTAATGACTTGGACCATTTGGGGAATGCTCATATTACACTATGCCAACCTTTTGTCTTTTAAATCTTTATTTGACTGTTAGCTTGGGTATATTATCTTAACCATCTCTGGCACCTACACTTTTTATTTTATTTTTAACATGTATTTATTTTATGTGTACGAGTGGTCAGCATGTGTGTATGTACCATGTGTGAGCTTGTAATTTTTTACCTATTTATTTAAGAATTTTTTATTTTTCTATATGTGGATTTAGCTTTTACATTTTTTTCTATTTTTCTTTTATTGAAAATAGATTTTCATATGCCTTTAATTTTTTAAAGTACCCTGCTTGGACAACATAAGAAGGTAATTGTGTTGGAATGTGTGCAAGGAATAAAATAATTGATAGAAGTTGTTGTGCTTTGATAAGGTTAAAATGAAAAGAGAAAAATCACAGGAATAAGGGGCTGGGTCGAAGAGGCTTGCATTGATCCAACTGGGATAATTTGGAGACAAAAATCTATGGTGTTCACTAAAAAAAGATGTTAAATTAAAAGAAGACATTCAGCTGGGCAGTGGTGACACACACTCTTAATCCCAGCACTTGGGAGACAGAGGCAGGTGGATCTCTGTGAGTTTGAGGCTAGCCTGGTCTACAGAGTGAGTTCTATGACAGCCAGAGTTACAACTGAGAAATCTTGTCTCGAAAAACAAAACAAGAAGAAGAAAGAGAAAAAGAAGAAGGAGGAGGAGGAGGAGAAGAGAAGGAAGAAGAAGAGGAAGAAGAAGAAGACACTCACGGGTCCTGATATTAAATGAATAAGAACTGGTAAAAAATGCATGCATGGATACATGAATGAATGAATGAATGAATGAAATCAGCAGAAGAAATGTCTCTTGCTTCTTTTTCTCAGTAGAATGCTGGGAACTAACTTATTAATGTGGAGTTAGGTGTGGTTAAAAACCATTATTTTTTAACCATTACAATAAATATTGCACATGGCAAAAAATGTGCAAGAAAGACCCAACACAGATGTAGACTCTAAGGGGAGGTTTGATGAAGAGTAGGGTATTTTATGGCTTTAAAGTGTCCTCCCCACATCTGTTATTTTCAAGGTTGAAACTAGACAGCATCTTGCCTGGCCAATGAAAATGGTCACCTCTGGTAAAGGACAATTGGGTATTGGTTGTCTCCACATATGACACCTAGAGAAAAATGTAACGTTTCCTTTGGAGAATTCTAGCCTAGAAGGAGCAAACTTGAGTTTCATCATGAGAGCATGAGAGACAACACTGAATTAGGAGTGGTCTCTTAAAATGAAAGAGCAGAATCACGATAAATGGTAACTTGAGGGTATAGAAACGCTCCAGAGTCAATAAAGCAAAAGAGACCTGACACTGGACTGGGCTCTTCCGGACCATAACCTTGGGCTGAACTGACCTTGGCCTAGATTCTGCCCTGGAGTGGAAGGGTGCTTTAAGGGACATTCCCAGTCAGCTTAGGTTAAAATGCAAAGAGCAGGTTAAGTTAAAATGTTACCATGGCTGACAAATGCACTGTGGTTATAAAGTAACTGTCTACACATACAGTTACATCTCTGTCTAGACAGGTTATGGATGGATAGACGATAGATAAATAGACAATAGGTTAATTATGGAAATAATACAGGCAACAGAATAAATCCAGTAAAATCATATTCATTCCTTTTTTCCTTATGAAAATTTCCAGAGACAAGATAGAGATGAAGGCCCACCCTTTTAAAAAAATTTATGAAAAATTATCATTGTTAGGTAAGCCCAGAGTTTGTGGACAAACAGTATTAATATTAAGAGTATTTTGATTTGGATTAATGGGAAGACCTTGACATTTTGTATAAAATTGAATCTTGTGTATTTTATTTAAGCAGAGTAGGAGTCTGGGCTGCATGAATGAAATACACGTCAGTCACCATTTGGAATATCTGACAAGAGTTAGAAATATTAAAAAAAAATAGATCTCACAATTTAGCCCAGTATGATGTCACTATGGCAGATTATCCTGCAGAAAACATAAAATACGGAGATGTAAATGGATCCCATTTATTGCAATACCAACCCAGTCCACAGAAGCTACTTCAACATTTTAAGCAGGTTTAACAAAAACATATCAAGAATGTTCTTTGGGGCTGGATTTTTGTTACCACCAAATTTAGTATGCAGACCCTGGAACATTTTTCTTTTCTTTGCATCCTTTTCTAGAGAATCAAAACAGGAGGAACTGTTACTGGTGCCTTTTAACTCTCACCCCTCGGCACGTCATTAAAGGCATTGTCTATTTTACACATGGCTGACACTGGTTCCCTTTTATCCCTGATAAATTTATGAGGGTCCACAAAGGAAAGGAATAGCTGCTTTCTTTTTACCATTGCTGCCCAGGTTCTAGTAGATACATGATCTTCCTACCAGGCCCAATTTAAGTCTTCTGTGTTGTACAATTTTAGGAATGTTGTCTGCCTCAGAGTCTAGCTGGCTAGAACTGGACAACCATGAAACTCACACTCTTGCCGTCACATGCAGAAGGAGGCTTTCCGAAGGATAGGTCTACTTCTGGGCACTGAGTGAACCCTGTTTTCTATTGCTATATGGGCCTAGTGACTTTGCTCTGAGTTTCCTTAAGACTCGGATACCTATCTTCTCCTGAACTGGTGCCTTGCATATATACAGGACAGATACAAGGACTACACAAGTATAGGCACAAAACTAACATTGGCCTGGCAGTCCTCTCACAGGGGGACTATGTTTCATTTTATGAAAAATGCTTGAAATTGAAAATTTGAAAACTGCTTATTCACATGAGATGTATCAACAAAACTCACTTATCTTGCGGGTGGGAAGCCTTTCTTTTTCTTCTCCCCATCTTTGCATACTCAAACTGCTTGATTTCTGTGGCTGAAATGTTTTTATTCCTACTCCTACACTTCTGTACCACTAGAAAAAATTGATTCCACCCTCTTTGTTTATTTCTGCCACCCTTGAGACCCTTTATAGTTTTCACTTTGCATGAACAGATAAGAAAGATGATGACGATTTCTATTCCTCTCAGAAAATATGAAGTACCGCTTATAAACACAGGCATGAGGTCAGCCTTTCTGAATTTGTATCTAAATCTCATATCTACGGCTTCATGATTTCACATGAATTAGTATCTCTGTGAATCTGTGAGACCAACATAGCACCCACCCCTGGTAGTCTCTCAGAGGATTCAAACACATAATCTGTATTAAAAATCTTTGGCAAAGAGGACATTCTTGATAAACCTTGGTTGTATGGAAACTATTATTACTTACCAGAATAAAGCAAGGCTATTGCTGTGAAATTAAACCTTGGCACAATTTCAAAGCTTATTATCTATCAGACTTACTTAAAAAAAAAAAATAGCTCCCCAATCTTTGGTTCCCTTACATGCAAATGAGAAATAAAATGAGCTCTTCCACTGGGCCTTGAGAGGATAAAACATTATGTAATGGATGTAAAACACCTAACACAGAGCCTGACAAATGGTGGGCGGACAACAAATGTTCACTGCTTCCTTTCCGCCCAGTTTCTTAAAGTAGACACTGTGCAGAGTGGCTGGGGGCTGGATGCTAAAGTATGCTACATACAGAAAGGAAATGTGTTTCAGGCTTTGCTTGTTGAATCGCATCGGACAGAAACCCAGGCAGCTTCTATTATTTAAATGTTGATCATGCCTGGTTCAAGTTTATAAGTCACTTTCCGGTCTCACTCAATAGTACAGGTAACAATGGCAAGCCTTATTATTTTAATTTTGTCTTTTCTACATGGCTGATTTTAAATACCGATGGTAATTAATGACACAATTTAAAGTCTTAAGGTTTTAATACCCCTGATTTATGTTCACTGTGCAGAAAGCTGACATACATTTGGTGACAGCCTCACATGGCAAACTGCCGGCCTTGTTTATTTGGAAGTCACCTCAGAGTAAGGGCTGTTAGAGTTATTTGAGCCACTTTCCAAGGCCATCAGTGTGCTGATTAGCTTTTTGTTGTTGTTGTTGTTGTTTGTTTTTTGTCAATTTGACACAAGTTAGGGTCATCTGAGAAGAGGAATCATGGTTGAGAAAATGCCTTTATTGGATTGGCCTGCTGGCAAGCCTGGAGGCAGTTTTTTGATTAATGACTGCCTGATACTGGAGGGTCCAGCCCACTGTGGGCGGAGCCACCCCTGGGCAGGTGATCCTAGGCTGCATTAAAAATCAAGCCTAGCAAGCCCTGGAAAGTGAGCCATCGGGCAACGTCCTTCCATGGCCTCTGCCTTAGTTCCTGCCTTGAGTTCCTGTCCTGACTTCTTTTCATGATGGAGACTGTGAGCTGTAAGATCAAATATAGACCCTTCTCTCCTCAACTTGCTTTTGGTCATGGTGTTTTTCACAAGAACCTTACTTGGACAATCAGGCTAGGCACTGGGAGCCTGGGTTTTGTCTAACTCCTCTACCACACCCCAGCCATGTTCTCTAGTTAAGTTCCCAGTGCTCCCCAACCCCCACCATGTAGTCCTTAGAAATGTAGAAAATACAAAGCTAGGAAGATTTACACTTGAATCCTGGCTTCTCCCCTTTATAGTTTGTATTAGATATATATTTTCCTTCTAAGCTTTAATTTCATATGAATTGGGGCGATGATATCTAACCAGTGGCAAGCTTGCAGTTTTGAGGGAAACATTCGTGCATAACTTCTGATATATGTTGGGCGCTAATAAGCAATGCTTGCTTTTCCTTTCTTCCCCAAGGCTTAGTTTTATCAGCTGTAAAATGAGCCAGCTGAATGTAGCAACTTCAGGCTCTAATGGTCTATCATTGCCATAATTACACTGCTGAGTAAAACATGAGAAAGACCTAGGTAGCTGCTGGTGTGTCTTCAACAAGAAGAAGGGCACACTGTTGTTGGGACGTAGAGGACCACAGCCTTTTCCTTAGCAGGTGAGTCGGAGGGAAGACCTGCCCAGGTCAGATTAGGTGGATCTTTTATTTGCATTTTGTTGTGTCTACAGATGGGCTGCCGATGGTAATCAGATCACAGGGTATTAGTCAGACACTCTGTCTAGTAAATAACAGAACTGATTCAGGGATGCAGTCCAGCTGGCAAAGTTACGTTTGGGGCAGAACCAAAGCTCAGGGGACCTCTCTCCCCTCCTTCAAATTGTGTCTGATTATCAATCCCTTGTGAAAATCAACAGTCCCTAGTTTAAATTGAATTCTTATTAATTTTTAAATTAAATTAGGGAAGTTAAAAATAATCTATGGATCTTGAGTCATATCAAACACACACACAAGGGTGCGTTCATGTGTGTGATGGGTTGTAGGAGCATCTATTTTAAGTGATGGGAAGGCTTAAGTTAGCTTGGTTTTATGGTCTGTATTTTCTAAATTCAGCAGCTATCACGCACTGTATTGGTAGGAGAAACAATTAGTTATGGGTGTTGTAAGAAATTCCCGTGGGGACCTAGGAAGGTTGCCTACTAGGCAAATCATATACTGTCTAATACAAACTAAGTGTAGAGGTCTCTCCCCCCACTGTGATAATTTCTCAATATTAAACGTCCCTTTAAGGAGCTTCCCCTACAATATAACTACATAAGATGGCCGTAGCGCCTCCTTCTCATCACACTTGAGACCTTCTGCCTTAGAACATGAACTACGTGAACACCCTAAAGTCTATTTGCTCACAGTGTCAGTGCTGGTGAATTTGTTCAGCCATAGAACATTAGAAGATGTGGTAGGGAGGGTCAGATATCTCGAGATTTTAATTATGCCTTCATTTGTGTAGCTATGGGGCCTTGAAGAGTTACTTGATCATTGGAACATCTGTAAAATGAGGATAATAGAATATACGCCACAAATGTCCCTTTTGGGGCTCAAATGAGACAGTGAGGGCCCCAATACATAGTAAGACCTCTTCCCACCTTCACTTCCCTTTGCAACCTGAGTGTTCATATCCAGGCTGCTGAGTGAACTCGGGTCATGGGTTCGATGTGGAAGTCAGCCTTGTAGGGTGTTTGCAGTATGGTCTGGCTTTAGAAGACAAAGATAAGATTGTGCTAAGGCAGGTACCATCTTCTCTGACCAGTCACTGAACCGTGTTTAACTAGCTAAGCAGAAGATCTTGCCACATTGGTCTAAAAGAGAAGTAAGGTCTATTTTTAACCAGCTGAAGCCAAACCTCTTCTTTTTCCTCTGCAGTGTCCTGTGACAAGCTGTAGTTCTTCTACACAGTCAATGAGTTGTTTTGATATATTTTTTGGGGGGGGGAGGGGAACTTGTTTCTTTGATGATCTTCTCAGTACTAACTCAGAACACAGCTTCTGGTGAAGATCCAATCCAGAATTTGAAATCGTCTCGGCAACTGCAAACACACGCTTCATATAAGTATTTTAAATGGGCGATTCATTTTCAGTATTAGTGCTACAGAGAAAATGTCGTGTGTGTAGTACACGCTATAATAATAGTGTTTCCTGACAATCTCCCAGTCCTCTAAATAACCTGAAAGGAAAGATTAAGGTCCAGAAGAAATAGAACTCAGAAACACGTGTAAAAGATCTCAGTAAATAATTTTCAAGAATTAGTGTGCCACACTGAGTGTTTTGGATTGTTCAGAGGACTCTATACTGAGATTTGGGTCCACGGAACGTATTTCATATTGGTGATTACATGTATTACTAGATCCAACGCTCTCTTTAAAATTCAGTACATTCTAATTTCCCTCATCTTGATTCTCATAATCATTCTCCCAACAAATACTTTCACACACTACTCCCTCTGTGTCCAGATGTCTTTCATACATGTAGTAATATCTTCTTAATGACTCCAGTTGATTGCCTCTTCTGAATTCACCCAGCTTGTTTCCTGTCTGACTAGGTTTGCATCACTGTGGTAGCCAGTGGTTCTCCTGACTTTAATCTTTCTCCCTCATCGGTCCTCATATCTGTGACCTTCAGAACAGCACCTTTGAGCACAGATTTCCCACCATACTGTATTCTTTAGTGGAGTCAACATCTGTTCTGGAGTTCCTTAGCTCATCAAACAAAACCTTGAGCACTTTGGCTTCTGCCTACTGATGGATACATTCTGCAACTTTGCACTGTGACCTCTCTGTGTTTGCCCCTTGTAGCAAACACAGGATTCTAACCGATCGCCTTCCTCAGGTGACTGTGCCTTATCACATGGCACTCCATGCTGTCCAGAAGACGCTTCATTGTTCTCATTAAATCTAACTGAAACGAAAGTTATATGTCATCTCCTTTTGAATACTTGGAAACACACTGGCATCTCTGATGAGCTCGTCTTGGCTATAAAGTCCCAAGAAATGCATAAGGTGGCTAATAGTAACCCAACTAACAGTAGAACTGTAAAGAGGAGTCTTTTGGAATCTGTTAGTAATTTTGTTTCAACATCAATTCTATATTTTTTATTTATTTTTGTGTTTTTTTAAAGATTCACTGATTTTTATTTTTTATATGTATAGGTGTACCTCCTGCATGTGTATGTAAGTGCCCTGTGTGCATGCCTGGTGCCCACAGAAATCAGAGGAGGCTGTCTGAGTTGTGAGCCACTGTGTGGGTTTTGGGAACTGAATGCAGGTCCTCTGTAACAGCGGTAAGTGCCCTTAACCACTGAGGTATGGTTCCAGTACTCTCGCGACTGTTTTTATATTTTAAAACTGTCTCACATATCCAAAATGCTTAGAAATTTGGACAGGGAATAAACAATATTCCAGAAGACATGGGATGGGGTGGGGATCTCTCCTGGGGAGATGAAGCCCTGCTACTTTCTTTTGAGGTATGACAAAATTAAAGACGTGTTAACATAAGAGCAACCATTCATTATGTGGATATTAGGTACTTAATATTTTGCTTAATGTTCTACAATTGTTCCCTGCTTAGAAACTTTGTCTTCCTATATCCCTTTCATGCCTCTTGGGGGCGCTAGATGCCATCTGTGCTATTAGTCAATGTTTTTCTGTAAATGGATCTTAATTCATTTTCTATTGCTCTACTTATTTCCTTGTATTGCTTGTCCTCATCCATAGTCCATACAAATGCAGTGCTGGGCGTATAGTATTCTGTTCCAATGAAATATTTTTTTATTTAAAATCTCCTAAAACACAATAGAACAAAATACACTGCCATCATGAGAGAGAAAAGCGTGTGTTGTGTCACAGTCTGTGAAGTACTATTTTGTTTCAATTCATCCTCAAAATTGCCCTTTGGTAAGAACTCTTGATTATCATTTGCACTGGAGATGCAGAAAGAAAGCAAAAGAGATTAAATTCTTGGTCCAGCTACACAAGCCACCAAGTAGAAGTTGCTGTTTGAACTCAGGACCTTGGAAGGGTAATGGTGAAATTCTAAAGCAGAGCGATAGCCTGTAATCAAGGTGGGGGACTCCTGGATTCCTATCATGGATTTTATGTGCCTTCACTGTAACTGTATCATTCCAATGAGTACAAGAGGGACAGACAGTACATATGAAAACTGAGTAGTTACATAGACTTAAACATAGAGTTAGTTGGCTCTATGCATAGTTTTTCTTTTGCCAAAGCCTTGGATATTATCCTAGGTTTGCTCTCCTGATTGAGAAACAAATGGATCTTGAAGATTACCTCTCTATTCAGACCCAGCACTTCAAAGTTCTGGTTTAACATATCAATGTCCATTCGGGAGTTTTGTTAGTGTCTGTGTGTCGGTAGTGTTAGTGTCTGGTTCATGCGGAGATTATTGAACACATCGAGCGTGGTACTGACTATGAGCTAGCTTTGGTATGCTGGGCTCCCCATCCTTGGCTCTGTTATACAGGCACAGAGGGTGACACTGGAAATTTTCTTTCTTGCACTCATTTAAAAAAAAATTTTTTTTTTTTGAGTAAAACAGATTTGTTTGAACAAATGAGGAATGAGAATCCATCCCCCAGCACCTGTGAATTGTTTATGCTAATTGGGTCATGGCTGATGCTAGCTGAGTGTGGGTTGCATTTTAATCCACTCGTTCATATGCCGGATGTGAGAGTGGGAGTTATTAATTGATTGGAAGAGTTTCCTTGTATGCTCGTGTCATTTTCTTCCTCTCTGTGTCTCATCCTTTCTGGTTCTCTCCTCCTCTCATCCTCTGCTAAACCTGAACCCCAATATGTGTTAAATAGATGGTTACTAAGAGCAAGGTACCCCAAATATCAAGGACTTCCACAAGAGCTCCTTTGTGAGCAGGGTTGTTCTGTTCCAAAGACTAGCTCAGAGCCATGGCTGGCCTGCATGACCCTCTGGTCTGTGGGACTGGAAGGCTGGCTACCACTATGACATTTTCCCTCTTTCTCTACTTTCATCCTCTCCCTCACACACAATGTTCTCTGTATTAAACACAGGTTGGGAGATTCTGAGTGTGAGCAATTAGAGGTCTAAAATGGAACGTGGGAGGCCAGGAGGGCAGGCTTGGTATTTGCTTTGTCATCTATGAGGGAGGCACAGCATGCACCTTCCTTGCTAGAGTTACAAAGAACAACCCCCACCCCACCCCTCCAGCGCCCCATCACCACAGGACAGGAATTTGTTGAGCACCACAAAAGCAAGACTAGAAAGGATTTTGTAAAGTTTTCAGATGAAAACCTTCTCTGAGACACGGGCTAGAGCAGTGGTTCTCAACCCTTCTAATGTTGAGACCCTTTAACACAGTTCCTCATGTTGTGGTGACCCCCAACCACAAAATTATTTTCATTGCTACTTCATAACTGTTAGGAATAGTAATAGAAATATCTGATATGCAGGATGGTTTTAGAAAGAGTCAGTCTACTCCCAAAGGGGTCGAGAGCCAAAGGTTGAGAACTGCTGGTACTAGAAGTTAGCATGTAAGTCACCCGGATAATGAACCAAGTAAAACACAGGAAGGAATCACTTTGAGGGGGGACAGGAGACAGGGCTGGTATTGCTGTGCCGGTGCTAGCAGGACTCTAAGGGGCAGATGGGAAGGTGTTAGTGTGGACATGTAGATGGTTATAATCCACTTGGCAGCCATCTCTTAAATAGGCATTGGATTGACTTGTGGTAACTGTTTATACCTAAGTCTTCCTGGAAAAAACAAGACCTCCAGTTCTGGAATGAACCATACCTGAGTTCTCAGGAGAGAGAGATGGAGAAAGAGCACAACGTGCTACTAGCTGAATAAGCAAGACTTTAAATACATGGCAGGCACCTCGTGAACTGTTCTCAGAGTGTGTTTCTAATAAGTGCTTCTGATGGGTCTCTATGGCTCCTCCGCTCTATCTGTTTGGAAACAGCAGTGTAAGTGATGGATGCACTTAGGGTCAATTGGCCAAAATGTGTAAGGTCTGGACTGGGCAGTAGAGTTTTAAAGGAGGAAGAGAACTGGATTCCAGTTAGGGACAGCTCAGAGCTTGATTTCTGAACACATTCAGAGCATCCTTTGAATTGGTCTCAGATAAGTTCATCACAGGGAAAGCAAGAGTTCATCTTTCATAACTACTTTCAGACAGAAGAAAAGCAGTCAGTATTGACAGTTATCCATTAAAATCTTCATTGCCTCTGGAAATCAAGTTTCAAAGTCTATACTTCTATTTTCTTGTTTGTTTTTCAAGACAGGGTCTCTTGTTGTAACCCTGGCTGTCCTGGAACTCACCCTGTAGACCAGGCTGGCCTCGAACTCACAGGGGATCTGCCTGCCTCTGCCTCCCGAGTGCTGGGATTAAAGGTGTGCCACCACTGTCAGGCTCAAGGTCTATACTTGTTTAATAATATATCTAAACTTTTCCTGTAACATGTTCCTTTTTTCCCTTTGGATTTTTTAAAGGGTTTCTTTTGTTTTATAACAGATACATCTGAGTGTAGGCTTTCTTTCATTTCCCACATCTTAATTCTCTCAATCACTCTTTTTTGTACCCCTCCCTTCAGTCTTAGGTGGTTTCTATTTTAGGTAACCATTTTAAGACTTTAGTGGGATTGGGGGACAGTGTTTTCTGTATCTCAAAGCCTTAAGTCTTTTCTCTGAATCTCAGGTTTCTCCTCGAAAGTGCAGACTGAAGGATTCTTGTTCCACCAGGTCAGCAGGAGCATTTAATAGAGTGCGATGCTCTCTTATCCAAGGACAATGCTGCCCACCAAGGAGATGGTATTTAAAGAGATCATTCCACTTGAGGTGGATGGAAGGCGTTTAAGTGACAAACAGTGGTATTAGTAACTAACAGAAACACAAACACACTCTACAGGCCCCAGTTAACCCTTCTACCTTCGTTCAACTTGGAGCCAGCTAACCATTTCTATGAAGAACGTGAGGCTTAGCGCGGATGCCACTTTCCTGAGTTGCTATGCCGAGGGCTTGGAGGGGTATAATATGCGATAGAGGGTATAATGTAGGCGTGGGGAGAAACATCTGGAAACATCAGGCAAAACTCACTGATAGGTGATGTTGGAGCTAGGTCTTGTACTTTAAGCACAGGAAAGGACAGAATGCTATTGTTAATTAACCATTGCTAATGACTTACGACTAATTAAGTGATAGCAAATGTCATTGTCTCTTGGGACCACGCTAAGAAATCCCAGAGGGGTAAAGGTTAGGATAGTTGGAGTACATTCAACTGAAAGCGCTCAGAAGCCAAGGTTTCTGATGGATTTCATGGGGGAGGGGAGCACATCACAAATGGTGGAGATGCATGCGGGGAGTGGGGAGAGGCGCTAAGGGGAAAGGGTTGACAGAGGGGTTTCAGTGAATTCTCCTCTGTTCCTGAAACAACTTGAAGAGGCTCTGAGAAGCTCACGGTGGCATTCATCAGCTGTCAAAACTGGCATTTGCCTTTGTTGAACAAGACAATGCAGCAGAGAGAAGAGGTATTTTATGATGAGTACCAATGGCTTCAAATGCCGTGAGTTACATAAATCGATAAAAAGGGGGAGGGGGGCGTTGTCCTCAGGAGCCATAAATGTGATTACCTTGTGGCTTTAGTCAACTTTTCAAGTAGGGAAAAAAAAAAAAAAAGCAGCTCTAGCATAGTGGAAAGAACATAAGTGAGGTAAGAGGAGATCGGGTTCAGAAGCCCCGTGGCTTGGGGCGTGTGATGAAGTCACTCAGCTTCCCCATCTTGGGAAGTGTGATATGGCCATCAGCACTGCCTTCATTCGCCTCCTCGGTTACCAACCTGGCCCCCTGAAAAAGTACCTTTTTCCAGGAAGGAACATTGAGCTATTTAAAATAGCTCGGACTTTGGAGGAATGCATATTTAAATCAGACCCTAGCTTCACGGATATCCAAATGGATGGCCTGCTTCAAGAATCTTCAACTTTCCAGACTTAAATTGTGTGTGCATGTGTGTGCTTGTGTGTGTTCACATATATGCTCATGTAATTGAGGGTGTCATTGTCAAACTTGGTAGCTGTTTTTTAGCCACCATTTACATTGACTTTTTTGTTTTGTTTTGTTTTTGTTTTTTGAGATAGCGTTTCTCTGTTGTAGTTCTGGATGTCCTGGAATTCCCTCTGTAGACCAAGCTGGCCTCAAAATCACAGGGATCTGCCTCCCTTTGCCTTCCAAGTGCTGGAACTAAAGGCGTGTGCCACCACCCACTGGCTTACTTTGCATTTTTTTAAAACTCAGTCTCTCATTAAGCCCTGGAACTCAGTAGTTAGGCGAGGTTGTCTGCACAGCAAACCCCCAGAGATCCTCCCTGGCACTCAGATTATGGGAACCCTGTGTACACACACACACATACACGTGTCCTCTAGCTTCTGTGGCCAGTATCTTTCTAACTGACTTACCTCCCCAGCCCCCATCTTAAATTTTCTAATGTGCAACATGCACATAACACTGCAGATCCCGTTTCCCAATGTTCCATTGGGGATGAACACATGCAATGAACATATGAAGTGCAGACCCTGATCCACGCTTCTCTCTTCTCATCTATTTGCTACTTTTGATTATTTGAACTCATTTAAAAGAGCGGACCTTAGGGGACTGAGCATGTGGCTCAGTGGTAGAGTGCCTGCCTAGCATTGTAAGGCCTGTGCTGTTATTTCCATCACTGATAGGAAGTACTTATAATATATGATAGTTTTTAACACTTGGCTAAGAATGATATCCAGGGAAAAGTAGCCAAGGGAGAATGATATATATATATATATATATATATATATATATATATATATATATTAATGGTAAAGTACCTGCCCTGGGTTCAATCCTCAGCAGTTCACCCTCCCCCTAAATAAAAATAAATGGCTACAGGATGTGATAAGACCCTCTGGTCACTCCTCAAATCTCAGCTCGGATTGCCCATTGGAAGCAATTAAAAAGATTCTCTTAGTGGCATTGCCCCTTATGGATTATGATTCAACTGAACTACCATAGGTCTTCAGTCATGGAGGAGCTTGTAAAATCTCCTGGTGTGTTTCTACTCTCCGCTAGATCCAACGCTTATTCTTAAACTTTGCCAGTGATCATGTAGAAAACATATGACAATGACCTATCATGGTAGTCTTCGTTCTTCATAGGAATAACCCAGAAGCCTGTTAGGAACCAGGGTTCTGGAGATGGCCAGGCAGATTCTGTTTTGCTTTGTGTAGGGAGGGGCTTGAGAGAATCCCTGATGTCCATTTTGGCCAGAAAATTTCATGATGTTCATCTTGTTAAAAATGTAATGATGTCCCTCTCACCCAGTTCACCTGGGCACTGTAAAAATCACAGAGCCTGGAATTGAGGGTGGATATATCATCATCAGAACCTAATGACGGGGGGTGGGGGTGGGGAGGGACTTGAATTATGCCATGTGGAGACCCATCTGACCTTTAATGGTCACATGTACCTCCAGTTTCTAGAATTTTCCTTTGGAGTTACAAGTGGCCTTCACAAAGTTCTTCTGCATCACCAGGATTTTCTGGGGGTTGAACCACTCCCAAACTAACAAGGAGAGCATCTTCTTTGCCTACATGAGACAAACAGGAGGCCTGTGGGCTTCACCGCCCCCAACCTGTTCCCTGCAACATACCGTGCTTTTGATAACAGAATTCCCAGAGTCAAGCTTTCCTACCTTGCACTCAAACCAAAGAGAAATGCAGATTTGAGACAACAAGCTGTTTCATTAGCAGAAAAGAACATAGACTCGGCAATCTCAGGAACTTCCAGAGGGGCTTTGGAAAGCCAGGGACTTCTTTTCACCCTCACTTGAGGAACCTACATCTTCCTAGATCCCTCCTGTGTTAACTAACTAGAACGTCCCCCTCTATTTTGGAACAGGATATTTTCGTTTTCCAAGCAAAATTAAACAAAAATACCTATGAGTCAGTCAAAAACATGCTTCTAAGCCTATGGCTTTAGATAGACATTTTGTCTATAATTAATTTTGAAGGTGTTTTACTAGAATTTTGTGACTAGTTTATAGAATGAAGAGTAAATCACACAGGAAAGGAAGAAGGGAGGATCCTCAGATTTTCTTCTTTCCTCCTTAAAGGATTTGTATCTCTGAGATCGCTTGTTCGGTCTATAGAAACAGTCACAGGAATGAATGAAAAAGGAAACAAACACCAGAGCCTAGCCAGTCAGGCCATGGGTAGTATGAAACTCCCAGCTAGATGTTTTTAGAAGGGGTATCACATCCAGGCTCTTAGACCTTCCCCATACCACTTGGTACTGGGCTAGTCTGGCTGAGTAGAGAGTAAGCTGCCTGGCCTGAGATTAATCTTCTTTGCTTCACACACCTTTCAAAAGAAGCAGCCATCACATACTCCTCATTCCCTGGTCCTCAGAGCTTTGACATGGATTCAATATTGCTTCCAATCTTGTGTTGGAAACATGAGCACTTAGTGTGGGATGAGAGGGTTGCAGGTTTATGCTCCGTCTTCACCCACTGACGACTCACCGAGAGCCCTTTATCAAAAGGCCGGAGGGGTGGTGTGTGTGTGTGTGTGTAGGGGGGATTAGTGCCTTGAAAAGACTCAGCACCCATATTAAGTGGACAAAGACAACCACTGGGGGTGGGGAGGAGTGCAGCGCAGCACAGTGAAATGTTCCAAGATACAGTGAAAGCAGAGGCCCCGAAAGGAGGAGACTCCATGGTGATGGTCTTAGGTGTTTGAGGATCTGAGGACCATGTTTAAAAATAAAGTGTTAAGAGTAGATAGGGGTGCATCGAAGCGTACTTTACTGTTTTTGAGGTCCATCCTATCATAGGTTTTTCTGGGACAAGACATAAAATCTCAGTGATTTTATATGTTCTCAACATTCCATGTGTGTGTGTGTGTGTGTGTGTGTGTGTGTGTGTGTGTGTGTGTCTGTGTGTCTGTGTGTGTGATGTATGCTTGCTTTTCACTAGAAATAGGAGGTTGGATTCCTGTAAGTTAAGATTTCTTATTTCAAAGCCTTAGCTGTCTCATGGAATCTCAACCAGGGAAGGGAGGGTGTTCACCATGGGGTATCTATTTGATTGATTTGCTGATGTACAGTGTCTTATGTAGGAGTCCTTGTCTTAAGCACTTTAAAACCTTGCCTCATTAATGTGCTTAACAATGTAGAAATCTGCCATTTTGCAAAGGACTGTATCAATTGATTTTAAATAGGGTCCCTAGAGAGGTGCTGGCTCTGTGAATATTGCTGTCACTCCTGTTTACCTGTAAACTCTGAGACCTCGGAGACACCTACATTTCTGATATGGGGAACCTTGGCCTAGCTGATGTTTGGGGAGCTCACTCTCAATCCTGCAAATCTAGGATTCCTGGAGTGGAACAGCATCCTCCTCACTTGTAGGCACACGTGATCCCAAGGAGAAGCCATAGCTTATACTACCACCTCCCATGTGTTTCCCAGTTATTCCAGCTCTGGAGTCTCTACCTCCGTCACGGCTGGTGACAATTCTGACCACTCCACCCCCCAGCTCCATCTGCTGCAGCTACCAGGCTGCCTTGTAATCTTCAAGCCTCCCACACACCCTGCCTGCATCGCTTCCACAAAAGACAAGAGTCCGTCATCCTCAAGACAGAATGAGTTGACATCTTTACCCTCCATAGTGAACTACTGCCTCCTTTCTTGATGCAGCTCAGGTGGACGAGCCTGCTGTGGAATGGAATACATTGGGGGCAGATGTGGCAGTATAGAAAGTCAGGTCCCATGGTGGGTTGGAAGCCTCTCTCTTTTCTTCTCTCTTCTAGCTCCATGTCTACTTTTAGCCACCTTCCTACTTGTGGATCCAGAACAAGCTGGAGGTGTTAACTAGCCTCTCACCCTTCTTCCCAGGAACACTCTTAGATGTCTTGATGTGGCAGAGAGTAACTGTGCTGTCTCCCTTCCAAATCAAGCTATGCTACTGACCCAAACAAATCCTGCAGATAACATCCAGCCCCCTTGACTTTGAGAGCATAGGCTAATTACCCAGAAAATGGAAGCAAGAGGCTCACAAGCCGTCAAGGTTACCACAAACCACGAGCTAAGCACAAACAATTCATAGGAACGCTTGGGGAAAAACGGGATGGGGGATTATTGTTAGTGCTTAAGATGAGCTCCAGTCACGCACGCAACAGCCAAAGATGCCAGGATTACAGCACAGTGTATCTCCTTCTCAGCACTGCTTTACAACTTCCCAGAATTCAACTACTTTCCTATTTCAACAGGACCACTGTCCTCCTTCTCAGTGTGTCACCTGCACGCTCTGGGGCACAGCCACCATCGGGGTCGTTGGACTGAATAACTTAAAAAATTTATGAAAAACCCAAACTGACTTTTATTAATCGCCTGCCTATCAGGAGAATAAAACGCTTTGGATTCTTTTGTTACTTGAACAATGGCACACATTCTAAATGGAACCTGGCACAGGAGAGCAAGCACACTAGGGACTATTACCTTGAACTAGGTAACGAAAACACAGTCTGCCACACTTCACGGAAGGGGCCGGGGGCCCTTGAATGTACGCTGAGAATTCTCGAAGCAGCGACTGAGATCACTGAGAATACATAAGGTGGCAACAGAAGTGGCACACTTATCTCAGAAGCCCATAATCTAGCTGGATGGTACTCAGCTGGGTCAGGGTGCCCCAAGATCTCCACAAGTGCAGTAGCCGCTGGCCTAAAATTTCCCAGGGGGAAAAGCATCCCTCAGTCCTCTTAGGTGTAAGCTCTGGTGGAATCATTTTCTCACATAGCTCTCAGAGGTACGTCTAGTCCAGCACATGTTAACACCCCCCAAATGAGTGGATTTATTTAATCTGTTCTGAAATCCTGGCAGCAGCTCGGTAAATGTTATCAATTTGGGAATATTAATCGATGAACTTTCAAGAGAGAGCTTCAGCTGTTGCAGCTGCCGCTGCTCGGTTTACAGCAAGGTGGCCTGAGGATGAGGGGTTACCCTCTCTGCCATCTGTTACCTTGGGCTCCTTGGCTGTAGAAGAATCTTTGCGCCGACTCCACATCCAAGAGTCTATGAGCAGACTCGACGTCCAGAAAATAATCCATTTTGGGATAATCCATTTTAGATCTTCAAAACAGGATTTTGAGAGAAAGTAGTCACTTAGAGATCTGTAGAGAGAAAAAAAATCCATAATATTTCAGGCTGTCAAGTATATCTATTCTTCATTTTTTAAAAAAAAAAATAAGAACACTCCATTAACATATGTCAACATTTGACTGACATTTCTAATTTCTAAACCCCTCTGCCAGAGCCTTTGTATTACATGAGAAGATGCAACCTTTAGTTAACACTGAATAAAAATAATATATTTTACTAAAAAAAGAAAGCAATAATACAGGTTAGAGAGAAGTAATATACTGTTTTCTCCTTGGAGTATATTAGCTACAAAAGGGAGAGTTTTAAATCCATATACCTCCAGTTTTTAAAAGTTGGCTTGATAAATGGCATTAGAAAGTATTATCCATCCTGTAAGTTGCTCTTCAATAGATCCACGTCTCATAGACATCTTGCAAGACAGGCTGGCTTGTTTGTTGCACGGATACCTTGAATTCCTTCCTCCTCAGCCATTCCCTTCTGCACAGTATACAGTGCTACTGGCTCATCTGCCTATGCCCGGTTTAGGCTGCTTTGGATCCAGAACTGTGGTCTGTGCAGCAGCGACAAACATCAGAGCCTTGCAGCGTTTCCCATAGCATGTACTAGCCTGGCATGAAAAACACCCAGTCCCTTCTCATGGAGCCCGTGTAGTTTCTCCCTGATACCGGCACAGACGAACTACCTCTTTTACTGCACTATCGTATGTTTTAAGAAGGAACAAGGTAAAGTCCTTAAAATCAGACTCCGAAGGCTAAAGCAATCCCTTGCTTTCCGAGACTACACACTCTCATCTAAGAAACCAAATCTGTCAAGAGGAAACTTTCTTACAAAATAGCCAAAGGTACCCCAACAGCAAATTATACTTACTGCAAAAAAAAAAAAAAAAAAAAAAAAAAATCCACCGTAAATCCAGGGGCTGTGGATAGTACGAATGAGCAGTTTCAACCAGCTGCCTTTAACCTTACTAAATATTTCCAGCAAAAGTCAACGGTTTTGATTATCTGATTAGATCCGTGATGAATAATGAATTCTGTCCACTGGACTGCCTCTACCAAATAAAATGGCCAGAACATGTTACCTTAGCAACAGAAGGTGACGCCAGCTTCAGCCTCTCCACACCCTCCCCTGTGAAGGAAGAAAATTACCACTTTCCCATGTGAGAAACTTTGCCAGGGAACCATATAAATCTACATGTAGATTTCACATCACCCAGGGTCCTTCCCAGCCTACTCTCCCATCTCTCAAGCAGAGAAGTCCCACAGCTATTTAAAAATCAGAATTATGCTTTAATAGCCTATTTTCACAATCTCAACTCCCAGCCTGCTTTGTAGTTGGAACAGAATAACATGGCAAACGATGGATAGCAGATACAGGACTAAGTTGTCTAGACCGTGTTGGGGTACCTGTCCTTCTATTGCTGCTGAACTGGGCAGGGCGATGAAGAAAGGCATCTAACTGGCAGTAAGCTCGACAATCCCATTATAATTAATACACAGAAACAGTCACTAGCATCTAGGCTGAAAATAACTCTTTCCTTCTGTGAATCAGTCCCTAGAAACAGCTTAAAAAGCTGTCTGAATTTTCCCAGATTTTGAAAGACGCATTATAGCACAGATCTTAGGAGAGACAACCCCCCAACCCACCACAACAAGGTAGTCTGAAAGACACATGAAAGGAAGATTCTCAAACTTAGCAGATACTTACTCGCCAGCACTTGTTCCCCCCCTTTCAACAGGGACCGGAGAGCAGAGAGCAGAGAGCAAGCTGAGCGGGGCTGCTGAGCCTGCGAGCCCAAATGAACAGCTTCTAATTTTCCCTTCAATCTCCAGTCAAGAGCTCGGAGTGGAGGGAAATGATAGATCTGCCTTTTTTATATTGTGGTGCAATGCTACCCCCCCAAGATAGGATCTGAGTGGGGCTGCTCTTTAGAACACATTAGCCTGCTAATTTAAGAAAATTGAAAGGCTTTGTTTTACCTTCTTTTATGTGTTCTTTTCTGCTACCCCCTCAATTTAATTTGCATTTAAAATGACTCTCCTGTCTCCTAGGCTCTCTAAGGTACAGAGTACTTTCTAATCCTGAAGGCTGTTCTGGTAGGGTTTGGTGAGCGGCCATTTCCCTTTGGAGCTGCCAGACAAGGTGGGCAATTAAAACTGTGGGCTATTTTCTGGAGAGGAATACAGAAGGCCAGTTGGGTTTCTGTGCTTCCTTTTCCTGTCCCTCCAAGGTCAGATCTTTGAAATGCCTACCTAAATGCACTCCTCTCTTTCTGAATGCAACAGAATTATCTCAACAGCAAAAAGCTGTTTGGCTAGGTTCCTGGGGTTAGCCTGGCTTGATATCCTCCCTACCACACCCCAAGGAGGGCTTGCAAGCATATGACTTTGAGATGTGTTCATAAAAGCCATGATGATAACCACGTTATACCCTAATGGGTGTTTTCTGTAACCATCTTCCACCTTGTATGGACCAAGCAGAACTGATGGTTAGTACAGTGTAATGTGTGACATCATGGTGGATTGTTGAGATGGGAGCAGCGATGTTCGTGAAGACTTGGAAGGAAGACCATCAGGCTCCCCTTCCTGATGTGCCCAGCTCAGCCAGGGGATGGGTGCTGATGAGTGTGTGCTAATTGTGAGAATCTTCCTTTCCTATATCTTTGATGCTGCCCAGTCTTTGGTGGGCTAAGGGATTGTCACCCATAAGAAAAACTAGGAAATACCTTTGCTGACTGACTTATGAGTCTGTAATGAGGTGGTCTCCCTCACCTATCAGAGCAAACCAGGTACCAAGTTAGTGCTGCAGAGAGATCATGCTGATCGAAGAACAAAGTTGAGTGACCAATCAAATGACCTCAGAGGGAAGTCAGCTCAGTCTCTGACTGCACAGAGCTTTGCTCAGACCCCAGGCCTTAGTTCTTTAAGGTTAAATTTCTATTCAGCCCTCAATAGAAACAGGTGAACACTTGACATTTGCCAGAAGAGAAAGCTGTCTTCTGGTTCCTTTTACTTAGAGTAGGGTGTGGGCGACAGGTTCTAACCCTCTATTGTGCTTCTGAAATTATAATGACTCATAGGTGAGAGAGACATAGCAGGGAGGGAGTGTGGAGAGAGAAAGGAGAGAAACTAAGAGAAAGGAGAGAAAGAGAGATTAAACTGAAAAACTTCAGAAACTGTGCTGAGTGTAAATGAGCCTG
Source organism: Cricetomys ansorgei (assembly GCA_026225945.1). Lineage (NCBI taxonomy): Eukaryota > Metazoa > Chordata > Mammalia > Rodentia > Nesomyidae > Cricetomys > Cricetomys ansorgei. The sequence continues at coordinate 8,035,699 of JAMJFZ010001089.1, read as the reverse complement.
TGATGGAAGAAGACAGTGCTAAATAGGACACATGAAAAATAGATTGGGTTCCTGGGGACTGAGAGTGGGCTTGGAATGCAGTAATTTCTGGAGAACTGACCAAGGCAAAGAAACTTGAAGTACTTTATAGAGTGCTTGGGCTGGGAAGATGATTCAGTGGTTACAGCCCTTGCTGTGCATGCATTAGGACCTGAGTTTGAATCCCCAGAACCTACATAAAAGCCAGATGGGATAAAGCATGTCTGAAATGCCACTGTTCTTAAGTAAGAGGTCAAATGGAGACATGAGCATCCCTGGGAGCTTGCACGCCAGCTAGATTGACATATTCAGCAGCAAACAACAAAGGGACCCTGCTTCAACCATGATAGACCGTGATAACTAATACCTAGAGGTGTCCCCTAACCTCTACATGCATGCTGTGGGCACATGTGCATGCATGCATGTCCTCTGTCTGTCTGTCTCTCCTCTCTCTCCCAAGGATGCAACTGATGCTAAAGGGCTATGGTTTTAAAAGATGGATGGGATTTCAACTTTTAAGAAGGAAATGATTATTTACTCGGCACAAAGGAACTTTTCATTTTGTTAAATAATCATTATATTTTCAAAACATACTCTAACCAGCTTCTGAAATAGATTTCCTTTCTTTTATTTTTTGAGACATGGTTTCTGTGTAGCTCTGTCTGTTCTGGAACTTGCTTTGTAGACTAAGGTGCTCTCGTACTCAGAAATCCTCCTGCCTCTGCTGCTATAGTGAAACAGATTTTTAAAAGCTGATTTCATTCTCTGTGGGGGGGGGGACACACAGCTGTAGATTACATACAGGGACATGCATGTGATGAAATTACCACTGTTTTTGATGTTCCTGTGATGCTGGGGATCAAACCAGAGGCTTGTGTATGCTAGACAAGCACCATTGAGTTGTGTCCTCAGATCTTGGTTTGTTGAGCTGTGTAGTTCAGGCTAGCCTGAAACCTTGTACAGTCTAGGTTGACCTTGTGTTCCATATAGCCTAGGCTTGCCTTGAACTCATGATTCTCTTGTCTTATCCTCCAGAGTGTTGAGATTATAGGTGACTACCACATCCATCTAGAAAATTACTTGCAAAGGTGGGAAAAACAGCAATTCTCAAAAAAGTGAAGTAAAGACCTGATCAGCTCAGCTGTATTTTTATAACTTTCACTTGTTAAAAAGCACCACTAATGATAACCCATTGTTCTGACCTACAATAAAATCTGAATGGTGGTGATGTTCCGGGCTAACATTCCTGAGGCACCGAACAGTTTAATGGAAAACATCCCTAAGTTCAAGAGAAGACAATGTCAACATATCTACGGGACTATAAGTAAAAATTCCTTTAAAAATATCCAAAGAAATCAAACTGTATGAAAGCATCAGACTGTAGTGCTGAAAAAATCTGGATGTGGCCGGGCATACCTTTCTGTTTCCAGTTCGGTGGTAAGAAGACAGGTCTACAATTCATACAAAAAATAAAGACTATATAGATTTGATTCAAAACAGAGATAGAGTGGATTCAGAGTAGAATCCAGACAAAAATGAAAATGTCAACTATGTTAATTTACCTTGGTTGTGTATTTACTCATTATGCTGATAGTGTAAGATCCAATCATTCAGAAAGAGAAGACCACAGCAAGTAACTTGTTCCACTTACACCATCTGATTGGTCTTCCAATCAGATGGTCTGGGCATAGTTTAATCTGTTTGCTGAGGTTCTTCTCATTTAGAATTGTATGACGACCTTACTTTCTCAATTGGCTCATTATATTGTAGAATTCTCTAGAAGTCCTCGTTTAAACTACATGAAATTCTGCCCTTTGCTTGCATGAAACCTTGGGGACATTTTTCTTTGTTTAATAAACCATCTAACTTAACGTGGAAATATTAGAATCTCTCTTACAGTTAAATAACCTTCTGGATGTCTTGGCAGAGTACTTAGGTTGAAGGCCTCAGGTAAAATGATAGAATGCTAAACAAGGTCAGTCAGCATTCTTCCTCAATATGTGAGAGATTGGTCCCAGTACCCTCATGAATAGCAGAATCTTCAAGTGTTCAAGTCCTTTACAGTATGTAGTATACTGTTTGCATATACCCTACACACACCATCCTATATACTTAAAAAATTCCCTAGGTAACCCATAACACTTAATATAATGTACATGCTATGTAATAGCTGTTATACATTGTTACCTAGAGAATGATGACAAGAAGAACATTCTGTACACATTCATTACAGTTGCAATTTTGTTCACTGAATGTTTTGATCCATGGCTTGTTGAATTCATAGATGGGCCCATAGATACATACTCTGACTACGCAGAAAGCTTTTTGTCAAATTTCAAAGCCAAATGCATACAGTTCAAGAGCAGTAGTTTTGGGATAGAGAGATAATCATCAGGTAAAAGTGTTCATGAGGATTGGATTTTGGAACTTCAGTACCCATGTAAAATGCTGGGTAGCTATGGTAGTTGTCTTAGTTGGAATTTCTATTGCTGTGAAAAGACACAATTACCATGACAGTTCTTATAAAGAAATGATACATTCAACTGGGGCTGTCTTACAGGTTCATATGTTTAGTCCATTATCATCATGACAGAAAGTATGGTAGCTCACAGGCAGACATAGTGCTGGAGAAGGAGCTGAGAGTTCTGCATGGGCAGGTAGCAGGAAGAAAGAGTGACACTGTGCTTGGCTTGAGTTGCTGAAACCTCAAAGCCCAACCCCTATGACACACTTCCTCTAACAAAGTCAACCCTACTCCAACAAGGCCACACATCCCAGTAGTGCCACTTCCTATGAGTCTAGGGGGCCATTTACATTTAAACCACCAGAGTAGCCCACCTGTAATCCCAGCAAGGGTGAAGTGGAGACAGAGGATTCATGGAGCAAGTGGCCATCTAGATTAGTGAGCTCTGGGTTCAAGAGAGAGACCCTGTCTCAATATGTCAGGTGGAGAATGATCCAGGAAGATACATGATGTCAACCTCTGTCCTCCACACACATGTGTGCACATGTACAAGCATGTATGTTCAAACACATGCACCCATACATGTATGAATATTTATGTACATGTGCAAAGGGAAAAAAAGGAAGAGTGATTTCTTAATGTTTGGCAAATCATTCTCTTGAATCTTAACCTTTGACTCATGAGAAGTCTTTCCCTTATTTTCTCATTAAGCCATACACATACTGGAGGACCAAGTGGACTCTGTAATTCTAAGAGAAAAAGAGAACACATGAAATTGGGAGCAAAGAGTTGTGGTGGGGACAGAGGAAGAACTGGTGGGGCGGGGGATGACGGGGGAATGCCTTGATCAAAACATCATCTACATGTGCAAAATTTCCAATCAATAAAAAGGAAAAAAATCCTCTCATCAAATAGCAGAGTACTGCAGACATTTTATCTAAGGCTTTATTCATATGAAAATTTCCCTGGAAGAAGAAATACGTTCAGCTTCCATCAGTTATTTTTACATAAGAGCAAATTAATTTCTACTTCTGTTTTTGGAGGAAGGTTTGATAATAGTTGGAAGGTAAAATAAGAAGGCAGGGAATGGAGACAGACAGAGAAAAAGAACTTTCCTATTGAGGAGGAGCTTGATTTTATTTCATGCAGGTTCATGGTCATGTTTGGAGGGGTTTCTTTTTGTTTTGTTTTTGTTTTTGTTTTTAATATATGTATAAAGCATTAGCATTTGTCTGCCAGAAGAGAACATTGAATCTATAAACACCACATTTAGAATCATTGCTTAAAGATATCTGGATGATCCAGAGATAGATTCTTTTTCCCCCTTAGATTTTATTATTCTTTTTAAAGTGTGTGTGTATGTCTTTACAAGTATATATGAATAGAGGCCAAAAGAGGGTGTCAGATCACCTGGAGCTTATGGAAGGTTGTGAACCTTCCTAGTGTGAGTACTGGAAACCAAACAAGGGTCCCCTGCAAGAGCAGTACACATTCTTAATCACTGAGCCATCATCTCTCAAGCCCCAGAGGAAGATTCTTAAATCCTATAAAAGGACATTTATACTGAGGAGTCTCTCTTGGCCAGTCCTCTCTCAAGACCGCAACTGGGGAGTACCACCCCCAAGGAAGTGGATTTGGATGTTATGGAGGAAGCAGGGCATCAACAGAGTGGGTGCTTTTGGCTCCTCTTGCTGCTGCTTCTAAAAATAACCTTTTCCCTCTGTGACTACCTTGGAGAAAACTCAGTTCAAAGCATAAATAACATGAGTTCAAATACCATCTTACCCTGTGCCAAATATGTTCATCTTCCTTATGATATGCAAATCTCTTTGCTTTGCAGAAAAAAAAATAGCCCGAAATCATATCCAGCTCTGGGTCTCTAGACATTGGTCTGAAAGAGAAAGATACGAAAATGCTGAGTTGAGAAAATGGGTATGGCCAAGCATCTGTACTGACCACATCTCCCTAGTCTCTGATTCTGAGGACATGAAAATGAATGCCAGTGACAGATGTGTCGGCAGTGTAGCCTTTGAAGCATGAGTTTTAGGATGCATCTAATATTTGGCTTTACTTTCGCTAGATCATATGAACTCAAAGTGTCCTGGATTCTCTGTGTATTTAAAGTTTATTTTCAATTCTCTTGGAGGGGGCTAAAACATAATTACAAGCTAAATTTCGTTTTCCTATTCTAAAGACTCAAGATAGACACTTGCAAACATCAAAAGACATGCTGAAGGAAGAAGGAATAATGATCTCAAAGGGACGCAGCTCTGCTAGACCCCCACGGGATCATAGGGCCCCCAGCTTTTAACACACATTAGGAAAATCATGATGGACCCACCAGGGAGAGTTGACACAGAGGCAGGGAGGATGGATGAGGGGTAACAAAGTAGTACTTCAAAGGGATTTAGGTGATTAGTTCACTCATTTTGGGTTTTAAACAAATTGTAAGATTCTACAACAATATGCCTAATTAGTAACACTTATAGCTTTTCTTGTATATGCATGTGCAAGGTTATACGATTCTCCTCACTGCATAACAAATACTATATTCATGACAGAGTCTCAAATCTAATTTGTTGTTCAGCATTGAATACCTTTAGTATCTGTCACTCAAAGGCATCAAAGATTTCAGGTTCCCATTTCTTCATTCCAGATCCAGCCATTCTGTTACCTTCATAGTGTCGCGGGAAAGTGGGGCTTACTTCTGAAACAAAGGAAAGTTTATTGGTATTCACTGAATTTTAATTTTTCATAAACATTAATAGTACCTGAAAGGGAAAAAAAAATCTACCATAGACTCCAAACACACGGGGCTGCATGGTAAATCCTGAAGGATTGTTTTATTCGATCATTCTGGAGACAATTCAATGACGTAGTGAAAACATTGGTTTGGGAATCTGAGTGCTGCTATTTCTAGCCAGCAGAGCAAGCTAACCTTGGGGGAGGGGTGTCACTGCTTCAATCTATGCTCCATTGCATTAAAAATCAAGGTCAAATATATGTAAACAACATAGAACTTGAAACATAGATGGTGCTGTGGTTCGATATTATTTGGAAATACTTTTTAGACACTTAAACAACTACAAAGATTCATGGAAGGTAGGGACTTCATCTCATCCACCCAAACTCCATTCCTTTACCATATAAGATAAAACATTACCTCCATCCCTTTAATTGCAAGTCAGGTCCTGGTCTAATGAAATCCACTTGTACCATATTCTATCTGTATCTCTAATGTATGCTAAGGTCGGTTGTGTAGAGTAAATATTCAATTAATTAATACATGCTAAGCATCTCATGTGTGTCTGGTTGTGGTGTGCCTCTTAGGAGCCTTAGTTATTGTGATCATTTTCCCTTACAGAGAGTACATTCTTTTTTTTCTTCCCAGAGGGCTATGCAAAACTAGGGAGCACCAAGGCCATGCTGAGATATTGTCACCAAGAGTATTTGCTATTCTTCTTACTATTCTGATTTTTGGAGAGAAGTTTGTAAAAGCAAGTAACAAGCTACAGCATAATTTCACAAAGATCATCTCATCCCTTATCAAATTTAAATGGCCTCATATAATGGAGATATTTGATACATAGTAGGTGCTTTATGAAAAATGTATCAACAAATGAAAATTCTATTTATTTTGCAGATGAACAGCCTATCACACAGGCACTACTTGCTTTGTTGCAGTGGTTTAATCAGAAGATGATTTTCACCCATTATGTGCCTGACACTACTAGTTGCTTGGAATAGAACAATAAAGTAGATCTATTATTTCTCTCAAGAAATTAAAAGTTGGCTGAACTCAGGTTTTCTTAATTTTCTTCTTCTTAGGGCATACACTGAAAACCAGTTGTGAATGAACAGATCTCACCTACTAAGGGCAGAGGTGCATTTGTTAGCTTTCTGTTCCTGCAATGAAACACCTTGCATAAACAAGAAAGGAAGGAAATACATCTTTCAGCTCACATTTTCAGAGGTTTCAACTCAGCATCAGTTGGCGCCATGTTTTTTGGGCTGGTCAGGAGGCAAAAAAATCTCATGGCGGGGCATATGGAGGAAGGTGAAAAGAAGTAAGTGAAAGGAAGTGAGAAGAGGAGGAAGAGAAGGAGGAGAGGGAGGAAAGGAGGAGGGGAAGGAGGAGAAGAAGGAGGAGGGGCAGGAGGAGAGGGAGGAGGAGAGGGAGGACGAGGGGCAGAAGAAGGAGGAAGGAGACGGAAGGAGGAGGAAGAAAAGAGGGAGGCACCCAGGGGAAAGATACTATTAAGGTATTCAATTAAGACACAATTAAGCTATTCAAAGGTCTGGCCCTGGCGACTTACTTCCTGTTGTGCCCAGTTTTTGAAATCCTCTTCCTCCCCAAGTACCACCAGGGGACCACCAATTCTGATGCAAAAGCAAGGAGCCTTTATTCTGAAGAGCAAACCAGTGCACTCGGGTCTGGCACCACCACAAAAGATGGCTGACCTTGATAAGCTTCCTGTAAAAGTTTTTAAAGGGTGCAGGGGATCTCTCTGATTGGTCAGAACCCAGGCACTGGATTGGCTTGTTAAATGTTACGTGGCAACAAGGATTTCTGGGAAAGTGAGTACTCGCCATTAAACAGAGAGGTTTATGGGATAGTGAGTACTTGGCATTAAACCGAGGAGAGGTTAATGCCTTTACCACTAGGGGTGGTGGACTTTTCACTTCCTTCAACCTGGCCCTACCTAGTTTCCGCCACTGTTAATTAATGAATCAAATTATCAAGTCATCAGTGGATTAGGTTCAAGCCAAATCAGTCACCTCTCAATGATTGGATCACCTAGCTGGGTACCATGTCTTTCATGCATGATGCTGTCTCTGGATACTTCATATGTAAGTCATAGCAGGGCATGACATTCCCAATGTTTTGAAGGCTTTGTGTACAGTGTCTGACCCTCAGTGTGTTTATCTTCTTGAATCCTTCTCAGGTTAGGTGTACAATACATCTACCTGGTAATGGGTGAAGAAGAGACAATATGAAACATGGCATTGTGTTCAATGTTGAATTTACAGGCTGACACTCTTGTATCAGAAATTTGACTTCGCAACGAAAAGTATGAGAAAACTGCTCCATAGGGAAAGAAACACATACGTCATATTTCAAATAAGTAATCTTGAAAATGAGGTCAAAGGTTGTTGGCTACAAACCAATTGTGTGATTTTTCAAACGTGCTTCCACACCACCGTTATGCCAATTGCTTTGCATGCAGAGCTGTCCCTTCTGCACTCTTGTGGGTCTCTCAGGCTCTTCTTGGAAGGACAAATAGCAGAACTGAACTGTACCTCAGAAGCTTGGGAAGTGTGTGGTGCAAAGTAATTGAAAGAAGTCTGTGTTCTTCCACTGTTAGGGCCTTGGGAGTGGCATTTTTGAGGTTGGTGAAACCTCCTTTGGCAGGGAAAACATTTGAACTGCATTTTCAAAAGAGTCCTTGATTTCAAAAGCTGGTAGTGGTAAACAGGAAGATTCCAGCATCTCAATTTAAACATAGCTTTAGAAGAACTGTGATTTCAAATCAAAAGTCTTCTCATTCCTATGGCAACCAACAGAAGTATTCGACTAATGCTACATGCTGTGTACATTAACTGTACTGCCCCTCCCCCACCCTCTGGATTCAACCTGAACCTCATTAAATTGTGTGTCTGTTTTCCAGGTTGCTTCCCAACTCGTAAGCCATCAAACTCATGGATGTGGGAGGGAAGAGTCCTCTCAGGAGACACCTTCACAAACCCAGGGGAAAATGTACCTCAAAAATAGAGACACCGTCTGCTTCTCTGATTTGACATGTTTGAGAGCTCCTTGTTTTAAAGCCAGACTGGAATCTGTGAAGAGATTCCCTTGAGTTACAATCCTTTCTGAGAGCAGCCACCATGAAGATAGCATATGTGGGGAGACACAGCCAAGAAGCACCCACTGGGCTGCGACAGTTACACCGGAACATTTCTGACACACTCCTGGGAAGCTACAATGGTTAGTCATGGCAGGAGAGTTACCCCCTGAAGCTGACAGGCTCACGGGGCGGTAGCTGTGACTATCACCAGCAGTGCTTGCTCTTCAGAGAGGATGTGATGGCCCTGGCGTCTTTTGGAGGGTTCCATTCTTTTATTCTAAGGAGTAAGAAAATGATGTCTAAGATTCAGAGGTGGAAAGGCCAGGAAAAGACAAGAGTTTAACCCTGGGCACATGTTAATCTAATGTTCCAAGAGAGAAAATCATTTTGGGGTTAACGATAGCTGGAATTTCTTTGCAGAAAATGTTTCCTTATATTCTAAGATAGAAAATATAGTCACTCGCCTCTGTTCTTTTGCAAAGGTGTAGAAAATCACAGATCAGAAAGAGTAATGCGATCTCCATGGACTTTTCCCTGGAGTGTAGCTGTTGACTCTCCGTTCATGAGCTTTTTTAGTCAGTATGTATGTTCAGAGGACACATAGGTCAAGAGTGCCCTTGGTAACTGTGCTCATGATAAGTGTAAGCATTAAGCCATCTGTTGTTTTCAGGCCTTAGTCATGACACTTTTCAGCTCTGGGCTTCTCTTTCTCTCGCTTATGAGATGGCAAAGTTGTGTCTAAGATATCTACCATTCCATGTATTACTCTTGTTTTTCATTACTGTTAGTATAGAGAAATACCTGTGGTTGGATACCTTATAAAGAAGTTTATTTAGGTTATGGTTCCAAAGGCTAAAAGTCAAAATAACATGCCAATAGCTCTAACGAGTGTACCTCTAGTTGCATTACATAGTGGATGGCACTATCGTGGGAGTGCATGTGAGAGAGAGTCAGAGCATGGGGCAGGGACCGGGCTTGCTCATTTACAATAACCTTCTCAGAAAGACTAACCAGGGCCATCCAAGGATATGTCTATTCTTTCTGGAGATTGTGACACTAATGCCTTTCTACTAGGAGCCATCTTGTAACTATCTCCTCCCCTCCTAACATTAACAAAATCATAATATCTGCATTTTCATGAATGGGACATAATTAGGACTTTCTAACTTTCTGCTTATAGAAAGTGAAGATATAAGTGGATCATACTGTGAACCCCATGAGCTAATGCCTTGCTGCTCAAAATGTGTCCATGGGTAAAATGTATCATTCAAAGCCTTGGAAAGTCTTGTCTCACTCCACGTTGAGTATTTCAGAATGTGTACTGCATTCAGATCCCCATTTACAGTCAAACTGTGAAGACCAGAGGCATGGAATACCTTATGGTGATATGCTCCCTTGATAAAACTCTTGAGTAACAGATAGCAAGGTCAATTGCTTCAAACACCATGACCCACCCCATTCCTCCTTCTGTGAGCCATTTCTGGTCATTATTACCATTAGAGAGATAATAAAAATGTAAGTACAGAGAAAGAACCTTAGTAAGTGGTTAAGTGGTCAGGGTATGACAGATTTAAGGAGGACCTCCCTATACGACTAGTCAATCAGAAGAGAGAAGAACCAGGTCAGCTTCAGACTGTCCACCTTAAACTTCTGTTCACAGTCAACCATTTATCTGGCCCTGTTCACTCCTTCCTCCAATTTAACACAACATTTTTCTTAAATCATAAAAGTCAGGGTTCATAAGCTGACTTGTACGACTTTATTTCCCTCTCTTCTCTGCTCTCTAGAGTATTTCAGCCGTACCTGCCAGAGAAAGTGTGACTACTGTATTTGACAGAGCAGAGACTCACTCAGGTGTTTGGGAGTCAAGTCCCAAAACTTGACTATTGCCTCCTCCAAACTGTGTCTGAGTCAGGATATTCTGCTCAATACATCCACACTGACTTCAAAGAGCAAAAGAATGGGTGAGTGAGGGGTTTTCTGGGAGTTTTTTGGGGGGATTAATTATTTTAACTGGGTCAAGATATACATGATGTAAAATTTGCCATCATAACCATTTTAAGTATACATCTCAGTGTTGTCTGACAAACTTTTCCTAGGGAGATACAAAACACACACACACAAACACACACTCCTACTCAGCCCAGAGAGGGAGCCGATGATAGCCCAAAGTACAGATACTACCAAAGTCCAACTTGGTGAACAAATGAGTTTTATTGGGTTACTTACAGGAATCTTTGTGAAGGGTTATTTAGCTATGACTGAAGAATCAGCTGCATCACCAAAGTCCACCCCAATATGGAGGATATCTCATAAAATACCTGGGAATGTGGAGCACACTGAACAGCCTGAAGGCAGCTCAATGGGTTTCCTCATGGCTCAGTTTGTTGGAGTCTCTTCTAAGCAGTTCGATAGGTTTCTGCTCCTTCTGGATGACCAGGTTTGTCTGACAGTCTTCTTTGCATCTTGGCTCATCTGAGAGTGACTCTCAGCAGTTCTCTTGGGGAAGGAGGTGCTAGTGAGTCTGTTCAGTTTCAGGGACTTCCTGAAGCTAGTTTGAGTTGTTTACTTTCTGTGCTAAAGAGCTTCTCTGCAGGATAGAATATTTCAGTCTGAGTGGAAAATGCTACATAGTCTCAGTGGCATGAAATGCTCTTGTTTTTTTCATCACTGCTCTTCTGTCTATTCAGCACTTTTCATCTTAAAAAAACTAGAATTCTCCCCATCCTGCCACCAGCCCCTGGCAGCCTCTATTCCTTTGGCATCTGGCTGAAGTCTACTTTGGCTTATCTAAGCATTTCATATAAGTGAAACCAAACAAAATTTGCTCTATTAGGATTTGTTTATTTTGCTTAGTGTGATGTTTCTTTTTTCAGTTTAGGGGATGGGAGTCAGGGTGTCACACATACTAGGCTACCATGCCACCATGGTGACACCTCCAGCATATCCTGGCTTATTGTTTTGAAGAATCATCATGTTACAGCATGTGTCAGAGTTTCCTTCAGTTTTAAGGCTGAATAATATTCCAGTGTCTTTCCATGCATCTAGCCATGCACCAGTGCATCCATGCATCCAAGCATCCACCCATCCATCCACCCATCCACCATTTATGCATATGAGTTGCTTTTATCTTTTGACCATTGTCAACAATACTATTGAGAACATAGGCATAAATCTCTGAGAACTGCTTTTCCTTTTGAAATTTGTTCCAAGACCCATTTGTTTTAAGGTTATACCTGACATAGAATTGCTGGGTAACATAGTAATTATTAAATTTTTAGATACATTTTTTTAATTCATATTATCATATGATTCAAATTATCTTATGAAGTGATAGCTTTTATTATGGCACTTTTCTCCACATTTGTTTTTGTTGGTCATTCTCTTCCTCTCCTCTCTACCATCCATTGTCTTCTCTCCCCCCTTACCCCTTTTATAACACTTCTATTTTAATTTTTTGAGGAATTGTGTGACAGTATTCCTGGAGAGACAGGAACAAACATCTACTCTGCACAGATATGAAACTGATGATACACCAAAATACAGATACCACTAAAGTTCAACCTGGTGAACTGATGAGTTTTATTGGGATTACTTGCAGAAAATTGAGTGAGGAGGCACTTACAGGAAGAGAAATGACTTAAAGACAAGTGCATCTCCAAAAGGTAACCCCACCATTGGTGTTAAATTGTGAAAGCGGGACCCTGGGGCTCACTCTATGGCTTGCAGGCAGCTCGTTAGGTCAGATACTCCCAGGAAGCTTGATGGGTCTCTACGTCTTCCAGAGAGCTGACTGTTCTTGGCTTCTTCTACACAGCATGACTGATCTGAGCTTCTTCCAGTCAGTGTGGCTCATCTGAATGTCTTCTAAACAGCCTGACTGCTCTGACCATGCCTTTCAGCAGTCCTTACATCTTATACATATGGGGATTGAGATGTATATTGGATCTAATCAGTTTCAGTTACTTCCAGAAGCTTTTGAGTTGAACTTATAGCATTTCCCAGCAGAATGGAATGTTTTGCTTCTTCTTAGGACATCTTTCCTCTTCACTAGCCTCCTTCCAAGGTACAAGGTTTTATCTCAGAGGAAATTGCTGAACAATAGGATGGACCACTGCACTGTTTTGCATAGCAGCTCTACCCACTCTACATTGCCCCCAACAAGGGCACAAGGGTCCGAAATTTCCCCCATTCTCCCAATACCAATTATTTCCTCTTTTTAAAAGTAGTAACTGCAACAGGATGGTGGTGGTGGCTGTGCTCGCCTTTAATCCCAACCCTTGGGAGGCAGAGGCAGATGGATCTCTCTGAGTTCGAGGCCATCCTGGTCTACAGAGTAAATTCCAGGACAGCCAGAGTTACAACAGAGGAACTCTGATGAATGTCTAATTTGAAAAAGGATGATACCAGGTGTTGGAAAGGATGTGTGTCAACTGGCCTTTACATCGATGGTGGCAAAACAAAGTTATTATAAATTACTGGAAAACATACACTTTCTTAAAGAAATATTTATTTACCATCTAATCTATCCATTTAAGTCCTAGAACATCCATGAGAAATTCAAGTATGTATTAGAAAGAGGCTTCTAGATGATGGCTCACAGTGGCTCTATTTCAACAGTCCTAGACTAGAGACAAACCAAATGACCCTCAACAAGTGAGTGGCCAAAATCTTGTGATACAGTCAGACAATGGAACTGTATCCAGCAATTAAAGGCATGAATGGGACCTGGTGAGTAGAGCTACCAACAGCATGGGTGGATCTCAGAATTATTATTCCAATTAAAAGAGCAGCAAAAAAAAAAAAAGGATTCCATATTATATTATTCCATTTATATGGAAGTTTAGAGACCTCAGACCAATCGTTCCATGATAAAGTGGATCAATGGTTGCCCGGAGGTGGAATATGTGAGTCTGGAAGATGGGAGAATTCAGCACATAGAACAGTTGGTGGAATCATGAACGTATTCTTTACCATAATCACGGGCATTTCAATACTTTATATAGTTGAAGAACAAATTAATTAAATGATAGTCTTCCAATACACCTACATTTTTAGTCTGTATGTTTCCTGATGCCTGATAATCACCCATGTTTCAAGTTTTAATTCATAGTTCTCTGTGACAATGAGGATCTTTGGCATGCTTATGTACCAAGCACCAGTTTTCTTTACTCTCCTGAAAAGTGTTTGAAAAGCTAAAGGAAAATTTAGTACTTAGTTGACTTTTTGCTCACTTTCTGTGTCATTCCCTTCAGCTAGATCCTGAGACATCGGAAGGTCGAGCTCTGAAGGCTCCATCCACTCGATAGTGTTTTATTCCCTCGGAAAGTAGTGAAGCCAGCTTCATGTATTTCTTGACTCTAAGTGGTATCTACTGTCGAGCTTCGGACAGGGCATGCAGCAATTCTTGCTGTAATTAGTTTTTACAGCAACAAGCTGAGATGAGCACTAATGCTGGAAGTTAAACTGGCCTTGGTACGGTAGCTGAGGTGAAATAATATATTCAATAGTGGATTAGCCGATGAAAACTGAGATATGTTTGTGCAGGAAAAAACTATACAGAGAAAAGGACATTTTTTTCACTTTTTCTAAAAGATTTTTTTTTAAAGCTAAATTACAGTGGCAGTAAAGCCAAAATGTCACTGAATCATCAGAAAGTGAAAATGTCTCTTTGGAACAGTTAGATGGCATAGCTGAGTCTCAGAAAGGACTATTTGTTGAAAGAGAATATTCAGTGGCATTCGAGATTTCTCCCATCATCCCTTGGACAGTGTTCATCAACAACACTGTGGTTGACTCTGTCTTCAGGGACCCAGAGTTCCCTTCTGTAGTTCTTGTTCATGTTGATGAAAGAATGTTAAAAAGCACCCCAAAAGGGACCCAAGGACAATTCATTGTCAGAAAAGGAACAAGAGAGGCAAGCTAGTGACCTTGGCAGCTGCTGGGATGTAGGAGATGAAAAGAGAAAGAGAGAAGGCTGTACTTTTAATAGCCTCAGGTAGAAACCATGCACCATGCAAGGCAGGGTGGGCACAGCAGGGAATGAGAAAGTACTTGGTGCCAGAGGATTTGTTCCTTGCTTTTATTGAAAGGGTAGAAAAATCACCCTTCTCTCCAGGCCACAGGAGCATGAAAGACTGCTCTATTTCTTGGGGCCAACTGAAAAGGAGACACAGACACACAGACACAAACACAGACACAAACACAGACACACATGCACACACATACACACACAATTAATTCTGTTGTTATAGCCTTGGAGTCAGCTACTGGGTGGCCTAGAACTTAGGATGTATCTAGATAGGAAGGAACAATAACTAACCACGTTTGTTACTGTTAGTTTACCTTCTAGTTGTGCTAACTTTGGCTCAGGGAGGCATAAACAACAGCTTTATCATTATCCATCCAATTTTCAGCTTCAAGGTTTTGCTTCTTTAACCTTACAATTTGTTATAAGCAACTTGTGGATTCTTGGTCATTTACTGAAAGAGCAGTGTTGATTTTTTTTTTTCCGTCCATTCACGGAAGACCAGGACTTACAGTGAGTTACATGCAGCTTGCAGATCTTCCATGATAGCATCTCAATTGTCTCCTTTTCAGTTTTCTAAGTTCCTTGCCTACTGGGACATTACTGACTATGGACCACACCATTTGTGCCAGAGGAAGTTGACTTTTGATATTCCTGTGTCTGCAAGGGGTGTCTGAAAAGAGGGGTCTTCACCCTTTCATCCTCTGCTTTGTGTTTGGTGTCCCCTGTCATGTCTAATCTGATTTTGAGCATGGTTTTCTTTAGACTTTCAGTCTGAACTTGCATTCTCATATTTAAAAGATGTTCAAAACTTTAATTAACTCATTGGAAGAAATGAAGCATAGTGTTATTATTATTTGGTCTCTATAAGATTGAGGGGTTGAAACACACTGGGAAAGACCCTATGGTATCAAGGCAAATAGCTGACTAATTAACCATCCCAACATTTCAACAAACATTGCAAAATGCGAATGTCATGAAATAAACATTAACTTTCCTCTTGGAACATTCATCCCTGGTGAAGAGGGTAAAAGAATGAAGTAATTGATAGAGAATTCATTTGTTAAACATTGAATAACTACGAGGAAAAAAAAAAAAACCATTAATGTCTCAGTGTTGAACCACTTTGAGCTACAAAAGGCACCAGGTACTGGCAAGGCCCTGAAGTTGTTAAAAAAATAAAATAAAAATTAAATTCTGGCACTGAAAGAATTCAAAGGGTTTGAATGCCCACAGACTAATAATCTGATAATCAAGTGCGTTCTGTAGCAGAGGGCAGCCAGTGCTCCAGGGGAAGTCAGGGTGGAAGGAGAAACTGATTCAACAGGAATTTTGTAGCTTACGCTTTCATTGGCAAAAGCAAACTATTCTACAAATTAACCTGCCTAGTCTGTCCTGGGCTCACAAATCCATTGCAGAGATAATGACATCTGCAGCTTTGCCTGGGGTGATGGAAAAGCACTGTCTGGGTGGAGCTGCATCTTGTGTTCAGAGACTAAGCTCATCTCTTCTCCCATGTTCCTCACAATCCTCCTGGAAGTCCTTCCAACATCAGCCAAGGAGACCCTTGCCAGATGGTCCCTGTGGAGCTTGGCTGTGGCACAGCTCCATGCCAGTCCGCTCTGTAGACTGTCACCCCCAGATCCACATTCATCATAATAATCCCCAAATCACAATCCCTCCTGAAGATAGCTGCTGTCTCTCTGGAGACTTCTGTCTTTTAGCCACAAGCACCATTTAAAATTTGCTGGAACTAACAACTTTTTAATCCTTGTAAAAAATCTCTTTCCATGTTAAAAAGAACGTATTAAAAAAAAAAAACACAAAGCATTTAAACATTTAAAATTATAAAACACCTACTCACCTTTGGAATAAAGAAAAGTAATAGCACCCCAGACCCGCTGATGTCAATCTTCATGGCTGTTGACGCATTTGGGTTGTCAATTCTATTTCTGTTCTCTTAACCATGGCTTCTGGTTTCAGTTTGAGATCTTAGCTGGAAAATTTGGCTTTGTTCAAACTTCAATGTTTGCAGAGCCCTGTAAAGCATGAGTCAATAACATTACCCTTGAAACCACCCTACTTCTTTTAAATGGATCTTGAGTTTTATAAGGAAAAGCACTTTTGCTTTTTGTTTGGGGACTGAATTGTGGAATAAAGATAGATGGGACAAGTTACCGTGTCACCCTACACAAATTTTCATTTGTATATTTGAATCCATCCTAATGCACAAGTATTTGTTTTGTATGTTGGTGTGTGTGTGTGTGTGTGTGTGTGTGTGTGTGTGTGTGTGTTGTTGTTGTTGTTTGTCTTCTATTTGCTAAACCAACATCTTTCAACTCCGTCAGTCTCTAGAAAAGTGAAGCATTCCATTTGAACTTAAATGTTTATTGAACCTGGGAGCAAAGCAAATAAAAGCTGAATTCATTTAGGAAGCCAAAGAATATGTAGCATGAGTAACCATTCAGTACTGCCGTGTGCTAAAAAAGAAATCAACCAAAATCCCCGAGTCCTTCCTCTGGGGAAAGGGAGGTGGTAGGAGGAGGCACGGCAGTTCTAGATCTGTTGAAGTAGATTAGAGAACACCGAGTTGCAATGTTAAAGCACTTTGGCGATGATTCCAGGCGGGGTTTGATCGATTCATGCTGGAGTTTAAGAAGTGTTAACAGCAGGAGGTGTTTTGAAGCAGCTAGCAGAAAATTTCTCAAAGGGAATGAAAGTCAGACAGAAAGGGGCAGTCAGAATAAAGGTGTGAGAACGAGGAGGAGCCGGGCCTACCTCAGACAGAATCGGGAGCTGGGAAGGCTCCTGGAAAGGAAAAGTCCTCAAGCTGAAAGAGCAGAATGAAGACATACACACTGAAGACTGTCACACGTTGGCTCTCTTCACTGAGGTTGACAGACGAAGAGGCGATGAAAGAGCCCAGACAGAGTACAAGAACTCGGGACAGGGGGGGTCTCAGCTTGAGTCATTTTGAATTTCAACGTCTTGGAAATATCAAGAGTAGATGTTGAAAAGAGAGAACTGTATATATAAAGGGAGAAGTCACGCTTACCCCACCAGCCTAATGGGAGCTTAAAGCAATGAGTGTATGTTAATCCCACTGAATGAGAGTAAAGGTCACTACCTAAATTTGTGGCAAGTTTTATTATATGTGCACAATATAGTCAGTTCAGCGACTGCCTCTCTGTAAACGGAGGATTTGAGAGATCAGCCCCAAACATATGAAAAGTGGGGTTTTTGTAGCTCCCAAACTGCAGGGCTAGGAGGTGTCCAAGTGTTGTGGGACTTGGCTGAACATCTTAAAATTATTTGGCAGAACATCTTGTCAGGGTAGAGGTCAGGATACAGTTATGGAGTCAAATTTCATAGGGTGTAGAACATGTCAAATTTCAGAAAATGGATCAAGACATGGACAAACTTTAAGTTTTACAGAAAAGAGGAATGGACTTATTTTGACTTTTTAACAAGATGGTTCCTAATTTTAAGATAGAGTCAGGCTGGTCCATCATATAATCAGTGTGGGGAGAAGGACCAGAATAACCAGATAGTCCTTGGGAGAAAACACAACTTTAGGGCAGAGGAAGGATTCAGAGAGATGGAGAGGGGCCTTTGGTTGAAAGAGAAGCCTCAGGGAGCATCAAGGAAGAGGGCAGGAAGCCATGATGCTCCTAGATGGAGCAATGGAGAGTTCAGAGATGATCAGTGCAGCTGGAGACAAACCAACCAGCCCTCTCCATGAAAGTTCAAAATCCTTTGCCTGGGTTCTTGCTTCAGTGTGCGGACATTAGTGTGATGACTGGTTTACATGCGGCATGTGTCTTCAGCAGGGAGTTTAACATTCTTCAATATTTTCTTCCTCAAATATTTCCATCAATTACTCTGAAATAATATCCCAGGGGTGTTACTCCAGTTAGCTGCAATGCCACAGCATGAGTGCCCCAACTCCAGAATTACCTGTTTCTGCTTTCTTGAGGTGTGGTCTCCTGCAGCTCAAGTTGGCTCAAGTTCGCTATGTACTCCCGGATGACCTTTAGTCCTGATTCTCCCTCTTTTACCTTCCACAGGTTGTATCGCTATGCCTTGAGCTGTTGTCTTTTAAGAGCAAATGAAGAAAGCTGGAGAAATGGCTCAGCAGTTAAAAGCTTTACTGCTCTTTCAGAGGGCTTAAGTTCGGGTCCCAGCACCCATTTTAGGAATCTCAGTGCCTTTGCCTCTAGAGGATCAGACAGTTTCATCTTGACTTCTTGGGCATCTACACTCACAGACATTATTAAAGGATAATCCATTTTTTGGTTAAAAAACAAAACAAAACAAAATGAAGTCAGTGTATACGAGGAGGACTTGACTTAAAGTGCTCTGTGGAGCATCAGAGTTTCATCTGAATATCACCCTAGACCTTTAGACCCAGAGTCCCCAGTTTAAAGAGGTGGGAACATTAAAGGTATGCCTTATATACTGCCTCTAAGCATGCTCTTACCATTACTTTGGCCATGAGGCATGCAAGAACACTCTGCAGTTCCACCTCTTATAGCATACAGGACTTGCCCAAGGAGCTCTTTCAAAATCTAGATGATGAGGACTTACATCTGAGACTCTTGATTCCTTCCAAGGATTCCAACTCAATTTCCTCATGAACTAGGCCCAGGCATCATTATTTCTCAAGATCCCAGGTTACATATAGAGTTAAGAGTTACCAAGTAGAACAATCAATGAAGCTTGATATCTTTCCAGCTCTAAATGGTCCACAGAACTGTGTTAGTATTAGCTGGATGCTTGTTAGAAGTGCAGAATCCCAGACCTCCCTGCAGACCCTGTGGTTCAGCATCTCCATCTCAAATGCTTTGCAAATGTTTAAACATAAAAGCTTGGTTTGTATATTGCAGCTGACCATAGTCTTGTCATTCTGTTGATCACAGGGCATCCTCTGGAGAGAACGAGACAGGCCCAGACATTGAGTACATGCAGAAGAACTAGACAGTAGCTGAAACCCCAGCTGCACCTTGAGAGCACTTTCCCAACTTTGAGAATATACTAAGCTCGGATATGACCCCTGAAGATTCTGACTCATTTATTCTGGGGTGAAGCTCAAGCATTAGTAATATAAAAATTCCCCAGGTGAGTCTAATGCATAGCTGTAGAAAGATTCATTGTGTTGAGAAATCCTAAGGGGAAAAGAAATCTCAATTCAATTCTGATATAATAGGAATTTTGCTAATATAATGAGTGCCTAATGCTGGGAAATGTGTTAATAACAGAAGCCTGAGTTGATGTGCAGCAGGCTGGTGTGAAGGCAATTTCTGAAGACAACCTTGACATAAAGGGTGCTTGCTGTAGCCGTTAGGAAACTAAGTTCTTGTTAAGCTGTTGCAAGACTTTCAATTAACTTAAAATACCCATAACAATATATTTTTTTCAAAGTGAGCAGAGAGCACCAGCACTAGGGTGAAAACTCATTTTATAGAAAGAAGTGGGGGAGAGAAAGAGAGTGCTGTTTTTCTCCTAGCAATTCAGATCTGTGTGCCTAAATTTGCTAAACTCAGGAACGGTGGCATTTTGTAAGACTGAAAGGCTCTGTGTAGGTGTAAGCAGAATGCCAAGTCAAAGATTAATGCCTAAATTATAGGGCATGCAGTGGGAATTTGAAGCCTCTCATCTTGGGAACCAAGTCGAGAAGACAGAGTATTGACTGATTCCATAGCAGGATTTATACTGAGTTATAATTTAATCAGACACATGATGTCCAATCTCTATAATGGAGAAGAGTTAAGCCGTGTATTTATATAATTCTGAAGTTTCTCAAGCCTGTGTTATTAGGCCAACTCTCACCATGTAAAATAATATCTCAAAAAAGTTTGAGATTTCTTTATTATCTCTGAAGGAATTGCATACCAGTCTCAATAAGAGTCACTCTCTCCCCCAAATGCCCAAGTTAGGTTATTGTGGTGATATCCAAAGTGGATATCCACTCCACTAGCTGAGTGATTCATTTTAGAGACTGCCTGTACTCAGTAGCTACTTGTTTGTACTCCACAGCTACTTGTTAAACTCTCTGCAGTGTCTTGGATACCCGTGGATATTACAAAGGACTTGAAGACAGTCTCTCTGTCCTTGAGGGATAAAACCATCTCTTCAATAAAAGCAACTAGAGTTGTGCCTCTTGGGGGGGAACTGTTTTCTTTTCAAGTTGTGTAAGATTGCATTTCAAATGGAGAAAATCTGCAAAGCCATAAAGCTTAAGGTCTTAAAATACGGATGATGGTAGTAACACTCCCAATGTGGGGATGCAAAATAGCTACAGATGTTTTAATATCCCGGTAGAACATTTGAAAGACATTATGTCGGCAGTATCATATAGTTCTGGCCTGAGAGACAAACATGTCATAATCCCATGTAGAATATAGGCGAAATAAGCAGCCCACTCCAATGCCTATGAGGTGAAGGATGTAAATCACTGTTGCTTCTCTTTCTCATGCAAACATGCTCTTTCTGCAAAGACACTCACAAGTCTAACTTTCATTTGCTCTTTGGTGTTTTGGGATTGCGGCTACTTTTAGAAGAGAATAGGTCATTTTAGACTTGTGGGAGTGGGGTGCACAACAGACTTTCAGGAAGTTCTCCATATGTGTGGCACTCTCCAGTAAAACACATTATTTTATTCTTAGCAAATCCTCTCAGGTGGTATTATTCACATTGACAGAAGATGGGAGCACAAAAGATCGAGAGCCATGGAGCTAAAGGTCCTTGTCTGAAATTATGCAAAGGGCATTTCGAACTACATTATAATCCCAGTTCCCTACAGGACACGCTGTTAAGTTGTGGAACATCACTACACAAGTGTAAATGGAACTGAATCTTCTCTTAGTGCCTTCCAAAGGGACTCACGTGTGGCCCAGATTTTCACCACAGCCCTTTCCTTTATGTCTTTGACCAGAAGGCTTAGGAATTAAAACAATGGTCTTTGGAATCTTGCTCAGCTACTAAGGATCTATGACCCTCAGCAAGTCAACTCTAATCGATTGCTGGAACTTCTTTTATAACAATTATTAATTGCAATTCCTACATCATATGGCTGTTATGGTAATTAAAATTCCAGAAGGTCCTCGGTAACAGTGGCTAGCACAATGTAGCACTTGATGTTAGCCTGTGTCTTCACGGCCCTGACAGTTGATTCTAAACCACTGACCTCTTCTGAACTCATATATACCTTGATGCTCATGGCGAGGATGCTGACCTTACAGTCTTGGACCTCCCAAACTCATTTCGTGTTCAGAATTGGGCTCACTTTGGACGTAATACAATTTGTTGCAGTAAGTGATGAGTGAGGATTGTCATGTGTTTCAAGACTGTTCTTTCTCCTATATTCTTCCTTTGAGGAAGGTACATCATCTAGGAGACCCAACTCCCAGGGCTGGGAGTCATCTTGAATGATCTGTGCCATCTCTACCCAGCATTATCTAGTTAGGCACTAAGTCCAGGTAACTTTTCTTACTAGTGCATGTATTTTATTCCTTCTGGCCTCAAACTCATCATTTTGGCTCCTTTTTATTTTAATAGGCCTGTAGTAGTCACTAGAACCCCAGGCTGACCCTCCTGGATACTCTTCTTCTCAATGATACTAGGATAAAATCACACCAGTCAAGTTGAAGCCATCATTAATTTGATTGAAACCCTTCGTCCTCACGCATTATCCTCCCCGCCTCGTCTACTTCTCAGCTCTTTGTTTCATGGTAAACAAGACCATATGCCCCTTGAGTCTCACCTCTCACATGTTCCAGACGGTATCCTCTGGCATTTTCTGTACATTGACTATGTTGTCTTTCAGCTCTCAAATGGGCTATTTTTGTGAGGGAGTGTTATCACCCAAAGGCTGAAAGACGTAATGATTATTTGGTTGTGTTATGAATAGTCCAAGTACATGGAAAACTTGCTAATCACGAGTATACAAGATTCACTAAAGAGAAGGAAGCTTTGCAGGTAAAAATTGTTCTTACAGCGTGTATGTGTGTGCTGGGAATGTATGTTTGTATATGTATACTTGTGTGTGGGTATGCACACAAGTGTGTACGTGTACTTGCGGAAGTTGGAGGTTTATATTGGGTATCTTTTTCAATTGCTTTCTATTTTTTTTTTTTTTTGAGACAGGGTCTGTCACTGAACCTGGAGCTCCCATTTCAGATAGATTGTCTGGCAAGCAAGTGCAAAAAATCCTCTTGTCTCTGTCTTCCCAGTGTTGGGATTATAGACACATCTGCCACACTTGACTTTTGACATGGATTCCAGGGAGCTAAGTCAGGTTGTCATGCATAGATAGCAAGCACTTTACCGAGTGAGTTATTTCTTTAGCTCCTTCTTACATTTTATTTTTTGGAGGGTAGATACCAGTTTAATCTGTTGGATGCTGATAAAAACTATACCCTGCTTCTCAAGGAATTATTTTACCAAAGACAAAACAGCTTCAAATGTCTCTAATGATACCAGAATGGAAAAAAGAGGCTTACATGTAATTGAGAAGGACTGGGCTCCCCTCATTGCCATTGTGTCTAGCAGTACTTGGGGTCACATTTTAATGGGGCTCACTGGCATTGTTTCAAACTGTAAGGACTCCTTGGGCTCTGTCATCTGAAAAATTGTTCCTTGGATCCAGGAGAGTGACCATTTACACTTGATCCAGAGAAGTACAATTCAGAAAAAAAATGGCAATTAAAACATCAATTAAAAAACTAGGAATTTGGAAAGGGATGAAAACACTAGCAGATTTGAAGAAGATATGAGGTTCCAAGCACTCAGTTAGCTGTTGAGATAAATACTTTGCATTCTAGAGTTTGGTAACAGGCCGTCTTCCCCAAGGTCACGATGACTGCCTTTAGTGCACAGCTTCTAAAACATAATCTTAGGTCATTCAAAATGTGTTTCCTCTTAGTATCGTCTGATGAGTCTGAAAATCTTCAAAACAAAGTTTTGCTGTCTCTGGCAACAATGGTCATTGGTGTCCCCTTCCTTATTCTGTCTGAATCAGCTCAACCATCTTAAGTGGATCTAGAGGGCCCCCCAGTTCTGTCAATGGACCCATCACATCCTATGTTCATAAGCTTTGTAACAAACACCCGAGCCAGTCAGCTTAAGAAGAGAAAATGCTAATGATGGCTCATAGTTTCAGAGATTTTAGTCCAAAACCAGCCAAACTATTGCTTTTGGCCTCTGGTACATATATAGGGCAGTAGCAATGGATAAAAGTGGCTCCCTTCATGGTTTGTGGATAGAAGAAAGAAGGGAGAGACATGCAATCTCAGAAACCTATTCAAGAGCAAGCCTCAGTGACCCAAAGACCCTCGCGCAGGCCTCACCTCTTAACGTCTCTGTCACTTGCAGTAGCCACATGGGACTACTTAACAAATGAGCCTTTTGGGGAAACAGTCCAAATCCAACATACGGGACATGTTGTCTCCATTAGCATTGCTTGCTCCAGGCAGGCTAGAGTTGCTCTTCTCTGATGGCATTTTGCCCCGGGTGCTCTTCTCTCACAGTGCACAACTTCTTGCTTCCCAATTCACCAGCACTGAGATCACAGGCTCAAGCTATCACGCCCAGCGTTTTATGCAGGTTGTATGGGTTCAAACTCAAATCTTCATACTTAGAAGGTATCTGCGCAGTCCTGAAAATGATCTCCATAGTTGTATTTTTGTTCCAAACAAGTGAGTTTTTTAAGCAGGCAAGTAAAAGAACAAATAGCAAGTAGCAGGTAGATACGAGCAGCAGGTAGACAGCGTGTCATGAAGTTGGGGTACTTGTCCATCCAGCCGGAAGGACTGGGGTGACGTAACAGAGAATGTAAACAAAGATATAAAGATAATGTCTTCTAGTCGGTCAAATATCCAGCAGAAACTGATAGGAGAAGAAGCCATTATGCTGGCCTTCCAGACGGAGAGCCTTGCCACTGCTGAGCCACATTGAGTTCTCTTTCCCACTGTAGGCAGTTTTTACCAGGAGATAAACAACAATAACTCCTGTTGGAGATGGATTGTCTTTTCACCGTTCTCAAGAGCATTTTGTTTTAAACATTGTTTCCTGCTTGCTGATCTCCCTTCTCCCTGTTATAGATCCAGGGTCCAGCCTGACCTGGGATGGGGGGGGGGGGGGTTGGCAAGACATTTGACATAAACATACTTGTATCTGGGACAAGGGAGGGCCTCCCCACTCCCAGGAATATGCTTCTTGGGGAGCCTAAACAGCACACAGCAATTTGCCAAGGCAAGTGCTTTGCCAAATAAGTGCTGTCTATCACATGTTTGGCTGGCTCGAGGAGTAGTCCAGTAGTAACTGACATATACGCGAATGTACTCTTACAGCCTGTCACCTTATATGATCCATTGTGTGCAAGTTGTGCGTAATTGCAACATTTGAGAAAGCCTCGGATCTCTCTTGCTTTAATCTCATTCATGGCGGATAAAATGCATTGCGTACAAACCTTAAATGTCGGTTTTGCTTTGACATCTGAGTTGGTATAGCATTCATTTATTCATCACTCCACAATGATCCATACATATTTATTCGGCACTGTTTCTATGCGACAGGGCTCGTTCTAAAATCAACTGCACTTTTGTGTGTGTGTGTTGTAGGACACCATGGCATGTGGTGGAATATTTATGTGTCAGTCGTTTCTGCCGTACCCATAAGCATTTAACCTGTATTATGTGAATAATTGAATTGATGGCTTCCTAGACCTACTGGCTAAATTTGTTTCTCCAGTCACTATTTGGTTAAAATTACTGATTTGATTACCAAACAAATAAGTGGCTTAGATCTAGTATCCAGATCAAATATTTCCCGTTCATTTATGGTGTGTGTGTGTGTGTGTGTGTGTGTGTATGTGCATGGACTCATATGCAGGTGACCACCAAGTCCAGAAGAAGATAGTATCCTCCCTGGAGCTGGGATTATAGGTTGTTGGGAGCTACTACATATGGTTGCTGGGAACTGAACAAGGGTCCTCTGCAAGAGCAGTCAATACTCTAAATTGCTGAGCCATTTTCCAGTGCCCCCCACCTCCCTGCCAAGCACACTTTTTTTCTGCCTGTCTATCTGTCTGTTTGTCTGTCTGTCTATTTATTGATTTCAGGACAGGATTTTTCTGTGTAGCCCTGGCTGTCCTGAAACTCACTCTGCAGACAAGGCTGGCCTCAACCTCAGGGATCTGCCAGTCTCCGCCTCTGCAGTGCCGGGATTAAAGATATACACCGTTACACTCAGCTTCACGCATACATCGAAGCACGAGAAGTGTGTTTTCAAATGTAACCGAAGACACTGAATGATCTATAAAAAGCAAAACTAATTCTTAGTCCTATCATCCCCAAAGTACTCTTTAAACTTCAGTTATGAGCTTCCTGCAGACCCACAGTTTAGCAGAGTCCCAGCCAGAGCCGTTTAACTGGATTTCAATGAACTGCAACCTCTAGAGTTGTCAGTGTGACAGGCTCATCAGCCGACTGCCATGTATGTATATCTGTGGATACATTTTGCTTGGACACGATCCTCCTTTTTTAATTTTTGTAAATAATGTTTTCAATGCTATTCAATCCACTTTCTTAGCCCCATTGTTCACTCATGGGATCAGAGCTTTTGTTTCAACCATAGGGCTCTCAGAGAGAGGAGTCCTTTCTTTCTGCCAGTTTGTGTAGCTCCTACCTGGATGCTTATGTGTATAAGCACTTCCTCTATCAAAACATCGAGGGCCTATCCAAATTCTCTTAGTTCCTAAAGTCAGAACATACCCATCATCAGCAACACAGTGTACAGAGTAGGGAGCATCAGGGGACACAGAACAATGCAGCACAGAACTAAGAACCCCAAGCAACTGCTACTTACATTTCAGTTAATCTAATTGTCTAGAAAAGAATATAGCTGACGGCAAACTCCACTGAGCTGGTAGTGCTGTGAGTTTATCAAAAGAAGATAAATCAATAGCATCAAAAATACACCAAAGGCATTCACTCATCGCTATGTTTTTCATATTATGAGGCTGATGAACGCTGTTTCTGTATTTTAGCCAACACATTCTACATGAACATTTATAAACGGAAGGCAAAAAATTAAAACCTCCAGAAAACTTTATATGGCTATTAGATAGCTTATAGGTGTGGAAGCATTTGAATAGCAAAATAAGAGCAACAATAAGAAATGATAATACTAAATGATACAAATTTTCTACACATATTAAGCATTAAAGAATGAGACAATGAAGGGCTAATATTTGTACTCATAATATCAATTCTTGCTCAAAAGAAAACTCATCAAGGGGAATAAAATAAGAATGGCTCACTAATAATTAGGAATATTAATACCAAGAAGGAAAAATTTAACAACTGGTCAGCTCTGGTGTATGTCTTTCAATCTTTTCCCGGAGACCATCACGATGCGTTATTAACAATGCTTGAAGCTCCTTATCTAACCCTGTATCAAATATCAATTTGTATGTTTCAGTCAACCACAGTGCAAACTTCCCTGTGATTTGCCCCTGGCTCTGTCACCCCTCCTGCACCTCAGCACTGTGCATAGTAGTGTCTGTGGGTGTTTGCCTCCAAAGTCTTGGACCTACACTATTTTGGGAGCCCAAGAGTCCCACTGAAAAGGGTTAGTTCTCTTAGAGGTAGATAATCATTTTTCCAATCTTCTCAGTAAGTTCAAGAGGGGTGCAGGGACTGCCCGTGCCAGATTTCCTAGTTTCCTGTGTCCTTGGTATGCCTTATATGAACAGTAAAGTGTTAGAAAGCACAGATGCATACACAGCAGGATGGCTATATAGAAACACATCTGCATGGAGAAGACGAAAATAGCAGCCCTGCAATGACGTCATAGTGATTTATAAATTACTGCTAAAGTCAGGTATTTAAAGCCTTTACATCTTGTTTATAGAAGGCAGGAAACTTACTCATGACTGTAACATAATGTAACACATTTGAGCTTCTCGGAGGAAACACATACCTGCCCCTCCCCCCGGCTCAGTACAGTGCCTCTCTCATCGTCTGTCTCAAGATTAAACAATCTGTGTGGCAATGTAAAAAAAAAAAGTCAAAGAGAAGTAATTTTCCTTCGAAGGTAAGGTAATGAGGAATTTTTTTGGAGCTGATCTTTTTTTTTTTTTCAGATATTTTAAATAATAAAAAAAAAAAGCAAAATAAACGCTGGATGGGATGGCATACTCCCTTATCCCAGTACTTGGAGGGAGAGGCAAGCAGATCTCTGCGAGTTCTAGGCCAGCCTGGACTACATAGTAAGATCTTGTCCCAAATCAGTAAATGTGCTGGAAGGAGCAGTAGTTAGAGTACTTGCTGCTCTTTCAGAGGACCTGAGTACTCACAGCCTGCACCTCACAAACAGCTGTAACTCCAGCTCCGAGGGATCTGATGCCCTCTTCTGGGCCCCTCAGGTACCTGGACACATGAGATACTCACTCACACACACACACACACTCCTTTAAAAACCATTAAAAAGGTTCACAGGTTAATATGATGGCTCATTCAGGAAGAAACTGATATGTCTCACTGTATTTTGCCAGTTTTATGTTGGGTAAGCAGTAGAAAAGGGTAACTTGTGAATCAATCATTTTTATAGTGGGAGATTTAAAATAAGTTGCAATGAATTCTTGTTAAATCCATGGATAACCTCAATGGCATTGTTTTTCATACATGCAAGGCATCTTGGGTTTTCTGATTCTCCAACAGTAGCTACAGAATTCTCCCCACGTTGACTTCTTTGTAGTCATATATTACACCAAGTCTTTGAACAATAGAACAACTATTGTGTTCTTAAGAGAGAAGCCCACTCTATTTCCTTACCAAAAAAAAAAAACAAAAAAACAAAACCAACAATATTGAGAACATTAAACTCTATGAATCTCTTTGTCATGAAAAATCCAAGAAGAAAAACAAATTCATGTCAGTAAATTCTTTTGAGTAGAGCAAGCAGGGTTCAGAAATGTCCATTTAACAAATTCTCTGATATCTAAAATTATGTAAATAACCTTTTTCTTTCCTTCAGTGGGTAGACTCTCTTTTTAAAATTGTTTGGAGGGCATTTGCATTTTCCCACGTGTAAAGAACACTGAATTTCAACTTTGTGCCTGAACAGTCTTACTAGTGTAAGATAGAGTCCTCTAAAAACCACCTTTTAATTTATTTTTAAACCTTTAATAATGCATCTAGCAAGTGATCAAAGTTTTTCCTATAGCAAGCTAACAAGGTAATGGTGGAAATTCTGGGGCATAAATAAAGGAAAGGTCACTTTTGAAGGAAGGTAGATTGGATCTCTTCTGGCTATTGGGTCTCCTGGGACATTTTAACAGTAAACTAGGGAAGCAATGTTGTATGCTTACAGAGACTGGGTTTGTGACCTGAACACTTCACTCTTGGTTGTAGGATTGCAACTTTCTATGAATAGACTGTAAATTCAAACACTGATGAGAGCAAATGCATTTAAGGACAACTTGTAAGTAAATCGCATTTGACCTCTTAGTTTAAAGTAGCCAGGGATTCCTTCTATGAAAGTGGGTTTGAGAGCAAACCAGAAACAGTGCCAGAACTCAACATTTTCTCCGCCATTACTGGACATTAATTCCTCACTATTAACAATATTTATTATTATTATTATTCCCATATGTCTATACTAATACTTTATCAGGTTTTCTGTAAATGTTCTTTATAGCTCTTTTCCTGTTTTGGGACCCAACTGGGGTGACTTTTATAGTTAATTGTCATAACTATTTGATAGTCTTACTCTGGAATGTTGTCCTGTCTTTTCCTATGTCTTTCTTGGCCTTGATAACTTGATGAGTTAAATGCCAATTTCTTTTCACAGTGGCTGTTAATTTGAGTTTGTATGTTTCCTTATGTTTAGACTTTAGATTATTCACAGCAGAATTTATAGTTACAGCAGAAATTATAGTTGTTTTTTGTCATTTTAGTGTTACCAGGAAGTTCATAATGGTGATTTCATATTCATCATATTAACACAGTGTAGGTGGTTTCTTCCATACTGATCTGTGATAGATATTATTTTACACTTTGGAATCAATGAGATGTTAGTGACGATGTAAATTGACCCTCTGTTAATATTTGGTTTGAGAAACTTGGGTATTTCAAGATGTGAATAGAGGTACACAGCACTCACAGGCTCCTCCATGAAGTGGAGTAGAGCTGCATTTTGATGTGAGTAACCACGAGAAAAAACATGGACCTTATAAGACTTAGAGATCAGAAAACAGCACAGGGGCTGGAGAAATGGCTCAGTGGTTAAGAGCACTGGCTGCTTTTCCAGAGGACCTGGGTTTAATTCTCAGCACCCACATGGCAGCTCACCACTGTCTGTTGCTCCAGTTCCTGAGGTTCTGACACCCTCACAGAGACATATATGCAGGCAAACATCAATGCACATAAAATTAAAAATAAATTATTAAAAAAAACCAAAGAAAACAGCACAGTGAGAGAAGAAAACTGTCCCAGCATCCGCTGCTTTGGCCCACAGCTAGCGGAAGAGAGTCTCCTTTTCAGGGGAGGGGTAAAATAGTCCCAGTAAACGTCATCACCCCAGGTGTTGACAACCTCAGCTATTGGAAAGGTTCACGATCCTCACAATTAAGTGGCCTAAACCTGCCTATCTGCATTGCCTTGGACAATGCTCTCACATCATCTCCCAGCAATCCACAGGGTTCTGGAGCCAGGAACCATCTTGCAATGTGCTCTGCTTCTGAGGTTGTCCTGCTCACAGGATCAGAAACCATTATTTGTTTCCACCTCCAGTATCCCACACACATCACATTCGCTGGATAGCGGACTCTTTTGTGAACCCAACTTGGCTTGGCAGAGCGACTCTGACTCAGACCCTCCAGATGCCCCACACTGGGAATAGGTGTTGCAGTATGGCCAGAACACATGCTACTGCTCTCACAACACTGGAAGATCAGGGAACCTGACCTCAGAGATCAATGGTGTGCAGAGTCGTGTGTGGGTTTGTAACAGCATCAAGATGGAAAGCAGACACCCGTGCAGTTCCAACTGTCTGTGCCCACTGAGTGCACACAGACGAATATCACCTGCAGATGCTAAAACATCCCGGATCAATGCCATGGCTCACCTTCCCCAGGACGCATGGCCAAAGTAAGCTTACGAGTGGCATTGCCTGACTCCGGCCACGCCTTGCTTCCGCTTGGTAGATGCTGTCATGGAAGTCAGGAATAGAACACTGTCAATTAATTCGCCTTTAAGGTACACAGCCAGAGGTGTTTGAGTTTCTGCTCCTGTGCTATCAGGTTCTTACCAGCAGCATAGGGGAGCACCACATCTCCCGCTGCCACTGCCCTACACCACTTACCCGGCAATTTGTCTAACCGTGTGCCACCATCGTGGCTGTGACCACCACGGAAGGGATGCTCCACTTCTAGACACCATTTTTTTTTTTGTTTTGCTTGTTGTTTGTTTGTTGGTCAACCTCAGACCCGTGTCTGGTCAGTAGACAGGTGCTTCAGACTTTTATCACTACGGATGCCACCAGTGCTGGAGATCCTGATAGTAATGGCACATCAGCACCTGAAGAAACCCACATCACATAGCGGCCATACTCCCGCTAGGAGTGTGGAGTACAGTGCGTCTCCCAAACACTCAGATGTTCATACAACATCCGCTCACACTGCTTATGTATGACCTATGGAGACAGTGGTGTCTATAACTGACACAAGGTACACCATTCCCAGACTCATTAACCATAGCCAAGGAGATCCTGTCTGTCACATAGGTCATCATCCAGGTGGCTGCTTAGTGTCTGTCTTTCTAAACCCCAGTATAGTAGTCTCAGGTCCAAGAAGACAAGAAATGGTGGTGGGGTGAACAGGAGGGCAGCTTAACTAAAATCAATCACTGTTCAGAATTAACAAAATGCAAATAAGCTATATTATACGAGGCACAGTCGCCCCTTGTGACATAATTACATCCTTTTAAGCACTGAAGTTGGTGACTAATAGAAATGGAGAAATAGCAGTAGATGAGGAGAGCCAGCTGACATTCCTACCGCAAGAACGCAGGGCAAGATTACAGAGAGGGCTTTCCATCGTTGCCCTCCATCCGATTGCTGTCAGTAACTGGAATATATATTCCCGACAGCAATCACTTGATTTTCAAATGTTTGCTCAAAATAGTATTCTGGTTCCTTCACTATTACCCAGCACTAACTCCCTCTGCTGAAATGGCTGGACTATCACAATTCAGGGACTTCCTTCCACGTGGGCCTCCTCCAGCTCCCGCCTGCACTCCTCCGTGGTCACCCTGCAGCACACCTGTGGTGTGCCGTATTCCTGTCCTTGTCTGTATCCTAGGGCTGTTCCTCTGCTCATGCGAGCTCTCTCTCATCTCATCCTCTTCATTGGGTCTTTTGATCTTCTTGTAATACTTTGGCCTTTTCAACTTGCCTCTGGGGAAAGGACCTACTCTTCGCCATTGGTGGCTCCTTTGATCCCATCTCCTGTGCCTCTCCCCAGTCCCTTTCTATTCTCTCCCTGCCTCTCATTCCAGTAAAGCCCCCTTTAGTAAAGCTCCCACGGGAGTTGTGTTTCTCTCTTTGTTGATCACTTCGTGCATAGTTCCAGCCCTCTCGAGTGTTACTCCTTTTCTGGGTGCGCTACATGCGGCGGCGGCGGCTGCTGTTGTTAGTTTGGTTCCTATGCTGGGATCCTTACGCGAGGGCCTTGATCGCAGCAGACCTTCGCTGCTGGCATTTCTCTGCCCCCCTGGGTAGGTGTGCCAGGTTGGAGGATGACCTTTGGCAATGCAGGGAACGCATACACTCGCCTTCTTTGATCTTTGTGAAGAATTACATCCCAGTCTACTTTACTCAGTGGTCTGCTTTCTAAACATGCTCTCAGCCTTATCTTTACGTATTTATTTTTAGTTTTTTGGACTGGGGATAGAATCCAGGGCCTTGAGCACGCTAGGCAAGCACCCTGTCACTGAGGTACCAACTCCTCAGAGCCAGCAGCATAGAGAAGGAGCACACTTCCTGCTGTCACCTGACGCAATTTACCCTGAAATTTGTCCGTCCATGCGCTGCCATGGTGTCTGGTTAGACTTTGTAAAACTAGCTCTTTGCCAAGTTGATTTCATTTGTTGTACTTGCTCTCCCCTCCCTTCCTTTTCTTCCCGGTATTGGGAATTTAATCCAGAGCCATGCACATGTTAAGCTAAGCATATGCTCAAACACTGAGCCTCCCTCAGCCCCCAGCACAGCTGCTCATCTCAAATGTACCCACTGCACTTTCTGGAATATTCCAGGGACTTCTGACCCCTTGGATCTCTACCAGAATATATGGTTAAGCAAAGGGTGGATGCCCCCTCTCCTAAACCAGGCACTGTCTTTTTTATTTTTTGAGTGCCAGGACTCTGTTACTTCTAGAATCACAGGATGAAACTGACTTTGTATTTGGTAATGCAATCTAGGCTCCCCAGAGTTGGAAGAACCTGGAGTTCGGGGTAGAGGGCGTGTGTGTGGGAGAACGATGATTTATTCTCTGCCTGGAACACATCTGTTGGTGGCAGGGCTGACTCTGCTGTTGATTGCCTGGTGAGGAGTCTGCACAGCTTGAGCCCTTCACTCTGGGGGTGCCTGTTAGGCACCTTGCTGCTCTTTGTTGCTAGAGTAGAGAAAACCAGGGAACTGACATTTTCTTCTCCTCACACAGAAGGGCCCAAACCAAATGAGGGAGAAAATACAGCAAAACGAAATTTCAAAGTGCTCTCTCTTGGGCATATTATGTTACTTATACATAACTTTTTCTGTTGCCATTAAATTTTAGTTTGGATTGACCAATAGTAA
Organism: Cricetomys ansorgei; assembly: GCA_026225945.1. Taxonomy (NCBI): domain Eukaryota; kingdom Metazoa; phylum Chordata; class Mammalia; order Rodentia; family Nesomyidae; genus Cricetomys; species Cricetomys ansorgei. The sequence goes on along the minus strand of JAMJFZ010001089.1, from coordinate 8,002,488 downwards.
TTGTGTATATTTCTGGGGGAACAATGATGTTTTGATGTATGTTTATAATGTAAAATGGCTAGACTAAGATGATTAATACATCTGTCACCTACATACTGTTTGGATTTTCTTTTTTGCAGTGCTGGGCATAGAATCCAGGGTCTTTTGCATACTAGGCAAACATTCCGCCACTGAGCAATGCTCCTGGCCCCCCACAGTAGCATCAACTGCAGACACCTCAGTGTGCAACAGTCTTAGAGCTTTGTTTCTATCCTTCCAAAGTCCTTCCCTGTCCTCGGCCTCTAGCCAGTGCCAGTATACTCTTATAATTAGACTCTTAGGTTCTGCATATAGGTTAGATCACACAGTATTTGTTTGGGTTCCTGGCTTATGAGACAACACAGCATCTCTCATGTTGACTTGTACTGTCTCGGCTGAGAGGATCCCCCCTTTTCAAGGCTGAATTGTGTTCATGAGTGTTAGGTTTTTTTCATCTACTTACTTAATAATGAACATGAGGTTGCCTCTGTGTCCCAGTGTGTGGGCAGGTGTGGTTTGGGTACACTGATTTCAATGTATTTCTCAGTCAGGTAACACAGCAGGACACTCAAGAGCTGCCACCTGCCCATTTCGAGACCCCCACAGTGACAGGAATGAGGAGGCAATCAGCTCCTCCCCAGTCAATTCCAGACAAGTGACAAGGGCAAGTCTTCAAATGAAATGCTGACAGGGAGAATGTGCAATGAAGTAAGAGGGTGTGCAGGGCATGAAGAAAAAAAATGCAGACCCAGAAGCAAAGACCACTGAGAAACTCCCCATGCTCACAGAAGGAAAGGCTCCACCCGCCCCACCCCCACCCCCGGTTCCCAGCATGCCTCACGCCAGTCACAGGCAATCAAACAGGACCAGAGCTAGTCATCAAGCACAGTCTTTAGGATCCATATTCACTCACTATGGCTGAGCATAACCTCGCAGGGGTTTTTCGTCCGCCTAGCTCCTTTCGTAGGCTCAGCCTTCTCCTTGGGGTGTTAAAGTTCAGGATTTTTCTGTTCCATGGCATGTGGTTCTCCCAACATCTGATATATATCAAAATTTACACTTAAGAGTAATATCCATCATAAAGGACTGGTTTCTTGCACTTTGAGACGTGAGGCTCACAAGGTTGCTCAGGCTTAACCCTGAGCTCCTTTACACAAGCGATCCCCCTGCCTCAGCTTCCCAAGTAGTTGGCACACTGCACCACCGTGCCTGGCAGATGCTAACATTTAATTTTTTTCGCCAGATGTTTACCATGCATGTTAATAAGAAAAATTGGACCAAAGTAGAGACTACACCTTATCACTGAACATCAGCTGAGAGAAAGCCTCTGTAAATCTTTCTTCAAATAAAACGTGGGGAAAATGGGCAGAGCATGAGTACCCCAGGGTAAGGAGGAAGGTGGTCTGAGGAAATAAGGCAGTAAAACAGCAGAAATATGGAAGAGGACTCAGAAGCCTTTTTGTGCCACCTGTCTTATCTAATCGCCTCTGGTTTTCCCTGGGACACCTTAGGAAATGGCTCAGCACAGAAGCAAAGCCATTAGCCTACTGATGCAGCTTTAAGGCAGTGCTGACTAAAGAAATCCTAATGGGCTCGCATGACTTACCTATCTATTTAAATCAGCCTCTCCTGACAGTTGCTTAACCGTGCACATCTATCTGCTAGCCCCATCGATCCTAAAAGCACCTGCTACCGACTACATCCCTTTATCCAAGTAAACGTGGAAGATCCAGGGCCAAGGAATGGCTTGGATAATTGTGGTCAGTTAATGCCACAGAAAAACTGTAAACATGGTGGCTTATGCAGAGACGGCTTTATGTAAATGCCCAGCTCTCCTGGTTGACCTCTCATCAATTAAACTTCTTGAAAGAGCTGATGCCATGTCTCTTTCCAGTGCCTTCCTACACAAGAGCCGCTCACCTCCAGTGTGTGGGGGTGTCCACCCTCACCAACGAGGACAGACCGCCTTGTTTCCTATTTTCACATGTGGGGTGTGGATATGTATAGTCTGCACGTGTATGGATACATGTGGAGGCCCGAGGTTGATGTCAGGAATCATCTTTGATCTCTCTTCCATCTTTTTTCATTAAGTCAGGATCTCTCAATCATATCCGGACTTTGCCAACACGACAAGTCTTGCCAGTCAGCTTGCTCCGGGGGATCTTCTCTCTGTCAGGGATGATTCCTGACATCAACCTCAGTCCTCCACATATAATTACAAACATGCAGAATATGCATACTTACACCCACATATGAAAAAGCAGGAGGAGAGTAGAACATGATGATAGAAAAAAAATCACATGTATTTGTGTATGTGTGTGTGTGTGTGTGTGTGTGTGTGTGTGTGTGTGTGTGTGTAGATGCCATGAATGACACGGCATGTACCGGTACACACCATGGAGGGTACCTTGCAAGAGTCAGTTCTCTCCTTCATGTGGGTTCCAGAGATAGGCTTGGCAGCAAGCACACATACTCACGGAGCCACCTCCCAGGCTCCTCCAAACTTCTGACTTTTTCTCCTATGCTGTATACGTACACATATGCGAGTGCACTCTGCAGACCTGTCTGCTGTATTGTGGAGGAGGGCCCACAGAGGTAGATCACAGGGCAGCTGGGCCGGGAGTGAGGCGAGGCCCGTGAGACAATCACAGCTGCGATCACACCATGGTCTTATCAGGTGGAACCCTGTTACCATCTACAGCAATAACTTCCACTACCCAGCACCTGCTGTGGATTTTTGCCACAGCGTCCCTGTAAACTCAATAACCTAGTTGGTACTGAGGTTCCTAGCCATTACTGACATATTCCTGTAGGCACAGGGATACTTCCTTTCCTTGTGAGCGACGGATACAATCTCTTGAATCATTACATCTGTGCTAGATAGTTTTGTGTCAGCTTGACACGAGCTCAAGTCATCTGAGAGGAGGGAACTTCTAATTAACAAACCCCTCCATTAGATGGGGCTGTATGCAAGTCTGTAGGGCATTTTTCTTAACTAGTGATTGATGGGGGAGGGCCCTGTCCATTGTGGGTTGTGCCACCTCTGGGCTGGTGGTCCTGGGCTTTATAAGAAAGCAGGCTGAGCAAGTGATGTGGAACAAGTCAGTAAGCAGCACCCCTTTGTACCCCTCCTTGCCTCTGCATCAGCTCCTCCCCCAGGTTCTCGCCTGTTTGAGTTCCTGTCCTGACTTCCCTCAGTGATGAACAGTGCTGTAGGACTGTAAGTCAAAGTAACCTTTTTCTCCTCCAGTTGCTCTGGTCATGCTGTTTTGCCGCCGAAGTAGAACCCTAACTGGGACAACATTTGGTGGGCCACTAGGAGGTCCCAGCTGTACCTGGTGCTGTGCTGGAAACTGTGTTTTCTACTCCACAGTGATAGCAGAGGACACAGTGAAGCCATTTTTCTCGCCTCCCTCATGCTCTGCTCCCCATTCCCACTGACACCCCCACATCAGCAGAACCTTAATGCCTATAATTTCCCCACTTGTTAGGCTCTAGGGTCTATCACTTTCCCCCAGCTTCTGTAGCTTCTGCCTCTTTGGGTTCCTGACAGCCATCTGGCAGCTTCTATTAGTCTTGGCTCTTCTATATGTTAGAATAATAATAATAATAATAATAATAATAATAATAATAATAATAATAGTAATAGTAATAATCGCATATGGATATCTCCCATATGTTAAAAGAAATCACCGGATCCCGGATCATAATGAAAGCATCTCTTACAAATGTTACTCAATAATTTAGTATAGGAATTTCACACAGAAGCTTGGGTTCGCCAATGAAAAACTACCCCTAAAAGAGCAAATGCGTGCTTGAGTTGTTAACAGAAGGATTCAACCTCAATGCGGAGTAACACACATGAAAGTAGACTGGTAAATTCAGCAAAGGCCTTGAGCAGCACAGAAATATTAGCACAGCGATGTTAGTAGGCTTTGGTAGCTCCAGCAAACAGGCGAGCAGAACTTACCTTCGTCGAATGCCCTATAAGAAAGACTGAGGTGCATTTCCCAGCAGCTTCTGGTTTCTGGGGGGAGGGGGGTAAAACGTGGCACCTCGCATGCCCGTGTCATTCAGCTCACATTGTGTGTGGGCAGAGGACCGAAGAGAGAACACACATCCTTTACCAGCCGACCAGAATGGGAAAAAGCCCTTCGAGAGTAACAGTTGGATTACCGAAGGGTTTTATTTCCCCTGCCCTTGTCTTCCTGTTGTGAAGATTTTCCTTTTTTTAACTTGGCTGTGACTAGGCAATGTCTAATCCCCGCCTCCTAGCTCAAGGCAAACCAAAGTTCTATTCCTCAAAGGGGATACCAGTGAGTCTATCAGGCTGACTTACAGCGCATGGGTGACCCCAAAGTAGCATCACTGGGAGGTCTGTGGATGAGTGCCCGCTCCCCCGTCGCTGTGAAGATGGAGCCTCTCCAGGATCTTCCCCAGCCTATATACTCCAGCCCCTTCCTGAGACCATGAGCAATTAGGGCAGAATTGTATACAGCTGGCTGGGAGGAGCAGCTGGAGACTCAGGTGAGGGTTTTTTCCTCCTCCCTATCCCCTCGGTCTAGAAAGGAATGCCCACCATCAACAACTTCAGCTGTGATAATCTTTTGGAAGGAGGCCCAGCTGAACTCCTGAAGACTCAGCTTGTTCTGCACGGAGGACGAGGACGGGGCTGAGCAATGGCTGTGAAATCAAGAAGGCAAATAGAACAGAAGAGACCTGTGCACTCACTCCTCCGGCTGGCAACTGTCGATCCGTGCTACTTGTCGCCATGAAAAGGGAGTAGGTGTTGTTCCCTTTGCATCAGACCTGGAAGGTAAGCAAGTCTGATGGCAAGACTGTGAAAAGCCAAGGAAACACGATGGAAAAATTAAGTATGCTTAAAAATTAAGTATTAAGTAAGCTATGGTAATCTGAAAATGGAACAACTTAGAGATGTTTAGTTTGGGCTGGAAAGATGGCTCATTGCTTAAGAGCACTTGCTATTTTTCCAAAGCACCAGAATTCAGTTCCCAGTACCCATGTGGGGCAGCTTGCAACCACAAGGTCTGGGGATCTGACGCCCTCTTATGGCCATCACTGGTACTTCCAACCCCCCATATATGTAAATAAAAATAAATACATTTTCAAAAATGAAATATTTATTTGTTGTTGTTATGGTTCTGACTTCATTAACAATCAGTTATCATTAACACAAAATTTGCTTCTAAAAAATGATTGCTTCTTAAACAGCCAGAGCACAAAAACCAATCATCTTAACTATGTCTCAGTAAAGTTGAATGTACAGAAGTTAGGTTCAGCAGAAACTTTTTTGGAAACAAGCATCGAGCTTCCCAAAGTCTCTCTGTCACCTTTGAGTGTGATATTCCAGACTTTCTGAAGCAGACCTGAATGATCTGTGCGTCTAGACATGGACTTTACCCCAGATATCAAGTTTAAACTACATTTAAAATAATTGGCATTTTCTCACACTTTCTTATCTTTTCTTCATATAAACTAATGCTTTTTATATAGTATTTTATAACACACTGGAAACTTGATGCATACAGAGAAGCTAGAAAACTAAAGTAAACATTGAATACACGCCTGGATTTTATCAGGGACATTTTCCCGCAGTCATTGTATCATGCGTCTCCTCCATCTCTCCAGCCTTACCCAAAGCTCTATTGCTGTGAAGAGACGCAAGATCACGGCAGCTCTTATAAAGGAAAGTATTTTAATTGGGGCTTGCTTACACTTCAAAGGTTTAGTTCATTATCGTCATGGTGGGGATCATGGCCACACAAAACACTCCTGTTCTTTAGTAACAATAATATGCTTATTTCCAGTTCATTTTAATAATTCATTTCAATTCCTAATTTCATCTTTATAATAACTATATTGAATGTTTCTGCTACATCCTAGTTGTGAGTTATTTTAGATCCTTACCTTGAAAACAACAGTAATAACACACATATACACACATACGATCGTCAGCTGAGATTTGATATGTAAGGTAATTCCAACTAGGCTGGACTGGGTTTCAAACACATGAAGCTTGGAGGGCTAAGCTTGGTGGCACACTGTCTGAAATCCATGAGGTCCTGAGTTTAATCTCAACACTGAGCAAAAGAAAACAAAATAATTAGGAAACCAGCATGCTGAAGAGGCAACTCAGAACACCTAAGTCACATGACCATAACCATGCAAATTTATATGCTGATTATTTCCAGTTCAGGTTTACAGTAGGATGTCATGAGATGCACACACACACACACACACACACACACACACACACACACACACACATATATATATTAGTATTATCGACCAAACTCTACAGGATCTAGAATCATTTGGAGACAAACCTCTGAGCATGCCTGTTTGGGGTTCTCTAGATTAGATTAACTGAAGTAGGAACTCACTTTAACTGTGTGACACGCCATTCCTTGGGTTGGCTCCTGGACAAAAGACACAGAAAAGTAAGCATCAGTATCCATCACTCCATCCTTCCTGACTGTGTTGGGTGTGTCCCATGGTGTAGGTAAATTCTTTCTGAATGAGGCTCCTTCTAAGCCTCACAGTGCTCCAGGGTGAACTGAGGGGTCTTTTAGAGTGGGTAGTCTGATTCTCAAAGTTCCATGCACTTACTCATTTGATCAACTGGGGGAGGGGAAGGGAGGAGCGGGGAAGGGAAGAAGAAGGAAGAAGAATGAGATGATCTCTAAGCAGCAATACTAATGCTTCAATCCGTATAAGGATTGCCTGAATTCTCAATAATGGTATGTATTTGTGAGATGAGGCCCAAGACTACATTTCTAATAAATGCTCTGAGAGACAATACTTCTCTGCAGCCTATGCAGAGCAGTAAGTTCTGGGTCTAGAGAAGGGGCAGGAGCAAAGTGTCCCTGAGGCAGGCCCCTCCCAGAAGGGAAGTGTTGCAGCTGGGCAAATCCACCCACTTGATCTGCTACAGGTCAGCATATAATCAACTCCTTTCTTCTTGTTCTGCTCAATCTTCAACATGTTTTTCCCCTTCCAGGCAAAAATGAGCCTGTATCAAAAAGTTCCCCCCCTGCCATTTTTTTCCCATCTCAAGAGATAATCAAGAGCCAGGTTTTAGGCAATCACCAACAAAGAAAAGAGGTAGTGAAAGAAAAAAGCCCAAACACCCACATGATGCTTAACATTAACCCAGAACACCCACCCACACAACATTTAACATCAAGAGTTGTCAGAGAACCTCTTTAAGGGACAACACAAAAATGTCAATCATTTTCATCCCTCGAATACACAAGTTTTAAACAAATGAATAATATAGTTATGGATAATAACGGATCCACTGGAAGCAATAAGAAATAAAATTATCTAATATATAACATTCACACAGAATGCTAATACCTGGGGAAAATGGAGTTGCACGTCTATCTGTCTGACTGGAAATCACCCCATACACAGCATGCATCATTTATATAGTTCATTTGCATTTTGTATTATATCGTGAATTGACTATTTTTACAAAAACATGACCACACTCATACATATTTAAAAATATTTAAAAGGTTTATTTCTTAATCATTATGTCTAAGTGTGTCTGCATGTGGGTATGTGCACATGAGTGCAGGTACCTGGGAAGGCCAGAGATGTGGTATCCCTGAAGCTGGAGTCACAGAAGGTTGTGAGCTGCCTGACATCGGTACTCAGACTCAAACTCAGGTACTCAGACTCAAACTCGGGTCCTCTGGAAAAGCAAGGAGAGCTCTTAACCCCTGAGCATCTCTCCAGCCCCTATTGGTTCATCTTAATTAGCAAAAGTATTTTAAATAGATGCTCATTCATCAGTCTCCCAGAGGACTCGATTCCTCTGAAAACTCTGAAGCCATGTCTTCACAGACTACTTTATGTATTATAAGCACTAATTACAGACATTAAAACAACAAAGAAAACCATAGTGTACAAAACATGATATCATCCCTCAAGGTGAAGCCTCAGAAGCTCCCATCACAAGAGCAGCTAGTTAAAAGAAATAGTTTTTATTAAAATGAGACTGGGCAACACACAGTATATATATATATATATATATATATATATATATATATATATATATAATGCATTTGATTTGTTTCCTTAGCCAAATATGAATACAACAGAGGGAGAGAAAATGAAGCCTGGCCATAAAGCTGGTCGTGTACAAGAACAAAGTTCTATTTCTGGAATTTACGATTTAAACTTCCCGTGGGGATATGAACACATCACTTTGAATTCCTGTGCCTTGTCATCGTGACCTGTAAAGTAAAAGATGTCCTGAGGATGAGTAAGTGACATCGTAAAACACTTAGAGCTGTGTCTGGACTGGTGATTCATAGATGTGAGAGCTATCTTTAGTATTAGCTTAATTATATAGACTTGTTTGAAAGAAAACCAGTTCTGAAGCATTGGAGATGAGAGTCATGCGTTGGGATTAGGCCCACTTAAAAACACAAAGGAAAAACGCCCAAAACTAGATAGTGCCACTTAGCTCTCTGATGTTAAAAGTTGGAGAAGCACCTTCTGTTCTCTTCCCTCTCACATCTCCTTGGTAATGGCTTCCTTCCGTTTTATTGCTTTTATTTAGTCAAGAGCAGTAAGGCGCCCTGCCCCGTACCCATCACTCCTGTGTTTGTTTACAGGACACTCATCCATCTTGTGTTTGTTCAAGCACGGCTCTATGGAAACATGAATCCAGCTCTCAGCTCTCATCATTTTTGTTCACTGCATCTTTTCCAGAGATCTTTATTTTGTTCTATCTTTTGATTGCATAGATCCGACCATGGTGTTACTCTGGTGAAGGCTTATGGGTGCTATGCCCCCTAATTGTTTCCTTGATTAAGAATTTCTGTTTTCCACAACCAAACAGTAGTAGAGCTCTGGGAAGCCCCCTGGAAGAGGGGGAGAAAAGATACTAGGAACCAGAGGGGTGGAGGACACGGAGAGAACATCGCCCTCAGAATTACCTTAGCAGAGGTAGTGGGGGCTCACAGAGACTGGAGTGGCAACCATGATCCTGCAAGGAGCTGCACTGGGGCCTCTGCACATAAGTTGAGGTTATTTGGCTTAATGTTCTTGTAGGATTCCTAACTGGGGAGGGGTCTCTTACTCTTTTGTCTGCTCTTAGGACCCCTTTCCTCTTACTTATTTGCCTTTCCCAGCCTCAATATGAGGGCTGTGCCTAGTCTTATTGTATCTTGTTGTGCCCTATTCTGCTGATATCCCTGGGAGGCCTTCTCTCTTCTGAAGGGAAAAGGAGGAGGAGTGGATCTGGGGAAGAGGAGAGGGGGAGGTGTGGGAGAGAACGGGGAGGAGTGGAGGGAGGGGAAACTGCAGTTGGGATGTATTGTATAAAGAAATATAAATACATTTAAAAAACAAAACATTAAAAAAATTTAAATAACTGGTTAAATTACTTTCCATGTTAAAGTTGCTGAAGTAGCCCCGAAAAATGCTAAAATAAAGAGAATGCATTCAGCAATTAGTTTGCATTCCCACATCCACATCTCTCCAGCTCACAGGCTTCCCATGAAGCTGGAAGCCAAACTAAAAAAGAAAAAAAAAATCTGTCTTCTACTTTAAAAAAAAAAGCAAGGATGATTTTTTCCTTAGACTTTTATATGGTTTTATATTATCCCCTAAAATTTAATATCAGCATTTTCCCTCCTAAGTGAATTGTATTTTTACTGGATGAGGAAAGATTGCTTTGTTCTCATTTATGTTCAGTGGTCAGGAACCTTTTTGTGACAAAAAAGATGTATTTTTAAACTTTCAGCTAGGCATGTGTGTGTGTGTGTGTGTGTGTGTGTGTGTGTGCGCGTGTATCTGCATGTGAGAGCAGTATCTGTGAAGGCCTGAAGCTCCTGTCAGATACCCAGGAGCTGGAGTTATAGGCAGATGTGAGCAACCTCATGTAAGTACTTGAAATCCATCTCAGAACCTCTGAAAGAACAGTGCATATTCTGAATTATTAAGCCATCTCTCCTGCACATCTAACCATGTAGATACTTTTTTTCCACTAAAATAAGCCTTTTATGGAACACAAAATATTTATTGTTTTGCAGATTCAGGGAAATTTTCTTCTGTCATTTGATGGCATCCTATATGTTACTTTAGACCAGTGGTCTCTAAGAGCACTGCCCCTCGAAGGACTTAGAGAACTTCACAAGGCTGCTGCGCTCCCAGTTTCAGTTGATTTTGACAAAAGGCTAAAGAATAAAATCAGCAAAGAAAGAAACATCTCAGGCACCAGGAGTGGCTGCCATCTGCCCTCACCCTGTAGAGTTTTGGCAGTGCTTACCTGTCTCATCATGGTGACAACATGTATGGAGAACTGTCAAGCAGGATACCCAACTATGTTCTAATGCCTGGGATTCTGCTGAGGTCACCCACACGTGCATGACTGACTACTCAAATGGCTGGCCCTCTTATCCAGCCTCTCTGGAAGTCAGGCTGATAGCTCTAGCCCAGTGATCCCACCACATTGCTTGCATAGACAGCCTTAGGTCCTAGAGTAAATGAATACACTCTTATCACGCAGGGCATTCTAGGAGCTAAGAGGTTACCTCCAAGGACTTGGTCTATAGCCTAAATGTTCCTTGAGCAATGTTAATCCATTGCCACACAGTAGAAATCGAGTAACACAGAGAAAAGGAAGACATGTATATGTGTATTTCGGATTTCAGATATGTGTAATGATTTAAAAACATGGATTCAGCACTGATTCCTCAGATTAAGAAACATTTTTTCTTAAGTCTTTAAGGAAACATGAGTGATATTGCACATATAATTTAAATACTTGAAAATTCCTTTCTGAACGGTGTATATCACACGTCTTTTAACACTGACAAGTGAGGTGGTTCTTTTTGATTGTTGAAGGTTCTTTCGTTATGCAGATGTTGACAATTCACGTGCTTTTCATCAGTTGATATGGATAAAGTGGGCAGGGTTAAAGCCCTACCGTAAAACCCCAAGCAACCTTCAATATCAATTTAGCATTCATTATGCATGAGATCTTGCTGAGTATTTAACATACATTATTAGTTGATGTTTAATTTATAAATTATTTCCAATTTTATTCATAATTGTGGTATGAATATGCATGTAAAATGATCTAAAGGCACACATAGATTCATATGAAATAGTTCTGTGGTTATTTATAAAAAGCATGTATATTTTGCACTATTTCTGGAAATATTTTATGATTTGATTTCTGAAATAAATACTGTGTATTTCCATTTTGACTGATACTACCAAATTATTACATATAAATTTGTGCTCACACATATTTATGTTTCAGTCAAATGCTATTTTCTGTCCAGAAAGTGTAATCTAGTGCGTTTCCTCTTATTTTTCAATGATTTTTGGTCTGGGAGTGGCTCTGGATATCAGTTTCAACAGAAAAGACTCAGGGGGACCTGCTAATGATCTTTTCTGATGTCAAGGTTCAGCCTCAAAACCCAGGTTCTTGTTGCCCTGGACTTTTAATGGAGCTCCTGGAGCTGTTGGAGCCATTTTCCCACCACAGAGCAACAAGCATGAACACCAAATGCCACAAGTCTGGAATAGGAGGGCAGGAAGATTGCCAGAGCCATCAGCTTCCATCCTTACAGATTTCGTTTTTAAATGTAAAGCCCGTTCTCTAACGCACAGTTAGTTACGTTTCCTATTCATGCAGACAAAGCTGTGCTCAACAGCCTTGGATTAATACTGCTCAACTGACTTAATAGCCTTTTCTGAGAACATCCATTTCCCCAAGCTGGGGGTGACAGTGACTATTACCAAGCCCTTTGGTTCCCCCAACCCGGGGCAGAGATCATATCCCAGTGATTTTCATTTTTGTTTCCATGTTGCACATCCACTTTTCATAGCCTTCTGCAATTTCTGTCTGAATTCAATGACTCAGATCTGCTACTCATTTTCTATTGGGTTGTCTTTAGGGCCTAGCAAGCACTGAATTTGGGGGAGTTGACTACATTTTTTTCCCCTTGCTATTTTTGTGTTTCTAGCAGCATTAAGCATATGGCCATTTCATTGTTTATTGACGCCTGGCACTGCGACTAGTCAGCAGGTTGAAGAAGAAGCAGAACGAGAACTTCTGTCTCCTTATCTGTGGTCTTGAGACACAATGCCTACCTCTCTCACATGTACTGTTGGAATGTGCTTTAGTTCATGGTGTAAGGTAGAATTGCTTCTCACTGGAAATAGTTCTTATGCAATTCAAGCATAAAACTCACAACAAAAGGAATAAAGACTGCAAGGAAAATACGCCATCCCATTTACAGAGTAAACAGAAAGTGTGTATGACTATGTTTGTTCCTAAGAACAGACATGTTTGAAAACATTTTCAGATTTTTTTTTTATTGTAGTGCTTTCTAGTATGGCTGGATGTTTAAAATGATGATACAAGACTTTTACAATCACAAGCTAAAGTTCTTTCTTGGTTAAATTATAATGCTGATAGCCATTATGTATTTACAGATCTTAGTTGTTGCTGTTTTGTCAGCTAGTTAATGATATTCATGGTGTAATGTGTATAAAAATTTAGCTACAACAGGGGCTGGAGAGATGGCTCAGTGGTTGAGAGTACTTCTTGCTTTTGCAAAGGACCCAAGTTCAGTTCTAACACTCACACACTGGCTTACAACCAGCTGTAAATCCAGCTCCAGGGGATTTGATGCCCTCTTGACCTCAAAGGACATTGTACGCAGTTGGTACACACACATAAAACTCACTCACATAAATAAAAAAAATAAACCTTTTTAACAAGCTATAATAAAAGCCCTACATTTTGCTCCATTGCTTTTATTCTGGGAGGTGCCTGAATCCCACTACTTTTTCTAGGATTAACCAACCGCAAACCCATTGTACACCCAATTCACTATTAATTGCTCAAGGTTCTTTCAATGATCATTTTTACTATTCTCTCAACCCTATCAGCCTGTTATAAAAACTGTATCTGCGATAAAATGCATACATTTGTCTGTATCTGTTACGTTTCAATTACTGTGTTAAAAGACCACAACCAAAACAACTTATGGAAGGAAGCGTTTATTTGGGCTTCCAGTTCGTCTCAGTCCGTGTTCTATTGCTGTGAAGAGACACCATGGCCATGGCAGCTCTTATAAAAGAAAGCCTTTCATTAGGGCTTGCTTACAGTTTCAGAGATTTCGTCCATTGTCGTTATAGGTGGGGACATGACAGCACAGAGGCAGACATGGTGCTGGAGAAGTAGCTGAGGTTTCTACATCCCCATCAACAGGAAGCAGGAAGAGAAAGACACGGGGCTTGGCTTGGGCTTTTGAAACTGCAAAGCCGGCTGTCAGTTACACACTTCCTCCAACAGGCCTCACCTACTCCAACAAGGCCATATGGCTTATCTTTCTCATGTAGTTCCATTTCCTGATGACTAAGCATTGAACTACATGAGGCTATTGGGGCCATTCTTATCCAAACCACCACACAGTTCCGAGATGAGTCTGCAAAGACAGGAAAAATTGACAGCAAGCAGACACAAGTCAGAGAGACTAAACTAGAAATGGCCCAAGTCTTTAAACTCTCAAAGCCCACCCCCAGTGACGTACTTCCTCCAATAATGACCCAAACTGCATCACCAACTAGGGGTCAAATATTCAAATACCCAAGACTATCAGGGACAACCCATTCAAATCACCACAGCATGTCAGTATCTGTCTATCCATTTATATATCTTGTAGCCTCTGCTTCTATCTGCCTATCACTGCCTGTCACTTCTCCTTGTTACCAGTATGCCATTAATTTGAGTAGATTAATTTTTCTGTTAAACATATAAATATATGTCCAGTTTGAATTGTATAAAAATCTACACGCTGGGGCATGCACACACACACACACACACACACACACACACACACACACACACACTGTGGCAACTATTGTCTAAAATTATTCTTAATATAAAAGGTACTCCCTGCATTCAGATGCTTAAAAATTCTCTTATATTATGCCATCTCTTAATATTTTAAGTAGCAATGTCTGGATTCTAAGAAAGTGATTTTTTTCCCAGACAATTTCAATTACAATTATTCTCAAAGATAAGAATTGAAATGGTGTGCTTGATTATAATGCCTTATGTCAGTGCATTAACCAGCTGCCTTTTTTAACAACTTTGAATCATTTTTAATTGATACTTAAATGTTCGACACTGGAAATGTTAGTACTTTCAGATCCTGGAAAGTGTGTCTTCCTAATATTGACACCTTTCTTCTTTGAGTGTTTGATCTTCCATTTCCAGAATTGGAGAAATAATGATGTCATTGTTGTACATTGAAAAAAATTGTTTCTGTGACGATGTTAGAAATTAATGCATTTTGTGATTCAATATGGGTCTTTTATTCATAATTATTGGTATATATATATTTGCTTTGTTCAAGACAGGGTTTCTCTGTTGTAACTCTGGCTGTCCTGGAACTCACTCTGTAGATCAGGCTGGCCTCAAAATCACAGAGATCTGCCTGCCTCTCCCTCTTGAGTGCTGGGATTAAAGGAGTGTGCCCCCAACCACCCAGTGATAAATATATTTTTATCCTGTTTGCCACTCTAGTTGGTGACACAAACCTGGTAAAACAGGGCCTAAAAATGAGGTGGACAAAAGTCTCATGCAATACCACCTTTATTTGGAGAGTCAGACAACTTATACTCTGAGAATTAAGAAGAATACAATGAATAAGGTGTTCAATAACATGGACAAGCCATATATGGGAAAAGTATGTTTTTCCAGAGAGACATATGAATCACAGCAGCTGAAGTAAACTCACTCCTATCTGCTACACCTGGGAGGAGCATAAAAACACATTCCAAGAACAGTTCTGTGTTTTGAAAAAAATGACACAAGACTCCAGTCTTGTTTTCTTGTAGTTTTCTGACAAGCACTGTGAATAATTTTCACATGACTCTATTCTTGGACTGAGTTCCAACACTATCCCTATTTAACTAATAGTTTATGTGAATTATTTTTTTTACATTAAATCGTTTCAGGAGAGGTATTTTTCTTTTTTTAAGTAGGGGATATAGCTCAGTCAGTAAAGTGCTTTCCTGTATTCATTAAGTTCTGGGTTCAAATCCCCAGTAACACACAAACACACACACACACACACACACACACACACACACACACACAAATAATAATAAATTTATGCTGTGAGTTTAAACACTTTATAAACTTATGTTTTTGATATTTGAGATTAAAAATAAAGAATTTATTTAAATTTGTTAACTTAAAATTTGTTGATTTCTTTGATGGCCTTTAAAAATGTTTTCAGGACATTTCTAAAGAATGCATATGTACTATGCACAGATGCATGTGTGGACATGGCAGGTTTTTTTCTAATCTGTCAGAATTTATTGAATCGCTTTAAATTTACAAGCTGTGTTAAGTTTCATGGGCTATAATTTTCAAGTAGTCCTTGTTTTACCTTGACAGTTGGCCACAAGTTCTTCGTTTTCAAGCTTTACTGCTAACGATAACTCTCAAATCCCACGTTACATATCACAGGGTAATTTTATCTCTTTGTCCAATAGGGTTAAAGAGACCACAGCAGGCTTCAGGAAGATCCAAGTTGTCTTCCTGGAGACAGGGTAGAGAGCTGATCCAGATGTTGCACGTGGGGCCAGCAGTAAGATACGGTTATGAATGAAATGAGTTTGAAAGCTGCTGGAGTCACCACAGAGTCAGGACACAGGGTCTTGGATTTTGAGCTGAACCTTGGGGTTGAGTTGGATTGTAGAGCTGATGATAAAGACCTTGGAGGTAGGTCATGGAGGCAAGGCTCAGGGTATCAGGAACATGAAAGCAAGCTGCAGGACAGTCTAGACTTTGTCTGGACTGACAAACAGATGGATAGATGGATGGTAATTTGAGTAGGTTGCATCAGCAGTAGAGATTAAGCTGACCTGAAGCCCTGGGAATAGTTTGGCATTCTCTTCTTGTCAGTCCCTTGAGGCACACACCGGGTGGTCAGATGATCAGCCAGTAGGAGCTGCTACAGTGTTAGGTGGCCTCTTCTTTATGGGGTCCAGGTAAAAGTGTCAAACCTATCCTCAGAATGGTGTTTTGGGGAAGTTCTCAGGCTTATTTATTTTTTATGCAGTTTTAATAAACCCACATACCCATTTGTCCCAAGTCTACTTTGTAGAGGAACACTTGGAAAACGTTTTTGTTATTTTGGTTTCTTTAAAAACACAAAATGGCGTTTGGATTAGGTTTGCGTTCCCACTCCAGCTGTGGTGTAGTTGTTTACGAGTTGGGTTTGGAATGCTTGTTGCAGGTGGATATAATTTGGTTAGGTGCAGTCGTTCTGGCACCTGTAGCTTGTTTTTTGGCGTTGGGTGCCGCATGGGTTGATGGGAACTTTTGGCTTAGGGTATAAAAAGTCTGAAGCCTCGAGAGTAGATGTGGGCGTTGGTTGGTGGTTCATTGGTTGGGTTGCTGTCGTTGGTTAGTGTAATAACCCTAAAAGAACAAAGGTTGGAGAGATTGAGTTTACAGACCATGAGCTGAGACGCTAGCCTGTCTCACTGTCAGCTAGTCCTCTTTGAGCTGAGGACAGCCGAAAAAGAGGCTGTGAGGATTTCTACCTTTCTCTTTCTATATCTAGGCCACTTGCAAAAGTGGTGAAGATTTCTATCTTTCCTTTCTCTTTCTGTAAATTGAGGGTAAAAGATTGTAGGAGAAATAAGTTATTTATGAATTTGTGCCTCCTGTGTGGCATGCAGCACAAAATAGTGTCTGCACTCACAACGGAGCTAAGGGCTGCTTTAAAATGGAGTTGCCAAGGAAAGGTATAATCTGAAAGTCCTTGCTTTTTCCAGTGTGCTTCAGAGCACGGCCTGGCCTGATATCAGTTGCATGTGTGATGAATGATGTATGTGTTATAAATAAACTGACAATTGTTTTTTGTTGGATGTAGATTAACTGCTCGTGTTTTGTTAAAGTTGTGTCTGTACCCATGCATGTGCACACGTATACACAGGTGTGTAAAGCCAGAGGCCAGCACTGAATGTTGTTCCTCGGTTGTCATACAGCTTAGCTTTGAGAGAAGGTCACTCATTGGCGTGAAGCTTACCAAGAAGCATGACTCCATCTCTCTAGCATTGAGATTGTCTGTGTGCACCACCACCGCATCCAGCTTTTCCTGTGGATTCTGGAAGATAGAACTCAGGTCTTCAGGCTGGTGCAGCAGGTATTCACTGACATCCTCACCCAGTCCTCAGAATTGGTTTTTGAGTCTCTAAAAACAAGTATGACTTTATTTGAAGCCATCTTTTATGTATTATGCATGTGGATTCAAACCTGAAAGACAGTACCACCCATTCGTGTGTGACCATTCTGTGGAAGAAGTCCATGCTTATCTTTCTTGTACTCATATGTTGAAGGCAGTTCATCTACAATGACCATGTCTGAAATGATGGGCCACTCATCTCTGTTCACATGTCTTCTCTAGTGGAGGAGACTGGGCATGCGCCATGGTATGGCAGGGACCATGAGACATCAAGTACACATTTGGCAAGGTGTAGACTCAGAAGTGCCTCATCATTTCCACTTGGAGGTCAAAGCAAGGCACAGGGAATGGAAAAGAATTCCACATTAATAGTGGGAACTTGAAGGTCACTTGACAAAATGCATACCAATAAGACGTGTCAGAGATTTGTGTCCACAATACAGCTAATGTGTTCTACTACACAGCTAAGCCTTGTTCTTACATGTCCATTAAGTTCTGCACTTGCAGAAATTCTTTCGATTGAACCTAGTCTCTCATAGCAATCAGAAACACTAACCATTTGCTGTTAAAAGGCATTGATGACTTCAGCATGGCATAAAAATTGTTATTTAATATTTGGAGTTGGATTAACTAAATGCCATTACAAAATAGAAAATTGATGATAAAACATTATATAAGCAGATCTTCCCGGTGACAAGTTTACATGAAATTGATACATTGGATGATAATTAATATGCAGCAAGATACAAGTAGAATTTAGCTTGACGCTGTTTTAATTTTCCTATTAGCATCCTGATTTCCTACAATGCTGGCCTGATTTTGCTACAGCCTTGGGCCTGTAGGAAGAAGTTAATTCAATGTGGAAGGCAGGAAAACACATCTTTCTTTTAAGATTATTTAATCTCTTAGTTTGTATAATTCTGGAAGAGATAGGATAATAGTAGATAGAACTATTGGAACTGTATTGCAGAAGTTTATTTTTAGTTATGTTTAAAATGGGTTTTTTTGTGCATTGTTAGGTAAAGGGCTGCCTAGGCCTTGGATTTTGTATGGTCTTCAGGTGTTGGCTTTATGTAAAAGATGCTTGATTGCTCGTGATCTGCACATGCTAGCAATAGAAAACCTGAGGAGCTTAGGTATCAATAAAAATCCCTGAGATGAGATGCTTGGGCTTCCACTATACAGCACGGTCCTTCCCATTCCCATGATAGTGGTTCCCTCTGCTGAGGTCTGGCAGGGTTTGTACCTACAAATGTGCCTCTGTGTCTTTCTTGGTGAATGGACATAGTAGATATACTACTACAGAACTGCAAGAATTTTCTAATAGGGATGATGAAAGAAGAAGTAAAATTTGATTATTCCTATATTTTGATAGCCATATTTGTGATGAAGAATGAGAAATCATGGAGTCATAGGATCATAGAACATTTTCGGCTTTAGAAACTGTGAGAGTTGTTTTATGATCTAAGTTTGCAAATATCCTAGAATTCTTACGAGTTTTTCGTAGAAATGTGACATTATGGATCTAGAATAGGTTTTATAGCCCCTCCCCTAAATCCCGGTAGCCAGTGCAGAATCTTTCACCAAACACCACTGTTAGATGATGGTTAATCTTGTCTAGAACTTTTTCAGTGATGGGGAGCTCACATCCACAAGACAGACTGCTCCATAAACACATCTGTGAGGGCAGATTACAACAGTCTGCTCTCTCCCCCAACAATATTCCCTGCTCTGTCCTAGTACTGTACGTCCCACAGTGAGCGTCTAATATGCTCACTCTTCCCACATAGCAAACCATCATCGTATTTTTGTGGCTCATTTTATTCTATCTCTCGTTTCTTGTGCTCATGATGACAGGTTTGTCCTTTCGGTCCCCAGGATCTGGGTTTTCTATATACATCTGGAAATGGCACTCAATTTTCATTTCTTTTTACTAGTATTATTTTTTATAGATATATATTTTTATAGGTATGAACACCATGATCCAAGTACAACCTAAATAGCATGGGATCATGCAAAACTGGCAGAGAAGGGAGTAACTACAGAGAATGACTAGTGGGGTCGTTTTTAGAGGAAGAGATTGAGATCCAGAGGAATTGTGTGACTCGCCAAAGTGAAATTAAGATTACTAAGAATGCAAAATTCAGGTTAGACATCTCTTAAAACAGTCTAAAATATTTCTTGTTGGCTTTTGGAGCCAACTGCAGTTAAATTCTGTTTTCCTGTTTGGTGATTTCCTAAAAATGTCACATTATCATCAAACCAATTATCAGACCATTCCGTAAAGGTGAATACTAACATATCAATTTTATATGTAAAGAAACTGGTGAAGAAGTTAGCTTGCTCATATTTCTTACTAGTTAGAATTACAGCTGAGTTTCAAGGGAATTTCTTTCCAACTTAAGGATCCATAGGTAGTAGGTGGTTTTAGTTTCCAACAATACATCTGAATGTAGAAGGCATTTATGTATTTATAAATATATAAATTTTTCAATTGTTGGTTCCTGGCATAAGGGTAGACATATAAGCCAAGGGAAGCAAATAGAAAGTCAGAACATAGAGGACTTTTATATTTGAAGTTGGTTGACTTTTAGAAAATATTTCCAGGCAACTCACTGAAAACGGAATTAGCCTTTTCAGTGAATAATGGCAGAACAATTAGATACACTATAAAAAGATTAATCTCCTAATTACCTGACAACACATAAAAAAATTAACTAGAAATAGAACATGCATATATGCATAAACGTTGAAAGTACGAGAGCTTCAAAAGCAAGCATAAGAGCATTTTGCTATCGTGGGAGGAAAGCAGTTCTTAAAAATGACGCACAAGCTACAAATCTTAAAAGAAAAATAATGGCAAATGACATTCCACTAAAGTGACAATGTGCTCTTCAAGATGCACTTAAGCAAATGAACATTCACGTCTCAAGCTAGGGGGAAAAAAAACACAATACATATGTTTGACAAAAGACTCCTTGGTAGCACATTTGACTAAGTCTTACAAGTCAATTATAAGTTTGTGAACACCCCAGACAAAATGGGAAAGTAGTTTGAACAGATTTCACAAAAAAAAAAAAAAAAGGAGACACAGAGAGGTCTAAGAACATGCAATGGCATTCAACCCAGGCTGGAAGAATACAATGGAAAGGACCCCATTCCTTACCAGTAGGAGGGCCAAAACTAAAAACCTGACAATACCAAATGTTGGTAAGAAGGGAGGACAGAAGATGTTATTTTCTACTTCTGGGAGTGGTATCATAGCAACATAAGAAAGTTCATCACTTTTTCATGATATTGTGTATTCATATCTAAAGCTACTCAGAAATTTCACTCGGAAGTGTTCCCTCAAGAATCATGACAACATACAGCCACTGAGGTTTGATGCATAAGCAACCAGAACCTTCTTTTAAATTTTATAGTACTTAAAAAATTAGAAACAACTAAAATTTCCATCATCATCTCCCAAAATTCGTTTCTGTGTATCTTCAAGTTGATATTTCTCAACAATAAAAAAGGAGACTAGCGAGTGACATACGCGCCATTGTATCTAAATCTTGAAAAAATTAGACTAAGGAAAAAAATAAGATGAGTTGAATCAATTTTCATGAAAATTTAGACAACTCTGGAATGAGCTACGGTGGCAAGGTGGTGAGAAATGGTTGCGGGGTGAAGGTGAGCACTGATTATAAATATCCAATCATGGGAATTTTTCAAATCCATATTTATAAATTATTAATGTAATGCAATTTCCTTTTTCTTTTTTTGAAAGGCAGGTTATCTTTACTGCTATCTGTGAGGTTCTTAGAAAATGGGTGGGAGGTAAATGAGGGCCTACCCTAGTCCACACAGATCATAGGCCTTCAATCTGGTTCATGGCTTATTTTAATGACATACCTCTGTATAAGAGAAATTCTGCCTCATTGTCTGCAACTTTCACAGAAAATCTGGTAAATTGTGGTGTAATTTTTGCCTCTCAGCTGGTGAGAGGATTCAGCCAGACTCCAGGAAGGGATTCCTTTCCCTTCCCAAGTCTCCATAATTTTCCTGTCTGCCTAAGTTGCTTTATTCGTTTTTTAGAGAGTTCTGTACAATGTATTTTGAATAATCCACCTCTTCCTCAACTCTTCACAGACATAACCCCTTTTTCTCACCCACCCAACTTTGTGTCTCTCATCCTTTTTAACCCATTAAGACCAACTTAAACTACCCGAGTATTCTCAGATGTGTGGCTTCCATTGGAGTGTGGCTGACTTAGTGGGGGCTGCACTCTTAGGGAAAACTCATTCTCACCCTAGGGATGGGATTTCATGCCCAACTCCCCTCTGCACATTAGAACTTGCATACATAACTAGGGCTTGCACAGTCTTATGCATGTTGTCATGGCCACCATGAGTTCCTGTGTGCAGCTGTCCTGCTGTGTCCAGAAGACACTGTTTCATTTCAGTCATCCACTGTCTCTGGCTCTTAAGCTTTTTCCACCCGCTCTCCTACAATGATCCCTGAGCACTGGAAAGAGGGCATGTGGTATATATGTTCCATTTAGAACTAAGTCTTTTGCTGTTTCTGATTTTCTGCATCCTGGTCACTCATGAGTCTCTGCATTAGTCACCATCTCCCACAAAAAGATGTTTCTCTGTTAAGGGTTGAGAGATGCGTTAGTCTATGGGTATAACGATAAGTCATCAGAAGTCAGTTTAGTACTGTGTGTATTTAGCAAAATAATAATAGTAGGCTCTCCCTTAGGGACCATGACTTGTCTAGCTATAACTTCGTGGCCCCTAATGGTGCCAGGCAGGTGTGGGTTTCATCTTGTGAAGAGGGATGACTTAAATCACACAGAAAGTGGTTGGTTACTCCTTGATGTTTGTGTCACTACTGCAGCGTTGGGAAGATCTTGCCAAGTCATTAATTTTGTAGCTCACGGTGTTCAGAGCGTGGTAAGAAGGATGATGACTTTTTCCTCTCTGGTAGTTTTCATAGAACCTTCCAGCACTATGAAAAACAAACAGTAGGGATGAAGTTTCAGGGTCATCACCAGTTTGAGTTATTAATCTTCTATGACTCAAGTATGTGATGTCTCCACCAATAGTATCTTACTGTCAAGTTCTAGAGAGTAACCAAGAGCATTTGGCAATAGCCTGTAATGTTTGTGGTCTGTGGGAACTCATTGGCCAATAACTCCAAAAGAAGCAATGCATTACTGGCACTGGGCTTCTTCTGGTGTCTAGTAGGGGCATTGTTTTATAGCTATAGAGTAGAACTCCATTTTAATTTTTTATGTGTACACACACACACACTCACACGGAGTATACACACACATATGGAAGCTTCTACAGTACTAAGTTTCTATATGACTTTTTCAAAAGGCCTTTAGTGTGTTTTATCCCTCTCCACATTCCTGTCTCTAATCTGCCATCCCCACCCCAACTTAACCCTTTCTGTTCCTTTTTAAACCCTTTATGTGAGTGATTTCTACCTCCACTCCTTGTGAGTCTTCCCACGGCCCCTTAGTAGTTTCTTGACTTCTATGGGTATTTCAAATGAAACACACGTATCTGCAGATTCAAAGCTATTACCTACAAATGAGAGACAACATGGAACCTTTGTCTTTCTGGTTCTGGTTTACCTCACTTAGAATAATGGCTTCTCATACTAAATGTGGGAACAATGATGTACAAATTGGATTGCCCTATAACCAGAGAAAACAAGCATCAAAATTAAGATGGATAGTCTTCATTTTTCTTGCGTATACAATAAAATAGAGCTGCATCTTATTTATGTTGCACTGTTGATTATTTGCAGTGTGTAAATTTTTCCTTGGCTAAATAATGCCAAAATGGACTTTTCATATATATGGACCCTTTGACTAGACTTTAAATAATTTCCAGAGAAGTATTATAGGTCAAAGCATATAATATTGCTATCATGTTTTTTTTCCATGCATTATAAAAGTTTTTCCTAGCATGGGTAAATATTTCTACCATATGTGAGGCTTTACTTTGACCCTTGTTATATCCTAATTATCACTGCTAACATAGAACTATCCTTTCTTAATTCCAAACAAAGTTTTTTTAAAAATTGTATTTGCTTTATACTCAATTGAGTCCAATATTTTCTTAAACTATATCCCTAGTTGTGTCTCTATATATTCCATTCCTGCCCTTGAGTATTTTTAGTGTTAGACTTTTAAATTTTATTTTATTGTATTTATTTATTTATTAGACAGGGTTTTTCTATGTAACCCTGGCTGTCCTGGAACTCACGCTGTAGCCCAGGCTGGTCTTGAACTCAGAGATCTGTCTGCCTCTGCCTCCCAAGTGCTGGAATTAAAGGCATGTACCACCACACCTGGATTGACTTTTTATTAATTTTAACAAACATATGTGAAATCTCTCTCTCTTGATGAGCCTTTAATGGTTCATATGTTTTATAAAAATTTAAAATTTTTTCTTGATATTTTCTATGTCCAATTTTATGTTTGTCTTTTTTTCTATCTTTCAATGTAAATTGGTCTTTGAGAATGTGAGCAAGAAACTACACATGAATTAGAAATTTTATTTTATTGTACACAAGGCAGTACAATAATCCCAGGTATTTCCCTCTGTGGCTACACAAAAAGAAAAATAACCTGGGTTCTAGCAAGGCAAACAGAGAAAAAAAAACCCACTTGCCCAGGGGCTAAATTATATTTTAGTAATTTACAAATGAAGACACAAGATACTTCAAAAGAAATGAAACGTTGGAATAAAAGAGCCCAAGACAGTGTTTTGATATATACTACTCTTCAGAAACAAAGAGTGTCGGGAGAAGGGTGCAAGAAATGTAACGGTATGATTCAGGATCAGATGCCCAGAAGCTGCATGCGTGGGAATTAGGTTTCCCCTGGTAGGACACACGGACTTTGTCATAAGGGTATCTGGACATTGCTTTCATGACTTTTCTAAAACATTGACAAAGATCACAGCGAACCTGAATCTCGGGGATTACTAGGCAAACCGTTAGATGTAGAGCAAGCTGGATGTGTCATCCTTCCAGGACTTAGCTGCTCAGAGACTTATATGGATGGACGTCTTTGTCATCTGTATGTGAGCTCCTCCTGCTGGCCACAGTGAAGCAAAGTGACCCTGGAATGGCGTTTTAAAGAGAACCATTAATTCACAAACAGGATGGCAATAGCTAACAATAATCGGGCTTTGTGGGAGTTACATAATTGTAATGATACGCTAGAGAAAGAGGTTTTGTTTTCCTTTGAATTTTCTTGTGATGTGCCACTTTAAGAATGGTTTTTCCAAATGGAACAAGAATGGGGAAAAGTTATTCTCATTTGTGTCTGTAAGTGCACAGCCTGACTTAATTTTTAAATAAAGTATATTTTGGAAACATGTATCATACACTAAATTCGACACAGAAATATCACTCTAAGTAATATGAAAGAGGTAATCACAAAAAGATTAGCAAAAGTGAGGCATAAGAGAATTTGAGAATCATTGTATATATGGGGGAAAAAAAGCAGAAAAGCATATTTCTTCCACCATGAAGACATTCTAAGTTAAAATATAGCATACACGATGAATCCTGGGAAGATTATGTGTGCTTTATGTATTACTATGAGAAGGTATGTGATTTAATTTTCATTTTGTGACAAATAAATGGGAGAAACAATTTTTAAAAATTTTAAATTTTCATTGGCATGCACATCTGTCTGAGGCTGTTGGATCCCCTGGAACTGGAGTTAGAGACTATTGTGAGATGCCATGTGGGTGCTGGGAATTGAGCCCGGGTCCTCTGGAAGAACAGCCAGTGCCCTTAACTGCTAAATCTCCAGCCTGAGAGAAACAATTTTACAGGTAGAAAAATTTGTTGTGGTTTATAGTTTGAGAGGTTTCAGATAGAATGGCTGACTCCACTCTCTCTGGGCACACTGTGAAGTCAAACACGTGAACACCACGGTGAAAGACAAAGTAGAATGGAATAGGTCCTGATGGCCAGAAAGTAGGGGGAGGAGCAAGAGGAAGGGCCAAGGGCCAAGATTGACGGCCCCCACAAAGCACAAGCTCAGGGACTCACTTCTTCCAAATAGATTCTGAGTTCTGCAGCCTCACAACCCCCTAACAACTTTCCTACTCAACAACAGAGTCAAATGTTGATTAGATCAGAGCATTCCTGTTCTAATTGTCCGGAAACTCCCTCACAGATGCACTCAGAGATCTGCTCACTACCCTCCTAAGTAGAGTCTAGCCAGACAATCAAGTTGGCAGTCACACTTACCCATCCCAGAGGGCACCAATGGGAAATGGGTCAGCTATGCCATTGAAAGGTGCAGAATGCCTGTTCTCAAGTAGTGTCTTACGTATTGTAGGTTTGGAATTGGATGCTTTATTTCAAGTTCTAGCTTCCCCATTTCCTAACACGCAGGCCAACTTGGGCAAGGTGAATCTCATCTTCTTCCTCCCTAAATTGAATGTATAATGGTACCTTCTTTGTAAGGTGGCTTTAAAATGAGCAAGGAATTCAAACAAATCGCAGAAGCACCCCCTCCTTTAAGTCAGCTATTCTGTTTCTGTGTCTCTGTGGATTCATATTTAGTTTTCCATCTATGAACAGATGGGATTCTATATGTTTACCCTAAAATGACAATGCTTATCCTAAAGAGTTGGGCTTAAAGATAATTTTCAGGCTTTCTTTGTATATGTATGTCTCACACACAAAGTAAAGTAATGTCTTTTACTACAGAAATGGTAGGATATTAGCAACATTCCTTTAGAGCTAAAACAGCAAAACTTAAAATTTTAAACTGTTTTTAAATCTTATTTGGTTCAGTTAGGGGGCCTCAGTATTTGCTGAAAATCACAAAGTATGAATCTGAAATACCAGGTCAAGATCTGATTTTTTTTTATAGCATGAAATATTTATAAATGTGGAAAAACAGATTGGATTGACAAAAATGCATTTCTGATACTCTTCATTATATAAATAAGAGTAGAGTGTCTATCAAAGATCTGCGTGTAATCAAAGCAATGAGCATAGAATCTGACTAATGCTTGAGAATGTTGCTCTTTGGCCGTGTGTCATCATGGAGAAGAGATAAAGGGAAAGAGGGAGGAGTCCATGATGAAACTGCTTTATTGCAATTCCCAAAGTTATATTTGTGCACCTCTAGGATTCTAGTTCATGATGTTCATTAAGAAAATCTACCTCTGCTTCACATTTGAAAGTGGCTGCAAATGGCTTTTCTTTGTAGGATTCTCTTTCCTGAAGTGTTTCTGTCATTACACCCAGAGCAGTCCACTCATAACACCATCTTATGAGTGAGGACCACAGTTAGGCTTATCTGGTTATTAAAGATCATTGTGGAAAATGAATACCTTCGGTCATGTGCAAAAAATTCCTATCAGGACAACTATTTTCACTGTCCACATCAGAGGACAGGATGACAATATTGTGACCGTTGAATATAATTTATTCACTTCCCTCTGAAATAGGCAACATGAAGCCTGTAGACTAGAAAAATGTGCCTGAGACTTTCTTCACCATCTGGAAAGTTTGCAAAGATGTGTTGATGCCCTGGATTGTTGAGAGCAACAGAAGTGCCCCATATGATTCAGCCTGCATGGAGGTTTCCCTAGAGAGGAAGAAGGGAGAAGGTGCTAGAATGTGTCTAACATCCAAAAACTCAGGGAAGTAAAGGTTGCAGACCAGCACTCCTACTTGACAGTATGTGACATCATCAGTTGAACTCCTTTATGGCAATGAGTTAGACACCAACCCCCATGCCATCATTGGTTGATTTACGCTGGTTGATTGGCTATATTGAGAAAGATGAAATTTTAATAACAGGACTGAACCATAAGGCTATCATATAATGTGCAAGATTCACTAAGAAAGTTGATTTTAGGTAGATAATGAATATTTCTTTGGTGTAAGTTTGTCATAAATATTATACTGGGCATCCAGATATTTTTAAATGGCTGTTTTCAAATTCAACTGAACATTGTGGATTTTTATTTGTCAAGCATATGCATTCTTAATGAACACACTGCCTTCCTACTTGTCTTTACCTACCTTATTTACTGATAAGAGGACTGGGAATGAAGCAACCCCACACAGTCAGAGTGGGGACCACTCGTCCATAGTCACAACTGATGTACAATGCCCCAGACAAAATTTACCATAGCAACTACCTTTAGGTCTGATTTCTCACAACCAAGAGTCAGCATTGACCAAATGATATTGCATAGATACTTTGGAAAGCAAGCTACAGCCTTGAAGAATTAGTAACAAGACACAACAAGTCTCAAGTCTCAAGAGCTCAACTTGAGGTTTGCAGATGATAAGCAACCCAGGCAGCCATGGTTTGCTTCTGAAAGTGAGCATAGATGCCTTGAAGATAAGGATTCTCCTAGCTAAGCTATGTGAAACTTTCATGTTTGTGAATAAACAATAGTTAGAAGGTGGCTGCTTTAGTGCTTCAGCATGGTATACAACACTTCTCAAAAGAATGCAAGCAGCAGCTTCCCTCAAAATAGCTTTCCCTCAAGAAATATTGGGAAAGAGTCTCATGACGTTGACTACACTCTCACTATGCCTTGGAATTTGCATATATGACCCAAAATAACCAGTCATGAAGTTCTAAAATAGAGTTGCATATGTAGGAATTTAAAACACAAGCATTAAAACGAAAGCCATGATATATGGAATGAATACACTATAACCTGAAAACATAACATTTCTGAAGTAGGAGAAAGAATTTTCCTGAAATCAAGGGAGGTGGGGGAGAGGGAGGAAAACAGATAAAAAAAAAAAAGAGAGAAGAAAGAAGGAAAATAGAAGTTAGGTACATGGATTGACATGAGCAGGTCACATGGACGACATGAGCAGATCACATGGGCAGGCATGAGCAGGTCACGTGGGCAGGCATGAGCAGGTCACATGGGCAGGCATGAGCAGTCACATGGGCAGGCATGAGCAGGTCACGTGGGCAGGCATGAGCAGATCACGTGGGCAGGCATGAGCAGATCACATGGGCAGGCATGAGCAGGTCACGTGGGCGGGCATGAGCAGATCACATGGGCAGGCATGAGTAGGTTACATGGGCAGACATAAGCAGCTCACACTTATTCCTAACTGAGCTCCAGGAGAAGAGAATGTTGCTGATGGGTCCAGAAAGAAAAGCAACATTTCCCTGAATGTCAGATGCCAGAAGAAAGGGACTCACCAGGGACGGAGCAAGTCCAAGTGTGTACTGCAGCAGGGCTGGTGACTTGTGATTGCATCTCCATGATTTGGTCCATGCAGCTGAGCAAGACATCACCGTGGAGAATCGGTGAAAAGTGACAATATGTATGAGCAAGAGAACGGGTTGTCAGACACATGTAGCTTTCATAAAGGTGGGATAGTATGACAAGAATGTCAGGAGACTTTGACAGAGGAGCCTCATAACATTTGCCTATTAATGGAGTGATAATATATAATCAAGCTCTCAAATTCTGATTATACCAAGCAGAGGAAAGAATAGAAGGGAAAGGAAAAATTGTCTTTTCAATTTTGGCCTTGAGGAGCACACAAAAATAAGTTTAAATAAAAAAATATGATCACAAATAACAACAGAGACTATATTTCAAGAGAAGAGAGGAAGGAAGGAGGGAAGAAGAGGGGAGGCAGGGACGGAGGGAGAGAATAGCTATTTGGAAATGGCAGGAAGGGGCTGCAAGAACAATCATGCGTTAGAAAAATAAATGGATTCAGTTGAGTATTATCTCCCAACTCGGAGAAAAACTAATCCAGAACCCAATTGTGTGGCTTTATCTGTACACAGTAAGGAAAGAGATTTAGCTAAGCTGAAAAAGAAACCAACAGTGTTCAGGTAAAAAATAATCAAAATGAATAAAGTACACATAGGGGTGCTCATATCAGAAGACATACCTGGCAGATATTAATACTCACACCTCAAGGCAATGCGAGCTCGTTTTCAAGGCTCCAGGTTTGCTGACTGACATTTTTATTTCTTTTCTTAAACTGATATGGTTTTTTTTTTTTTTTTTTTTTTGGTCATTCAAAAGGATGATTCCTTTTATTAAAAAAAACTCAATAAATTAAAATGCTGATACCAAGTCAGATACAAACTGTTACATTTGGACTCATGTTTTCCTATCCTTAATAGACACGCAGTGTGTTCAAAACGATCGGAAAATGATGAACACCTGCTGAAAAATCTAGGCCAAGGTCAGGCACATGCTCGGTGATTCCCCCCTTCCTCTCTCTCTCTCTCTCTCTCCCTCTCTCTCTCTCCCTCTCTCTCTCTATTTCCCTCCCCTTCTCCCTCTCTTAAGCTTGCACACACACACACACACACACTCACACGGGGTGGGGGTTGCTTGAGAGAAAGGCTTAAACATTCACAGAAAGTACACAGACCATCTTCTTTGAGCCCACATTCTGCTAAAAGAAAGCAGTAAGCAACTTGCTTTAAAATTGAAAGTAAGTTTGTGGAATCAAAACAAACTTGCAGAAATCCAAAGGAGACCTGGATCCTGGGCCATCGCCTGCCTAAACCACAGCTGGGAGGAAGCCAGGCTCTGACCACTGGTCCTGTGATCCGTGGTGGAACTGGTTTTTCAGGTCAGGTGTGCTAACTCTTTACCTCCAGCAGAATGTATTAGACCTCATAATTTAGAAGAATCTCCATAAACCAGAATTTTACTTTCTGGTTGCCAAAATGCCCTTTCCTGAGGAAGGATGCATTCTGGGACCTTTCGGGTGGTCATGCATTTTGTATTTCTCCAACGTGACTACTCTTAAACCACAGGGTAGACTCGAGTTTCCCAACTGTCCTGTACTCAAAGGGGAAGAAACAGCAATGCAGGGAGAAAACATTCTTATCAGAACGTTTCAAAGAAAAAGCTAAACAAATAACACCAATGAAGAAACAAACAGACAAAACAAACAACAATAAAGCATGGAGGTTATTAGTAGGGAAAGCTTTGAAGATTTGGTGGTGTTCATGTGATGTGTGTGTGCACACGCGCGTGCGCGCACTTTCCTCGCAGGGTCAGGTGTGGCATCCATATACCCACATCCTCTAGCTCAGATGAAGGTTCTCTGTCTTTAGGGAGAGCCAGTTGAAAGCCTCAAAGCTGGAGCTGTGTATCTGTCACCTTCCAAAAGATTTCCCAGCACAGATGGCAAACCAGCCAAAGATAGAGATAAGCTTGGTTGCAAAGAAAGGGGGCATGATTACCCGAGCTTCTTCCCGCTCACACACACGCCAGCATTTCCAGCGCTAACCCTGTCTTCCTCTGGAGTGCATCCAGAGCCTCTGGGTGGAGGAGGAATGAGAGCAGGGACCGTGCTTATGCAAACATGTTTTTCTGATTTGTGCGCACCCTTAGTGTGAAGTACAGAAAGCTATTTACGACCAGTTTGAACACTCTTCCCCAAGAAATTTGCAAGTTGAGCTTAGAAGTTCAGAATGTACCTACGTGAACCTGGGAAACCAGCAGTCACTGAGCAGGGTGGAGGGCTCAGCTGATGGGTTAGACTTCTAAGACTCTGAGAAGGCCTTCAGACATCCCCTCCTCCAAGCAAATGACAGGGCACAGAGCAAGCAAAAGTTACCTTTACAGAGCCTTTGACCGGTGATGGGTTGTGCCTGTGGCTGCCATCCTGTGGCTTCTGCAGCATTTGGTGCTGGGTCCTGATCACAATCCAGGGAACTACGCTCAGAAAGAGTGACTTACTCAAGGCCACTGAATAGATATTTGAATCCCGATTTCCTTTTACTGTGTGAGAATCATCATCCTTTTGCTAACTTACAGGGTCTCCACAGCAGGACGATATGAGCGCTGTGTGAAAGAACTTCATCCACCTTTAAGCCTTTGCTGTTTGTTTTTATACATATGCCTGATGCACCTGTATAAAATATAGGACATGACCAGATGTGACTCACAGAGCCAGTGACATGCATTAGGTCTTTGTATTTTGGCTTTACCATTCTTTGCAACCCCAACTTAAAAGATAGCCAGCCATGAAATTCACAATGTTTGAAACAGTGTAGCATTCAACGTTGCGTTCAAGGTGACCATATTAACCTTGTGACTTTGCAAAATGGGAGCAAACGTCTTCCCAAGGATTAAAGACAGCACCACTGGGAGAACGGCAAGGCATTGGTTTTTGATAAAGTCAATCATTCCTGCCAGTAATTACACTGACACGGGGAGGTTGCTGCAGTTAAATCCAGCAGCTACCTCTGCTCTGATGGGTTTTGCTGTTAAGTGAGATGAGAATGCAGACACAGCTTACTCTGGGGAACAGACAGAAGGAGATGGGAGCTGGCAGTGGGGGGGCGAAGTTTAACAAAACAGATTGGGTTTGAACTTGGGCATGGAAACAAATGTTGCTTTTAACAGTTTTATCTCGTGTCCACCCGGAGTTTGTGTCTTTAGTAAGTATGACTGAAGAGAAACACTGAATAACTCTGATTAAAATTAAATGTAACGATTGATAAAGAAAAGTGAAAAGATGATCACATAGTCTCAAATGTCCCCGTTTAGCATGCACACAGATGCTGTGCAGTGTTATCTGTAGGAGCAGGTGTAAGAGGCAAGACACAGATGCATGTCGTCATCCTGCTCGAAATACTCCCTCCACTTAGGCGTGCACTGGGGTATTTGAAACAGTCACCACAGTATGAACAAATAAATCAGACAAGTTACAGTTGAATCACATAGGAGTCATTTAAAACTTAGAAATCTCTTAGGAAAACTAAAGCGTGCATAGTGAAGCATAAGATAGGCCATTTAGTAATGTACAACTTTGTCCTTGCTTCATCTTAGTGTGCCATATTTGTGTTGTTAGAGCAGGTGCTTTTTCTACTTATAAAAAGTCACACAAAAGTCCAGTGTCAGTATCATGCAGAAATCTACAGAAAACTTCAATATATTTAGTGTATGAACTTTATTTGTTGCGATAGAATTACAACAACACATTTTATACTTTTTGGCTTTATTGAGTTTGATATAATTGACAAAAGTGTATATATTTGGGATATGCATTATGTTTTTAAAAATATTTCTTCTGCCTTTTGAAATTATAATAGAATAGCATTATGTCTCCCTTCCCGTTCCTTCCTCCAAGCCCTTCCATACACCCCTCTTTGCTGTATTTTCAAATCTGTGGCCTTTTTTTTCTCTCTCACAGAAATACTGCTTATTCTGTATAATGTTACTTAAATGCAAATGTTTTTAGGGCTGACCATTTGGCATTGGATAACCAATTAGTGTGTTTCTCCCTTTGGAAGACTGTTTCTCCTGCTCTTGGCATTCTTTAGTTGCCTGTAGATCTTTGTGTAGGATTGAGATCCCGTGGGCTTTCCCTTATCCATGATAGCATGTCTATTATTGTCCTTGTTCCGTTCATGTTTAGCAGGCATGTTGATGAGATTCTGTCGGTGTAGCTTCTGACATTTCTAGGAGACATAAATTCACAGCAAACTCTCTATTCCTCTGGGTCTTACAATCTTTCTGCCCCCTCTTCTGCAATGTTCCCCAAGCCTTAGGTGTGGGAGTGGTTTTGTAAATGTATCCATTGTGTCTGGGCTCCATAACTGCATTTTGATTGGCTGTGGTTTTCTGTAACAGTTTCCATTTGCTGCAAAGAAGTTTCCTTGATGAGAGGTGAAAACCACTTTTATCTGTGGGTATAAGAACAAATATTTATGATGTGGTAATGATTATGTTTTGATATACATTTTGACAATGTTTCCTAGTCAACCTGATTATCACACCCATCACTCAAATATTTACTGTTTCGCACGTGATAATACTTTAAGATCTGCACTCCTGGCACTTGCCGACTTTCCCGTGTGTTATGATGAACTGCAGTCACCTGCTTGAATTCTAAAGAGCACTCACAAGTAAGAACTGAGAGTTTACACCATCTGCCCTCTTCCTCTCACCCCTCTACTCCCAGCAACCACTGTGCTTTTCCTGAATTTGCTGTTTTAAGATTCCCATGTGAGTGAAATCATGAAACGTTCGTGTCTCTGAATCTGACTTATTGCACTTAGTGTAATGATCCCCGAGTTCACTCAGGTTGCCACAAATGACAGAACTTGCTCGTCTTCTAAGATCAAATAGTATCTCATTGTGCTACATATCACATTTTCCTTAACCATTCATCACCCATGAGAACTTTGATGGATTTTTTTTTAATCCCAGTGTATATATAAGTGCTGAGAATCTCTTCGAGGTGAATAAGATGTTAGTTTTTTTTGGGAGGGGTGGTTTACAGACTAAGAAGTTGGGTTGCTGGATCATGTAATAGTTCTATTTTAATTTCTCTAGGAGACTACATAGTGTTTTCATAATGCCTGTACTAACTTACATCCCCACCAAAATGTCTCAGCATTCACTCTATCTACATGCCCACCTAAACTGTTGTCATTTGACTCTGATGACAGCTGACCTGAGAGAAGTGCTGTAGCTCATTCTGATTTGAATTTCTCTAATGATAAAGGGTGTCGAGCATCTTTTGCTGCACTTGCTTTTTTATTTTTTTGCTGCTGCTGCTGCTGCTGCTGCTGTACATGCTGCTCCTGTTGTATCTGCTGCACCCATTGCATCTGCTGCTCCCGTTGTGCCAGCTACACCCACTACATTCACTGTGCCTACTGCACCTGCTGCACCTGTTGTGTCTGCTGCACCTGCTGCCGTTTATTTCATTTTCTTCATGTCTGTGTACATGCATGTGCGGCTGTGTATACACATGTATGTGTTTGTTGGGTATCCATGCACACATGTGTGTGAGTGTGGAAGGAAGAGTATATAACCTCAGGTGTCATCCTTAGGAAGGCCATCCACCTGCTTCTGTCTCTCGCTGGCCTGAAGCTCAGCAGTTGGGTGGGGCTGAGTGGCCAGTGACCCCAAAGATCCACTCGTCTCTGCCTCTCCAGTATCAGAACTAAAAGTCCATGCCACCATGTGTGGCATCTTATGTGCATTCAAATACGGGTCCTTGTGCTGGCGAGACAAGAGCCTTAACTGAGCCACCCTGCCAGTCCCTTTCATTTGCCTTTTATAACAGGATGTTGTATAGCTCAGTCTGATCTTGATGTTGTGATGTAGTTGAAGAATGACATTGAACTCTTGTTCTTCCTACTTCCACCTCCCAAATGCTAGGAGACTGTGGTCATGGGCCACCATGCCCAGCCTTTGTTTTCCTTCCTTAGGACAGTGTCTACTCAGGTTCTCTGATCATTTTTAAATTGTGTTATGTGCATGGATTTGTTTTTACTGTTGAGTTTTATGAGTTCCTTATATATTCTGGATATTAATCCCTTATTAGATAAAGGATTTGCAAACATTTAACCCAATTTTGAGAGTTGCCTTTTCATTGTTTATTGTTCTTTTGCTTGGCTAACATTATGATTTGATATAGTCCTACCTGTTGGTGTTGGCTTTTGTTGTCTTTGTTTTTGATGTCACGTCAAAAACCTACTGCCCTGCCCGATGCCGGAAACCTTCGACGGTGTTTTCCTCTTGTTACTTTATCAGCGCCTATGCTGATGTGTTAGTGCATTTTTGGTTGGCTTCTGTGTAAAGAGCAAGGCAGAGGGCCTTTGTTTTCACATGTGTTTATTCAGTTTTCTCAGCACCATTGGTGGACAAAGCTAATCTTTCCTCATCTGGGCAGTGTTGGCACTCTTCTGAAAGGCTAGCTAGTTGACTGCACGTGTGTGGGCTGCCTTCCTTCCCGCTGGTGTATGTGTCTACACTATACTCTCTTGATTACAATGACTTTCTAACATAATTTGAAAGGACAAAGTGTCGTATTCTCTACTCCTTCCTGTTCAGGATTGCCTCATCTATTTGGGTTATTTTGCGGTTCTGTGAAAATTTTATGATTATTTCTCTGTGTGAAAAATGCTATTGGAATATTGCTAGGGAGTGTGGATATCTTGGAACTCTGTAATCTTCTGATTTAAAGAGTAGGTATTTTCACTCTGTGCCTCTTCTTCAACTTTTTGATTAATTGGTTATAGTTTTCAGTAATGTGACACTGGATGACTACACGTGGTCTTTTGAATCAGCACACACAAAATGGGTTTCCTCATGCCATTTCATCTATCTCTTGCTCTTGCTGACATTCCTCCCCAAGTCCCCTCCCCCATCCCCGTCCACAGGTTTCCTTCTCCCATAATCCCCTTCTGCTTTCACATCATGGATACTGTATGATCCTCTTTGCTCCTCCACCCTCCCTTGAGATTTCTTTGTTCCCTTTCTTGTTTCATGTCCCAACCTCCCAGGACACATATTTAAAAATTAACAACTAGGATCTGCATCAGAGAGAAAACATATGATATTTGTCTTTCTGAGTCTGGCTGGTTTCGTTTAATACAATAATTTTTATTTTTAGCTGTTCTTCCAAATCTCATGTTTCCATTTTTACAGCTAAAAGACATTCCATTGAGTTTATGTACATTTCCTTTCCCCTCTCATCTGTTGATGGACAGCTAGGCTAGTTCCACTTCTTGGATATTCTGAATTATAGAGCAATTAACGTGGTCCATATTGCTATTTTATGACTGGAATTTTAATTTTTGAGTGTGTGCATTTGTGCATTTTCATGTGTGAGTGTGTGTGTGTGGGGGGTACTCATATACCATGAATAGCATGGGTGTGGAGGTCAGAGGACACTTCTGGGAGTTGGTTCCATCCTTTCCCAATGTCAGTCCCAGGATAGACCCAGGACCTCAGGTTTGGCTACAAGTGCCTTTATCCACTGAGCAAACTTGCCAGCCCTGAAAGTAGAACTTCTTTTAGATTATTTATTTTGTTATTTTATGTGTATGGGTACTTTGCCTGCATGTATGTGCACCATGTGTGTGCCTGGTACCTGTGAAGGTCAGAAGAGGGCATTCGATATCCTGAGACTGGGGTTACATATGGTTGCAAACTATCATGTGGGTTTGGGGAATAGAACCTGGGTCTTCTGTAAGGGCAACAGGTGCTTTTAACTGCTGAGTCAACTCTCCAGGTCCCTAAAATTAGATTCTTCACGTACTAAAGTATAATAATTTGGAAAATGACTATACTGTCTTTTTCCCTGCCAAATAGTGCTGAAGAGCAAAAATTATGTCACAATGACTGTAGCATTGTGGGAAAACAGTCTTTGACAACTGTTGAGTTGGCTCTGCAGAAGTCAGCTCTTCTCTCTAGCTCTCCCAGACCACAGAATCACTAACAAGCCAGTGTCTCCTGCAGCGCATGCCCACACAAATGAGATACCTAAGGAATGGGGCAGGATGCCAGCCTCACTGGCCACCAGGAAGCATCCCCCCATTCTTCCTATTCCTCTCATCCTAAATGCTCCTTTAGGTGATGCCCAGATGTTCACAGGGTTCCCCCGAAACTACAATTTTCCTAAGGTTCTGATGTCAGGCCAGAGGCCACTGGAGGCCACACATCAACCTTCACCACCTCACAGTTCCTTGCTGCCGCTGGTTCCAGCAGCGTAGATAACGCCCCTTGTTAGTTTGTGAGGAACTTCTGCATCCGTGACTCTGGATTTCATCGCTCTCTGCCTTTCAGTTTTATGGCCCAATGGGCGGAGTTGAGGTCTATGGGTTTCCGTGTTCACTTAGAGTTAGCCCTCTACTATCCACGAGTCAGAATGAACAAGAGGGTAAGAGGCTCTCCTGGGACTTCCATAAGATCCCCAACCCAAGCGCATGCTAAGAGAGGAAAGGGGAGGAGCCTGCAGAGTGACATAAGCAACCTGCTCCGCAAGCCTGAGCAAGTCTGACTAGCAGAGTTCAGTCTTCGAGACCCGTAGTGGATGGAGACAACCAACTCCCGAAAGTCCTTCTCTGATCGTGCCACACATGTGCCCTGTAGGTTGTCAGCGCCCGCCCTCCCAGTAATATATATTAATATTAATAATTAGTATTAATAATTAATACATAATATATGTAATAAACTTAGATAAAAGAAAGAAGAAAAGCTAATACACCTAGAAGAGGATGCCGGTGCTAATCCAAGGATGCTAAGTATTTTGCATGTCCCTGTTCCTGTACGACAGCTTCATAGTAAGGATCTGCCTAGCGTCTGTTTTACTCTTGTACTGTAAGTGTGTGAAGTCAGCGCTGGGTATGAACGAAGGCGCAGCGACAGTAGCAGCTACAGCAGCGGAGATGATTGACAGCTTGCGCTACGTGGGACACTGTTATTTGTTGTGTGTCTCCTTCAGTCGTTTTGTTCTTCGATTCACTCACTTCATCCTTGTGCTGTGTGCTGAGTTGAGCACTTGGCTCGCTTTCGTTCTGCAGATAATAAAACGGACGCATCCAGTGGTTCAATAACGTAGCCCAGGTCCCAGAGTGGGCAGTGGCTGCTGGGGAGGGTGGAGGGAGGAGAATTGGAAGAGTAAGCAGACTGTCCAGAACCCAGCTTCAGTGCTACAGTGGCAGCTTTTTCACAGGCCATCCTCAAGCTGCTTTTCATTAGTGACGAATGAGCCAGCGCGGCAGCAGCCTCGGTTTCCGACTGTGAAGATGATGGTAATGGACTAGCCAATGAAACGGAAGCTTTTAGCTGACCCAAAGCTGAACTGAAAACTTGAGGTAGTAAACGTGGCTTGCTCCACCCCCATGTCAAATGTGTGGATCCTGAAATTCGGGCCACCTCAGAACAGTCTTTGAGCAAAAGGTGAAGGTCAGCCGTGATAAAATGTGAGATGTTGTGTCCTGGGTTTCATACCTAGACGCCTCAAATATAATGATAATTGTCATTATTATTATTATTATTATTATTATTATTATTATTATTATTATTACCGAGGTAGCAACATATACCCATGGATGCAATATCTGCTTTCTGGTTGGTCTTAAGGTCCACTTGGCAGGAGGAAACACATTCCTGGTACTATAAATCTGGCCAAGAACCTGTGGTTAGGAAGCCCCACTGGCCCAGGGATGAGACACTACTATTACTCTGCTAAATGAACATAGCACCAAACTGCCCTCTAAAACGTTTATCTCTCTATTGATCCATTAGTGCAGACCTCACACTTGATCCGAGTAGTTTATTTGCTCAGTGGATGGTGAGCAATGAAGAGACAACTGGTGAGTTTTATGGCTTATTGTTTAAAGCTTTGTTATGATATCTAATTTGTAGCTTTGCTGGTGCTTGTTTTTAAAGAAAACTTAGATTCCAGCATCAATTATTAAAACAAAGTAACAGAAGCATTAGCAGCTTTGGACATAAACAATGACCAACCCAGCCATAGCAGGGGAACTGCCGATTAAAAGAAAGTTATTTTGTTTTCTACTTATTTACTTATTTATTAGATCCACACTGTAATCCCAACTGAGAAATAAATCAGATTCCAGTTTACTGCAATGTAGCATGCTCGCTTGGCCTGCAAATATAATCGACCATCTGACTTGATGTCACAAGTCATGACAGACGCTGGAGACGGAACAGAAGCAGAACAAAAACCTCACAGAGAGCACCAGGTGTTCATGATGAGAATTTCCAGGTTTTAACAAGGATATGGAATTAACATTTGTTCGGCACATTGCAGGTAATACACATAAATAAGGTCATGAACTGTCTGACTCACCGTCCCAGGAACCTACTCAAAATATATTGGACTTGATAAAAATCTGTTAAACTTTCAAAGGCAATTAATGATTTAAAGATAGGTTTAGCTTCTCTCTGTGGACCATTAAACTCCAAAGAGCTACCTAACCAACCATCTTATTGAATCCTTTACTGTTGAGTCAGGGAAAGCAGAGGAAGGGAGAATATTTGCAAAAAGGAAATCGTGAGGGTCCGTGCATAGTTTGAAGCCCAAGAGAGGCCAGCACAAGTCTATGGACCACCGAGAATATCGGGGGCTGATGATTTTTTTCAGACATTCACCAGACTAGCGGCTGCTTCCTGCTTTATTTCAGGTGACTTCCAAGACTTCCTCCGGTATAGTGGCTGCTTTTTTTCTTTTGTACTTGAACTTGGAAAAGAGAGTTTCTCTTTAATGCATATGCTTTTGGTGCATGCCATCTGGAGACAGAAGAAAGATTGACTAGTAACAGCTCTAGCCCCTGGTGCATTCAAGCGGATAATAGCAACTCTTTAAAGTGTGACCTTTGTTCTGAGAACAAAGTGTGTCGCAAATACTACCCCAGTGAGCTCAGAACCCCAGCAGAGAGGCAAGCAGACAGGCACTAGTGGTAAACTATTTCACACCTGAGAGAATCAAAGAAAAAGAGACTCTTCAGATGAGGTGTTAGGACATTTGAACTTAACTACCAGAAGAAAATGGTCCAAGAAATAATTTGAAGGTGAGTTTGCTTCCTGCATATGGATGACACCTAAGATTATCACACAGAGCTTGGGTATACCCTTCTTAACTCACAGGTCCTGGCATCTGGTCCCTTACTCAAGAACAGTGCCCGACAGCAGCATTAGCCCAGAGCCCTTCTTGACAGATGATTCTTAAATTGATTTTGGAAAATCTCTGCCTGTTGTCTTTGACACAGTAATAGGATAATTACCGTGGCTACACTGCAAAAGGTGAGGTCTTCAGCAATCGCCAGGGTCACCATAATGTGGGAAGTGACCAGGCATTTGCAATAGATCTGATAGGAGGACTTGCCAAAAATGCATATATACACATAGATAGGTATCTGTACAGTGTATGTGTACACATTTGCATGTGTATGTACAAATTAGCAATTATAACACATATAGAAAGTACTCACATCTGCATACACATGAGCTACAAGAGTTTGAATTACAGTTCTTTATGAATTTATCTCCATGTGAGAACATTTTGGGTTAATGGAATGATAAGAAATATGTAAATAACACAGCTTCTCCCTAAGGAGGTTCAGCTTTCAGCCAAACAATGGTTTTCCTTGAAGAAAACAAAACCTCGTGTCTGCACCTGCTCCTGGGAAAGTTGGAAAATCATCTTGGTCTTTGGGGGTTCCTTAAGGCTCAAATACCTCTCCAGGCAGGAAAAAAAAACCTCAGAAGTGAACTAAATGAGAGTATATTTCGTGTAGGAAAGGCAACCAAGCTAGCTGGCAGTGGAGAAGCATCCTCGTCAGCACTGACTTGATTCATTCATGCCCTGTGACCAATGTATGTGATATTTTCAGCAACAATGTTTTATCATAAGCTCTGTTGTGCAAACGTGAGCAATGGCAACAGAATGCACTGATCTTGGGGTTTCTGGGACACTTCTGACTCGTAACTCCAGGGAAGGTATCCCACACCTGGTGCTAGACTATTTTTAAAATTAATACAGTTTATTAGCCACATGTATAGAAACACTGCCATTCCTACATGTTATAAACATAAAATATTAATGAGATATTTTATTTTCTTTGTTTTGTACTCTCTTCAAATCCAGGCTGTCTTTTGTATTTGCTTCTCTTTTCAAATTAGGCACTTTCTGTCCATTTAGGAGACTCCCATGTTGTACAGGGCACTTCTAGATCTCCAGTGGGCTTAGTTCATTCATGTCAGCGGCTTCTGCATATGAAGGTCTCTGTTTGCATCACCTTCCTCTTGCTCGGTTTAGAACACGAGTTGAATAAATTATTTACAAAAGACTGTGCTTACATCTTGCAGTAAAGAACTCATGAATGGCATAAGGTCCCCTGTGAAAGCGACTCCAGGGGTACCCGGTCCTTCCACAATGTGAGGACACGCGAGATGGCACCATCTCTGAGCAAAAGGAGGAGAGAGATCTCTCCAGATACATTCCTGGGACTTTGATTTTGAAATTCCTGCCTTTAAAACTGTAAGAACTAGATTCCTACTGTTTATAAACTACTCAGCTCATGGTAGCTGGTCGTCACAAGGAAATGGACTAGACATCAGGTGTGTACATGTAAGTATTGGGGCTACAGGTAGCTGTAGTGAAAGCTTAGCTCATTCATGTCTGTATCCTACTGAAGACCAGAGCAGGTCTCTGTCCCAAAGTAAGATAAGAAGAGCTATGTGTTAACCTCCTTATGATCAAGACCAGGTCTCCTTTGGAAGTGGGAGGAAAATACGGAGATTCTGCAGGATATTTGTAAAGCCCATGACTGTGACTTAGTCACACTGCCCCAACCACAGGCAGATACAGCCTTCCTACGCACCCAGACAGAGAAAACAATGTGTTGAGTGTTGGGAGCCGAGTTGAAACGCCATTACAAGATGGCGCCGGTTTCCTGCTTCCAGGTTCTTCTTGCTCGCATTAGGAGTAATTGCTCGCATTTGGAGTAAACAAGTTACAGCGCAGGCGCAGGAGAGCAGTCCTTGCCGCCTCCCTCCATGCTAATGAGGGTCTGGACGAGTATCCAATCATTGACGGTCACGTAGCCCTATGCTCTATATAAGCAGGGTGCTTTTTGCAATCAGGGTCTTTCGCTCTCAACACTCAATCAAGCTACAGTCCTCAATAAAGCGTGAACCAGAAGAATCCTGTGTGCGGCGTCTTCCTTGCAGGCGAGGCGGGCGTCCACAGTTGAGCATATGCTATCTCTGACAAAATTGTGTTTCGTTTCCTTCTCAGTTTTTTTGGTTGGCATCCATCAAATAGCATCAGATTTCAAATCATAATGAGAAGAAACATTTACGTCTCCCAAACGTCATGGGAGAGGCTCCCTCCAGCTACGGATGGGAGCAGATGCAGAGGCCCAAGGCCAAGCACTGGATGGAGCTTGGAAAATTCCATGGAGAAGAGGGAGGAGGGGTTGTGGAACCAAGAGGAGTTGAGGTCACCAGAACATGGCCCACGGAGTCAGCTGACTAGGACTCACAGGGACTCGCGGAGAGTGAAACATTAGTCACAGAGGCCAGGTGGTCTGCGCTAGGTCCCCTACATACATTTGAACATTATTTGGCCTCTTCTGGAACTCCTAAAAGTTGGAGTATGTATAAGGGTCTCTGACATTTTTAACTGCCTTTGGGACCCTTTCCCTCCTGCTGGTTGTCCAGCCTTGATGTGGGGGCTCCTGCCTAGTTCTGTTCCATCTTGTTAAACCCAGTTGGATTGGTAACCCTGGAAGGCCTGTTCTTTTCTGAGGGAAAGCAGGGGTGGAAGGGGTGAAGGTGGAGGTGGGAGAGGGGTGGGTGGTGGTTGGGGGATCTAAG
This sequence comes from Cricetomys ansorgei, assembly GCA_026225945.1. Classification (NCBI taxonomy): domain Eukaryota; kingdom Metazoa; phylum Chordata; class Mammalia; order Rodentia; family Nesomyidae; genus Cricetomys; species Cricetomys ansorgei. The sequence continues at coordinate 7,960,055 of JAMJFZ010001089.1, read as the reverse complement.
GGAGAGGGGAAGTAGGGGAGCTGGGAGAAGTGGAGGCAGAGGAGGCTGTAGTCAGGATGTATTGTGTGAGAGAAGAAAAAAAGTCTAAAAAAAACCAAAAAGACAAAAACAAAAGCTAACCATTATGCCACCAAAAGGAAAGTTATATGCCATTATCGCCACAGATTTTACAAAAGTATTATTTAAGTTTTTCCTATGGCATTTATTAAATATGTTAAAGTCTTAACAAAAAAGGAATTTAAAAACCTTCTGAGGATGACAGAATACACAAATTTCTACCAGAAAACAAACAAACAACAACAACAAGAAAACCCAAACAACTTATATCTCGTTACATGGAGACAAAATAATTTATTTTTTTATTATCAGTAACTGACACTGGGCTTTTTAGTTGGCATCCTATGGCTCCTGGGATGAACATAATCCCTGTGTAGGAAACCTCCAGGTAAGCTCTGTTATATGAACATACACACACACATTCACATATATCCACTTATATGCATATCACATGCATATATTTGTATGAATATATATGATATGTATCAATATATATCAATATATATATATTGATCAAATAGTAGGTTTCCATATGGCTTTTTTGAATATCCTTAGAGTTAGTTGTCCCTCCTGAAACTCCTCCTCTGCCCTCCCATCCCTTTCTCCACTTGAACCTCCCTCTCCGTGACCCCTCTTTTTCTCCTTCAAATATCACTGTTTTCTTTACCATCCCCACCTTTTTATTCTTTATCAATGGAGGAGGTCCCTAAAATGACAAGACAGCCAGCCAGTAACTTTATCTATGTCTGGCGCATAGAGTATGTTGAGGAAATGCAAACTTACTGTCAGCTGAAGAGCAGAACCTTCAGCCCCAAATAAACCAGACACCTCTGAGCATCGCCACCTCAGCCCTCCACCCACCCCCATGGAAACACATATCTACCTTCTGTCGCTTAGCTTTGCCTATCCTGGACCCTTCACATCTCTCTAGGTTCATCCGTATGGTGATACGGTCTTTTTAAATTGTAGAGTAATATTCCATTTAATGGGTATAGTGCATGCTATTCAACCATCCATCATGTCGATGGGCATTTAAGTTGTTCTCATTTGTTGGCAATTAGGAAAAATACAGCTATGCACCCTTGTGTGGGCTCGTGCTTTATTTATTTATTTATTTATTTATTTATCTATCTACCTATTTACTTATTTATTTTACCTGGGATTAGCAGGATATAATTCTAAATAAAAATAAAACGCACAGTGGATAGCTATTCCTTTAGCAGAAAAGGGGGGAGGGGATGGTAAGCAACAGGAATCTGTGAGGGAATCAGGCATGCTCTCAGTTCTGTCACTAACCTGCCTCGTGACCTTGAGCTAGGATGTCACCTCCGTTTTATTTTACGTTAACAAACAGGACCTTATTTCAAAGGTCAGCTGTCTTTGCCAGCACTCTGTCAATCTGATGTAATGCTGGTGCAAAGTTAACTTTAGTTCAAATTTTAGCCTAGTTCAATTCAAGACTACTGAAAACACTAATAAAATGTAAAAATCAGAATAACAAGTGAAAACACATCTCCAGTTTTCTGTAAGAATCATTTTAAGTTGCATAAGAAAGAAGAAAAATATTTCTTTCCATTCTCATAAAGCATCTATTCATAAAACGAAAACACAGACCTGTGAAGAGTCTTTTCCACCAATACATAGATAAAAATTTGTGTTGCAAATTTATCTTATAATTTCAGTCTAAGGAAAGCATTTTAATTACCAAGATGAAAAGCATTTCATGAATAAACCTGAAGGTGTAGTAACTATCTGTAACATAGACAGTAACTAATTCTATTTTAAAAAAGAAAAGCCTTTTGCATTCACGAGGAAATGTCAAGAAATTAAAAATATCCATATGCAACATCTCCTTTGCATTTGTGAGCCTGTATGCGCCCACATACATACTCACAAACACAAAGTTTAAATAAAGCCTGTTGCACCTACAGAAGAAAGTCGGGAATGACAGTGAATCTGTGACAATATTTATTACATGTTACAAAGTCAAACATCAATGCTGCTGACATGAAAGAGGCTGTAAAATGGAAAGTGCAATAAAAAGACTTAAAAAAAAGCCCCCAACTCCAATTAATGTCGTCAATATTAAGGGTTTCCCTCAATGATCAAAACCTAGTCCATTTAGATTTATTTGAGAAATGTCAAATCTCTATTAATGTTGCTTGGGCGGGGGGAACTACTCTAGAGACTGGAATGATTTAATTTTAAAAGCAAATTTCTTTAGTTGTTGCTCCAAGGGAAGCTGCATATTTTATCCTTGTGTTCTTAAGATTTCAACAGAAGGGGTGGCAATCTCTTCTCAACTATTTTTTGACCTAATTAATATTTATTTATATTGAAATAACTGCTAAAATAGGACCAAAATTTTGTCTTCTATCCCATCCTCCCCTTAAATGTAATCATTGTCACCTTTTGAATAGATTTTTCCTGTATCTCTCTTCATAATCCTAAATGCTTTTTATTATGACTCCGTTTCACAGCCTCTAAGATGGTCCCCATAATACCCACCTCTGGCACTCACAGCTTGAGTAGATGACATTTGTGTGAGTAAGACACACAGAATTTTAACTTCTGTTGGCTATCAGATTCTGCTCCCTTGCCTTTGATGGAGCAAACTGTCATACTAAAAAGATGCAGGTGGCCAAGAGCCAAAGAAGCTTCTGCCTGACTATCAGAGCACAAACAGCATCCTTGATAAAAGGCTGTGTGACACAGGGCTTCCAACAACTGTCCAGTGGATGTGGACGCTGGTGTGGAATTGGTGTGCCCAGATGGCTGTGTGAAACAAGGCTTCCAACAGCCATCCAGAGAACAAGGGTTTCCAATAGCCACCCAGTGGATGTGGAAGCAGATCCTTCCTCGGAAGCTTTCAGTTAAGACTGCCGAGTCTGGGTTGACACTTTGTAGAAACAGGCAGAAGACCCAGCTCTGCCATGTCTGAATTCCTGGACCACAGATTTCAGAATAATAAGTGTGGAAATTTTATTTTTTAGTTATGTATAAAATAATTGTTTTGTGCACTGTTGGTAAAGGACTGCCTAGGTCTTGGGATTTTCTATTGTCTGCAGGTGTTGGATTTAGGTGGGGATGTTTGATTTCTAATGATCTGCATGTGCTATCAGTAGAACATCCAAGGAGTTCTGGATCAATAGAAACACCTGAGCTGGGAGACTCAGGGTTCCACTGTCCAGTATGGTACTGACCAGGATGGTGGTTCCCTCTGCAGAGATCTGACCGGGCTTGTACCAATGAAAATGCCTCCTTATCGCCCTTGGTGAGCCACCACAGCAATATACTGCTACAAATAAATATGTATTATTTTAAGCAATATATCCATTATACACCAATGGACAGCTAAAACTGTGTATATAACTTTACTCAGTGTTGCATTTTGTGGTTATATTTCTTCTGGTATGAGCTTCTAGCTTGTCTGTAGTTAATAGTCTTATTCCTTTCATTTGTTTAATGTTCTTTAATGTTGCGGTTAAGATTTGCTACATTATCCACTAAGTCTGATGAAGATCACTCAATAACACTTTCTGTGCGATAAAAATCTCGTTATGAACGGTTCTACTTTTCTCCTAAGACAAGACTCTCTTCATGTTTCTAGTCATTCTTTCAATCCATCTTCATTTTTCTTTTAAGCTTGTTGCCCAATCTTGGTACCGAGACATCTCTGGTCATTTTTTAAGACTCCAATCACCCATTTCCTCCAGTTTGGAATGATCTCTTACTTAGACCATGTCTTTAACACTTTCCTAGTGTCTCCTTATTTAATTGGCCACAATCCAGAATAAGGATCTATAGAAGATACATTTTATGGAAACTCTGCATGCTGAAATGTTCTTTATAAATGCTCTTTATACTTGTTTAACCATTTGGCAATGCAGACATACATACTAAAAGTTTTGAGGGGAGTGAAGACATCTCTTGCTTTTAGTTTTCAATGTTTCTGTTGAAAACCTATCTTTTTCTAATTTTAAGATTTATTTATTTTATTTTATTTGTACGAGTGTCCCGCTTACATGTGTGTGTACCATAGGAGTGCCTGGTACTTGGGAAGTTCAGAAAATGTCATTAGGTCTCCTGGAACTGGCATTATGAGTGTGTGTGAGCCAGCATGTGAGTTCTGGGAATTGAGCCTGGAGGTCACCATATGAGTGCTGGGAATTGAATCTGGGTCCTCAGCAAGAGCAAACAGTGCTGGTACTGCTAAGTGGCCTCCCCAGCCACAATTACAGAACCTGGCCTTGCCTGACCTGCCTCTCCCTTTCTTTACTTTTGGTTTCTATTTTCCTGTTTTTCTTCTTTCTGAAAAATGTCTTCAACTTTATTTTATTTTTCAATTTTATTTTGAAAAGAAAAATCTCATTTCAGCTCTCATAGTTTGCATGTTCAAGAATCCCTTCTAGTTTCTCGTGGTTCCATCTGTATTGTGGCCTAGTCTTGTTTTGTGGATGCGGCCCGATATTAGATCCAGCACGGATATTAAAAGTCTTTCTGCAGAGACAGACTTAGTGGAGAGCTTCAGCTGGCTGCTTCACCCAGTGTGGAAAAACTTTCACTTGCTGACTGTAACCCAGCCTTGCAGTCGAGAATGGCTTTATGACTGAGTTGCACAAAACGGCAAGCAGAAACGATTTTTGGTACTCTCAGTGCCAGCCATGGAAATATCTTCACACTCTTGAAGTGAAAATGGGCCTCAGAAAATGACCTTAGGAACCAAGGGCCACAGAAATATGGTAGAGACTCCATCACTACCGAGGCATTGAGAATTTAATACAAATACGTTTGTACCGTTAGTAATCTCTCCTGATCACCCCTTTCCTCTCCATTTCTTCCCTATCCCTCTTCCCTCCTTTTCTCCCTTCTCCTATCCTTGGCTCCTCCCCTTCCCTCTTTTCTCCCTCCTCCTCCCCTTAGGTATTTTAGCATTTAGCATCTCTATGCTATATTAAAGAACCCTCATTTGTCAGTGTCTATGTTCACTTATTTCTGGCTTGATTTACTCTCTCTGGAGAATGGATTCTCAGATCTCTTCAGTGTCATGTATAAACATGATATTGTTATCTTGTCGGTTGAGAATTAATAAATGTCGGTATGTAGTGGCTGCCTTGTATCCTGACTCAACTTTAGTTAATTTTATTCTACCTTCCTCTGTGCTTCCTATTTCCAGTATAGGAACACCTTGATTCTCATTTATTAAGGCTATTACCTCCTATGATCAATAATGGAGACAGAGGAAAATGGCCTGGTTGTCTGAGGGGCTGAACACTAGTCATCTAATTATAGAAAAACCATGTGTGTTTACCCTGGTCTTCACCTTCCTGACTACCCAATGTGACCCACTCCTGGGCTCTCCTGGCTCTACCATGATACTGGCTTGGTTCTTGTTGGTGTTACCTGCTGCAAAATGTAGACCCAGGTAAGTTGTACTTTTTCACCAACTATTTTCTTTCTTCAAACATTGTGGTGGGGCATTGCAAATGTAATTTAAAAATGGGTCTGTGTTTCATGTTCTTGTTAGTAGTGTGAGCTTTCCAGAATAAAGAGCAAACAAAGTGTTGAAGGATTGCCTCTTGCTTGACTATCCAGAGGACAGAGATCTCCTAATTTCAATGAACCTGCCAGGAATACATAAATGGCCTAAAAAAGAAAATATTTGTTATTTCCAAACCAGTTTTCACAACCTTCATGTCTTATTTAATTGTGAAGTCAAATAAGTAAGATGTCTTGAAGAAGGCAGAGGCTGTGTGTGCCTTCACAGACGGCTTCACAGCCTTGAGCCTTGCTGTCTTGCTGTCTCGGGGTCTCCGTGTGGCAGCATTCCATCATCTTGAATCTCCCAGTCTTTAATCTCACGGTTTCAGAAACTTGGGGAATCATGTGGATGTTTCTAGTTCTCTTCTCGTAGCTGTGATGTGGCCTTGCATGTTTAAAGTTGTTTAAAACTCACAGGTACATTTTAGAAGATGCACCTCTCCGTGTGATAGCATTACTAGTTGACCTTCTGAATAGTAAGTAGTAGATCCTTTTACCAGTAGGCCTTTGTGCTTTGCCCCTCTAGTTGTTTTTTTTTTTTTGATAAAAATCTATGTCTTTCTCTCCAAAGATGAATGTACTATTTCTAGTTAGCTGATATTTTTAATAATAATATCTGTAATGTTTCTACATTTGTGGTTAATAGAAAGGACCCAACTTTGAAGCATATCCACCACACTGATAATATTAAGTGCCCAGGAGAGAATCTACCAACCATAATTTAAGTGCCTCTGAGAGCACAGTTGAATTTGGGTGCCAATATTCTCTTTTAGAACAGTAGCTCTTTTATGATAAAAAAAAAAGTGCCTTAGCAATAACAAGTTTCAACAGAAGTGGTGGGTGTGTGGGAGGAAATTGAAAACAGGGACAGGCATAACATTTTATTGTAGGTGCCCCCCCCCTTCCCCCTACATGGTGTCAGCTCTGTGCGAACTTAATCTCGGCACATTACCTTCTCTTCAGGTTTCAAAACCCACCTGGTTGTTAATGTCAGTTCTCTTCCAAAAAAAAAAGAAAAAAGGAACAATTGTTAAGAGTTTACCATGCTTACTTGAAAATGTTCAAAGCTATTGAGTTCAAATGAGGCCCTTCTGGAAGTCTGTCCTTGACTTTGGCCAGCAAGATTAGCCCAGAAGAAATTGGTTCACTGTGTATCACAGCTTCCCCAGAACCACAGAACTGTTAACCTATTCCAGGGAGCCCAGGGATGACAACAGATATTACACATAAAAAGTCTTGAGGAATGGGACTTTACCTTCTTTTTTAAGTAGAAAATTGATTACATTTAGTGTGTGTGTGTGTGTGTGTGCGCGTATGTGCGTGCAGTGCGTGTGCGTGTGTGTGCGTTGTTTGCCTGTTCTAGTGCATGCCACAGTATGCCATGCATGGAAAGGTCAGAGGATAAGTTAAGGGAATCAGTTCTCTCCTCACGGTGTGAATCACAGAGACTCAAACCGGGGTTGTCATGCTTGACAGAAGGCTCCTGCCTTTACATGCTGAGCCACCCCCTGCCCTCTGTTCTTTTCTTGCCTGTTCACGTTGCAAGGAAGACAGTGATCTGGCGTTCTCATGGATCCTTTTCATGCATTCCTGTAGATGAAGCACAGGCAGCAGCAGAGGAAGAGGAGGAGGTTGGCAGTGTACCGACTCATCAGGCGTCTCTTCTCTCTTTTCCTTTTGACATTTGTTGGATGCACATATTTGTCCAGAAGATAGCTCTTGCAGAGTGAGAGGACTTAGGGCTGGACCAATGACTTTGGAATAGGCCCCACATCAGTGTGCCAACCCTCCATCTCCTTCCCTAAACTGCACTTAACCTGTGTCAAGCAATCATAGCAGTGTTGAAGAGTATACCTTCCTGCTGATGCTCAAAGCCTGAATATGTACTAACACACTCCAGAATTAGTTACTTTAAAAACTGAAGCATTACTAACGCACAGCGAGATAGGCAGATGTCAAGTGTTCGTTTTGATGAACTTTTATGTCAGTTTTCAATGCCTTATTATGAAAAATCTCAATCAAAGAGAAACCCGAGATTTTTAGAGTGATTACCCGTACCCTACCACTTAGATGAAGTGTCAGAATTGCCTGACTGTTAAATCTACAAATTTTCTCTTTCACCAAATATGGAAATTTTTCAGCTATTATTTCCTGAGATTATTTTTTGTGGGAGCATCTTTCTTCTCTCTTATTCTTAGATTCCAAGTATGCTGTCTTGATCTACCCAGTGATCCCTGGGATTCTCATCATTTTCTGTCTTTTCACCCTTTATTGTCTTCAGCTTAGAAAATTGCTCTTTCTATGCCTTAGAGGTCACTTATTCTCCTATTCCATAATTTCTTTCATATTGGGAAACCATTTTCAATTCCAGATATATAATTTTCAATTATAAAATTTCCATTTAGTCCCCCCGAGTTTTATGTGTATACCATTTCCTTCCTTCCTTCCTTCCTTCCTTCCTTCCTTCCTTCCTTCCTTCCTTCCTTCCTTCTTTCTTTCTTTCTTTCTTTCTTTCTTTCTTTCTTTCTTTCTTTCTTTCTTTCTTTCTTTCTTTCTTTCATCATGAATGCTTTTCTTTACATTCCAAAGCATGGTTGTAAAGCCTCATTACAGTTCCTTGATTGTTAATTCCAAATCTGGATCATCCATCCTGGGATCAGTGTCTATAGAGTGCCTGATCTGGCTGTCGGTGGGCATTTTCCTTATTAAATAATTTTCGATTATAATTTGAGCAAATGGCATGTGGTACCAATGCTGTATTCTGTAATGTTGCTTAAAATGTTATTTTTTTAGATTATTGGGTACATGACCTGCCTGAACATAAACTGCACCATGTCTGTCCTGCAGCTGGAGGCAACTGAAATCTCAGACAATTCTTCTAGTCTTTGTTGGACTGCCAGAGATTGTTCTGGTGACTGTGCATGGTATAGGAGTTAATAGGAGACTACAGGCTGGTATAAATTTCATGATTTTCGAGGATAAGTCACTTTGACTCTTCTTACATCCAAGCTGCTGTGTTCTTCTTCTGTGACCCAGCACATTTGACTTGGGGTTCTTGCTGCTCTGTGGGGCATATTCTACGTTCACCTTCAGACTGAAAGCTACACCAACATAAAATCCGCTTAGTTCTGTTTTCTCCCACCTGCTGGTATCTGATTTTGTCTCTCTCCAGTAGCTTCAGGTGATGGCCTTTGTCTATTCCGTAGTTCACAGCAAGGTCTAGTAGAAAAGTCTGGAAGGAGTGCCATCTCTGTATTCTCCACTGAGAAATGGGTTCTAGGACATTGTTAACCCCACAGAAGTGCCAGTGTTTCATTCCACCCAAGGTCTCACAATGACTTCAATAACCATAGGTTACTTTCATCTGAGTCTGGACTTACATAAACGAAGTCCTACCATATGCAGTGTTTTGTGCTTAGCTTATTCATTCAGCTTGATGCTTCGGAGATCCATGCAGGGTTTTTGTGCATATTTTTTGGATTTTTCTCTTTTACTAATGAGTAATGTTCTGTCACATGAATGTGTAAATCATATTCACTTTCCAATGGAGAGACATTGGTGTTAATTCTAGTTTGGGATTATCATGAATATAGCTACAAGGGATATGTTCATACAACCCACACCTTTGTGTGTGCATGGTGCCACCTTTCTTTGGTAAATACGGTTATTTGTTGTATGATGACATTTTGGTCAACAACTGATCACATGTAAGACTATGATGGAACTGCTATTGTCCCGTCCTCCGGTGACTTTGACCTTGTAGTGCAATGCACTCCTCATGTGTTTGTGGTGACACCGGCATAAATAAAGCTGTTGGTCATATAAAGGTACAGTGCATGTAATCGCAACAGCAGCGACACTTGATAATTTTAAAATAACTGTTTTATGGCTTGTTGACTGTTCTATGGTGTCGTTGTTTTAGAGAATAATGTGCTGGCTGCAGCCTCCTCCGGCTCAGATGCATCTTATTGCTTGATTGCATCAAGAGGCCACGTGGAATGAGTGAGCTAGATGGTCTACATCTGCTGAAATGCTCTCAATGGTGTTTTCACAGTGATAAAATCACCTATGAATGCAACGCTCAAAAGGTACCCTTCTCATTAAGTGACCCGTGACTGTAGGAGAGGAATTGCTGAAAGTCATTTCTCCCAAGTAGCTTTCTGTCTCACACGATGCCCAGCAGTGGCTGAGAGTTTCAGGGGCTCTGTATCCTTGTCAACACTTGATATTGTCAGAGCTTTTGAATTTGGACTCTCTAGTGAGCAATCTTGGACTGCGTATGGCTGATGACTAGTGATACTAAAACCTTTAGTGTGCCGACCGATTGCTACTATACTTCTCTGTGAAGTACGTCTATTTAGAATGTTCACCCATATTTATCACACTTTAAAAAATTAGTGATTTTTAATAACTGCGTATTACAGCTATGCATCCTTGACTAATAGATGCCGGAATTTTTTCTGAGTTACAATTGTCTGTTCACTTTTAAGAGAAATCCCTTTAGGGTGAAGATGTTTTAGGTCGGTTTGTTTGTTGCTGGTGCTGGGAGTTGAACCGTGGTCCTTCTGTGCTAGGCAAGCGCTCTATTACTGAGCCACACCCGTTGACTGACATATTGGGTTTTCATATCATTAAGCTTGCCTTTCCCCCTCTTTACAGAAGCATTCTATTCTGACTGAGCCAAGGATTATTTACCTACCCAAGGAATATTAACCTACCCAGTTTAGCTACTTCTAACCTGGTCAAAGCGAATACTGATAGGCTCTCCCAATTTTTTTTCCCGTTCTTTGAAGTGCTGAAACATTGTATGTTGCCTTTATCTCCCCTACCAAAAGCCTTTTGAGGCATAAGAAACAACTTTTTGGCATGGTTTTTGAAGCTTTGAGCAAGACAACTGAAAACTTAGATAACATTTATACTTTGACTTGCATGAAAAGGCGTTGAAAAATGTTTGAAAAAAGTCAGTCAACTTGCCTGCCTGGTAGCAAGCATTGTCTAGTGGACTGAACAGGCTGGTGTATAGCTGCGGATCTGCGTGGTGATGTACTTGCATGAGATGCTGGAGCTCAGCTCTGTGCAGCTGCTGCTGAAGAGAAGGCGGGCTCAGCCCTGGCAGATGTCTCGATTCTGCCGAAACATATGGAGAAGAACCTCACTTCCGCTCTTCTTTCAGAGATAACAACACGTGCGGATCAATTGCAAAAGCAAAAATTAGCATAAAGACCCTTCCTTGATGAATGCTCAGCAGTACAGCCATCTCTCCCTCCAAGGGCTGGAGTTAGATAAAATAATAAGTAATATTCCAAATATGCCAGTTTAGCATGAAAATAGGTGATGAAAGTTGGATGTGCCAAGACTGCATTGCAGTTCACGAAATTGATTTGAAGCAGGTTTTGCAGAATGATGCTTTCCCGGTGAGAACTGCTTTTTAGAGAGTCTATTATAGAAGCATCTTTGGGGAATGTGTCAGAGATGAGACAGACTGTGGCAGGATGTCTATTTTGGATGTCTCATACCTTCACGGTCTCCAGCATGTGGCTTCCCTGACTATGGTAGCTGCTGGATCTCAGGGAAAGATTTTACTACCAGGATTTTTAATGTACCCCAACTCTCAGCTTTTGCCTACTTGTGCCCTAGAATCTTTAACGCCATTTCTATCTGCCGTAGTCCAACTCCTCAAATACTTTCAATCATGGTTAAACATATATTCTTTTTTTGTATATTATCTCTCATTTCTAACATGGGACTACCAGGCATTTATTCTAAATCCATTTTATGATTGAGAAGTTCAAATTCATCAGGAAAATGAATGAATCACAAACCGTGAAGCTACTGTCTATCAGTAGAGCCTCTATCTTTCCCCACCAGCTCAAGGGCACCATACAATGTATCACAGAAGAAGGAAATTCCAGAGAGCAAGCTATTGTCAAGGTAAGTAAGTTCCAATGCAATGTTTTCCATGAGCTGCGTGATAAGCCTCATGGATATTTCCTGTTGTTCGTCTGTGGTCAGCCTTGAGTCACGGGCTTATAATTCGTTGACTGGTTCAGTCATCTTCCCTCCAATGGAAGGTTCCGATCAATCTCTAAGTCTTATTTAGTGAAACAAGACCCAAGGTGACTTCTAGCTTGGTTGATATCATAATATTGGAAGATTGAACAAAAAGCCCAATAGGCTTTTCTGAATTTGGGTTATTGTTGGCTAAGCAGGTAAGAGTAAACAAGAAAACCACCCAGTTTGGTTTATTTTCATAATTTGATTTATGTGGCTGACAGTCTCAAGATGAACAAGTTTCATGACCAAAACTTAGAAATATGCATTGTGCTATTTTGAGTCTGTTTTATTTACAACATAAGACTTTCAGAAGTATGAAGAGAAAGTCTGTGTTGTTTAAAATAGCATACAATGCTGATAATCTTTTCAAAGTTTTACAAAATTGCCACTTAGGTGATATTCATGTGTGAGTATCAGAGGCTGTGATACTGCCTTGGCTTCTTGGCCTATTCCGCAGATGCAATGCCCACTCCAGCTCTCCTTACACCCCGCTGTTAGCTGTCAGGTCTTAGCTCACACTCCTGGAATGTGTGCTTCTTTCAGACTCAAGGATTTTGCTTTTCATCTTTTTACAGAAAGAGTTATTCTTAAGGTCCCACCAAGAGCACCTCAGTAGAGCCACTGTCGTACCTGAGGAATGTTTCTGGTTGTATTGATAAAAAACAAGAGTGTGAAAAGCCTTTGGTTATGTCAGTAAAAGGGTTTACAAATATTTGAAGCCTGCTTTACATAATATAGTGTCAGTGATAGCTTTAAAAAATAGAAGAATCCGACACTTTTATTGTCATGACGTGTATTCCAGGTCTTAGAAGTTGTCAGCTCTATTTCTGTATGGGAAATTTTCATTTCCAGATGCTTTTCAGAAAAAGTGCTCTCGTCGCTCTAATGGCTTCAGTATCCCTCACATGTGTGCTAATGTGTGCATGTCTATCCATAGCTGAAGATAGACATATAGATGCAGGCATGTGGCCGGGCCTCTGTAGCCATTCATGAACCTCTCCAACTAGAGCTGGAAAAGGAGAAAGGGTAAACATTATTAGTGCCATTATTATTATCATCATCAATTATTATTGTTATTCTGCCAATAGTATAGCGCATTAACTACATACATACATGGTATCGTGCCCTGAAAGTTAACAACGGTTTCTGCTATACAGGAGCAGACATTCTGTTCTATAAAGATACCATGTTATTCCATCTAAGGAACTTGAACATCAGTGTGCTTTGTTTCCTTGTGGAGGCCTGGAAACAATCCCAGGGATACTACGGACTGCCCAACCTCACATGCATGTAATTTACATTAGCATTTACCACCTATGTATCTTTTTGTCACCAGTGAGCTATAGTTCTATCCATTAAGGGTGAATTCATCAAGAGTGCCATCATATACATAGGCACAAAGTAAAACCACCGAGATCAGAATAAGGACAGGATCCACTTTTCCTCCGTGTAGCCAAGCACTTAATGATCCAAAGAGAGAAAGCACAGCCTCTGTTGGAGATGAGAAAGGAGAAAGGAGGCTGTTTAAGTGTTGAGGATGATGAAAGTGAAGATGCCCATCTCCTCTGTTCTGATCGTGGATACTGCATGTGAAACCCAAGGTTACACAGAGAAAAGGCGAGGAGCACTTTCCAGAGGCCTGTGAGCCGAACAAAAGACCAGTTGATTTCAGAAGTGGAGGTTTTATCAAGATCAGGTGTTGTCCTGCTACTGGAAGGGTGATTCTGCAGAATGTTTCTTGCAGAAATGAAAAGGGAGGAAAGAGGACTGAGCTGGAGAGTGGGTGAGTGTAAGAATTATAAAATCAGTAGAGAGGGAGGGAGGGAGACAGACACTAGAGTGGTTATAACACTGAAGCTGGCCCTTTCCTTCTTTCCTTCTCCCTTCCTTCTTTCCTTCCTCCCTTTCTTTCATTCTTACTCTCTCTCTTTCTTCTTTCATCTCTTTCTTTCTTTCTTCTTTCATTTCTTTCTTTTCTTCTCATTTTCATCCCCTAAATTCACTTTTGGCTGGTTAGATGAAGTCATTCCTTCCAGCTTTCTGGTTGAGTAAGGTCTAGTGAACAGAATGATACTGCCTGTGGCCAGGACAGAGACTGATAGGGACTTCTTTTGACAAGAAGTGTTTGTGTATTCTGAAGAGGTCAGGGGAAAGCCAAGGTCTCCAGAAGCTGGCTCAGTGTGTAAGAGCAACAGTGAGGCCTGGTACGGCTAACCCATCATCCAGTCAGCCCAGACAAGCCCACCCTCCTACCTCATTAATGATAATGCATTCCTTCCCCTCTGTGCACCTGACTTTCAGAATCTGATAACTTCTGCCCACCTCAACGCCTATCAATCAGACTTTACATAACAGCGCACTGTTCGTTTCCAAAAATAAAATCTATTCTTCAGAACAGCTATAAGTGGAATAGGCTCATGTTGTCAGCTCTTAGGAAGAACTAGACTTCCATAGGCCAACTGTAGCTGCATATAAATAGGAACATGGGATAGAAGAAGTCTAATCCTGTAAAGTGAATCAGGAGGAATGTTGCCTATAGCAAGACCAACTCTCCCAAAGTGACCCGCTTTCATGTAAACCCTTCTTAAATTCTACCAAATCTTTTGTGAGTGTTTGAACTAAACTATTCAAACAGGCCTGAGCTAGGAGAATTCTTCATATTGGCTTACTGGGGTTGGATGAGGGGGTACAATTGGATTTGAAACCATAACTTTCCCAGCTCACTTGCCGCTCACCGTAAGACACACATTAGTGAGAGTTGGATATCATGCCATGGCATTAGTGGGCACCATTATTGTGTCACTTGGAGTTCCAGTTTTTTATATTTGGTGGTCTGTGGATAGTTGGGCCCATTTCTTTCTTCCATCACAATCAGATTCAATAAGTGACATTCTATGCAGGACACTAGGTGGCAGCAAATTGCTAAGCTAAATAATTAGCAAGGGACAAAGGGCCTAGAACCTGCTCACCAGTACTAGAAAGAGAAACAATACCAGTGTCATGTGGATAAAATCTAAGGGATCAAAAAAGACATAAACACAAGCAACTGCAAAGTTTCCAAGGCATAATGGCACCCCTGGTATCTTCCTCAGAGTTTTGAAGCTCCTTGGAGCTAAATCTACCACCAAACTTTACAGAACAGATTGACACATCTAATCAGCTTTAAGCATTTTACGATGAAGACCATGCCCAGTTTAATTTCCTTCCTGGAATATATTTTTTAAAATAGGCTTTAATATATTACATCTTTGATTATTCATCCCAAAAGATTACCTATCATTCTGTGTTGTCAACTAATTTCTTTCTAGCTCAAGGTATGCTTATAGGTGCTGGAGAGATGGCTCAGTGGTTAGAAATCCTTGCTGCTCTTGTGGAGGGCCTATGTTCTGCTCTTAGTATCCACAAGATGGCTCACAACTATCTGTAGCTTCAGTTCAAGGAGATCTGACACCCTCTTCTGGCCTCCACAGGTACTGCAGGCAAGTGGTGCACATACATGAAGGCAAAACACTCATGCTAATAAATTAAAAACAAATAAATGCTTTTTAAAAGAATATTTTTGTATCTGTTTTACATAGGAACATTCAGTCAGCTAAGTAAACCAACATATTCACTATAGTTTAACCATCGAGTAAAACTGCCAAGTCTTGGATTTGATCCTCCACAATAACTAATAAATGATCAGCAACAAAAATGTATTATCCATCCAACCATGCCTAAATCACCACTTGGTGTTAACTAAGACCACTTCCTGTGAAAGGCTGTGAAATTCTCACTATGCTTTTAAATATAAAGTACAAGTTGAAGTGATTAAATCTGACAGAGAGAAACACAAAAGAAGCACACTCCATCAATGCAGGGGACAGCCTATCCCTCAGCTCTGCCCAAAAACAAACAGCACAATAGAAGATGTGACATGTCTTAAGTTGGTGGCCAGCTAAGAATAAATAAAATGAGCCCTCAATAGGGTAAAGAATGAACAAGCATAAGAAAAGAGAGAATAACATTGAACACACTGGACAATAAGCTTTGAAAAGCAGGCACTGGACATTCTTATACCTGGCTGTTGTGTTTTTTTGTTTTTGTTTTTGTTTTTTTTCTTTTGAGCTCTCAGGACACCCTAGGGACATAATGGTTCTAACCAGAAACCCCGAAAATGGTAAGCAAAATTCCTAATGGCAAAGGAAGTTCTGGTATTCTTTTAGAAGACATTGTGTTTGAAGTAAATCTCTTACTCATGATTACCAAATTAGAAATTACCAAGATGTAAATGAAGAAAAAATTGAATTTATGTGAATTAGCTTTTGAAGATTTTAGATTGACTGAGGCTGCCAGAATTTTTAAATTCCCACCAAATCTGGACAGTATTTTTTGTTTTGTTTTTGTTTTATTGTTTATTTTTTTGTGGCCATTACACTGTGAGGCTGACACCACTAAAGGTGTTTGTGAAGTCCAAATGAAGAAATAGGAGATAATTGTACTTCCAGAAGAGGCTAAAAATATTCCTTAGCTTCATATAACTATCAAATCAAAATGAGTACACTTTGGGCCTCGTGTGCAAACACTAACGTTCTTTGTCTGGCTGTTTATGCTTCACACACCAACTTTATGCACTTCACCAGTGTTCCACAAGGTGGAACAGACTGACAAAGCGTTCCTCTCCCTTGCGAAATTCTTCATATTAAAATCATGTGATTTGCAAAGATAAATCATTTGCACTTACACATTTAGTGTTGGCTTTCATAGAAAGAAGTGCTTTTACTTCAAATTAGAATTGCCAGAAAAAATAATAATAGGTACTTGCTGAATAAGCATGAGAAAGTTAAACAAATTTAAAATGGCTAAGTAATTTTTGAATTTTTCAGTTCTCATGTTTCAATATTAATATTTTAAACCATAGCAGGATATTCCTCCTCCCTCTTGAGTTTTTGAAGCAGGGTCTCACTACATAGCCAAGGCTGTCCTGAAGCTCTGAATTATGTAGCTCAGGCTAGCTTCAAATTGGTAGTAATCAGCCGGGCAGTGGTGGCACACACCTTTAATGTCAGCACTCGGGAGGAAGAGACAGGCAGATCTCTGTGAGTTCGAGGCCAGCTTGCTTTACACAATGAGTTCCATGACAGCCGGAGTTACAACAGAGGAACCCTGTCTTGAAAAACAAACAACAACAACAACACAAACAAACAAACAAAAAAACTGATAGCAATCCTCCTGCCTCAGTCTCCAGAATGCTGGACTTACAGTTTAGAGTCACTGTGCCTGGTGATTCTGTCTCACACCTCTGTCTCTATTTATATATTCTTTAATTATTTTATTTTATTATTTTTTGTGTCTGAGTGTTTGCCTGCATGTATGTCTGTGTACCACATGTGTGCAGTGCCTCCTGAAGGATGTCACATCTCTTAGAACCAGCATCCTCTTTGTCAACCACCATGTGGGTGCTGGGAATCAAACCCAGCTCCTCTGATAGAGGAGCCAGTGCTCATTACTGCTGAGCCATCTCTCCAGCTGCTGGTGATTCCCTTTTGCTTTCTTGGCTAAACATCCCAACGCATGAGAGCATTCCTCTGAATCCCTGTCAATATGTCATATCTGTTCTGACATGTTTCAGAATTCCAGTGTCTACTTTTATTATTCAGAAAGCAGAGTCACCCACGTTCCATGAAGAGTCAATTGATACTTTTCTTCATCGGGCCAATGCCTACTTTAGCACATTTAAAAATGTAGACCGTTTTTGTTTGTTCTCCTATCTGCGCACAGGGGCCTGTCCATTTTTTTTTATCTTTAAGGATCCTTTTCTGACCGGTGGCACAATTCCTGGCTCATGAAATGTGTCTAGGGAGACTTGACAGAATACTAACGGACAGGTCCTGTAGCTCAGAAATATTGGGTAAGAAGCCAAGTGGAAATGAGGGTGTGAAATATCCAGAGATTTCTGAAATAACTCTGAGGTGATCAAATTTAAATGACTTAAGTCTGTTGTTAGGCATAAGATTTATTTTTCACTTAAGCAATTTCTGAATTTTGGATTTACAAGCAAACTAGCAAAAGATGGTGCTAGAAGTAGTCTCTGACAGGGGTGCAACACCCCACCCCCTTGAAAAAAATCGGTACCACTAGAGGTCACTGCAGTTATTAGAAAGGAGGTGGTTAAGGCCTTCTAGCACAAGGTCTTGCAAATGCTCAGAATTTACCAGCCTCGGGAGCATGACAAAGGTGAATTTAAACACCCCAAAGGCCTGTGTAAATACACTACTGTCTCTGCCCTGCTTCCCCATCCTGACATTCATTCTGCCAGGTCTTTTGGGCCTTGATGAGGATGGAGCAGCCGATCGGTAATTACGGTAGCTGTGGTTATTGTGTTTATGTGCCCAGCAATATCATAAGGTTTTACATTGACATCATTCTTTACTTGTTCCCACTGTCCTGTGAGACCCAAACTGTCATCATCATTTTATAGACCATGAAACTGAGCCTCAGAGGACTGACACAGCTAATGAGTGGCGGAATCGAGATGGAAACGAAAGGCCCCATCTGAACACCAATCTGATATCATTACCAGCATAGGAATGTACTTGTCTTGTCTCATTCCATTTTAAATGATGATGATGATGATGATGATGATGAGGAGGAGGAGGAGGAGGAGGAGGCTCAGTGTGTGTGTGGGGGGGGGTTTGTGGAGGTCAGTGGTTAACTTCTGTGAAGGTGCTTTTCTCCTTCTGTGGGTTCAGATCTGTAGGCTTGGCAGCAGGTGTCTTTATCTACCATGCCAGCTCTTCAGGCCCTGCTTCCCATGGTGATAGCAGTTGGAAGTGCTGTGTCGGGAGAAAAGCTCAGAGTGTCATGTATGTGGCAGTAAGAATATGGCAGCATGTTAGTCAAGCAGATGACCAGTTTGCTGAACTGCAGGGGTTATAGACCTTGTGTTGGGGAGGGGGTGTAGGGAAGAGTACAGAGTGTATATCTAGCAAGCTCAAGATAACATTTACTATTTGACATAGCATAGTCAGACAAGCTGATCGTGAGTCCATCTCTGCAGAGCGGCGCACTGAAAAGAACAGGAGAACAGATTTTCCCAACTTGAATCAGCCACTGGATCAGCATTACAGCAGTATCATGTGTTCAATGCCAAGGAGGAGCCTTTTCTAGAACATCTCAGAATGTGGGCTGAGATCCAGGAGTTGTGATTCACACCCTGCTCTGAGCAGCAGAAAGTCCTATTGGCTAATTAAAGCACTCTTTTTTTCAAGGAATAATGGTATCTGTGTATTTACATAATACTGGTGTCTGTGGCATGCCTGTCTTAGCAAATGAAGAAATGGGAGCCGAGAGAATCGAAAGGCGCTTACCCTAGGATACAAAGCAAGTCCACACAGAGTGCAGAGCCATAGTTCCCAATTTCCACTGGATCCTCTGCCTCCCAGCACTCCACTTGATCAATGTTTGCAGTGGCCTTGGACACCCCTCTTGGGGCTTTTCCTCCCAGGACACAGTCTGAGAAAGGTAACAGAGATGGAGGTGCACTCTATCGAAGTGGGGGTTTTCTGTAGCTCACTAAACCCTTCACTCTGACCTCTCGAAAAGCTGGGTCATAGCTATCCCTCTTGCACTTGTCATACTTGGCACCTGGATGGCGTGTGCCTTTGGAATGGAAAGTCAAAAGACTTTCAAAGTTTCATATACAATAACAGGAAAAAAAAATTAAACAAAGGAACATTTCTAGCAGCCGTCCCCACCTCTGAGCTGTCCCCGTGCAATGGCGGCCAAGGCTCTGCATACCTAAAATCCCCCGAGAGCAGAGAGGACTATAAAACCCACATCCACTTGTTTGCTCTGTCCCACGGCAGAGGAAACACTAATTGTTAGAAACTTTCGCTTCTAGCACAGCTTTCTGGGTTTCAGAATATTCTAAAATGGCAAATGGAGTTGAGAAGGAGACAACAAGGAGACTAGAGCTAATTTATCTTGTGACTCCTACCATTGACAGTCTATGCAAGAACAAAAAAATTGTTTAAGTAGCATCTGCAATTTTTTTCGGTTTTACCATACGAAGAATGGCAAAGTTAGCAAGTTATGGGTTCGTCGTAATTTGAGTCTGGGAAACAGGATTTAAAGGGAAAAGAAAATTTGTCAGACAGGATGCCTGTATTCCCAGACTGAAGCAGGAGGATCACCAAGAGTTCAAGGCCCATCTGAGCTACATAGTGAGATAAAAAAAGAAACCCAAACAAAACAAGAAAATTAAGTAAGATGCTGTATCTTATGTAGCAGTCTGTACTCCCTACTTGAGAAGTTCATTGGTTGTTACAACTTAAGAGGATTTTCATACCAAAAAAAAAAAATTGCTACTTTTACTGGAGAGCACCTCAGATGAGCTTCATTCAGTTCTCCAGGCGGTGGGAATGGAGGGTGATTCTCTGAGGAGATGTCAGAGGAATCCACGGCATGCAGCAATGTCTCCAGCGCTATGTGTCTCCCCTTATACATTCTGAAAAGCAGTACCCTCTGCCCTATTTCATTAACCTAGATGGGCTGGGAACTCACGCTGTAACCAAGGCTGGCCTCAAACTTGTGGTAATCCTCCTGCCTGTACCTTCCAAGCACCGTGATCGCAAGCAAGATCTATTACATATGGTTTAATAATTTTTAAAAAAAGCACAATTTCCTAACATAGGTATTTTGTAAAGATCAAAAGAATACCTAAGGCTAATAGAGAAATTCAAGGCAATGTTATTTATATTATTTCATTTAATTTTCAGCTACACAACTCTTACATAGTCCCACTTTGTAACAGAAAGACACATATAATTTTTGGAAGGACTTATACACCTAATTGCAAACTGGAGGTCTTGCTAAATTATTTACTTTAAGTCCCCAAACTGGACTAGAGCCCTCTGGTCCAACTGCAGTGACCTATGCATTCTTCTTGCCAGGACAAAAGCCTGACTGGCATTCTTGACTCCTTTTGTTCTCTCATGCTCCACCCCTAACCAGATTCAATGCAGTAGGAGAACCTGTGGTTTTTATCTCTGAGATATATCTAGAGCCTGTGCACCTCTCACTGCCTCTGTTGGTACCTGTCTGGCACTAAGTGTTATGCAGATTGCTGAGAAAGTCGACTAGCTTCAACGTGAACAACTACCCACAAACCTATTTTCAAGACAGCAGATAGGACAGGTTAGACCCTGTTTCTCTTCTCCAAACCCTCCTGTGGTTCCTATCTTACTAAGAGAAGCAAATCCCTCCAGTGGGCAGAAGGCCTCTGCCCAGGGCCGCACTGGGCTTCTCATTGTTAATGGACACACAGTTGTCTTCTGATCTCAGATCTGTCACACCTGTGTTCCCTTTGGTTCTGCTCATATTTTCTCTGTATTCCACTCCCTCTCCTGGGTGCCCTAGAGATCACTCCTTGAGTGATGTCTCCCCGCAACAGCACATTGGAAATGGAAAGCTTCTCTAACCCCAAGACAGGACACTTCTCTGTTTTCTTGGTCTCTAAGCTACTTATCAACTTCCCACCTTCTGATGTGTAATTTACTTATTTCTTTCTGCTTCTTGTTCTCCTCCTCCTTCATTGTCTGTAAACCTTAAAAGGTAGGAATGTTTTTTGTCTTCTGATTTCTACTCAAGCCCAGGTCTTAGACTTGTGCTAGACACACAGTTCTTGCTCAATGAAGAGTTAATGAATGAATGATAAAATACGCACATAGATGTTTGCAGTTTCCAGTGTGTGAGTTCTCTTAAAACTGTATCAACTGCATGGTCAGTTATGCCCATTCCAGACTCTCAAGACAGGTATTTTATGTACCTTTTGAAGGAGGACATGGGACATTAGGTAGATGCCTTCTTCAAAGTCCAGTAAGCACAAGAAACAAACTGTCGAAAAACCTGAGTATCTTTTTGGCCAATTCTTTTCTTATCTTTGCCTGCCTCCCTCCTCTCCAGAAGAAAAGGGTAGATTTTCAAAATTGGACTGTTGTTATTTTAGTATAGATCATGTTGTTATTTCCCTGAGGCTCATAACTTCCATTTTGCATTGTAAAATTATGGTGTTTGTTTTATAGACAGATTCTTACAATTTAGTCCAGGCTTGAAAACTGATGATCTTCTCGCCTCAGATTCCTGAACTGAAATTACAGATGTATGCCTCTATGTCAGGCTTAAAATTATCACTGAGAGGCCATATGTGGGCGCTTGCACATATAATTTCAATAACCAGGATTGCCTTAAATTCTATACCAGCTTGGGCTACAGAATGAGACCCTGTTCTAACCAACAAACAATGTAGCTGTCACTTGAAAGAATAATTTGTCTAAAGAATTTGACTTCTTTTCAAGTGGTATAGTTTACACAGAGAAACGTGTCTTTGCATAGTTTATTTTACAGGCACAGAGGCGCTGCCCAGTTGAGTTTTCCAACATCTGCAATTATATTAATCCATTTAAATTCGCTGGGTTTGTGATCATAGCTCAAATTCACTTCAGAAAAAGGCTTTTCCAGGCTTGGAGGATGACTCAGTGGGTAAAGAGCTTGCTGTGCAAGCATGAAGTCCTGAGTTTAGATCCCAGCACTGAGGTAAAAGGTGGGTGCAGTTCTGTCCCAGCTCTGGGAGATAGAGACAGGTGGATTCCTGGGGCTGGCTAGCCAGACAGTCTAGCAAAGTCACCGAGCTCCATGTTCAGTGGGAGGCCCTGCCTCAAAAAATAAGATAGGAATGACTGTGGAAGTCCCCTAAAGCTAACTTCTGGCCTCCACAGGCACATAACATGTGAGCCCATGCAGCTATACACACACTACACACACACGCACACACACACACACACACGATCAAGGACAAGAAAAAATAAAAAGAAAGCCCATCCAGTGTCAGAACTGTCCTATTTGACCCTCAGGGAGATCTTCTGAACTGACAGATCAATTCCTTTATTCCGTTACACTAGCAGTCAAGGCAGATCACCTCTCAGGAAGTACAGGTACCAGGATAACCGTGGCACTTTACAAAAATGATCGAGTTTGTGGAGCAGTGCTAGAGCTGCCTCTCCGTTTACCCGGGTACCTGGGATGATAAGGAGCCTTGATGCTATCAAGATGTCACCTTCATAATGATGTAAGATGTGGCAATGATGCACAGGGGCTGTTTTTCCTGCTGCTTTTCCCAGGGTAGCTTTCAGAAAACAAGACATCAGCTCTGTGAAGCAATGCTCCTGGAGCTTATTCACAGAACTGTGGTCATAACAGACAGACGTTCAGAAGTTATCAGATTTTTTTTTTCCCTTCTGGCAGAATGACACCATTCATACGCCATGTTGTAGGAGACGACTCATGGGGTCTGATGCGCTAGACTATTGTTGCTCTGGTGGTGATATTAACTGTCTATGCCACGCCTGGCTTAGGTCCTTGTATTCCCAGAAAGAACACAGCTTTCATAGGGTCATAAAACAATCAGACAAGGACTATAATTAGCAGAATGAATTAAATGCTATAAATGCATGGAAGAAACCAGGTTTGCCTGAACATGGTGTGTCTGAAGGATGGAAAGAGCAAGGAAGAATATAAAAAATGATATTTCAGAGAGGTGATGATTTTATGTATAATTTGATGAATATATTTAATATTTCCTGAAAGAGATATTTAAGAAAGTTGTCTCAGTTTAAGAAACACGAGGCACGGGCACCATGCCGCGGCTGAAGGATGAGGAAAAATTTTCCTTAGTGAACGTAGAGGATAAAGAAAAGAAAAAGACACTTAGAAAAGTAGATGGATACAGACCTTAAGTGATTCACTGTGCTGGAATGAAAATTTCTGTAAGGATTTGGACTTCTTCCTCAAGGCAATGGGAGCATTCAAGTGCTTTATGAAGGGCAGCAGAAAGATAAGATTTATCACCTAGAGAGATCACTCTGGCACAGCTTGGAAGAGCTGGAGGCTAGCCAAAATAGAGGCAGAGGCATGAGGAAGCCTCTATTTGCTACCAGGTGGGAGGCAAATGGCACTGTTGATAGGTTGGATTTAGAAAGGAGGTTAAAACTGGTAGACATGCCGAAGAAAGACCTAACAAAAAATTCTGTTTGGTGGGAGTAAGAAATAAGAGAAGACAGGCTTTAACACTTGAGTAAGGGGGTGGAGGAAGGTCTGACCAGGATATCACAAACATTGAGGGGAGAGGAAGTCCAGAGAAGACATTTAGAAAGGAAAACCAATAAGGAGTTGATGAGTAGAGAGGAGACCATTAGAAGGAGAGAACTGATTAATAGCGTCAAATGGGGCAGAGAGGATGAGGAGGATGAACATCAGGATGCGTTTATTGGTATGGCATGCAACAGATGAATAAAGTACCTAAGGCAGGTACGGGGCAGATAGTACATTATTTATGAAATATGAAACTATACGAAAGTGTGTGTGTGTCTGTGTGTGTGTGTCTGTTTGTGTGCATGTGTATATGTATGTCTGTGTGTGCATATGTATTCATGAGTGTGCATGCATGGAAGTGTTTGTGTGTGTATCCATGTATGTATATGTGCATATGTGTTCGTGTGTGTGTATGTGTGTGTGTGTACATGTGTTTGCTACTCCAGATGGGGAAGAGCTAAGCTTTCCACACTGAACCCAGTGAACAGAGTTCTTCACCCTAAATCTAATCAATATGCAAAAGAGGATGGAGATAACCACCGTAAGTTTCAAGTAAGATTAGAAGTGACCTGATCTATGTGGTTGAAGAGAAGTTTGACTCCCTCAAGTAGGAGGGGTGAAGGCACTTCCCTAGGAGGCCAAGTGGCGAGATGGAAAAGACAGAAATAAATTGAGTATGATCATGACTCTTTCTCCCAAGTAACACAAACTAATTCCCCTCCTGCCAGAGAGTAGCTGCAGGGCAGGGTTGAGGGTTTCAAAGGTCCAGCCGTAGAGTTTGTCAATCCAAGGAGGTGCAGGCAATGTGTGTGGGACCATTTGAGTTGGAAATCATGAATGGCCATGACTCAGGCTACTGCATTTCTGGTGAGTCCTTATTTATCTTTCAAAGTTCAGTTTGGCCATCTTGGTTTTATTCTGCAATCTGTGATAGAAGTCATCCTAATATTTTACTCACTTTTTTTTTGAGCCTCTAGACTTGAATCGCTGGAGCGTGCAACATGCTTAATAACTGTTTGCCAGAAGGATGGCTATTACGTGGAACTCCATGATCTGATTCCTAGAAGAGGAAATTGTTTTAAATCACTGAAGTTAGTTTCCCCTTCTCAGGTATCTTCTTTTCTCCCTTGGTTTCCTGCTTCTCGGTATCTTTGCCGTCAGTTTTTATTATCTGTCTCCCATGCCTATCCATGGCTGCTTTCGTCCTTGCTTACCTTGTATGGTGGTGCACAACTAAAATCTTAGGTGTTGAGTTCAAGGCCAGCCTGTGCCTCCATAGTGAATTCTAGGCTAGCCAGGGCTACAAGCTAAGATCCTGCTTTAAAAAGAGTCCAAACCGTTGTCCTTTGCTCTCAGCTATGCTGTTATTTCCCTCTAAAGTACCACTCCCATCACTGGTCTAACGGTGGCAGCACTCACAACTCCTGCCAAACACGCTGGCTTTAAAAATGGCAGACACTGCCACGATCCTGGAGAAGCCAAGGAAAAACCGCCCCACTATTTTTTTCTGTTTGACTTGGTTTTAGCATCTCGGCTAATTCCCTCATTTAGCTTCTTAAGGAGAAAGACCCCCTTAACCAGCTTTTCCTTCCTGAGAATCGCTGATTTTGCCCATCATTTGGGAAAGAAATGAGAAAAAATAATCACTTGGCACAGTTCTTTAATACATACCGAGCAAGTGCATGATGGTAGCGTGTTGCAAAGTATTCTGCACCTCTTTTCCTTGCTGCGCACCAAACCTTCACTTCATAACAACGCCTTTACTTCCTGTTCTCAACAGCTGTGAGCATAACTGGAGCTGGTGCTGACAGGAGAGATTCCTGAAGGTTCTCCATAATTGTTACATTTATTCGTGTAAATATTGAGCCAATATTCTTTTTCTTTTAAATACCCATGGAAAGTCTAACACAGTGGTTCTCAACCTATGGATTGGGAACCCTTTAAGGGGTGTCAAATGACCCTTTCACAGGGTCACTTAAGACCACCCGCATATCAAATGTTTATATTACGATTCATAACAGTAGCAAAATTACAGTTATGAAGTAGCAATGGAAATAATTTTATGGTCAGGGGGTCACCACAACAAGAGGAACTGTATTAGAAGGTTGCAGGACTAGGAAGGTGGAGAAGCACTGGTCTAACATAAAATGATGGTCTTATTTCTTTGTAAACAAGACCAACAGGAAGAGCTGACATGTCTACAAAAAGGGAAGCCTTAAAACCAAGAACAAAGCAAAGACACCAGTGTAATTTCTAGTGAGCCATCAGAGTTGGCTTCCTTCTGCCTATGTTTGAATGGGGTGAATTGTTTTCTGTAAAGGCTCTTCCTTGGATGTGCTGCAACTTTAAAAAAAATAGTTCTAGATGGTTCTTAAGGTCTTTGGAAAGATAATTATCATGGAACCAGCAACTTATTTTCCCTTTGAAGCTAAGTCATACTTTTCTTCTTGTTCTTAACTGCTATGAATAAGTTAATAAATGGCATTCTTTTGCATTCTTAGGAGTTCCTGGTTCTAGAATGGAGAGGCCTTTCATTCTATGTGTTCTTCTAAATCAAAGTTTTTCGAATACTTTTCTCTTGATAACTCCACAGCTCATATTTTCAGGAAGATTTACAGAAACTGAGTAATCCTCGAGACTGAGTTTGCCTGATGGGGGCTGAAATCTTCTCATTTGAATCTTCATTGCCTAAGACTTCCCACCTGGCTCCATTCTTCACTTGCTGTCAGGTCCGAAGAGATGCTGCATCTGGGCTTTCAGTCTGATCTTACCCAGGACAATTCACCCATCCATCAAAGCGAACAGATGCAGGAAGACAAAAGGCCCTGCTCATCACTAGCTCTCCATTTCTTCCAGGATCCTTTACCTCTTCTGCTTCTGTTTAACCTTTTCTCCTTTTCTCTCATAAATCACTATTCATTAGTTATGTCCAAAGTAAGATTTTGAAGGAAAGGAAGGAAGGAAGGGAGAATGGAAGGAAGGGAGGAAGGAAGAGGAGGAGGAGGAAGAAGAGGATGGGGGAAGGAAGTCACAGTAGCTCCATGTACCTTGGTCTTGTTTTTAGGACAAGGTTTTCAAAAACAATGACTTCTAAGCTGATGCCGTGTGTAGAGAAAAGAACCTCGGGAGAACTTTGCAAAATTGCAACATGCTTGGGACGGTCAGGATTTAACTTTGTGTGATCATCACCCCTAAAAATAGTTCCTTTTCTTTCGCTAATAACACTAGAGAATTCTGATAAAGTCAGCTGAGAGGGTTGAAAGAGGAGAGCTCATAAATTACAGCATTCCACTAACTCACAAAGCCACAAACATGCATATTGAGAAATAGCAAAAATTACAGGTCACAAGGTCTGTGATGTAAAAGGGTAGGAAGTTTCTCTCCTCCCTTCTCCTCCAGCCAGGTGGAGGGCTGGAAATAAATCCTGCCCGGCCTGTATCTAATCAACTCTGATAATGTCAGTTCACATATACTGTTAACTCAATCTGGTAGTGGTTGTGGAGGAGGAAGAGGAGGAAGAGAAGGAGGAGGAGAGAAGGAGGAGGAAGAGAAGGAGGAGGAAGAGAAGGAGGAGGAAGAGGAGAGGAAGAGGAAGAGGAGGAAGAAGAAGAAGAGGAAGAAGGAGGAGGAGACGACGACGACGATGACGACGACGACGAGCATAGTGTTCAGACAAGTTCTTCAGACTCAAAGCGTTGGGGCTGGAGAAGTGGTTCAGTAGATACAAGCTCCTGCCCAGCAAGACTGGCAGCAGGAATTTGAAGCATGAAGCAGTAGTGCAAGCATCTGTAGTCCTAGCGCCCCCTACTGGCGATGGGAGGTGGAGACTGGGAGAATCCCCAGCAGCTCCCAGACTGGCTAGTTGCATGAGGAGAACCAATCTCAAACAAGGTGGAAAGATGACATTAGAAACCCAGAAGCTGTCCTCTGACCTCCGTATGAGCCCTCACACACAGCTATATGCACATTCTCATATCCCTCATACAAACAAAAATTTAACAATCGCAAAACAGTAATGAGAATATTGATAACAATCATGGCGCTAGGCCCACCTATAAAACCTACCAAGGGAAGTTTGTTCCCAGAGCCCAGCCCACAAGCTTCCTTGCACCGAGTGAGGGACCAGGGCTTCCTCTGCTGAGGCATGCCTACGAGGACTGGGAGCCTCCTGAGCTACATTTTGCTGCTCTCAGCCTTGGTCTGGTAAGCTTTTTCAGTGGGTAGTGGTTAATGCAGAGACTGGTGAGCGTTCCAAATGCTGAAAATAAACGACGTCAATCCTCAGCCATGAATAGAGAGTCTATATCCTACTCACCCCCACCCGGCAAGAAACATCGCAGAAGTGGGGTTGAAAGAATTGGAGGATGGAGAGCAGTGCTGCCTTGAGGACGTCTGCTTCCTGCTGCACACAGGAACAGGAACTCGCGGCATCCGTGAGTACCCACGCAAGACACGCAGAGGACCAGCCAGCTCAAAATCTCATCCTGGATAGGGGAAGAGCTGTGAGATCCCATCTCTAGCGGAGAAGCTATTGGACATTGATGGCCGCTGGGGACAGAAGAGCCACTTTTATTCGGGGCCCGGTAAGTTGCCTCCTTCCCGTGGACAACCCCACGCCAGTGCACACACGAATGGTACCGACACAAGATAAAAAGAAGAGGATACGAAGTCGGGATGGGGCTGTGTTGGGAGAGTCTGAGGAGAGATGGAGGGAGGAAGTTGGGAGTGGATATTGTCATAGTTCACTGTATATAGGTATGAAATTATCTAATAACAGAGTGCATTCTAATAATGGTCGTTATCATTACGGTGAAGCTCAAAGCAGGAGAAGTGCTGGTTAAGGAGATTCTTCCCGCCGGCCTTCTTCTCTCCTGTCCATCTTCCCAATCTAAACATACTTATTAATTCTCCCATTCTTCCTTCCTTCCTGTTCTTTTTCAACTCCTCTTTCTCATCCCCCATCACTTCTCTCTCTCTCTCTCTCTCTCTCTCTCTCTCTCTCTCTCTCTCTCTCTGTTGATTTCTTTTGTTAACAATCTTTCATCTCTTTCTCTTTCCCAATTGAAGCAATCGACTCTAAGGTGACCCCTGCCTCCTCCAATCACAGGCAGACTTCGGGACAATCCTGTTCCTTTTATGTGTGGGCTGACTGCATCATTTATTTTCAAACCGTGGCACTTTGGAGAGGAGAAGGAAGTGCTGTGGGGGCTGCTGCTGGAGACCTGGGACATACACAGGGTCACTTTCTCCAGTAGCTTTTGGCCGCCACCCACAGGGGCCGCCAGGGTTGCAAACCCAGTGACTTCTCTTCTGATTCCCGTTGCTCTTTTCACTCACTCCAGAGCATCTCAGCAAATAATCTACTTCCCCGGGATGAGGTAGGAGAAGGGACTAACATTCGAACTATGTTAGTTCTTCTGAAAGGTACACGTTGAAAAGACTGGACTCTAAAAAGCACAGTGCTGTGTGGGAAAAGCTTCCGGCTTGTCAGCCATCTAGCTTCTGTGACCTGCTGCTTCGGGGTCCTCAGAGATTTCTGCATTTGGGCACCGAGACAGAACTTGAAGCACAGTAAAACACACACACACACACACACACACACACACACACACACACACACACACAACTGTATTGTAAAATGTAAATGTGAAATGTATACAAGAGAGCTTGTAAAACGTTTAAGCACAGTTTAGAAAACAGCAATTAAAAAAAAAAAGAATATGACCAGCATTTTGGAAACCACCCTTATTACTTATAGATCTTTGCAACTGTGTCCATTTCCTTCTCATTGCTAGAGCTAGATACTGTCTCTAATTTCCTGTACAGTTTATACTGTGAACCAGTTTTACTTTACAGGTTTTCTCATCACCCGCCATCCGTGTGTGTGTGTGTGTGTGTGTGTGTGTGTGTGTGTCCTCAATAACATCTCTCTGCTTTGGGGAGTCAGCTGATACTTTCAAGTAATAAGTAGAGGGAACTGCCATTCTTCCTCATATGAGAACAGACTGTTCTTTTTAGAGGAAAAACACCTAATAAAATATGATGTGTTTTTTTCAAATATTTAACCACGGAGAACATCAACATGTGTAGAAGGAAAGACATGCAGGAGGAAACCCCAGTGCTAGAATTCCAATTCCTCGCCCCTTTGTTGTCCCCTTCCTTCTATTTCTGTGATCGACATTCAGCCTTCTGCTATGCAGAACCTACACGAACAGCCAATGTTCTGAGGAAGCGATGAGTGATGTGGGATTTCCCACACAGGGCAGTCCTAGGGGCCAGGATGAGTTGGGTGAAATTACTAGCTGAGTGAGACACGTTGAAGAGCCATTGTCCTTCAAAGCCCCGTCCTTTTTGCTGCACCCCATCCGGGGTATACAGGGAGCTTGCTCAATTTCTATCCTCTTGCTCATTTTCAAACAAA
Source organism: Cricetomys ansorgei (assembly GCA_026225945.1). Lineage (NCBI taxonomy): Eukaryota > Metazoa > Chordata > Mammalia > Rodentia > Nesomyidae > Cricetomys > Cricetomys ansorgei. The sequence continues at coordinate 7,929,853 of JAMJFZ010001089.1, read as the reverse complement.
TCATTTACCTGGGTTAAGGTTGAGGTAGGACTTCTAAAGACATTTTTCTAGCAACCTGGTGATGTGGCAAAGACATGAAGGCGTTTTGAGGGTCTCTGAACAGAAGCAGGCAGTGTGGTTTGGTGCGAATTTGTGGATTCATGTTGCAGAGGGGGGTTCAATATGAACACAAGGAATAACAATCACCCGCATTCCCACCACTCAGTTTCAGAAGTAGAGACTTTGGTTTCTACTTCATTGGTAGGGTTGATGCTCATTTGCTAACTGGAAAGATTTAGACAGCTTCTTGAACTGATGTCCACCCCAGAGGCAACTAATACCCTGACTTATATCAGGCACTGCCTGGTGTTCTTTCAGGTAACAGTCCAATTGTAAATCCAATTTAGCTTTTGACTTTGGTGGGAACTTATATACATAGAATCGTACAGTTGTACTTCCTGAAGCTCATTTTAATTTGATCAAAACTGTACTTCGGGTGTTCCCTTAAGCCAATGCACCTATAGACAGTCTTCAGTGCTATATGGTATTCCTTTATGCAAATGAATGTATTCTGCTTTTTTACAGATATCTCACTATTCTAAGTGTAAGGTTACCATAAAGAGAGAGCACTCAGACGGGAATCATTTGGAATAGTTTCTTCATGGTGCGTGTTCTCAAGGGTCCTCAATGATAAACTCAGGTTTGCTAGTTCATATGTTATGACTATTCAAAAATGGCAGGGAATGCAAACCTGTTTTCTGAGGTTCAGGAACATATCTAAACTCCCACCAGGCATGGCGCAGTGTCTCAGAGCATGCGCTGATGCTCAGTTCTTTCGTTGTTGTTTCTCATCTGGGGAATGTGTGTTGAAACCCCATTGCCCTGCCTACTTGCATTTCTCTCCTTGCTGAAGGAGATAAGCTTTCCCATGTGTTATGAGCCACATATCTCTTTCCCTGTCTTTGGAACTCCTTTTGGGGACTTTTTGCTGACTTACAATTTTGTTAAGCATTTTCTCCTTTTCACTATAATTTGTTGAAATTCATTAAATAAAATAGGGCCAGGGATAGGCAACTATTTTAACTTAGATATATTTTATTTACCTTTATACATTGGATATGGTATAATTATCTCTTCTTCCATTGTGGCATAATATTTTACTCTCCTTTGTTGTGCCCTCAATCTTAAAATCTTGCAGTTCTTCAAGAGCTCCATTTCTAGGTATGTCTCATTTTTTTGAGGGGGGGTTATGTGGTTTGGGCTTCCACATTTATGTTTTTTATCTTTGAGTTCAATGCTTTCATTTACTGGAAGGAGAGAGTATAACTAAAGGTTTCTAAATTGTAAATGTAACACACACACACACACACACACACACACACACATACACACACACAATACATATAGTCTTAGCTTCTCTTTATTGGCCTCAAACACTACTCCTGTCATAAATAGTTTCCATTGTCTATGGGTTTGTTCCCATGATTCTATTCTGCTGCTCTTCCTTTATTTGTCTATTAATGCATAGCATCATCTTGCTAAAAGTTTTTCGCTACAATTTTACAATAAGTTTTTATGCATACAGGAGAAATTATTCTCATTTTTCTTACTTCAGAGCGTGAACACACTGGCTATCTGTTATCCTTTATTCTTTCAGATAAATTTCAAAATCAGCTTTCTATGGTTCATGCAAAAGCCTTGTTGGAGACAGAACTGCCCAGTGTTACCTTGCAGGCCCATCTAAGCAGAGCTGGTGACTTTACCATACAGGTATTTTTTACTCAAGAATGTGACATATTTTCCATTAATTGAGTCCTTTTCTAAGCTTAAGAAGGTATCTGTTTTCTTTATATATGCCTTGTAGATTTTTTGTTAGAATTATTCTTACATGCTTTATATATTTTATTATTTTGTAAAAACTATGCTAAATTACTTTTTCCCTTTGAGTTTCTTAAATTTATTGAGATTATTTTTGACAAGTTCAGACATGTGTAACATATCTGCTCATTATTATAACATCTCTTTTCAAACCCCCTCCATTTTCTCTGACTCCTTACAAATCTCTTTCCCACAGTCATGACTTTTTTGTTGATTTTCTTTGAGATTCACTGAATTTAACCAGGGTCATCTGTGTGATTGAGGCTTGGGACTATCTGCTGGAGTTATTCCATGAGTATATATGAATATTTCTGTTATGTAGAAAAACAATATACTTTTATTTGCCATTAATTCATATATTTAAATTAAACAATTGTTAGTGTCTTGAATTTTCACTCTAGATAATATCATCTACTTACAATGAGAGGTTGAGACTGGAAATACAGCTTGATAGCAGAGTTTTATCTGGCATGTGAAAGACTGGGTTCTAGCCCCAGAACTAAAAAAAAAATAAATTAATAACAAGAAACTAATTTTTTTCTTTATAATTTTCAAAACTTCTCTCTTCTTTTTGTACACTGCACTTGGGACTTCTATTACACTGTGGGAAAACTCAGACTGATTTTCATGCTCATGATCTTAAAAAGAAATTTTACATTTTTATCATTATAGATGATATTTATACTTTAATAATTTCGTAGATCGTTTTTCCCACACTGAAGACATCGTTGTTTATTTCTACTTCATTGATAGCTCTTTTTTTTTTATCATTGATGATCTTTACATTTTATGGGGCATCTGTCTATTGTGCAAAAACAATTATAATTTCACAGTTTGATCTCATTGTAGCTTGTTAGAACAATTAATTACAGTAGTCCTGACCTAAGATTGCTCTATTTTTGTTCAGTCCATGGCTCATCTTTACTTCAGCGTTATGCAACTCTCATGGAATATGATGGGAAGTGATACGTCATTTTCTGATCTTGAAAAGGCTTATGTAAGAAATGCTAACAGTAAAATCCGGCATGACGTTCTCCCAGTGAGTTGATTTTTAAGTACAGATTCAATTGTGGTCTTGTCATATCAGAGATTTCTATTTCCTCATGAGTCATTTCTGCGTTTTCTAAAAGCTTGTACAATTCCTTTAGGAACTTGTTGGTCTACGGTAACACATAGTATTTACATTTTTATTTTAAGTGTCTATGGAGACAGTACTTGTTCCCTGCTGTTCTCATCTTCTCTGCCCTTCCCACATACACATACATTTTAGTAAATCTTGCCAGAAGTTTCTCTCTACAAGCTTTTTGAAATTTAATTTCTTGCTTTATTTACTTTTTATGCTTGGTTTATTATCTTTTTATATTTTATTTTTTGGATTTATTCTGTTATTCTTTTTCAAAAGAATTTAGAATATTTGTCATTTATTTTTCACTCCCCTCTCCCAACCAGGATTGCTTTTCTCTCTAAGGCTTGCTTTAGTTGAAGCATAAATTTTTTTTACATTTACTTTTCGAGAGTTTCTAGTGTATTCACACCATTTCTTCTCTACCTCTCTTCTCTCCCACTCTAGTGACTCCCTCACTCCTCAAATTCATGCCTTTTGTTCTTACTTATTACTGTTACACATACATATAAATGTATAAATACTGCCTGCTGAGTGCACTTAGCGGTGCTTACATGGATACGCATCCAGGCTGACCACGTGAGACTGGATAGTCTATCAGGAGTTTTATCCCCGGAGAAGCCTGGTTTTCTCTCTTTCAGCAGCCACTAATTAAATTACCTGTAGCTCTTCATTGAGGGGAGGGGCCTCTCTACATTAGCATATCAATTGGCCTTGCCATTTTTCAGGTATTGTTGAGGTTTCTGGGTGCGGCTGCTTTTGCATATATAGAACACAGTATCCCCAGCAGCATCCTATTCCTCTGGCTCTTACAGGCCGCTCCCTTTTCTGTGATGGTCCCAGAGCCTTCGCTATAGGGGTAGTGTTGGAGATGTACCAGCTGGGGCTGGCCAGCTCCTAATCAGTTGATTTCTGTAATTTGACCTGTTATGCAGTTTACAATTTTTTAAAGGGGTTTCAGCCTTTCAAATTTTAATTTTTTATGTGTATCTGTGTGATTGCTTGTCTGCATGAACGACACATTCATACAGTGCTCTTGAAGGCCAGAAGGTGGTGTCAGGTTTCCCGGAACTGGAGTTCAGGTGGCTGTGAACTTCCTGATATGGGTGGTGGGAAATGAACGCAGGTCCACTGCAAGAGCCACAAGTCATTCTAACTGCTGAGCTTTCTCTTGCTCTCTCTCCCTCCCTCTATCTATCTATCTATCTATCTATCTATCTATCTATCTATCTATCTATCTATCTATCTATCTATCTATCTATCATCTATCTATCATCTATCTATCTATCTATCTATCTATCTATCTATCTATCTATCATCTATCTCCCTATAACTTTATCTTATTTTACTTTATTTTTTTGGTATTTTTGAGACAGGGTTTCTCTGTTGAAACTCTGCCTGTCCTGGAACTCACTCTGTAGTTGAGGCTGGCCTCAAACTCACAGCGATCCTCTCAAGTGCTGGGATTAAAGGCATGTAGGTGTGTTCCACCATTGCCCAGCTTATTTTTTTTTTAAGTTTAGCATTTCTGTTCACTTTAACAGTATAAACATTGAGGCAATTACTCTGACATTTTATTTACATGATTTGACAGTGTGTTGATGTCTCTAGGGTATAGAATATGGTTCTCATAATTTCTAGTGCACTTATTTCTCTTAACAAAGATACCCATCAAGTAAATAATTGCAATTTCTTTTATCTCTTTTGTATGCCTTAAGATGGTAAGTAATAAGCTGCACAGTTAAAATTGCAAAATGTCCTTACAAAGATGTCTTGGAATTTTTACCATCCAAACCATGGAGAAGGTGGATTCCTTGATGTTATATATCAAGGACAACCAAGAGTGACCGTATTTTCTACCCTCGTTCTCCTTTCTTAGGTAATTTCACTCTTGCTAGAACAGACCCTTCTTCCAGGGCTGGAAAATCTTATTTGTTTTTAGACTTAAACCTGTAACAGCCAAGTACCTTTAGCAAGTCACTTAAGCTTTTACAAACCCATTTCCTTATTTACAATATCAGTATCCTAGAATTTTGCCAGGAATTTCATGAATGTGGAGACATTTTTTTTTTAAGTCAAAGTCCTGCAAAGATTAAAAACCTGTCCTATGCCAGGACACATATTTCTATACTTTGGTTCGTTCTCCCATGCTTTCTCAATTTCCTTAAGAAGGTTTTATTCTTCCTCCCCTAGGAATTTTCCTCTTCTAAGGCAGATCTCATAGTTCCCATTTCTCTGGATGGAGAGGCACTTAGTCTTCAAAGCCACTCTCTTTGCAGATGAAAAGCAAAGACTTATGGCGAAGTCTCAGCAGGACAGGATGGGGAATGAGACAGGAGAATGGGAGATGAAATGACTAATATTCATTATAAAGGCCTATAAAATGGTCAAGGAGCAGAAAAATAGAACAACACAGACCTGCAGCATGGATTTGAGGAGGGTGGCTCCATGTGCAGCTGTGTTAATGCCTGCTATGTAAGTACCACCCAGGTATGATAGCTAACTAATGTTACCAACTTTCTCCCCATCACTGTATGCTCGTGAGGTAAAAGAAATGACCCAAGGAAAGGCCATATAAAGGTCTACAAATATAAATGATGGAGTAGAACCTTCCTAGGTGTCAATGCCAAGGGCAAGAGCAGAAGCAGAGGTCTCAAGACATCTGTGCTGACCTTCTCTGTAGTTCCTGCCTCATGGCTTGTCCATTTTATTATTTTTTCTTGCTGAGTCCTCCAGGCTTTTGCTGGTAATTTGCAACCACTTTAGGAGGTAGTTGTGCTAACCACTGCAACTACTAGCATTCCCCCACAAGCCTTCTAACAGGGTTTAAAGATAGCTTTGGTCCACAGCATCCCTGTGAATGAAATGATGAACTTCAAGGCACCATCCTATGGATTTAGAAACACACACACACACACACAAACACACACACACACACACACACACACACACACACACACACACACACACAATCCAGTCATTAAAATATAGTCCTAGAGTGGAATCCAGATCTTTAACAGCATGTCTTAGAGTATATCATGTGAGAACTGGGCAGAAAATCTCTCCCAGTTGTCACCTACTCCATCACCCTGCAGCAGACAGACTGACGTGATGAGTCACATCTTAATAAACTAACAGACGTCGGTATACTGATATTGATATTTCTAGGCTGAGGCACCCACTGAGTTTCACTTGGTCCATCTCATTTAAAGATATGTCTGCTGTCATATTTGGCCTTTAAGGTATGGGACCTCGTGGCACATCACCTTAATATCTCCAGAAAGGAATTCTTGTGTACCTGGGGTATCAGTGGATGCTCTTGGCTGAAAGAATTCACTCCAAGATGCTCTAGTATCCAAGATGCTCTAGTATTCTGGCCACTGCAGCACCGTCTGTGAACTGTTGGATGTTTAACATCATTCTAGGGACCAACCTCATTCAATGAGAGGGTACGGAGTCCTGCCATTTAGGTCTAACCTAGAAGCTACAATGATTCGGTCTATTTTAGAGCAGGGTGCACTAAGTGGGCCACCAGTGCACGTGAGTAATCCGGGCGTCCCCTGTGTGATTCCAACATCCTTGAGCTCGGGGGCACCACAAGTCTACTCATTGTGCAGTGTAGAGAAATCAAAGAATTCCAGACCAAGGCCCTGGAATGCCTGGCTGCCTCCCAGGTCTCTTATGAAGAAATAAATCCCATTGTTGACCCCCGCTCCCCTTTCCGTGCACTAAGTCGGAGTCGGCGGCGCAGAGTCCCTTACTGTACCAGGACCTCTCTCCCTCCAAGGAGGCGGCTCAGCCACTCCAGGAAGCACGACATCTAATAACATAAACTCAGAGTGCTCCCCACATTCATCTTCTACACAGACCCGCCTGCCCTGTCAGGGATCCAGTGCTTCGTGACTGTCCCCATGTCCCAGAGGGCTGCGTGATCACCCTTCCAGTTGCTTTTGTGAATCGGTCCCAAGCTTGTGTCAGAAACGCCGGTGATGGGTTCCCTGTGCCATCATCTGAGCCCGCGGGTTAGAACATGTCTCACATTTGCACCGCGTGTGCCGGTAAACAACACAGCGTGTACTCGGCGTCATAAACACACTGCCCTGTCCCAAAGGCCACGGCAAACGCAGTGCGGTAGGACTTGACCTTAAAAGCTATAGACAATCTGGCCCAGCACAGACGGTTTCGTGGAGTACAATCACTTCCTGGAATTCTTGGGCCAGCGAAGTCGGAGCCGAGCAAATCCTGTTTTCCTTGCGTTGTTTCCTGCATGTGAATATCATCTGTCTGGCAGGTCTGTAACCATGGCACTTGTAAATAGCCCAGGGTGACTTCTGATAAAGGCATGCCCTGTAAGAAGTTTTTTTATTTTTTTATTTTTTTCCCTTAGACAAGTCCACATCAAATCCTGCAACTGTCCTGTGTCAACAGCAAAAATGATGAATTGCAGTTTCAAATCCACATACAGGTCCAGATACGTTATTAAATCACACACATTAAAAAAAAAAAAAAAAAAAAAAAGCAGCATGAGTGCCTACAGAATTGAGGATGAAGGGGAGTTGTTTTTCAGTAACTGAAATGCAGATTTCCTCCATCCATCCAGAGCAGCAGATGACACTTATCAAAAAGGACAGGAAACCTGACACTAGACTTTTCATTTTTTCCCTCTCCCAGGCTTCGAAATCCTTATGGTTCATGTTTCAGTTCTCCAGTCAGTGGGAGAGAGAGAAACAGCAGAGTTGCCCCTTGGAGTATCCAATTCAAGAGTTTTGGTCTCAGAGCCGGAGAGGAGGCTCAGTGTATAAAGTGCCTGCCACAAGCGTGAAGACCCAATGTAGATCCTTATAACTATGCAAAAGCCAGGCATGTGCTTCTATAATCTCAGCACTGAGGGGTGGGGTGGGGTGCAGGAGGCAAGAGGATTCCAGAAGCTCATTGGCTAGCTTCAAGTTCAATGAGAGACCCTGTCTCAAAAATATTAGAGGAATGTTATCTTCCAAAGACACTCAGTGTTCATCTTTGACCCAACACACAGTTTGAGACACACACACACACACACACACACACACATTCTCATACATACACATCACACACATACACATCACACATTCTCACAATCATTCTGTATTCCCACCCACTTGCACACATGCACACAGCCATAATTAAATATATATAAGCGCTTCCACATATACACTGCATTACACACACACACACACACACATACACGCACGCACGTGTGTAAAAAAATCAACTGTTAGTCTTCAGGGATTTGACTTGACTTTGGGGAAGTTCTACTCCAATTTTGTTGAACATACACCAGGTTTATACTTTTGCTTTGGGATGTTGTACAGAGTGAGACGTGTCAAGGAAAGTTTCCTTTCCTTGAAAATCCAAAGACACTCTCCTCCAAGCTTTGATCGAAATGCCTCCGTTTATAAAATTTACACCTGGCAAATCTGTTTTAGCTTCTCAGCTACCTGTGTGATTGAGATATCAGTTGCATTAATACCTCAGGTTAGAGCTTCTTGGCAGATTTAAAACATAGTAGGTATTGGGCAAAGAGTCAACTAAAGTGTCTGAGCTGAGAAAAGATGCCTTACGGAGCGCAATGAAGAGAAAAAGAACTTGTAAAGATGGCCACCTATTTTTGATTTCTTTTTAAGATACTGAAAGCTTGTGACAGTTTAAAATCATTTCTCTTTCAAAATTTTAATGAAAATCAGTGACATCTGTCCATTATTTCCAGTTGAGCTTCAAAGGGTCAGTTCCATGCCTTTGGGAAAAATGAAATCTTCTGCTGAGTTAAGGTATAGTTCATGGTGGATGCGGAGTCACTTGGAACTGTAACAAGCAAAGTAAGTCTCTGTTTGACCATATTAAAAATACAACACCAGTATTCCCAGTGAGTTGATCTGCTTTCAAACCATCGCACTTCAAGACACCATTCTGCCCCTCAGAGAACCTATGGCTATTCAAGTTCTATAATTTCTTCTTCCCTCCCTCCCTCCTGCCATCCCTCCCTCCTTTCTTTCTCTCCTTCTTCCCCCTCCCCCTTTGGTTTATCAAGACAAGGTTTCTCTGTTGTAACTCTAGCTGTCCTGGAACTCACTCTGGAGATCAGATTGGCCTTGAATTCATAGAGATCCGCCTGTTTCTGCTTCCCAAGTGCTGGGATTAGAGATGTGCAGCCCCATTGCCTGGCTATAACACTTCTTAAAACAATCAAGACTCAGAAAACTTTTGGGCTAAAGCCACATTATCAGTGAGTACCTGAATCAAAATGGGAATTCAGATGATCATGGTTTCTGGGTGATTTTATTTAGGGCCAAGAATTCAATTGTACTGATGGTGGATGTGGACTCAAATGGTCTGAGGAACCTGGAGGTATTGGGAGTAACTGGATAAATCCAGAACTCTTGAGTGAAAGGGGATGTAAGTCAGGGGCAGAAAAGAAGTATCATGGAAGCTTTGAAGCCACATGCCACATCATTTCAATTCAACTTCCTTTCCAGGCCCTTTCTCCTTGCTTGACATTTAATATGGCCACTGTTGTGTCACGTGACTAAATTCCTGAATATATTTTTCTTTTGGGACAGTGTCTTAACTCATGTGGCACAAACAGGCCTTAAACTCAGGAATCCCTTGCCTTTGCCTCTCGCCTCTAGGACTGTGGGTGTGTGCCACCAAACCTGGCAGTATTTGGTTTGCCTATGGGAAACAAACAATCCCTAATTGAGTCAGAGCAATAAAATCAAACAGAAGTTCTACCCACTTCAGTAACAGAGGGTAATAAGTTTTATTACGTTGATGTTTTTAAAACACTTCCCTTTAATGACCTAGAGATCTGATGAAGTCAGTTCTCTTTACATAGGGAGAAGGCTCAGCCTTCACTTTACCTGTAGAAAAGTTTCTTCCCTTTGTGCGTTCATGCGGAACTCTTACCTAGAGTAAGAAGAGGCAGGGAGGTGTGCCAAGCACACCTTCTGGGTAACAGTGCTTGTTAGTGTCTTGTTACCTTACTTCCTGTAACGTGGTAGGAGCATCCCATAGTTGTCCTTCTGATAAACACGAGCAGCTTCCTCAATAGCCAAAGGGAGAGGCACAGACCATGACTTTAGAACTAAGCTTGGCTTTATATGCTGTATTTACTTTGCACTAATCATTTCGGGACATAGACAGGGAGATAACATATCTCCTTTTCATGAGGGGTCCCCAAGGGACCACAGGCATACAATGTCATTTCATACCACACAAACAATGCAACACACAAGACTCCTTCTAGCATAATAAACAACCCACAGTCCCTGTGTTCTTGATATTGACAATGCTTTTTCAAGTTAGATCAAAAGGGGCTCAGTCTTTTTTTAAAATCTTGGTGTCTGTCTAAACAGGGCAAGAAGCCAAAGCGCTCTGTCCAGTTCTTCAGTGTAGCAGACCTGGAAGCTTGATGATCAAAATGAATTGTGCCAGCAGCGCGTGGAAGGTATTTCTCCTTGAGTGTGCAAGGCATAAGGAAGTTATTGGAGGTTTAGCTTCTGTCATGTCAGTTATAATGTAAGTTGCTTTTCTTCTGACGACTTCTCTAGGCCTGGTGCAATAGTCACCAGTCCAATAAAGAAATGGAATTTAAGCGATCAAGTTATCCCTGTTCATCCTTGAGGGTGTACAGTCTGAGTTATTAGCTGTAACTATTAACGCACGATTAACTGCATATAGATGTTTTGGGTAGGCTCTTTAGGAAGCTTGGTTTTTCTTTTAAAGAAGAGTGGTAGTGAGTGAGTGACTTATTGAAAAAACATGAGTGCTTCACTCAAATGTCAACGATTAGTCAATGCTTTGGGGAAAATATAGTTATTATTCTTTCTATTCTGCACATAAGATAGGCAAGCACTCATCCACTGCGTGGCATCTCTAGCCTAAAATTTGAACCCCAACTTCTGACATTTTATTGCTCCAAATTCAGGATCTGTAGCATCCTGTGGAGAAACTGGATGTGCGAGATATGTCCACTTACCTAACGGCGATCCCACTGCAAGCTGGATAGTGAGAAGGGTCACGAGAGAAGGGGAGTCTGGTGCAAATCACGTATCTTTGTGGCCACATGGTTCCCCTCTTTTCCATTCCTGACTCGTGGCCTCTTCTGCTCACGTCTCTTTGGATTTCTCCAGGTTCTTCCAAAAATCCATGTCTCGTGTCAGCTGCCGATAGCCGGGCACTGGACAAACAGTCAGCGGTTTCCACAGCAGAAGCCCAACTCCATCCAGGCCCAATTTGAAATTTTTGAAAATCTTTTTTGGATAATTAATCTTGAGCATCCACTTGATGGGATTCAGAGTGGCTTAGAAACATAAACCTCTGGCTGTGACTGTGAGGGTATTTTAAGGGGATTTTAACTGAGGAAGGGGGAAAGAGATCACATCCTGTGAACCAGAGTTCCAGGGTCAATAAAAAGGAGAAAGTACCCCTCTTTCTCTGCTTCCCGACTGTGGATGTAACGTGACCATCCACCCTGTGTTCCTAATACATGCCGTTCCCACCATGGCGGACCACCTTCAGACTGTGAACCAGAACAATCCTTCCCTTCCTTTTGAGAAAAATAACTAATATATCTATTACACATTTCCCCCTGAAAATAATTTAAGCATTATTTTGCCCTTCCCATAAAAAGGAGCAAAGATATACTCAGAGTCCTAGAATTTTGCTCACAGTCACCAACGTTGCGATGGTGAGTGGCGATTGTCAACTTGACGGAAGTAGAATCTTCTAGTAGACAAACCTCTGGGAATGCCTGTGAGGGCTTCTCTAGATTACGTTAGTCGAGGTACAAAGACTCATCTTAACTATGCATGGTGTCATTGCATGAGCTGTGGTCCTGGACTGAATAAAAAGGAGAAAGCGAGCTGAACACCAATGCCAGTCAGTCTCCGCACCATGACTGCAGATTCTATATGAACAGCTGCTTCAAGCCTTGATACCAAGATTCCCCCAGAACTATGGACAATATCCTCAGGCTGTGAGCTGAAATAAACCCTTTCTCCACTAAGTTGCCACTAAGTTGCTCACTGAGCATTTTATCACAGCAAAGAAAAAGTAGCTAACACAAGCATTAGTCTCTGCTTACGTGTTTCTTTTTATTTATGAAAGGGATATTCTCACAACTGTCTCTTTGCATTTATTGGCGATTTATTTACCAATGGTATGTTATGGATAGACTCATGACAGTAATATTGGATAGTGAGAAGCAATTGAGATCTGTCTACAGTCAACATGGGTATCACTGTTTGGTAACGGGGTTAGGGCAAGAGCCCATGTATGATTAAAACACACATTTGAAAAGGTAGTCACCCAGGAGACATGCGTAAAGTATTTGAGATGATTCCATTTCAATATTAATAGATGGAAATGCAAATTCAAGCCATTGAAAAGTCTGTTATCATATTCTATAATCTCTTATTAATTCTCATGATTAACATTTTGTATGGAATCCCTAATACACTACCTGCTCACAGAAGCAACCCTTATTCAGTTTAAGCACATGGCTTCTCTCCTTCATTACTGTCAATTAGAACTTCTTACAGATTTCTGAAGTATCATGTGTCCAAACTAGAGGAAGATGGATAGCATGTCATAAGCAGAGTGCATAAACTCTGAGGGAGTTTGCACAACTTGTAAATATACAGTCTCACCAAAAGCCATAATAGAAAATATCTTGAGTCAACAATCAAGAAATACCTTTTTGATGTCATGCTTTTGAAAGAAACCTTTGCACAGCTATGGTCTGACCCCCACACTATAAAAATTACTTGCAAAAGTTGCTGCCATTCTCCTCCTTTCCAGTCAGAGCTATCTAAAGTTTGAGGTAGGCCCAACTTCCTTACAGAAACTAACTCCAGAGAGATGATACTGATAGAATCAGGGTGGTAGAATAGTTATCTCAAGCCCCTGCACTGACCATCCCCACCCTTCAAAAGCAGAGGCCTTTTGCTGCTTATAAGTCACGGCACTGTGTCAGATATCCTGACTCTCCTTAATTCTGTCCAAGATACTGGGAACAAAGAGATGTTATTTTCAAACAAACAAACAAACAAACACCACAAAACCATTCATTTCAGGCAAAGTTAGGACAGCCTGTGAAAATCATCGAGCAGTTACATCATTCCTGTACTGCAGGACATCAGAGACAGGCAGGGTTGAAGAAGAGGTGCCTTTCCCCTCTCTCTCCACCTCAGTACCTTCTTATCAGTCCTTCTTGTGAAGTTTATCCCACCATTGGGCAGGCACAAGCATCCTTACAGCGTCAAAGGTTGAAATGACATTCTCTGGAGATGTTAGAATTTCCAAAATTATCAGTGTGTCCTCAAAACACAAGTATGAGTTCTGATTCTGAGGCTTTGAAAAAGAAAAGGACCATTTGCTGATCTTTAGGATTTACTGGCCCTTAAACAAGAATGCAGTTGAAGAATAGAATAAGTGATGATATATTAAGAATGTGATTGGGACCATCATGACCAAGATTCAGGAAATTAAATGGAGATTCATATAAGACAGATGTTCCCTTAGATAACTCCTACCAATGAATGCATATTTGGGGTTGACACAAAGGGCACAAACAGACTCGGAACGAGATAACCGCAACTGGGCACAATGGAAGGATTATGAATGTTCTTATTCTTTTCCGCAAAGCCCTTCAGATAGCGTGCTTTTGCTTCTTTAAGAAGAGCTTAGGTGGCTCATTTCTGACTCGGCCATTTCAAGAAAAACAGAAAGCAAAAGAGTCATTGCAATGGCAGGGCCACCAGGTCTATTCCGCATACTTTCGTCATTTTAACTGCTATCTAGAGGCTGAAAAATTGTACTCAATTTTGCTAGTTTCTTTTTTCTCCTTTTCATTAAACCACATTTGGAACAAGAATAAACAAATATCCTCGCATGGTGATGAATTGGATTTCATCTTGGCTGACTCAGGACTGGGCGATGACTCTCAAATTCTTGCCTATGAGTCTCAACCTGTTGAAGCATTAGAAATCAGCAATCCAGGGTGCTAGCTGCTGGTGGAGTGCAAACTCAAAGCCATTGAAGGACCCACGGAGAGAAAATATTATGCTCTGAGTTGCCTGGGAGATGAGCACACTTCAACATGCCTGCATACTCATGTATAGAAAACAGGAGTGATCCTATAGCTCCTTCACAAAGCTGTCTCCTGGTCATGAGAAATAAAATAACACTGGATAGGTTCAGGTTTTCTCAAACCCATAAGTTATCCTGACTCCTGATTCAATAGAGGGAGAAATAATTGCACTATATAAAAATACTGGACTCAGAAGGGAGAGCAAGGTCCAAGTAATTAGTCTAGATTTTCTTGACCTCATTTTTAAATTTGTGATAATTTTATCATCTTTGCTAAACAGAAGCCTCGGAAATGTGTAGTATACCGCTTAAGTTCACATTTTAATCGGCTTCCCTATAACTTCGTTATCTCTTACATGCACATTTCAGTCATTTTATCTTACTTTTTAAGGTGTGTTGTGCTGTCTAGGCTGGCCCTGAGCTCTGCTGATTCTGAGCTCTGGTGATTCTGTCAACTCAGCCTCCCCAATAGCTAAGACTACAGGTACATGGCACTGCCTGGGTCGCATTTGAGAGACTCAAATGCCAGCTTTTTGTGAAGCATCTAGCTCTTACCAAGAAACACATAAGACATGTAATTGGGATTTCCAAAAACACCAGTCCCACACTCCTCCAGTTGCTTCTGATGAAGTCACTTCTATGAGGCAAGTGCACCCAGCCATGACTCACTCCATAAATGCTAAAGAGGGGAGAGCCTACCACGTGCTTGCCCTGAAGAAGTGCAGCTCAGTTTATGAACTTAACATTCTAGACAAAGTTCATACTAAAGCAGCAGTGGTTATAAACTCGTTCTTTCTTTAAGGAATATGGTTCCTCCACAGAAGCAATACGAGCCATCCCCAAACATCTAGGAAGATCTTGTTACCTTGCGTCTCTTAGTGTAAGACATACAGTATTTTGTCTCTTTTAGGAAGTGACAAGGCTACTTCCTGTTCATTCTCTCATTCCTTTTTCCAGGACAGAGATAGGCAGGTATGAGCAGAGGTTAACTGAATGAGAGATTAGGATGGATGATGTTAAGAGATTTTTCAAATCCTCCTGTTTAAACAAAACAAAATTTTTTGTTTTTAAATCTCAATTTCTGTGTATAGAATGTGAGTCTCCAGTCTGCCTCTGGGAAAGGAGTGGAGGCGGATAGAGATTGGCGGTTTCAAAAAGAACTCAGACTCGCGTGGAGAAGGGGATCTTTATACCACCTGCACACCAATAGAGCTGCACATCGATAGATCGAATCTGAATGTCCTAGGTCATCACCGGTAGCTACAAGCTATCTACTACTTTGAGGCCTGCATCTCTGGGAGTACAGATGCCAGGAAGGCAAGCCCAGGGGCTCTAAGAAGGTGTGGTAAATATCATTTCCTGAAAACCACATGTGCCCCCAAAGCTTGAGAGTCACTTGGAAGAGGAAACTCATAGATACCGGACAGGAGATAAAGGGAAATAGAAAGAAGAAAGTACAGAGGCCAGGGAGAGAGATACAATGAGGACAGACCACCTGCTTGTCAGGTACTATTAACTTCCCAGCCCCCAAATGTGTGTCCAGCCAAGTGTCCCTGCTTTCCCATGAAACAAAGAATGTCTCTAGTCCTGCAGAGGTGTTTCTTCAAGTTGTTCCATAGTTGTATCTTGACTTGGGGAATCTGTGGATGTAGAATACAAAGAAATCCTCTCAGAAGTTTGAGGGGTTTGTTTCGGTGAAACCAGAAGTTGTTGGAAGCTCTTAGCCCTAAGCACTGTCTATGGAACAGACGTGTATGAACCACAGCTACTGGCATGACCATTCCCTAGGGAAAAGGAGCATAGCACACACAGGCCGGTTCTCAAGTAGACCATAATAAGAACAAAGTGGGTGGGACTCCCACGGAGCTCAGCCATCTAAGCAGTGGGAGTCTGAATCAGACCAGCCAGCCTGATGCTGACCGTGACTCATCTGCTTCAGGGCACAGGTGCCAGATGGCACTACAAGCTATGGCAGGAGGTCAGCAGAAGCCTTCTCGTCTGACTCTCCCTGCACTTGGGACCAATATGGAAGGATTCAGTTGCTATAACTGGCCAATTGCTATAGGTAATGGTTGGCTCAGCCAAAGCTCAGATAATTATAATTTAGAAGCCCACATCTTGGGCTGGGGACATAGCTCAGAGGTAGACACCTTTCGTGGCAAACACGATACTCAAATACATGTTAGAAAAAAAAAAAAAGCTCAAATCTTTGAGATACTTTTTCCATATAGAAAATACAGTGGTAATGTAAATTTAGATACTCAGGCCTGTTTGCTACTTGTTGTGATCAGAAGGCTTGAACCTAGGGCCTTGTACATGCTAGGCAAATACTCTACCACTAAACTAAATCCCCAATTCTCTTACTATTTTCTATTTCAAGACAAGGTGTCACTAACTTGCCCAGGCAGGCCTTGGACTTCAATCCTCCTGCCTCAGGCCCCTGGGATTACAGGCTGTGTCACCACATCTGGCTTTTTATTGTTTTTAAAATAAATGTACTTCATTGTATTTATTCGTTCGTTTGTTTGTTTGTTTGTTTGCTTGTTTATTTATTTATTATTTATCTACTTATGTTAATTATACAAAAAGGGCCAGCAAGGTGCTTACAGGATAAACTTGCTTGCCTTGCAAGTCTGAGTACCCTTGAGTGCACCACGGCACACACACCTTCCTTTACAGACGTGAATCATGCACAAGTAAACGCACATGCATTCATTAAAAATTAAATTCAAATTCCAAATGAAAAATTTAAAAATTACCCTAGAAACATGTGCACATTTGCATGGTATAAAAGACCGGCATGTGATGAGTGCAATAGACACACGATCTTTCTTACAGCACACCCATGGTTGTGTGTGCACACTGGTAGCTACACACGTACTTACTATGCCTGTCTCCTCGCAGGCACTTGCAGTCACATATCGCATAACAGTCTGCTGAATTTTGAGAGTCCTTGTACGAACATAGCTAGGACATACCGCTCATAATCTTCTGGGAGAGTGAGGCACATGTGTTGATCATTGGTTAAAACATAATTAGGCAGAAAATGATTATATTTATAAATATATACACATACATCCACTATGGACAACTATATACATATTCAAATACATATGTGTTTGATAAGCGTATTTACTTAACCAGAGTTAACGTATTATTATTATTATTTTGCTTTTGTTTTTCCAAGACAGGGTTTCTATGCTGTAACTCTGGCTGTCCCGGAACTCACTCTGTAGAACAGGCTGCCATTGAACTCACAGAGATCTGCCTGCCTCTGCCTCCCAAGTTCTGGGATTACAGAGATATGCCACCACCGCCACTCAGCTAGCATATTATCCTTATCTAAATTTTCAAGGTATATAGGATATTTGTTATAGTAAATTATTATTTTAGGATCCTCATGTCTAGCAACGCATGGAAAAAATGTATAAATGACATAATCAGACACGTGTTCAAGTACATTGGTCCCCACAAGCCCTTGTCCCAAAATTCCAAAGTAAAAGCTGGTCAGAGCTCGTTAGCAAATTATCGTTATTTCTCTTCATTCATGTGTGGCATGTACCAGCTGAAGAAGCTTTGGGAGGTGACTAAAATATCCTCCACAATTCTTGAAATTGTTAACTCACTTAGAGAATTCCACAGGCCTGAGTTCATACACACATTTAGAATCACAAAGATGAATGACCCAAGCTGTCGCTGCAAGCTTAAAATAAAAGTGGGGAGGACGGAACCGCCCATAATGCAACAATACTGAAGTAGGGTGATAGGCTTTTTACCTGCAATAAGATCATGGTAACCTCTACAAGAAAAAAAAAAAGTTCAGGTCTTTCCTGTTCCAGAGAACGTGGTAGATCAGATCCAAACTCAGCAAACAAAATATCAAGGCACCATTTCACCAGTCGAGCTCCTACATTATAAACCCCTTCCCCTGGGGCTAATAGAAATAACCAGATTTGCTCATACACTTACGAAACTCTTCAATTTTGCTGAAAGTGATCTATCCCTTATACCCTCAGGGACACAAGAGTTCTGGAGTACAAGGCCTTCCCACAGAAAGCTGAAAATTCAGTATTTTAAAAGATGCAATGCAATCAGTGATCCAAGTTAGCCTGAACAGGAGATAGAGACAACGTTCAAAATATAAAAGTAGGGGCCAGTCACTGGCTTTGTTTTATGTAAAACAACAACAACAACAGCAGCAATAAAATGAAGAATCCAATGCTCAGCATATGTGCACACATGTGTGGTGTGGTGTGTGTGTTGTGCATGTGTGTGTATAGTCTGAGTGTGTGTGTGTGTGTGTGTGAGGGTATCACATCAACAATCATAAATGAAGAAAGGCAAACAAAATACTTGACCTTGTTTTACTTTTGTTTTCTGCACATGGTGATAATATCGATGCTTTCAGTCAGCCACCTCTTCTGAGTTTCCACTGGGGCCAGTTACATACGGCTCCATTTGAGTGTCTCACAGGCACTGTATATGGAGAACCCAGATTACTTGATTTCTGCCATGCCGTACAAACCACCCAAACAAGAGTTTGCCTTCTTTCCCGGTGCTCAGCTACAACGCATAGGATTGTTCTCTGCCCATCTTTTGACTCAGCACCAGTTCACCAGCAAATCCTTTCATTCCTCTTCTTAATGGGTCTCAGATATTTCCATTCTCACCCTAGTCTAAGCCGTTACCTTTGCTTAGATTGCTGCAGCAACTTCTCAAAGGGACTAATTATTTTTAGGTGCAGGCTCCCAAATTTCTGAATAGATTGTCTTAAACACTTAATGACTTCTCATCTCACGAGATAAACCCCTTCACCTTAAAGTGGCTTTTAAAGAGTGTGATGGTATGCACATGATCGTATGATCGTATTGCTGAAGACAACCCTGTTTATGTGGTGGCTTCATTGTTCTTGTGGCGATGTCGTTCATCACCAAAGCATCCCAGGCTAGACCACAATTTACAATGACTTCACCATTAAGGCTCTGTGCTTTGGCATCTGCCTGCTCTCCAATGTTAAGTCAAATCATTCTTCCCTGCCCACTCTAGCCACAGGTCATCTTGCCCATCCCCCAACACAGCCTGCTGCTCTTCCATTTGTTCTAGAGTGATTTCTTTCTACAGCTCCGGTACCACCCTCTAACACGGTGCTTCATTCATTATAATCTGAACTCTCAAGAGATGACTAGCCTCCTCTGAGTCTACCGATAGCGTTTCTCTCAAAGCATAAATGATGATGTTCAGATTTACTTGTGATTTCATTGGTACAACAGTCTTTGTTGTAGAAAACCTTGCTCTAAGTGGGATGTGGATGTCTGTTTCATTCCACTTCTGCAAGCTCTACGCCTAGCCCAGTATATGAGGCACACCAAGAAGTCAGCAAGTATTTGTTGAATGGATAAGTGAATGGATGCATACTTGTGATCCAGTTTTAGGAGACTGTGAGACCGATCCAACTTGGGCTACAAAAGGAAGAGAATTCATAGCTTCTCGACAGTCAACCACAGAACTGTCTGTGACACATGACCTCTCAGTCATTGCATACCTTGAATCCCTGAGTCAGAAACCAATAATATGCAAGCAATTTAAATACAGTACATTCTTAATAAATGTATAATTTCTTAGACGAGACATACAAAAGAGCTATGCTGGCACAATGGGAACACAGACAAGGAACACTACAGTCCTGTCAGGGCTTTGAACAATCCCTTTTAGGGAAGCCATCCAGAATTGAACAGGCCGCATGAAGGTGCCACAGTATGACTTGATTAATAAGTCATGATGCACAACCATATTAAAAAGGTAAGAGCAATTTGTACATTCTAAAAGGGTGCGCTGTACCTTTAAGTTAGAAGTTGGGGTATTTTGGTCTCAGAATCACTTTACGCTGTTGAAAACTCTTGAGAATACTGAAAAACCTTGGTCTACACTGATTATGTCAATCTATACTGTGTTAGAAATTGTAATTGTGACATTTTAAAATGTTTATTCATTCGTTTCAAAACAACAGTAGTCAATATACTATATGTCAGCATGAATGAAATCTAACCACATTTTCTAAAACAAAAACCACATACAGAGAGACTGACACTGATCTACATTTTTATAAGACTTTTTAATGCCTGTTTTGATCTTTAATGCCTGCCTTAATATAAAGCAAATGTTTTCTCCTATCTGTTTCTGAATTCAGTGCGCTGTGTTGTATTTGTTTCTTTGACAAGCAAGAGGATCAGCCAGCCTCATAGAGACTAAAATCATTGAAAAAATAGATTGTTGGTCACCCAAAAGAGACCTGACACTGTGGCCTCTGGGCTGCAATCTGCTTTCAGCTGGTAGGTATTAGACATAGTGGTGGTTTGGCCAGGTTTGTTTTATGTAGATCATTCTAGCAACTGTGTGGTTAGTAGACTTGAGCCATATCATAGACTTGGAGACTGTTTAAAGTGATAGTGGCAGGATCAAGGTCAAGTCACTCATTGAAGGTTAAGGAAACAAAAGAGAAGATGCTGACCCATGGGCACATGTCATAGTCTCTGTTTATGTGACAAAACCAGCACAGAAGGGCAGTCTTCACGAGGTATGAGAAAGGCATGAAGAAGAAGGTGGTGGGGAGACATTTGTCTATATGAGTCTGAGAAGAGATGCTAGTGTTGGCCATTGATAAGTCCGGAGCATCAGTCTGTCGGCGGAGGATCAACATGTGAGAACAGACCAAGCTCCTTAGAAAGAACAAGTAGAGTGAAACGGATGAACAAGTCTAGATTCCCAAGTTGGGCTCGGTGGACGCAGAGAGTGTTGTGCAGACTAAGAGCAGGAAGAGCCTAGCCCATTTGCTGAGGCTGAAACTACGAGAGGGTAGAGTTTGTGAAGGCTCCAGATGGTAGTCCAATTACAGCAGAAATATCAAGCAAGATGCCAGTGGACACATGTTCTTAGGGCAGTGTCTGTGAGAGGGCATTAGGTGAGAAAGAGAAATTAGAGTACGGGAGCCTGAATCACAAACAGGAGGTATAAATAAAGGGAGCAAAAATATCTTTTTTTGTGTGAGAACAGAATGAGAAAAATATTGGTCTAACTAAGCAAAGTCGTGGGAGGTTGTTCGGTTTAGCACACACACGGCTTGGCAGTGCAGATGGAACAAGACGGTGAAGTTATTGGAGGGTGGAAACTGAGTTCCTGGGTTATTGAGTATAACAGAACATTGCTGGGGATAAAGAAAAAAACAACATCAAGAGAGCAGGTAGTGTATCTTTCTCACCGTCTCCCAAGCATCACAGGACACTGATCTTGCAGACAGAACACAGACAAGTTGGGAAGATGAAGAGATTCAGTGACGTGCAGCAAGGTATTGCTGAGATCACCCGAAGAAGCATTAAGGGTTTTCTGCGTCTGTAACAAGAGGCAGGAGAAAAGCAAGCATGCTCTATAAAAAGCATAGGCAACTCAGTGAGTGGGCGAGAAGGAAAACAGAAGAAAAACTGTCTTCTTTTCCCCATTGTTACAGGTTCTTATCCGTGCCTTAACTATTTGTGGCACCAAGAGGCATGGACAGAGGAAATTCCAGAAACTCTTATTTCCAGAAAGTGTTTTTTATCAACTAACTCCTTGTTGGTGTCAAACACGGCTGAACTAAAAGACAAATTCCTTCCTCAAGGAACTCTCTCTAGACTGCCGTCTTTGCAATCCGGGGGCTCTCCGAGACGTGAATTCACCATGAGAAATCAAACAAAGTGAGCCTTAGGTAAATTAGTTTGGGGAACATTTAGTGAAACAAAGTTAAGCAGAGTTCTTCATCGGGGGACTTCTCAGAATTGTTACTATAATTACACTTACTGAGAATTATTTAAGTAGGTGATAAGGGTGGGCACAATTTCTCAAACTTAATCACAGAACCATTGTTTTTCTTGAACACATACTGACTTTTTGCCAGGCACTGGTGCTATACACGAAATCGGAAGCCTCATAAGGCAATCCACAATAATAGTAATAAAATAATAATAATAATAATAATAAAAACAAGAGACAACATGACATCCTTCCATTAAAGTGCACGTACATGTATAAGTTGAATCATCAGACACAGGCGTGTCCTCCTAGGCGTGGGCTGCCCAGGCAGGCAGGGTTGCTTCTGCCGTTCAAGACACAGGGAAGAGGGTTGGAACAAGTGGTCAGCAGAGGAGGCCAGAACACAGCGATCAGTCCAAGGCCTCCAGAAAGTGGCTCCCTCTGAGTTGGTCTAAAGCTCAAAAGATTTAACTTGGGTCTGGTCTAAAGAAGAGACTCATCCCTTGCACCCGGATCTCAAGCATCCTGTCTGCTGCACAAAGCAGCCATCCGGTGCAAAGCAGGCATTCCCGACGTGACTTCCAGGTGAGTCATTTGTTGAGCTCTTGGGGTTTTTTTTTTTTCTCTGAAATACATTGCCTATTTTCATTCCTATCTTTTTTTTTCTCCAGCTAGAAAAGCTTCCTGGTATAGCTCTTCCTGTAAAAACACAATTAATATTCAGCCCTCGATTCCACCCAAATTCCTATAGAAGGTAATGAGCATGTTGTTTTGTTCTCCCTCCCACTGAGAGTTGAGAAAAGCTTGGAATGCCTTTCTAACTCAGGAAGACTCTTCATGACTTTGTCTACTGTATTACAGTCACAGGACTGTTCTGGGAGAGTCCACACAAACTCCCGACCTCAATCTATTGTGAAATGGGCCAATAAGAATATATAACCCAGAAAGGATTATCCCCCACCAGCAGCTCCATTTCCGTTTATCCTATATATGTTATTGACATTTATCAAAACGCATACAAATAAAATGGAAGGATTCTCATAGGAGTAGAAATTTTAAATGTGTGGGCACTGGCACGGGATCAAGATTCTATGGGCTTGATAAGTCTACACAAGAGCGATTAAACTAGAAGGAATTGGCATGTGTTGGATTACGTTTTGCCAACGTGTAACCCAAGCATAAATTAATATTCCTTGTCGTTTGGTTAGCAGACACCATCTTCTGAACAGAGCGTGTCTCTGCTACGTACCATAAATGTTTTCTCCCTCATGTTGTTTTACGGCTTCTATTTCATGTATTGGATCTATTTGCATCTTATCCATTTCAAAATCTATTGGTGGTTGAGACTACAAGTGACCTTTTAGGGAGTGAGAGGTATCAATAGGCGTGTCCCAAGTAAATGCGTGCAACTCCAAGCAACCAACAGCCCCAGCCATCTCCAAGATGATTGACAGCTCTGAGAAGCAGAAGGACACGAAGGAGTGGATACACCATGTATTTGTAAAATTAAACATGAACATGTAACTTAATAGTATTTGAAACATACGGATCTGTAGATATATGTAGATAATAAAGGACTGTAAGCACACAAAAATTTCATAGATGAACAGCAAAGGAACATAGGAGGAAAATAAGGAAATGAAAATAATTCTTTTAGAATGATAGGAAAAAAAGAATCAACAGTTCAAGTTCAGTTCAAGTTTGAAGACACTATTTTCCTAACTGACTTTTTCTGAGGATGGAAAACAAGATACTCTTAAAGAGCATGGAGTAAAGAGTCACTACTGATGTAGTAGATGTGGGTGACAGAACCACTTCCTTCCATAGATTAGAGGTTTCAATAATCACTGCAATTCCTTGTAGCAGGAGAGAGTTCAGACCATGTCCATGCAGCGAAACACCGAGGAAATAAGGAGACAAAGATTTGTAGGTCTTTGTAGATGATGAACCATTTGTAAATGATGGCTGAGCCCTGTCCAAATCCTCTGGAACAGTGTGCTTAATGGGAAGACATTCGGAACATCCAGATACAAAATATGACAAGGGTAATATCACTGTCACAAAACCAAAAATGCGTAACTCCAAAACGATGTTATATTTATGTATCAGGTACAGAATGTTAATGAAGCCATTAGGGGCTCAAAAATAAATTAGTGACTTATCTAATGTCACACATTTTGCCACTACAGTGATGGTGTTAAAGTTTGGCTGATGCGTAGGAAAATATAATCTGTTCTGATCATGTCTACCTTCTGATACTTCAGATCCTGGTTTTTTTTTTTTTGTTGTTGTTTGTTTGTTTGGTTTTTTGTAGTTACTTTTGTTTGTTCTTGATTTTTTTGAGACTGAGTTTCCTCTGTTGTAACTCTGTCCTGGAACTCACTCTGTAGACCAGGCTGGCCCTGAACTTACACAGATCTGTATGCCTCTGCCTCCTGAGTGCTGGAATTAAAGGCACAGGCCACCACTACCTGGCTACAGAACATGTTTTAAATAATATGATTATACATGATTTCTTGATTTTAAAAATGTTTCTTTTGCTTTGAAAATGAGAGTTTGATATTCTTATGTACTTTTTTTCCATTCTTGCTCTAATTATTTGTAATTGAGTTACGGTGGTGAACGCTACATGCTCATTTTCCTTTGTCTCGGGGTTATTCATTGCCTTATTTTGTAACTTGTTTGGTTTTCATGTAGATACTTTGAATCTATTGTCAAACCCACCAATACATCAGTCAAACACCTTTTCATGTTGAATCTATCAGCTCCACCATTTGCTGGCAGGCAACTCTTCTGAAACCTTTCTCTTCCCTTCCCACCTGGGAGCACTGCCCTTCAGCCCTGCTGGAGGATATTTCTTCTGTAGCATGAGAGCTTCCTTCATTCCTCTTACATATTTCATTGCTTGCCACCCTTGTCCTTCTTCTTCCCCTTTCCTGGTGTGCTTATTTCTCCTTTGATGAGTTTCTGGGACTCTTTCCAAAATTATTGGGCTAGAGCAGTCTTGGCAAAGCACAGCCTGCAGGACAAATCTATGGCCTATATTTGTACAACTTGTGAGCTAAAAATGGTGTTCACATTATTAAATGGCTTTAAAAATAAAAACAGAACCAAAATGTACACGGAAGGAAATTTATATAACCCAGAAAGTCTAAACTATCCTTTTGTCTTTATAGAAAACATTTGCAAACCCCCGATAGATGGCATTCTAATCATCTATGACAGTGGGTTTATAATGATTGACACTGATGTTTGGTGCGTTTCCATTTTTTTTTTCATGATTTTTAAATAATTGGTTTACTATCTTTAGTGGACATTTTTCTATTTCAGGCTTTCTTGAATCAGTTTTGATAGTTTTTAAAAATGTGTCACTTGAGACTAGAGAGATTGATTGCTCTTGTAGAGCACCTGACTGATGCCCTCTATCGGCTGCTGTGGGCTCCTGCATGCATGTGGCACACATAAACTCATTCAGGTTCACATATGTGCACTTGAAGACTGAAAATATATATAGAAAGTCTTTTAAAATTACAGTTTTTTGTTAACATTCTGGCAGAGTGCTGTCAATTTTACTAGTGTTTGCATAGTAAAAACTTTTGACTTAATCTATTTAATTTTTGCCTCAGTTTTATTAATTTCAAATTTGGCATCATAATATATATATATATATTCCCCAAAGGTTATAACTAAGTAGTAACTGACCATTCATTCAGATGCAAAAGCCACCCCTTCAAACCAGTGTTGTCAGAGAACGTTATTCCATGGTTTGCACAAATCCTTTGACAATGTACAACATGAAAACCCTTTGAATACTGACCCTAGGCACGCGTAAATTAGCAAAGTTTTAGTTTTGCTGGACAACATGCAGTCACATCCTTCCCTGTATCAGTGACCTTCCTTCGCTTCATTGGCTATCTGGCCAAGTAGACATAAAAAAAGAAATTGGATCACATACGCTGTTCTAGACAGCACGGTCATCAGTTTAAGCTATCACTATTGAAACAGTATCCAACCATTCACATTGCCTGGGATGTGTGAGGGAGAGTGGGCCAGACTTTCCTTTGTTCCTGCTGCTGTTTGTTTTTGCCTCTGGTGGTATTCCCTGCTCAGTAATATATGCCTTGACTTTATGACCTGTCTTCCTGCAATAATTCTTTGGTGGAAAACCTAACAATACAGCCAAAAGCTAGTCCTTCCTCTGGCTCCACGTGCCTGGCCCAGAGATCACAGCTTGTGGGGTCAGTAAACACATGTAGCTGGGTTACTGTGCTAGATGTTTAGGACTCTTTCCCCAAGCCTGGATGCATTTCTCTCTCTCTCTCTCTCTCTCTCTTCTCTCTCTCTCTCTGTCTTTCTCTCTCTCTCTGGTTAAGACGTCAGTTGACATACGAATAGTGGAAGGAGAACAGAGCCCACCATGAACAACCAATAATGAACTGTTACAGTCAGCTTTTGGTATTGTGGGAGTATGAAGCTCAGTTGTGATATCAGAGGAGAATATGCACGGGTTTGAGTAACAGGAAGGAATAATACATTCAAAGGATATCAAAAGCCATTAACAAATTATCTCTGAGTCTTTAAACAGAGATAGTCAAACTTAGTGGTGACAGGAAGTCAGGCTTGCCTTGTGTGTTTCCTTCCAAATTTTAGTACAAAAAATTAGAACAATTCAGGGCAGTTAAATGCACCAAGACCAGAGGTCATCTTCAAGTTGTGATTCGTATGATCTGTGAGACTGTGACATACCAACTACTATAAACACTCATGTTTATAGTAGTAACAGTTACAACTGGTGGAAGAGATGCGGAAGCAAACCATATGTTTCCTGATGGATGACTGGACAAGCAAATTACAGTACAGGTGTACAATGTATGCAGCGCCACCTTAGAAAGAAAGATAGCCCTATTACATGGATAAATCTTGGGGGTATTGTGCTAAGTGAGATAAGCCAGTGACAAAAATACTGTGTGGTTCTGTTTACACGAGCATTTGATATCATCAAAACCATAGAAATAAGTAACAGCAAGATGGTGATTAGGGTCAAAGAGGGGAGGGAAAGAGGGCTTAATGGGTTGTATTTCAGTTCCAAAAGATGTGAGGCTCTATGGAAGACCACAATTATGCAAGGGTATTTAATACTGAACTTCCATTTAAAGTGGTCAAGGGTGTATATACAACACGTGGGGTGCTTTGTTACCATGCACACACAAAAGGCATCCGGTTTGAATAGTAGGTGGTGATGGTTTCCCTGCCTGTCTTATAAGGTTGCTGTGAGGATCAGATAAGATAGTAGGCAGACAAGTAAAATGATTCATGGCCAAGGATAATCATTGAAGTATTGGAGAGAAACAAGCGTTCACTAAAGACTGCCTAAGCCACAGTGCTTAGCGGTGTGATGGCAAACAACGGAAGATACGAAAAGAAATGACGGGAAATCTGATTGTGTGAAGTCTCCAAGAAGTTAAATAGCAGGAAATCTGCGTGTGTGTGTGTGTACCACACACACACACACACACACACACACACACACACAGGACAGTACCGTATCTTTTGTGTGAGAGATGGGAAACTATGAAAATGCATTTGCACATTTTCTGTTCTCATAAAGGGATTCTGGAAGGATCCCAAATACAACCATAAAGTATCGATCCGTAGTTAGAGGAGGTGTAAATGGACTGTACAAGGTGTGAATGAGAATGTCCAGCATTTTCCTTTTCAGGTTGTTTTGATTTTAAGACACTGCTTGTATATTGATCGTTTTCTCAAGGGCATTATGTTATTGATTAGTCAGTAGATATAATCAAGTGCCTCCTCTCCCCTCTCAGGGACTTTCATGATATTTCCCGATATCCAGTTGGATTGATGGGGTTTTCATCCCGTTGATGCTGCTGCACAGTAACAGCCTAAGGAGGATGTCTGCTAGCAAAATGATCCTTTAATGATGGGGCTTAGGGTGGTTTTGTCTCTTTCAACGCAATTTGGCAATGTCTGGAGACATTTTTTTTATAGTCTTGGCTGGGGTTGGGACTGATAACTAGATTCTGAGTAGACATCAGAGGCTCTGCTAAATATCAGATATGTGTAAGACAATGTCAGAAATGCGTAAGTCCTGGCTTTTAACAATGAATTTTATTCAGTAAAAAGTATCAGTTGCCTCGCTGAGGCTGAGAGGTTATCTCAGGAGAAAACACATTTTACCTAAGGTGTTAGGAATATCAGAGCCATTAAAATGTTTGGAGACAGCATTATGGTAACATCAGGACCAGGGCAGGGGAGTCCGAGAGTCGTCCAGAGATGCTTTCCTGTTCTTCTCGAAGCATAGCTCTGTGTGCAGCAGGTCAGCTCCCCGACGCCCATCCATTCCCTGCTCACAGTAGAGCACTGGTTAATGCGTTCATCTGTTTGTTTTCACCTATTGGGCCAGTTTCTACCAGTGAGATTCCTATTCTAGCAGCTCTGCCCCCAATAAGGTTTCTGTCACCTCATATCTGAGAAGTTTCTAAGCTCACTGCTGTTACCTCTGAGCTCACACTCAAGTGTGCTCTGTGTGTGCCGTCAGGACACTATGGGAGGCCTGTGCAGTTTATGTATCTGTTCTCTGTCTTGTGCTATGAGCTTAAGAAGCTGTCCTTTATTTTCCTATTTATTATAACACTTTAACTATGTAATACAGAACACACACACACACACACACACACACACACACCAAACAAACAAAACAAAAACATGTGGCCTGCCCAGGGGTGTGGTTGATACATCCAGTGACACTCCATTGAAGAAATGGATTTTCTTCTCTTCGCAGCTATCAATTGAGAAAAGCTTCCTTGTTAGAGGGTGCGATGGACTTTGTGCCCACTTTCCCTTTCCAGCTGGCGCTTTGTCCAGCTTGAAGTTTCGCAGGTCTAGTCCACCAGCACCACCTTTCGGAGGACCTAGAAGACACATGTTTCTAGGTACTTGTCTGGTGTACTTGGTTCATTATTAACAAGAAAACAGAAACAAACAAATATTTTAGGAAGATAATAAACACTGTAATCATTTTCCTTTCTTTCCATCACTGCTGGAAAGGTAGCGCTCACAGCAATGACCCTATTGTAATACACATTATGAAGTATGCTGTATTCATTGCTCTCCTAACTGATACGTTCCTATCTGATTTCTCAAACAGAGACCAATGCTAAAGGGTTTGGGCCCCTCTGGCTCTAGGCCCCCTAAGTCACCCCTAAAACACTAGACAACTATGGGTTTCTTTGCCTGCTTCACAGTTCTCAAAAATATTACCTCATTTGCACACAAAAATATGTTTCAAAAAAGGTGAATGGAATGTTAACCACATTTCGACCCCAGGCCATTATTTAATGGATGCTTATTGAAATTCCTCAGTTTGCAAAGTATTGGCTTCATCTGTAATTGGTCTGGTTTGAAATTGGATTTCTTTCCTTTTTAAAAAAAATTGTTTGTGTGCATGTGCTTGTAAATGTGAGCCTCAGCACACATGGTCAACACAGAGCACAGCTACAACTTTGGAGAGATAGTTCCCACCTTCCACATTGTTGAGGCTGGGATGCCACCAGGCTAAGCTTCCAGAAGATTCACCTGCCTGCCCCTGCCTCCCTCCCATATGTTCTGGAATTACACGTGAATGCCACCACATCTGGATTTTTTAAAAATTGCTTTTATTTTAAATACTGTGTGTCTGTGTGTTTGTGGTTATGTGCATATAAATTCCGATGCCCTTAGAAGCTAGAGGCATCAGGTCCCCCTGAGATGGAGGTTGTAGGCCATTGTGAGCCCTGCACAAATGATAACCACATTCCTCACCATACATTGATACGAGTGTCAAACTAGGGTCCTCTGCAAGAGCAGTACTCACTCTTAACTGATGACCCATCTCTCTAGCCCTCACGTCTGTCTCTTTACTGGGTTCTGGCAAAGAATCTCGGGTCATCTGTTTGCAAAATAAGTGATTTACCTGCCTGAGCCATGCCCCTGGCCCTGAAACATCTCGGTGTGAGAACTGATACATGGTGAGATTCACCTACATATGGCTTGTGGCATGCTAAATTTCCTTTTATTACAGACCAAGGTAAAAGAGTTTCCTCTGGTGCGACTAGGACAGTTGATAAGAGTTCTTAGAATAGTTAAGGAGAAAGCCCAAGAATCAAAGCACCCAAAATTAGTAATCAAAGGTGATGTGTTTTCACCAGCAAAAGCATCTGATCTGAGGCTAACAATGGAACTTTGGCAGTGGACTCATGTAGCCAAGATTTTTTTTTTTTTTTTTTTTTTTTTTTTGTGAAAACAGGAGTAAGCCAAACCACACCACTACATACTAGGAATTTTTGAAAACATAGTGGAACATTCCAAGATAAAATATTAGGTCATTTCAGGGCTCGGGATGGGGTAATAGGAGCTCAGTTGGTTCTCAAATGGTTGTTGTTGATGGCGTTTTTTTTGGAAATCTACCATGTGTACTTGTGTAAGAAGAACACTAGAAGGCTCTTCAGGAATTGTTAATCTTTTTTTTTTTTTTTCCATCCAAGTATTTACCCAGTGCCTGCTACTTATATGGCACTGTGATAAATCGTGGGTTGTGATAAGAAAAAGGAGACAATGTCCAGTATGAATGGAGTCTTCACCCATTGCTCTGCTCTGCAGAGACTTTGGATCAAGTCATTTTTTCTGTTCTTGCTCCTGGGTACCCATGAGTAAAATTGAATTGTTAGAAGAAATCATGTTTTCAAGTGGCTTTGGGCTTAGGGTAGCTGTGATTCTAGAGAATTAGAGAATGGGCACTTCTTTGATAATGGGGGAAAAAAACCGCAATGTCCAGAGTTTCTGAAGTTTTAGGGTAGTGAATCGATAGGAAGGGAGCCGGAGGACTTTGTCTGACAGCTGCATGCTCACAGCTGTGACAGACTTTGCAGATGGAGCCCTTAAAGAGGGTGTGTGAATGGAGGCAAAGGCTTGGAACCACAGTCACCCTCTTGAGCCTGCCTATGTTTCCCCTCTTCCTGTCTTTCTCCTCTCCTTTGCACCTCGGTCTGTCAAGTTCAAGGAAGGAAGGAAGAAATATACTCATTCAGCTCCTGTTTGGGGCTAGAATGTGAAAAATGGGAGCTTTCTCCAACCTTGGAAGCAACATAGATAGCTGAAGGCAAAACTCTAAAGGATGCTCTCGTCACTGCCAGGTGAAGACCGAGGGTGAAAGCAGAAGATACAGGGAGCTTTTGAACAAGGCAGGAACATCTGTGTCCCTAGAGGTAACACACGCTGAGAGCCACCGAGACATCCAGCTTACCGTAGTTGCGCATGAATCCTGAGTTTCAAAGACCCGCGCGAATGATAACCACATTCCTCCCCATACATTTTTGAGTTTTTGATGTTCAACAAGTCTCACTACTGCTCATCTTACAGCATTTGGTAATTCACATATCTCTTTCAGATATTTCACTGGGTAAAGGAAAAGGAAGCTAGCGTGCTTCCTCTCTAGTGAGAAGTTCATCATCGCGCATGCGTCTTTGGAAACAGTCCACAGCTGCGCTTCAGTGATCTGGAGAGAGCATGAAGTTGGTAATAAACTCCTAATGGTTTTCTACTGTTGACATGCGTGCACACGTGTGTGTGTGTGTGTGTGTGTGTGTGTGTGTGTGTGTTGCCAGGAACACAACCTTAAAAACTTTCACCAAGTTTTTGTGCACATTGAATCAAGTCATCCTGAATTTTTATGTTCTCAGGGTCAGCCCGGGTTCACCCATTAATACAAGGAACACCAATATGTTCTCGGTGCCATGGCTGACTTGATGTTGAAAGAATGAAACCCCTACAGACCCAGGACCTACCCAAAAGATAGCACTCCCCCACATTATCACATCTCCTTCCTGGACTCATTTGCTCTCTACAGCTCTCTGGTTCAGGAACTGCATGGTCAGTCTCCAAGGCTCTGGACATCTGTTTTCTTACTGCCAACTTTGTGTTCTCTTTCATATCCCCAAGCTCCCTCTTACAAAGAATACGCCCTGACACCAGGGAGCAGCGTTGAATGTGATTACTTTTAATTATTTCACAGCTTTGTGCAAACCTCTTTAAATCTGTAAAAACATTACTGATTTGCAGAGATTCACTGGGGACTTGTTACATAGCATACAGACAGCGTCTGTGTAGAAAAAGCACATCGTGTTATGTTTGTGTCTCCTTATAAATCCAAATGAATGAATCAGTACCACAAAACAGTTAATGAAAGCTGCAGCTCATTAGAGAGTGGTTACTCTAGACCAGAGTGTCTGGGAGATTATTTTGGCTTTTGCCAGTTGGATCTCAATGCTTTGTTTTAGATGATGGTTCAGCTCTTCAAGCATGAAATACTCAAGAGACATTTGATAAGTGAGAAAACAGTTCAAGTTTGGACAATTGTGTCTCAGCTATTTTAATGGGCTTCCTAACCTGCTAATAACTGCTGGTTTTTTTTTTAATGGTAACTAAAGGGTTTCTGAAGTACTTGCCTTGCTTTCAAACTGGATTTGGAATACAAATAGATGCCCTGTATTTACTTCAACTGGTGCTATATTCAAACTGTTTATAGCTAGCTGACAAGCAAGAGGACAGGGAAACGAAGGGACAAAATAATATAGGCCAGGATTTATCCATACATGAGCAGTTCTTAATCTGCGGGTCACAACAACCCTTTCACAGGAGCCACCTAAGACCATCTACGTACCAATTACTTACATTACAATTCATAACAGTAGCAACATTACAGTTATGAAGTAACAACAAAAATAATTTATGGTTGGGGGTCACCACAACATGAGGAACTGTTTTAAAGAACCTCAACATTAGGAGGGTTGAAAACCACTGCCATACATAATGAGTTACTGGGCACCCTAAGAAACAGATCCAAGCTACTTGATTTGTAATCAAGAGCACCCTATCTTTAGTGTTCTGGAAAAAGGCACACCTGGATTCAAAGCCCAGCTGCCACCTGGATATAATGTGACCTCAGGTAAACCACTTCCCTGAGCTTCTGTATTCTTCTCAGTAAAATTGCAACTATAAAACCCATCTCAGAGAGGTGTTATGAGGCCAATAAAGCGATATAAAATTAATTCTATGTGTGGAGCTGAGCTGGGTGTTTAATAAATGATTGACAATTATCAACATATTTTCTTTGTCAATTACTTTTCTTAACGGTTCCTACTTTAAAATAAATACTCAGAGAAACCCTGAACATTGCTAATTAGAGTCCAGGTGACTCAACACTACCACATACATGAAAGACATAGGGACAGAACACCATCTCAAGAGCAGGGACCCTGTTCCTGAGCACAGGACCAAGACTCCTTCACCCTAGACACAGTAATAAGAATTCAATTAGTCTTTCTTCCCCCCAGCTGTCTCTGGGCCCCCTTCCCCCTTCCCTCTTTCTGTCTCTATCCACACATCAATACATCCTCTTTAGCATTCTTAAGGCTTTCCACTTTAAAGTTAAGACATGTTTCCTGTCTTTCCTCATTGCTCATGTCAGACAAGGGGCTTTAGTTGTCTTTTCTAGTATCATGTGTTATTTTTATATTTTAACTTTTCGCATTTTCTTTATATTTTTTTTTACCTTTCTTCAGTTTCTCCTGTTTGCTTACTCTAAAATGGGTATGTCTTCAATCAGTGTGGTCAGGGCATTATGATATTATGATATCCATATCCTAGAGAAGTATTTATCATTGTTTTCTGAGATATTAATCTTTTTAGAAATCTATGCTCTTAGATTTCAACTCATGTCTAATGAGCCAATAGACTTGATGTTATTAAACAAGGTCTCCTTGTCAATTCCCTGATGGGACAAATGAGAACAAACACTTTTTCCCATGACCAGTATTTTTAGATTGTTCCCTAACCCCAGGGAGCCATGCTCAGCTCAACAGTCTGAGAGGACTGGGAAAGACAGTAAGGAATGCATGGTTTCTATACCCTCTCTTGGAAGCTGTGTTCCCTAATGCAGTTTCCTCTTGCTTATTGGAGGCTACATTATGGATGCTCTAGAATGTATGTACAGGGCCTAAGGGGATGGATATGTGGGTAAGAACAATTCTGATGCAAGCAGGAGGACCTGAGTTTGAATCCCCAGCACCCAACAAGAAATGTAGGCATGGTTGAATGGGTCTATACGCCAGAATTGGAGAGCAGAGACAGGCAGATCTCAGAAGCTTCCGGTTCAATGAGAAACCCTGTCTCACACTGCGAGGTGGAGCGTCATGGAGGAAGGCACCAACTTCTTCCTCTCATCTTTCTCTGGCATCTCCAGGTATACACATGATCACACACCCACACATACTCACATGCATATACCACACACGCATCGCACACACAGAGAGGTTATACACCATAATATTGTAAAAGGCTTTGGTTACTACACTTGAGATACAGTTTACTATTAAGGAATAAACAACAAAACAGATGACTAATATAAATGAACAATGCTCTTTGATTAATGCTCTTTAATTAAGGCTTGACGAGTTCCTCTTTAGTTATTGCTGTTGTCCAAAGCAACCATCTATTTACATTGTACTTTCCAAGGCAAACTTGGGCTTCATCTGCTCTAACTACAGCACTTACTAAAGCATGATGAACATGCTTTACAAAATTAGGTACTTAAATTTTTCAGTGGGTCAAAGATGGTACCTTGCAGTCTCTTTCATCCACATCCATGCCAAGGGGAATACCCTCAGCAGTGGGGTCAGAGCTTACTTACAAAGTTTCCATAATTTTTAAGGCATATGGATGAGCATAAATATTTTATTGCATTGTCCTTCTTGCTCCCTATCTGATCCAAATATTAGAACGTCCAACTTCTAGGAAAAAAAGACGCAGATCCTGTTTATTACATCAAAGTGGACTTTGGGATCTGTCTCAGCTCACCTGAAAGCACACCTTTGCTCTAAGTAAGCTTAAATCTATCCTCTACTAAAGGCATCTTACTGATGAGGAACAATGAAGCTCAGAGCAACGGTCCACCACCCAGGTGCCTCTGATGATGGATGATGAAGAAGGGGCTTCTTGAAGAAGACCATTGCTGGTGAAGTATTAGCACATGGAAGCAAGCCGGTGTAGTGTGTTCAGCTACGGAGAGAGCTACGCCAACCACATCTTTGCGCTTTGCTAGGAGTGGCAGAAGAACAGGCGGACTCGCCCCTCAAAGGATCCCACACAGACCTGGGGCACAGCCGCAGCAGAATTCAGTCAAATGTGTCAACAAAATGGGAGCTTTCTTTTTTTTCTGAGAATTTCTAGAAGCCAGCTTAGGCTATTGACACCATCAGGAATGGCAGTCAGCCATACTGGAGAATATTAACAGTTTCAACAGTGCTTTATTGTCTCGGCATAAGAACATTTGTTTAAATATTAAACAGTGAGATCTTGCCTAGTCATTACAGTACATTAAAAAAAAAAAAAAAAAAAAAACAGGACGGAAATTGGTTAATAATCTTTAGCTGCCCAACCGAGTGGCTTGAATGTCATTTGTCTTGGTGGCATGTCATCCACCCAGAGGAAGCCCTGTGCATCAGAGTCCCAGCTTCGTTCGCACACAATGTTTACAACGCCTTCGTGGTACGTGCCTCTCTTCTCATAAAACGTGCAGAGGCTGAGAGAAACCGCTCTGTTGTATCAAGACCTGTTCTGAACAACCTTGCAAGTCTGGATTTGTAATTTCTATTTGCCACATAGGATATTTTGGCCTGAGAAAGATACACTGCATAAAAATGCTTTGAAAATCAGATGTAAATCAGCTCGAATTTGACTGCCCATTTTGTCTGCTGGTTGGCTGGTTTCCAATCCACCTGGTCCCTCAATTCAATTCAGTGCAGCCAGTCAGTTTCCATTTAAAAAGGTCACTGTACACCCACAGGGAGCTTATGGTCTCTTTAACAGAGAAAGGAGATGGTTCTGAAAGTTTAGCTAATGCACAAGCCGCCAGAGGAGTTTACACTGCAAGTTACTATGTTATTCCAGTCTTTCATCTGAGAGGGCTCTCCCAACATGGTTACCTCCGTATGGCTCACTGACATACTCTTCAGGTTTTCTTGCAACTTCTGTCAAACACAATATTAAAGATTTCACAATGTTGGGCCACATTTTAAAACTAACTATGGCTCCTGTAAAATTTGTAAATTTGTCAACGATGGATGGCATTTTCAGTAGGAAGCTGAGAATTGTGATTCTTTTGGCTGATAAAGATTCAATACTTGCTCAAAACACCTTAAATGAAGGCAGTCTGTAGACAGCACGTTGTTGAAGGATAGCTATTTTGCTAAACATACTTGGTGTTTTACAATTTTGAGGAGCAGCCATTTGGATTTAGCATATCTTGCTAATAACTTCAAAGACCATTTGCTAGCATCCTGTTAGCGGTGTGAATTTAAGCTGTAATGCAGATAGGGTTGGTTGTTCCAGGTTTTATAATTTAAACAGTTGTGTCCTGAGGACCAACCACCTGCAAGGTACCTGCCACAGAAGAAAACAGATGAAGGATGTTAGAAAGAACAGACACACAGGCACCATATGTTGTTGGTGTGGGTTTGGTGACAAGGCCATTGGTAACTCTGTGGAGGACAGTTTTAGTGGCACGGTAGGAGAATCCTGGGAAAGGTTGAAGGTGTGATAGGAAAAGTTGTAAGGTTAGTGGGAGAAAAGAGTCTGAAGAAAGTTTGGGAGGAGTTTTGATTCATGGAAGTGATAAAAGATATGGAAATAGCTGGGCGGTGGTCGTACACGCCTTTAATCCCAGTACTCCTGAGGCAGAGGCAGGCGGATCTCTGTGAGTTCGAGACCAGCCTGGTCTACAGAGTGAGTTCCAGGACAGCTAGAGTTACAACAGAGAAACCCTGTCTTGAAATAAACAAAAAACTAGACAAACAAACAAAAAAAAAAAACGATTCAGAGGAGAGGAATAGAGTCATGTTTCTAAGACAACAGCAACCATCAAAACCATCGGTAGAGACAAAGAAAATACCTGGTGTTACATTGAGAGGGAAAAGAAGTTTTCACTTGCAGTGTGGCTGTCGGATGCAGAAAACAGAAACTGAGAGCTAGCTGACTATCTAAGAACAGTTACGATGCTTGTTGTAAAACCATAAAAAGCAATGGAAATTAAAGTGTATTCCCGAGGGATTAGAAAATAAAGGTTAGGCCCTGTTAAGGTGAATAAACTTGCTGACTGCAGAATAGTATACAGATCTTAGCTGCGGCAATTTGACCTTCATCCTAGAGATTTCTAGGGGTATTTTTCTGTGAAGATTTTATTTAAGAAGGTTAGGCTGTAGGAAGTTTTGGTTAAAAGAACCATGCTTTCTACTAAAGTAAATTTCAGTGATATAAAATAATCTTTTTTTTTGAGACAGGGTTTCATAATGTAGCTCTGCCTGACCTGGCTATGTAAACCATGCTGGTCTTGAACTCACAAAGACCCGCCTACCTCTGCCAACAGAATGCTGGGATTAAATATGTACATCATACACCCAACCAGTATAAAATATTTTAACCCTAAAATAGTATTAAAATAGACTACAGTCTTTTACGATTTGGATGATTCTTAAGAAGTTGCAGAGAGTTAGTATTACGAACACTGTGAGTTATTGTGTATGATATGAACTGTAGGTGGAATCATTCTATATTGACTATTTTATACTAACTTGTAAAGGGCCAGGTCATTTCAGAGTTGAACACTGTGTGGTCTCCGCAGCAGCTACTGAGCTCCCCCATTGTGAGTGACACCGGCATTAGACAATGATTCGATGGGGGATTGAACAAATGTATACATTCTTAATCATATTATTCAGAGACCGCAAACAAATTAGCATGTCCTAAGGAAGTTTCATTTGCAAATATGGATTTACAAATCTGGACCTGGCCGTGGGCAGTAGTTTGCAAGCTAATTTTTAGAGATTGATTTACTTAAAAAAATCTCATAATTTTAGATAACATCACATTTTGATGAAGTCTTTCAAGCCTTAGGCTGTCTCCAGTGTCAGCCCTTTTTGAAAACTGCATGAATCATGACGTAAGTGGACCTCTGGCATGATAGGCTATTATAGTCAAGGTGTCTGGTTTGGAGCATTGTGAGAGATGATTCTAGATTAGTGGTTCTCAACTTATAGGTCATAACCCCTTTGGGGTTGAACAACCCTTTCACAGGGATCACCTAAGACCATCTGCATATTTACGTATTTACATTATGATTCATAATAGTAGCAAAATTACAGTTATGAAGTAGCAACAAAAATCATCCTATGGTTGCAGGGGAAGGGGTCACCACAACATGAGGAACTGAATTAAAGGTTGGCAGCGTTAGGAAGGCTGAAGAAGCACTGCTCTAGATGAACTTGTTTACAACTCTTAGTCTCTTTAATTCCTAATTTCCTCCTTTGTAGAATGGGGAGCCCTGCTTCACCGGGTGACGGTAGAGGGTCATCTCATCGCTGTTTAAGTTTTATTGTTTGAACTCCTTGTGTATCGTAATTGCCTCATAAAGACACTTCCGTTCAAACCTGTCCTATCTTCCACCTTGTCCACCCGTCCCTGTGCTCTCCTAATCTTCCCTCCTCCTCTTTCTCCTCCCCCTGGTGGATTCTGCCCTCCTCTCCGTCTCTCCTCTGCTTTCTTGTCACATATATACAATCCGTTATATGTATTGGCATACCATTTGGGATCTGTAAATGAGAAAACCCAGCAATATTTGTCATTCTGAGTCTTATTTCATTTAATATGGTTATCTCCAGATTCATCCACTTTCCAGCAAATAACCTAATTCCATTCTTTCCTCTGGCTGAATGAATCTCCTTGTGTGTGTTTGTGTGTGTGTGTGTGTGACTTGACTTTTTAAATAACATTCATCTGTTTATGGATACCTCCTCTTCTGATTCTATAATATGTCTGTTACATAAACACAATTGTACATCTGTGGTACTTAAAGACCATTACGAATATAACCAGGAATAGCATAACTGGGTCATATGGAAGGCCTGCTTTCTGTTTTTTTTTTAGTTATTTCCATACTGACTGAACCCATTCACATTCTCCCCAGCAGTGTGAGAGAAGTCCCCTTTCCTGCTGTCTCAGCAACATGTATATATTTTGTTGTCTTGATGATATGCATTCTGACTGGAGTGATATATAACAATTAAAGTAGTTTTAATATGCATTTCCTGATGTCTAAGAATTTTTTAAAAAAATTTTTCAGATGGCTATTTGTATTTTATTTTAGGGGAACTGTATTCATGTCATTAACCGTTTTTGATTGGATTCTTTGGTCTTTTAATATTTATATTTTTAGTTCCATCTATATTCTAGATATTTAATTCTAGATATCAATCTCCTGTTTATAGGTGTACAGATAGCAAAAATTTTCAAGCATTCTGCAGACTGTCACTTTAGTCAGTTGTTTCTTTTGCTCTGCAGAAGCATTTGGTTTCATGCCATCCCCTTTAGTGTGTATTTATAGCTCTTCATCATCAATGTTGAATGTAAAATGTCTCTAGTTTCTGTGAGATGAAGGCTACATTGATGAGGCTTGAACTCACTGAGATAAGAGCTAGCTCCTGGAGCACTTTCTCTCCAACCTCTTCATTCTCCCTCGATCCAGGTAAAGGCTTCAGCCTGTGTGTGTGTGGAAGTCTCATATGGAACTTCTTTGAAAGAAAAAGGTTTTATCAGTTTCAGTTCTTGGTTCAGTAATATGGCCAGCAATCAAAGTCCTCTTTTAGAATCTTTCTTGGTGTGGGCCACCATCTTGAGAGATGGTGACTTGAAATGGAATGGTTGGAGATAAGATCTTGTTTCTATCTGAAACTGTTCTTTGACCTCTCCACACTTGCATCTATCAGGGTAAAAAACAGACAAATGAATTTTCACTTTCTCATGACCCCTATAGAGAGTGCAGATTGATTCAGCCACATGCCACCCAGGAGCTGTGTCCTGAAAACTAGTTCTCACAGAACAGGGCAGGAGTGCCACCTCTGTGCCCAACTTAACCCTACAACATAATAGAGGCCCCAGGAAGAATTGGTCTTACCAAATAAAGATACCCCAACTTACTTTTATTCTCTGTGAAAGAGACTTCCCAGCTTCCGATTTGGGATTCCATACAACTCAGAGTAAGTGGGGAAGCTCCTTGAACTTTTGACGACACAGTGACTTTTAACTAAGATGTAATTTATAATATGCCATGATGTGAAACACTATTTTAGGTCCCTCGTCATGAATGAGGGCATCGGAGAGCAGAGAGGTTAAGCGTTCTATTAGTTTAAGGATCCTGTCTGGTTACTTGGCACTCAAGAGCATCGAAGCCGTGTCACCTGGGTAGGATCGGTAACATCATCCTGACTCCCAGGGTCCTGACAGATTGTGTTTACACTATCTGACTCTTCTGTCCCAGGAATCACCTAGTAGGTCATGTGTAGTAAAGGCTGCATCAGCTGTCAAGGAATGTCTGCAAGAATAAAT
Source organism: Cricetomys ansorgei (assembly GCA_026225945.1). Lineage (NCBI taxonomy): Eukaryota > Metazoa > Chordata > Mammalia > Rodentia > Nesomyidae > Cricetomys > Cricetomys ansorgei. The sequence goes on along the minus strand of JAMJFZ010001089.1, from coordinate 7,889,475 downwards.
ACCATCAATGACATTAGGCAGAAGGCGTGGGTATGAGAGAAAAAAATGGCCAAGTTAATATTTCTAATAAACTGGAGTCAATGCTGGAGGACACTTAGTGGCAGAGCCTGCATTTTAATTCAACTGTATTTGGCAGCCCTTGATCCTCCCCATAGCATAACTCCATTGTGAAAAACAAAATAAGGCCAGCAAGATGGCAAAGAGAAGGTAGGAATAGAGGCCAGGAGAGATGTCGGGGTGAGGATGGGGTTCATTAAGCAATTTTGTTTTATTTATTCCTCCCCATGTCACTATTTTTCATGCTACCTCCCCTTCTAAGGACAAGAGAATGGAGACTGAAGCATCTCCTTTCTGCTGTGAGTTATCACGATGGGTGGTAAATCCACAGGGCAGAGGTCAGTGTCTACATTCTAGAAGCCTCTTCCAAAATATTTATTCTAGATGTGGGGGCTGACCCGTGTTCGTCAACCCAACCAGCCAGAACACCGATTCTGTAGAAGCCTACTGGCTGCCCCTTGTGTTCAGGTTAAACACTCCACTGTTCCACATAGAACAGGAGCTTCCTGGAAATGAGGCAGCCCTGCAGTGACCCTGAGTCAGAGTTGTCCTGGAGACTGTTGCCATGTATTGAAATCAGCCAAGGGGCTGCATGCCTGCTTGCTGGTGATCTGGCCAAAGGGAAGGGTAAGGTCAGGAGGCCTGGGAAGGACTGGTTCTGTGCAGTGTGTTGATTCGGGCAAGTATATTTATATGTTGCAGTTCCATTTTTTATGGTGCTTTCATTTTCCAAAGAAATGATCCTCCCTTCTAAACCGACACTCTGTCAAGGCTGTTCTTCAAGGGGGTTTCTCTGAGCTTAGTGGGAGAGGTGGAAGGGTGTAGAAACAGACTCAGGTCTCTCAGTGAGATCAGGGACATTCACATGCTGACATCAGGCCGTGCTTTGACTTCCTTTGATGCGGTGCCAAAATGCAGACCCTCCATGCTTTCCCTCCATGCTGTTCCAGAAGGCTGAATCTTAGGTTGAAGATGACACTCCTGGACATACAAAATCTGCTTCTGCTTAAGTGAGACTCAAAATTCTCAACCCACCTAGCTGTGCTGTGGGCCCTTGGGTGTCTGTCATTTATTTCTGAGGATCAGAGAGCTTGCTATTTATCAGGTAGTTATAAAAAACATTGAAAAGCTGTAAACATTATTATTATTACTTTAACTGCAAGGGAAGCGTTTGCCAGCCTCAAAATCATTTCAGATATGACTTCTGAAAGGGACATTCCTTCATTCTTCTCGCCTTACAGGCATAAACATGCCACATTTTAAACTCTGAAACATACAATGTTATCTGTTTCTGCTGTCTTATGTAACTTTTGAGGAATGCTGAAAGACTTTCCGGCCTCTGTATGGTTGGGAATGGGGAAAGAAGAGAAAGGGGCTGGGGGAGGGGTGAGGAGGGGTGGTGGGGAGGGAGCTCAGAGGCTAGAAAAACTCAAGCTCTTTCCATATATCACTGCATTGGCTGTTTGTGACATGAAGTTATTGCAATTAAGATACAGGCCGGATGTGCAGGCTAACAACCTCAGCTGATATCACAAGCATTTATTGATAACGAAAACTTGAAGGAAGAGATGTGGAGAACTGTCTTCAGTGGTTTCCTATGAAGGCGATAAACTGTATGGATAAAAAGAAGAACCCCCCCCCCCTGCCTTATCTAGGAGAAGAGAAAACTGTTTATTTTGCTGCAGAAGGAATGTTCTGTCGAGTTTTAAGTGTCAGTCTTCCAGGTTAGAGTTTTACATTGTTCAGCCTGCCCCCTACACACATTGTCCTGCTTTAAAGAATTACTTTGGGGTGGTTAAGTGACCTGGCAAACAGCTCCTGTTGGAAGACGAGGGACAGAACTAGGAACCCCAAATTCAGAAATCTTTGATTGTGAAGTGTGTGTGATTTAAATGTCAATTCATCTATTAGAATAGGTGTATATTCCTCCAGACCAAATTCAATAGATAAATTTCATTTCAGAATGTGTCTGAGTGTGTGTGTGTGTGTGTGTGTGAGAGAGAGAGGGGGTGGGGTGGGGGTGGGGTGGGGTGGAACCAGGAAGCTGAATATTGGTGTCAGGTGTCTTCCTCAATTGCTTCTCTATTCTTGGAGGCAGGGTGTCTCATTAAACTGATTAGCTGGACTAGACAGCTTGGGCAGTGAATTCCAGAACTCCTCCTGTCTCTGCCTTCCCAGTGTACCTGACCTGGGATTCACCCCCTTTACCTCCCATTGTGGTGGCTCAGTTCCCAGTGAGTCCTATGGAGAGACCCCAAGAGTACCCCACTGGGCAAAATCCCTGCTACAGGAGAGAGTCAAAGAAAGGAAGAATGAAAGCATGAAGCGTCATTAATTTTTGTTGTGGAGTTGTCATCTTTGTGTAAGAAAAATTTCCTGTTATCTTTCTATTAGGAGTATGTAAGTAAAGAGCTGTGTCTTGCTTCTTTCTGGCCACAGGAATTCACTGAGATCCCTGCTCTCAATTTTGCTTGTCATGAAGGAAGGCCTAATTTTTCAAAGCAAAAATTTCATCCCCAGAGCATCCCATCTAAGTAAGAGCCTCTTTCAGGAGGCAATGCTGGTTGCCCCTAGTACTGGGGTTAGTAGGAGGTCCATTCTCCTTCCCTTGTCCACCAGGATCCTGAGCACAGAAACCCTATGTGGCATCCCCAGCATTTACAGCCTTCCTGGCAGAGAGGCACCACACTAAGATTGGGGAATTTTCTTTCAAGGACCAGCAGCCTTCACTATAAAATGTGTTATAGAATTTCCAGGTCTTCAAGGACAAGAAAACAATGTATATATGTATATGGCCTAGCCTTGCAGGCCCTAGCCACCTCAGAGAAACTTCAGCTTTAATGAGAGACAAAGAGGCAGAGTATGAGCACTTACAGATGTGATTACCAAAACTCAACGCACCAATCGGCAAAAGGTGAGGTAAAATACAGTGGCTCCGTGCTTTTGGTATATCGTGTAAAAATTCTATTTATTATCTAATCATGAAGCTCTGAGGCATTTGACAGCATCCCTTTCTCTTTCTTGGCAGTGTAGGGGCTTGAACCTAGGACCTTATGACAGACAAGCCCTGCACCACTGAGGTACACCTTCAGCCAATAATATATACACTCCTAGATAGCTTGTAATGTGAGCAGACTAGAAAGTGGAAGTAATGACCTAATACTTTGGTTTTTCTCCAAGTGTGTCACGGGAATGAAGTTAAGATTCTACCTCAAAAGACACAGGCTGCATTTTTTTTTCCCTGGACATTCACATACTCTGGAGGTACGTGGGAACTAAAGGTCATTTTCAAAATGGTTCTCACTTGTCTTGGATCCCAGTCTCTAGGAGTCAACCATGGCTACAGGATTCAGCTGACCATCAAATATAACAGCCAGAACCTGAAAATATGTCGTTCGGTGATCCTCCCAGTGAGCTCTGACCTCCAGACTCTCCAGTAACCCAAAGAAAGGCCCAATCAGTGTGGTATTTACTCTTTTCCTGAACTACAAACTCCCCAAAGTGAAGACAATGTGTGTGATAACCCAGATTCCAGTCCAGTGTCCTCCGATATGAGTGCTCTGTGTGTGTGTGTGTGTGTGCATGTGTGTGTGTGTGTGTGTGTGTGTGTGTGTGTGTGTGTGTGTGTGTGTGTAGGGGGTACCTGATGCTAAGGATGTATTTTTTTTTTATTCAACAAAATTTTCACTTCTAGTTATCAATCTGTGAGAGGAAAACATAGCTTTTTCCCTTCAAGCATTTGAAATGCAGATTCAGGTTTTAATGAAATAGCAGGAAATAAAAAGAGGGTGTGTTCATTTTTCATAGAGACCTTGTGCTAAGAGCTCTGGGAGCATTTGTTTGTGATGGTCTGAGGCGTTGGCATGCTCACCTTCTCCGGTTAGGCTTCTCAGAGCATCAGAGCACTCAAGGTCAATCAAGGTTATATGAGCGGGCAAAAGCTAAAAGAAACTTAAACCTGATTCCTTTGTGCAAAATGGTTATTGTTTATTGAGCCAGCATCTGTCCAGTTTTCCTAGGATGATTGTGTGTATTACAGTGCATATTTTCTGCAAAGCACCTTTGCATATTGAGGATATTATAAAACGGGTTTTGTTGTTTATTTGAAATAGAGGTTTTTGTGTAACTATGAATTTGACACAGTCTAAAGGACTTATGTTTATTATAAAACAGAAATTTGAGTAGTGACCTTTTAAATTCATTTCAAGAATTAAATTCAGAACACCCTTGAAACCCCTTTCAAAAAGAAATTTACTGAAGGAAAAAATCCTTTTAAAAATAAACTAAATTATTCACAATAGTCTATAATTTTTTGACTTAATTATTTCAGGAAAGCCTAATGTTATTCACATGGAGTAAAGAGACAAATACTTATTATTTTAATTTAATACAATACTCTCTCTTTAACCAACCGGTACAGGTCTCTATGAATCTCTTAAAACAGTACATGGCACACAGGAAGTCAATGATACAGAACTTTATTTGTAAATATTCTCTAGCTTTGGTTTTATCTTGTCTCATGTTCTTTTTGAGCTTCAAACAACCCAGCCTCAAATAAAATCCTTCAAAACAACCCCTTGTCCATATCATTACCCAGAGTCCTCTCTGACGAAGAGCTAAAAGCATATAAGGGTGTTCTGTCTACAGCCCAAATCTTGAAAACAGATCCATGTCCTTTATCTAAGGCAAATTCAGGCACAGAGTAGATTTCATCCCTTCTCTGAGGGTCAGTCCTTTGGACTGTCACAGTAGGTGACCATCTCCACTACCTTCTCCCATCATCCTGTGTGCTCCTCATCCAACTCCATAGTAAATGCACAGTAATCCTCTCCCAAAACACATACAGTGGACATGTTCCAAGATGTGCCATAGAAGCTAGAAACTGTAGACAGCACCAGATCTTTAATATGTTTTCCAAATCATACACACCTGTGATAAATTTTAATTTATTAGTTAAGCACAGTGTCTTAGTCACTGTTCTATTGCTGTATAGAAATATCATGACCAAGTCTACTCCTTTGTTTTTTTTAATCATTTAAATGGGGGCTTGTTTACAGTTTCAGGGGCTTAGTCCGTTATCATCATTGGGTGGGGGACATGACAGCACACGGGCAAACATGTGCTGGAGAAGTAGCTGAGAGCTACATCCTGATCTCCAAGCAGGGAGAGAAAGAGCAAGCCTGAGCCTGGCATTGGGCTTTTAATAAATCAAAGTCTATCCCCAGGGATACTTCTTCCAACATGGCCACACCTCCTAATCCTTCTAATCCTTTCAAACAGTTCCATTTCCTGGTGTCTAAGCATTCAAATATATGAGCCTATGCAGCCATCTTTACTCAAACCACACACACAGTAAGAGATTAGCAATCATAATATAGGATAATTTTTAACAGTATATGGTAACTAAAAATTGCCTTAAAGTTATGAATTGCTTATTTTTGGAATTTCTCCAGTCAAGTTTCCCGACCAAGGTGAGTATGGGTAACTGAAATCACAGGAAGTCAGGCTGTGGATGAGAGGCTGCTGTGTTCATACCCCAGGAGCAGAATTTCCTCTCAACTTCCTTCTTCCCCTGGTTTTCCTTTTTTTCTATGATCTGTTGTGTGTAAGTTTGCAGAAGATAGACATAACACGTTGTTCTGTTTAGAAAAGTCCCTAATATCGTGAAGATCAAACCCATAAGCCAAAAAACTCAAGACTATGCATTGAGAGATTATGTGGTAATCAAAATGTCCTGTCACCAAGACGGACTGAATTTCTAGGCTGTGGCAGGGAGATGCCGTGATGGTGGGACCTGGGGCTGTGACAGGGTGAGGTGGGGCCATGAGGAGGTTGAAGTGGAGTGGGGCTATGATGGGTGGAACTATGATGGCGTGGGACTGAGTTGTGATAGGGTGGGGTGGGGCTCTGGTGGGGTGTGAAGTATGGTGATCCGGTAGAGTGGAGCTGTCATTGAGTGGGGTGAAGTTTGGATGGAGTAGGGTAGGGCTGGGATGGAGTGGGTGGGGCTGGGATGGAGTGGGGTGAGGTATGGCTGGAATGGAGTGGGTGTGGCCATGATAGAGTGGGTGTGGCCATGATGGAGTGGGGTGAAGTATGGCTGGGATGGAGTGGTGGGGGACTGAGATGAAGTAGGGTGGGGCGGTTTTGAGTTTCAAGTGGAAGTCTGTTAAACAATTTGGCTCATGGACCGTCAGCTCCAAGTCTGCTCTCTGTAATGTATCTATTACACTTTGGCCCTTTCATGTCCCCTCGAAATTTCTGTGAGCAGATGGCATGATGGGGAAATGGAAACTTAAGGAGGAAGGGTCTAGTTGGGAGGAATAGGAGGTGTGTCTTTGGGGGCTGTATAGGGACTCCAGCCTCTCTCTCATCTTGCTTCTGAGGGAAGAACCTGTGCATGCCAGCATGCAGTCCGTCCTGCTTAGGCAGAGAATGACTGAGACAAGTGAGCAGAAACTAAAACCTGTGTGACTGGGAGCGGAAACAAGTTTTCTCCTTTAAATTGATCAGCCTCACGTGTTTTATCAAAGCAACGGAAGTCAGAGATTTTGCTAGAGATCAGTCCAATTTCCAGTGAAGACAAAGGCCGAAACGTTGGGTTCAGCTGAGAATACAGGAAGAAGGTGATCACTTGCTGGAAGTCTACACTGAGAAGTGAATATCTCCCGTTCTTTGGAGGGCAAATGAAAGTTCGTTTCTGCCGCTCTGACAAAAACGCCTGACATAAACACCTTAAGGGAAAACACTGATTTCGTCTCAGCCTCATCGTTTCAGTCCACGGTGCAATGGCTCCATTGGGCCTGATGTGAGACAGGACATCACAGGACGGGGAAGAAGTGGCGGAGGAGGCTACCTATTTCATGGAGGCTCTGGAAAGCTGCAAGGGAAGAAGGAAAGAACCAAGGGCGAAGATACATCTTTAAGGCTTGCCCCCACTCACTTCAACTAGTCCCCACCTCCTAACATGCCCGCCTCCTCCCAGTAACACCACCCAGTTACGAATCCATCGATGGGTGAATCCATTAATGTTCCAGTCATTTCCACAAAGTCCCTCCTCTGTCTGCTGTTGCACTGGGACCAAGCCTTCGGTCCAGGAGTCTTTACTGGCAAGGACCTGGTATCCAAACTGTAGCAAGATGCTTTAGATTTCTAGACCAGACAGCATCAGCATCATCAGGATATTGTTAGAAATGCAAATAGGCCCTACCTAGACTTTGTGAGTCAAACAACCTAGAGGGAGATGCCATAGATTCTTCCAGAATCGCTGTTTTAGAGCCGGGTAATTGTCAGTGGGAGGAGGACTGAAACATTAACTGAGACTTTAATTCCAAATAGAGGAAAAACCCTTGCATGTAATAGCAGCATGGGGACGGGACAGCTGTGGGACGTTAGTGTAACTGGCACCGAGTCATTTACTTAATGTAATCTAAACTATCACTTCAGGTTTTGGAGATAAACTAATCTTCTGAAACCACAAGAGCCCAGAAAGCTTAGCAAAGGTGAGTGAGCTGTAAGTGTGCAACCATGCGTTTATCCTCTTGATAATTCAGTTATAAACGTTTATAGCGTCTCAGAGGCCAGCTGAGAAAATTCGTGGACCCATTCAAAAGCCCTCACAGTAATCAAGAACTGCTAAAGCTTAAAGGTCTGGGGCCTTGGCATGTAAACCCAGGGGAAAGGGACAGAGGGCCAGGCTGCATAGGTAAATATTTACAAGCAGGTCATTGAAGAATGAGAACGATTTCTTTATAGTCAAAAGGCAACGGGTCACTTTTGAATAGCAGCATCTGAAACTGGAAGCCAATTTGTTGCTGGAATACAAATTGGAGGAAATTGCTTTTGTGGGAAAACATTTCCTCTCCGTGGTGGGTTTCTCTTTTGTGTTCTGCCTGTCCGGATTGTGAGATTCTGAAGGCCTGGAGCTCCTGATAGAGGAGAGGCGTGGCATCTGTCCCAGCCTCCCCGTGGTAGCCTCAGGCAAGGGTCTTTTTTCTCCTGGGAGATAATGACCTTAAATCCCAATTACAGTCTTCTAAAAAAAACGGTGATTCTACAATAATGTACCTCTAACTTCTTTGACTCACAGATGTTACAAGATCTGTAGGTGACTTTCTAAAGGCGGGGACACTGTGTAAAGAAGGAAACCTAAGGAACTTTCAGTGGTTACCCTAGTCCTTCTGTTCTGTTTTCATAGTGGTTGCAGAGCTACCAATAGTTTCAATAACGGCCTTGAGCTAGGTTCTATTGGGAATAACTTTTAGACACAGAAAGGAGTTTGTGTTTTTGAAAAAGATTAGTAACAGAAAGCAAAAACGGCCAAGTTGTTCTTAAAGTCTAACAACTACTCGGAGCTGGCATCACACACGGGTGCTTTTCCTTTAGAGGGTCCACCACGGGTCCACCTGTTTCAGAAGGTATTTTACAGAGATGGCAGAGGAGGGTGGTGTTACAGAGGAAGGAGAGGTGGAGCTGGGGGCTCCTTATGCTACTGGCTTCCCAAATGATGCTTTCCCTGGGAAGAAGAGAAGGGAAAGAGTGAATGACAGAGAGGGGAGAGGGGAGAACTCAGAGCAATGTTCTAAAATATCACACAGAGTTGGGTGTAGTGCACAACACGCCTTTAATCCCAGCACTCAGGAGGCAGAGGCAGGCAGATCTCTGTGAGTTCAAGGGCAGCTTGGTCTACAGAGTGAGTTCCAGGACAGCCAGAGTCACAACAGAGAAACCTTGTCTCGGAAATAAAATAAAATATCACACAGCAAGCATTTGCTTTTAGTTGGATGCAATCAAAATTTCAATATTCTGCTCCTCAGAGGATGCTTATTGAGAAATGAAAATATTTAGAAGGTGAGAAAGTATTTAGAAGACATTTGCCTGGTGAAAGGTCATCCTCGATGTGAAGAACTCTTACCACTCTCTAATAAAAGTGGGTGAGTGTCGTCTGGCGGTGGTGGTGGTACACACCTTTAATCCCAGCACTCAGGAGGCAGAGACAGGCAGATCTCTGTGAGTTCGAGGCCAGCCTGGTCTACAGAGTGAGTTCCAGGACAGCCAGGGTTACAGCAGAGAAACCCTGTCTCGAAAAAAACAAAAAACAAAACACAGAACAAAAAAAGTCAGGGGAGGATAACTCAGTCAAAATGGCTAAAGATTTGAATGGCAACCTCATAAAAGAAGATTTAAATGGTCAACAAACATTCATAAAAGAACTCTGGAAACTTCAACTTCCTCAGTAGTCGTAAGTCATCAGGGAAGGCAAGGTAAAACTACAATGAGTTCTCAGCAAGTATCTACTCTGGTGGTCGAAAGTAAAGTGAAAAAAAGTTAGGATGGTGGGTTATGGAACAGGCAGAATGCTCAGGTGTCCCTGGTAAAAAGATAACCCAGAAAAATCGCTGTGGGGAAAGAGCCACCATGTTCTTCCAAAACGAAACGTGTACCTGCTTCGTTACCCTGCAAGTCCACGTTGAAGCATGAGCCTGGGAGAAATGAGAGACTCTGTGAATGAAGAGGCTGGGAAGGAAGTGTCCTCAGCAGGGTGATGGACAGGCAAACGGTAGAGATGCCATTCAGCATTTGAGATGAGGTAACTGCTGAGATGTGCAACACAAGCAATCTGCAAAAAATGTGCAAATGCAAGCAACGTTGCTTGTAGGTGTACACGCTAACGTGTTCCTCATATGCATCAATTTGGGAAAAATTAAACAAAGAGTGATGCATCTTAGGGTCTGGGCCAGCCTTTTGAATGTGAAGGAGCAGGAGTCTTTCTAGGGTGATAACATTTAACGTATCTACATGGATTCAGATTATATCAGCACGCACATTGTCAAGTTCAGCTATGTGCATTTATGATGTGTCCATTTCATCGTGTGCAAAGTACTTTGAAGGAGGAAAGAAATCCTGTAAACAAACACTTCCACACACTGAGTGTGTTGAGTAGTAAAGCACACTGCTGCTGTGGGCACAACATCAACGCCCTGAGATTCATTAGAAAGATCAAAGACTGACGATGAGGTTTGGATCACCAGGTATAAAGCAAGCAGAACTGAAATGGGAAAGTAGGATATAGGGGAAGATCCCAGGAAAATGCTCAGCTACAAAAATATTGTTTGCAGATGAATCACCTGGAAAACTTGCACAGATCCTGAACTCCTGGGTCAGATCTCTAGATGCTCTGATCGTGGGGCTCAGGATATACCTCCAGACAAATCATGAATTACATTTTTGAAGCGTATACTGAAGATCACTTCCATGTTGTGGTTCAAGTACGCGCTTCGAATGTGAAAGTGCCACATGGCCATTTCATGTACTTCACAATCCAACCCACAGTGTATTCTGGTAGAATTTAGGGTTGAATAACCGAGTGAATGTTGAAAGCATCTTTTAAAGAGTGTGTGTGTGTGTGTGTGTGTGTGTGTGTGTGTACACAGCTGCTTTCAGAAGCCAGAAGAAGGTGTGGTACCCCAGATCTGGAGTTATAGGTGGGTGTGGCCATGTGATGGGACTGCTAGGAACTGAACTCTGGTTCTCTGCAAGAGCAACAAATGCTGAGCCATCTCTCCAGCCAGGCATTTTTGATCATAAGGAGTTTGGAGTACATTGCTTCTTAAGTCTCATTACAACCTGTTCAATAGGTGAGGATATTGAGGTCCAAAGAAGATGAAGGATGGCCTCTCTTTTCAGGGTCACAGAATCAGGACCCACTTCATGGACTTGTAACCAGTTCATACAACATTCAGCAAAGACCCATGTGTGAACCCGTTCTCAAATTCTTGATTACTTTTTCATTTAATTTGTGCTTTTACATGTATATAAGTAAAGCCTAAGAAGAGCATGGACCATTCATTTGCCAGGATCACAGAGCCTCAACCAGAAAGTGGCCCCCAACCAGAAAGGGGTCCTCAACCAGAAAGGGGTCCTCAACCAGAAAGGGGTCCTCAACCAGAAAGTGGTCCTATCTCTCATCACCAAATGGATGCCACTGGCCTTCCCATCACTGCCCTTCCTGTGATTGCTGCTGGTACATGACCAGAGAAGTGACTCTAGCAGGGGAGAACCAGGTTTCATTATTGTTGTCAGTACACATGGAGGTAAAGGAAAGGGTCCTGCCATGTGTCCTTGGGTGTCAGGGCATTTACCTTGAGGTTGGGAAGACCTCAGTGGCATTTATCAGCAGTCCTTACACTTACATGCAAGTTTCTGGTGTTCCTCCTCTAGGTACCAGTAGCATATTGCTTTCAGAGTCAGAAGGCCCAGAAACCACTTACTGCAGTTAGAGCCGTCTGGCAGATTCATTTTGCTTTGCCTTCCTGCACAAATGAAGCTGGCTTTGCATGGAGCTCATACATGACAGGCTACACTCAAAACTCAAGTCTACCTTACTCCAAGTACCTACTTCTTAAGCAAAGATCACTGTGTGTGCTCATTGTACCTGGTATTGTGCTGCCTGCGGACACTTTGATAAAAGTTTGTCCTGTATATTGAGCATCCCCTCCCACCCTTTCCTACTATCCCCTTCCTCACGGTTCTTGTTATTCCCTTAGAGATTTCTATTTTCATGCTACATTTGCATGCATGACTTTTCATGCCTATAGAAAACCGAGGCGCTACACCCGGAAGAAAACATGGTATCTGCCTTGAGACTGCCTTCGCTCGCTTAAAATGATAATCTTCAGCTACATCTATCTTCCTGCACATTATTTTATTCTTCCATGTAGTTGAAAAAGTTCTGTGCGTGTCTGTGTGTGTGCATACACCATATTTTCTATATCTCCTCCTCTATTGTTGGACACACAGGTTACTTATGCAGACCTGGAGTCCTTTATAAAAATGCACAGAAGTTGGTGTGTCTGGGTCATGTGCAGTTATTCTTGGTCTTTGGAGGAACTGCCCCCCTGACTTTGAACATCCTCTTCCCCCGATCCTTACTGCCATTGGTTGTTGTTTATTGTCTTGATGGACCGGCATTCTGGTGGGTGAAATGGAAGTTAAAATAGCTTTAACTTCCATTCCTCTGAAGACCAGTGAGGTCGTGTTTAATAGCTGTTCGTGATGTGTCTTTTGAGAACTGACTGTTCATTTCATCATCCCAATCATTGGCTGGGATGTTTCAGCTCCCATTTTTAGCAATAGTTATGTTTAAGGGTTCCACAAGGCCTTAGAAAGTTCATGAAGAAGAGTCAGTTATGGACTCTTCCACCCAGAAATACACAGGAGTGAATAGCTTATAACCCATGCCCTTGGGGATCACAGTGGGAAAACATCAATGAGTTAAACTAGAAGCTTTGAAGCTAAGCAGAAGGAGACTCACTCAAAGTGAAACTGAGAGGTGAGGATACCTAGGTTGAGGAAAGCTGGGCTGTGGTTGGGCCATTTCCAGAGCCAGGCAGATTCTAAAGATAAGAATGAAGTCACAATAATAGGACTAGGTGACCATTCCATCTAGAGGCCAGAGAGGACAGGAAGATCCTAGTTCTCTTACATCTCTTCTCTGTGCCTTCCCTCACCTTGCGTTCTGAGGTCTGAGTTCCTGTATCGGAAGCATCACTATTAAAAGTTTATTGTGCCTCCTTGCAGCTTTTCACTGTTTTGATACCTTAAACTCAAAAGTGCAGCGTTTTGTTTTGTTTTTTTCTTTCTTAAAATAGAGCTTACACTCTATCCATTATTTTATGAGCTGGATTTTTACTTAATGCACTTTTAAAGTCAGTGTAACATCTGTCCATTCATCTGCCTATTCATCCATTCTGTATCATTTATTCATCTTTCTGTTATCTATCCATTTTTCTATCTGTGTGTCTATCCTTTTGTCTATTTACTTATTTATTCACCTATGTATCATCTATCACCTACCCATCATTTATATTAATCTATTTGTCATCTATATATCCATCCATCATTTATCTATATATCTATCCACGTATCATCTATCTTTCATTCTCTATATATCATCTATGTATCAATCCACTTATCTTCAATTATTCTGTCATCTATCTGTCTATCAGCTATCTCTGTTAGTCATCTATCTCTTTGCCTATCTAGTCATTGCCCATCATCTCTCTATCCTCTATCATGATCTCTCTCTCTCTCTCTCTCTCTCTCTCTTCCTTTCTTCCTTTCTTCCTTTCTTTCTATCTCTACAGGTTTTGAGTTCAGAGAAGAGGACATAGAAGAACAATGACCTATTAAGAAGTTGATGCCAAGGATTCAGGAAAAGGCTGTTTTCTTGGACTCTGCTATAAAGCCAGGAAGGGAGGGGTAGCTGAACCTTCCAGGTTTGATTCAGTGACCATGCTGAGTAGCTTATGTGAAAAAGTGGTGGGAAATTTTTAATGTGGCACATAATTTATTGTCACATGATTATGTTTGCAGTCAGAAAGCTAACGCCAGAAGCGGTCGTGACTCCTGATTGACTCTGTTAGGCAATGATTACCAAACTCCTTGGGTATTTGTCTAAATCCTCGTGATGAATCATATGTGGTGGCAGAGTACACATCTGATACCATCTGTTCATTTGCTCTAACTGTGAGAAGAGAGTTCCTATGCAGCATTTCTTAAATGCCTGTTTGTTATCTAGAGAGAGAGAGACAGAGAGAAAGAGAGAAAGAATGTGTGTGTGAGAGAAAGAGGAGATAGAAAAGGAGAGAGAGAAAATGTGTGTGTGTGAGAGGGGGGAGAGAGAAGAGAGAGAGAGAGAGAGAGAGAGAGAGAGAGAGAGAGAGAGAAGGTATAGATTAGGTAGATGAGGAGGTGAGAATGACCTAGGAGGGAAAACTGTAATCAGAACATATTGTATAAAAACTTATTTTCAATAAAAAGTGAAGTGTCTTACCAGATTGCTACACAAGATTTACAATAAAATAATATATTGGCCCTATGCATACCCCATTTATTCTTTCCACTTCCGCATTCTCTTTGGGCTTCATCTTTAGGGATGCGGTATGCATCTCCTCTCTTATCCCTCCATGTTTCTCGTCCTGACTCAGCCTTTTACTTCCTTGCATGTGTATTTGCCACTCTTTCTCACACATTGCTAGATTCCTATAAGGCCAACAACAAACCACAAATTTAGATCTCTGATAACTCAGCAGGTAAAGGAGCTTGCTGCTAACTCTGATGACCTGACATCAGTTCCCAGGACCCATGTGGTGGAGGAAGAGCAACTCTCACAAGTTGTCTTCTGACCCTGACTCACTAGTACAGACACAGACACAGACACACACACACACACACACTCACTCACACACACTCACACACAGACACACACACACACAAACACAGACACACAGACACACACACTCACACACAGACACACACACACAGACACACACTCACACACACACAGACACACACACACACAAATACACATAGACACACACACAGACAGACACACACACACACACAAACACACACACAGACATACACAGACAGACACACACACAAACACACACACACAGACACACACACAGACAGACAAACACACACACACATAGACAGACACACACAGACACACACAGACAGACACATACACAAACACAAACACACACACACACACACACACACACACACACTAAATGTAATATTTTTTTAAAGATTAGAGGATTTGTTCTGGTTTCAGGTTAACTTACAGTCAAACATCCCGAACATTCATCTCATGATGACCTGTGAAACATTTTTCAAGTGGTCCATTCAAAGCTTGCTTTTCTTTAATTCTATCCATCTTAGGGATAATAATGAGGAGAGGAGATAAGAAAGATGGATTTGTCTTAAAAGAGTGGAGCTGATTGTCTTCACCAATAGCAAAGGCAATACTAATTTGCTACTGGTTGGACACTGAGAACAGTCAGGTGAAGTTTTATTCCACAGGCACCCATCCTCATTTTCTTCATGAGTCCTTGAGGGTGTCGAGCGCAAGAATGGTACCTATCAGCTTGCAGTTGTGGGTGATAGACATACCCTGCCTATTGTAAGTGACCAGGAATTAAACACAAAACCAGACACTGGAAGATCACACCATATCTCTTTCACAATCAACACAATTTCAGGACTCAAGAAGCCAGTGTCTTAAGCTTATCTGTAATTAAGGGCTTGGATTGTAACTACCTTGCATAGGACTCTCAGGTCACAAGCAATGAATTGTCATCTAGGTATGACAGATGGGATCGCCACTACACTGATGGACTCTGTGCCAAGTAGTCTCTGTAACACATGCTTAGAAAATAGATGTCTGACCCACTGCAGCCTTCCTTCGGTGCTAAATTAAAGTATTCATAATCATCTCTGATTAATAGAATTTTGAGCATGTTCATAAATCTTAGCAGTAAGGGAGTCTGTGAAGTGTCCTTTTCAGTTTAAAACCTTGCACTGGAAGAGGACATACTGGAGAGGGTGGGAACTAGTCTGGGAGGGGAATCTACTGTGTCATAGGTCTCTGTGAAGCCCTTGGTTTTCATTCTCTGCTGGTGCCTCAATTTCTGACTTTTCCTCTTCTGTCACTTGAGTGCTGCTCTACATCTTGTACACTTTAGACAATCACTTCTTCATTGTGCTTTGTCTCCTTCTGTCCTTCTTCCTCCGCCTTCTCTCCCTCATTTACTTTTCCTGTTCTCCCTCCTGTACCAGTCCACACACTACCTACCTATAGTTTGGTGGGACATTGAGAGTTATAATGCATCCTTCCAGGAGAACCCAGGTGCCTCACAGAACTGCTAGGTCACTGAAGAATTAGCTAAATTTCCAAGCATCTAAACATAAACATTTCCGGAACTCTCAAACTATTAAACATTTAGCTCTCCATCCATGGCCCAGTGCGGAATCTTATTCTCACAATGTGTCTTGAAAGTTGATGTAAAAAAACACTTTCAGGCTTAGGGAAAATTCTGTTTCAGAGTAGAATCCTGTCATCTCACCTCAGGCAACACAGTCTCAGAGTTCCAAATGTGGACTTCCTTACATGAAATTTCCGCTTCTGCTAACAAGCCAATCCACTCAAGATAATTTCACTACTTTTTATTGGCACACACTATTTTATACACCTATCATATAATCTGTTCTAAATTAAGAAGATGTATTCAGTGAAGATCCGTTCGTGCTTCCAGATAAAGGTTGATTTAGAAAATGAGTGCTTTTAATTTAAATACCGCAGAGTTTTATGCAACTAAAAAATAAAACTCAAAAAAATTCAGTTTGCGTTAGTTATTAAATGAAAATCTAATGTTGGATATTGGATGCGTCCCTAGGACATGTTGGACAGAAAGGTCATAGAAGCATCCATCCAAACTGTACAGACTTTGGCTATTTACCTTGGTTGCCTATAAGAACTAGACAGTAAAACCTTATTGCTGAAGATACTACACATCTTGGATCTAGGACACAGACAAACCATAATCTGGAAATTTTCTCCTTGCTGGTTAGCCTTCATAGTGCTAGAATGCAGTAGAAAAACAGACACTGCTCTTCCATAGCTTTGGACCTTGCATACCACAATATCTGCTTGCAAGGCAAGCAGTGTCTACTGGTGCAATAGCGGCATGATTGTCATGAGAGTAACCAACTGATTACTGATTGTTGTTCACTGTTGGGAAGGTCTGCCTATGTCCTGGCATTTTGTATTGTCTGCAGGTGTCTCCCCTCCCTCACTTGCACCATTTCAATCCCAGAATTCCCTTTTCCACTTCCATGTCCTGTGTGTTCTATTAACCCCGTCCCCAACCCTTGCTTTTAAACCTGTGTTTCTCCTCTCATGCTCCCCTTCCTAGTCTCTAGCTTCTGCCCACATTCACTCTCACATAAACACACACGTAAAAATGAGAAGCTATGATCCACATATGAGAGCAGGCAAATGGTTCTTTTTTCTCTCTGAGCCTGGGTTTTCCAATCCCATCCATTTTCCGCAAACTCCATAATTCCATTTTTCTTCCTGGCCAGATGAATTTCCATTGTGTATATGTACCACATTATCATGATCATTCACTTGTTGATAGGCATCTAGGTTGAGTCCATCTCCTTGCTATTGTGAACAGCAGCAATGAACACCGGTGTGTAAGTGTCTCTGAAGTTGAACATAATGACACACACCGCAGTGGTTTCACAGGTTCACATCACACCACCATTATAACGTTCCTCTTTCTCCACATTGGAAAAACATTCCGCAAAGAAATTTTGAATTCTGAAAACTTTACTCTAATGTCCATGGAGCCCACATGCATTTTTGTGAATGGTGTGGAAGTCAAGGCTTGGTGTGATGGGAAGACAATTATGTTTCTAGAAACGTTGATTGAGCCACTATACTGTAATCTCTTTAAAAACTTGTGGTGTTGGGGTACTTCAAGTAACTGATTCATTTTTCCACTTCTCCTTCCCAAAGCCTATCTTAGCGTATTTAGGAAAATCAACCTGAAAATTGCTTTCTTCTTCTTTTTTAAATTAAAGCTCTAAGGGAAGCATAGGTGTGTGGCATTCTTTAGTGAGGTATCTTCTTGCCTAATCTTTCCACCTCACCCATGTGGTAACATATAAAATGACCTTCAACTACTACCAAGACTGCACCTTCACCCATGTCCTCTCCTGGTCTCTCACAGTGCCAAGCCTCAGCTGCTCTGCAAAAACCCCTTCGTGCCTTCAAAACCAGTAACACCTGGGTAATTCTTGAAGTACCAAACTCAGCTGCCGGCACAAGAGAGAACCTCCACCAGTTCTAGAAGACAGTTTCTGTGTGCTGACCCTGAGGAAACACTTTCCAGATTTTAAGGTAGAGTCTGGGTTGCTGTAAAAATAACTTATAACCTTGTCTGCAGGAAGGGTGCCCTCGTGGATGGAGTTCTCATCGCCAGTATCTGGCTAGATTGCTCGTCTTTCTCTTAGTCAGATTTGCAGAAAAAAAAAAGTTCAGTTTGACTGACTTTTGGGCTCCAAGCTGTGTCTTTCACAACAACAGGGGGTCCTGGGCCAGTGGGAAGAATCTCTGGTTGAAACATTCTGGTGGTTTGGCATTCTTTCTCACCACTTCTAAGGGGAAACATACAACCCCTTCCATAGATCTCAAACACAGCATCTTGAGTTTCACACACATACAACATAGCTATCAGAAAACTCAGTTTGTGAAAGAGTATGCTACCACTAGGGGTGGGTGGGGGGAAGGGGGAGCATTGACTCCATGACCAGGAAATACAGTTAGAACCTTGTTTTTTTTTTCTTGCTCCCAGCTGAATTCTTTATCTCTAAGGGCCTCCACTGTGGGTCTCACCTCGGAGCTTTTTTCCTCATTTATTAATTTCACAGCCTTTTCTTCTTCCTCTTTCTCCTCTTCCTTCAGGGGCCTTCAATTAATAGCTTAATCTCTATCTTCTAGTAGCTTCTCTGAGCATACGTTACTGGACTCTGTAAGGTCTAGAGTTTCTTTCTTTTTCCTCCTTGTCTCCACATTGGATTAGCTAGTGTGATTTCATGTTCCATGTTGGTATGTCAATGGTAGTAGCACACCTACTGCTGTAGCAGCACAGCAAGGAAGATAAGGAGGATTTCTCATACATGCAACTCTGCCAGACCTCAGCAGAGGGAATCACCATCATGGCAAGCACCATACTTGACAGTGGAACCCTGAGCACCTGAGCTCAGGTGTTTCTACTGATTCAGAACTCCTTGGGTGTTCTACTGATACCACATGCAGATCATTAGTAATTAAACAACCCCCACATAGATCCAACACCTGTAGACAATACAAAACACCAAGACTTAGGCAGACGTTCTCCATGGTGAACAAAACAATATTTTAAACACAACTGAAAAATAAACTTCTACAACAATGTGGCTTGCCATGGATGCCCAAAACATTCTAGGATATTGCTAGTGCTCTTGGCTAACCTCCAGACCTTGATGGTAAGACCCTACTGCTGATGACATCCTATACATGAAACATAGAACACAGAGAAATCAAGCTGGTACTGACCTAGAACTTCATTCCTTCTGGCTAGCTTTTACACCACTGGAAAGTGTTATGCATGCTACTAGAGGAGAAAAAGAATCACCAATATCATGTAGCTGTAAATCCTGTGAGCTACAATAATGATTGGCTGGCAAGACCAGTCTGTTGTTTCAGTAGAGGCATGAATATCATGGGGGTAGCCAACCACTTTCTCTTTGGAATTAAGTCCCAGTGATCAAGATGAAACCCATACCTGGGTTTTGTGTCAAGAACCTATGGCTAGATAGATCAGAGACCTTAGGGGATAATTTACTGCTATTATTTTGTTCAATGTATATAATGTTAAACTGACTGATAATGACTTACCATTATAACCATAGATTAATGCATCTCTCATCAAAGAAGCTTATATTTGCAGTAGATGGTTATTAACACAGACTCTAAACTTTCCAAGATGCAGAGGATAAAGGATTGAAGAATGCTCAGCCCTATAGGGAATGTGTAAACTGAACTCTCTCCTCCCAAAAGAATGTAAGAGCCAGAGTTGGTGAATGATACAAGGAAACAGTGCCTTCTAGACACAGTCAGGCAGCTGTATGCAAGACCTCACAGTACTTGTGAAAGCATGTACAAGAAGCATGAAAGCCCACATATGGACAAATCCCAGTATGGAGAGGATAGATGGACAGGAAGTCCCATCCCTAGCTGAGGAATTATGGACAGGTGTTAGCTACTGAGAGAGGGAGAGTCAGTTTTCACTAAGAGTATATAGCACTTGGTAAGTCGCTCTAGGGGAAGGATACATGCCCAAGGATATTTGAGCAGCTCAAATTAGTGTGAACATGCTAAGAAAAAGCACAGAGTTGAGTGGATGGTGAAGGAGGGTTGGATCTAGGGAGAGTTAGGAGGTGGCTATGCTCAAAACACATTGTATGCTGTTCTTGGAGAACTAATAAAAATTATGTATAGATAGATAGATAGATAGATAGATAGATAGATAGATAGATAGATAGATGGCTAAGACTCTGAGGATAAGTACAAAAGGAACAGCATAAGTTCAAGGAAAAATAAATAATATTTCTAACTCTTTAATTACTTTTCATTCACATATTTTTAAAATAGCTAAATATGAGTTTCTCAGTCAAACTTATTTGTTCAAGGTCATTTCTCAACATAGCAATTTCAATTATGCATCTAATTAACCATGTATAACCTTGGGTTCAATTCTTTATTAAAAAGAAGTGACCTTAGCTGTGTGTGTGGCTCATGCCTGAAAGCCCAGCACTAGGGAGGTAGAGGCAGGAAGAATAGGAGGAGTTCAAAGGTATCTTCTACCACAAAATGAATTCAAGCCCATCTTGGGCTACGTGAGACCCCAAATTAAACCAAATAAGCAAACAAACAAATCCTAAAACCAAAAGCAAAAAATAAAATAAAATAAAAAAGAGGTGGCCTCACAGAATGCCAACCTCTAGTTGAAAACCTGTGTTATGAAGTATTAGGGTGTTGAATTTGAACAAGCTCTGTTAATATCTATCACTGTGTTTATTTTCAAATGGCATTTCAATAATCAAAAATGGAGGGCTGAAGTTGAGTTTTACATTCATGCTCTCCCCTCCAATTATGTGATTATTTCCAAATATTTCATCATCTCTACAGGACAGAATTTACAATATTCGTGACATCTCTGAGTAGAGCCATTCAGCACACATGAATTCCACAAGTGGCCAGGAAGCGGCAGCCCCATTGATAAACTTCCCCAGTTCACAGAAATTGAGCCATAACATTCCCATTAACTTTGTTTTCAGCAATGACTAATGACAGAGGGGAGCGACAAATCCAAGCTTTCCTTCTTCCCCTATGTTGGCATGCCAGCCAAGCTGCCAACAGTCTATAGAAGGATCTAGAAGCTACCCTGGCCTGACCTAGTCCCCCAACCTTCAAAGCAAGTGCTCCCTGCCTGTTACTATCACCTCAATTTCCCTAACATACTCATCCATGGTCACAATCCTTTTGTTCACAGGTCTTTTAATTTCTAAATTTCTAAAACCAAACCTATAATTTAGAGCTAAAATTTCCACACATGTACACACTCAAAGGAATATGAGATTTGGTCCCAGGGGAAAAGACCATCATTCTAAGCCCCAGAAAGATCCTTGGAGAGATGGCCTACGATGGCACAGAGCTTGGTAAACAGTATTGTGGACTCTGAAACTGTATTTTTGTTAAATGTTGGGAACAGATAGACTTGAACTAATCAAGGCCGAGTGTCAGTCACATGGCTCCCATGCATGACAGTGACAGAACAGAGAGAGACAGACTGTCATCAGCGTCGAGTACTCTTGGTGACATCATTATCGGATGTTTCCCCTGTAGTCAGACCTCCGCGGGGAGGCACACCACAGTCTGCATTTGCTTAGACAGAACAGAAGGCTTCTGTGAACTGAGTGCTAACATACACCAGGCTCTCAGTGAGAGACTCCGCGCTTAGCAAGGATTTCAGAATTTAACGGCATCCTGATTTGTAGGATTTCCCACAGGGATTGTTGAGGCATAAATCTGCAGTTATCCATGACTGAGGAATTGTTTCCTGGTTTGTATAAGGCACAGCGTATCACTAAGACACAATTTCAACTAAACTTTAGTTGCTAAAGGATGATTCCTGCCCAGATAAAAGTCCTGAAACTATGCTTGGTCAGATAGTGGAAAAAATCCAAATACAAACAAGTCTATGAGGTGTGGAGAGGCCAGGAATTAGCTTTCAAAGCTAGACCTGTCGGCTGACTCAAAATCTTGTAATAACAGCAGAGTCTCAAGAATCATGTCAGAGGGCTGGATAGGTGTCTCAGTCAGGAAAGTGCCTGTTTCATTCCAGTCACCAGAAGTGATATGAAAAATAATATCCTTTTAACCCCAGCGCTGAGGAGATAGAGGCAGGTGGATTCCTGGGCTTGCTGGCCAGCTGGTGTAGATCAGCAAGTTCCAGGGGTGGGGGAGGGGAGGCGAGAAACTTTGTCTCAAAATACAAGATAGAAAGCAATTGAAGAAGACACTTGACCTTGTTCTCTGGCCTACACACACACAGAAAGAGAGAGAGAGAGAGAGAGAGAGAGAGAGAGAGGCATGCATAGCACACCTTTTCACACATGTACACATACAAAGGAACATACACACACACACACAAAGGCATGCATAACACACTTTTTTCACACATGTTCACACACAAAGGAACATATACACACAAAAAGGAATGCACACACGAGAGAGAGAAAGAGAGAGAGAGAGAGAGAGAGAGAGAGAGAGAAACACTCAAGTAGTATCAGTTTCTTGGTCCCATGACATCCTCTGTTGGACAGACTATGTTGTATAGTTATTCCACTGTCATCTAACAAATCTCTAGAAATTTCCTCTGCAAGGACCAAGGGTCTGTTCTCACAAGTAACAATCACGTATTGCATCTTGTGCTCTGTGAAGTCTGTCTCCTCCCATCGCCACCATTATAAAATTTCACAGATATTCCCAAACAGGTATTTATACAAAGAACGTCAACTGCCTGACAGAAACTGAACTCATAAATGGACCTCCGTGTAGTGTTGCTTCTGCTGTTTATATCATGTGTAATTACTTCGTATGTCAAAAAAGAAAAGGTAAGATACTTGGCTGTCTTAAGTTGTTAGGTAGAGCAAGCCCGTGCTTGCAGCTGGGACTCTGGCTTCTTTCGAAGGTAAGCTCTGGCAGAAGCAGGGGCAGGAGCTGAAATGGATTTTTATGCTCATTATCTCCACACATGTATTCAGACGGATAGAACATTCTCCTCAGCCATTGCCAAGAGGCTTTGCTAAGGTGCTTTGTGGGGTACGGTTGCTTGGAGACACAGGGAATCAAAATAAATAGCTCTGCCTTGTCTACCATGTGTACAGACCGCACTGAATAACTGTGCTTGGGATCACCTAAGTCTTAGAGGCCGGCATTGCAAGACTTGCCGAGATGTATCTGTGGCAAAACCAGATCTCTTAGCTGTTTTCAAATATGCAATGTGTTAGAAATGTGTATACGGCTACCCCGTTAAAAACATCCAAAGAATACAGAGAATGCCCTTTTCCTGACTATATTCCAGGGCTGCTCAACTGGGATTTAAAGAAGCTCAAGGTAATCTGCTGCCATAGAGAGCAATGAGTTATCCAGAGTGCTAGGTTTGCCGTCACTCTGCTGTTTCCAGGGCCCTGCCTGTGGGGAACACGGGGCAGTGGTTCCCATTCCTTCTAGTAATCCTCGTTGACGCTGATGGCTACTTGAAACTTTGACAGTGCGTCACCACATAAAAGCATGCCCGAGAGTCCTGTTTGATCTGACATATCTGCTGCCTTCTCAACCAGAAACAAATGATCAAGGAGAGAAGAACGTAAAGTCTGTGTGGATCAGTACAAGGCAGGGAGAACTGAGCATGCTCACCATGATATACATCAAAGAAAAGGAAAATGTTAATATTTCTATGGGCTGCTCTTTGCGACCGTGATTAAGGGACCACGTGAGACATAATATGGCATAAGAGATGAGGTATATGGAGCTGTGGTTCAATATTTAAGGCACTTCTTCTGGTTGTATTTGTCTCATTTCGTAGGCAAGGCATAGTTGTTCCCAATGTATCTAACTTGAGGTGATCTGTCTTGGAGTCAGAGAGATTCTACAATTGGGACATTTCTCTGCAATGTCATCTCCTTTGCATTACCTCCTTTTTTCCCCTCTCCTCTATGAGAATCCTTGCTGAATATTGACTGTAAAGATCCAATTGACTTGAACTATTTCCTCTCTTGAGATGCGTTTTTCTTTCATTCTTGGTAAAACACAATTGTCAAATCTTTCAACATTTCTCTCCTCTCATCTCTGAACCCCATGGCCTCAGTCTTTAAAACTAGACTAAATGATCGCATAATTTAAGTTTGGGGCTGATTCAGAAACCATCTCCATGAAAAGAAGTCACGTGTATTTGTAAACAGACTGCCTGCTTCACTGGGATTTCTGTTTATAAATTTTACCCTTGGGTAACTAGCAATAGACCTACCATGCTTTAGAAACACATCATTTTTTATCCTATTTTTAATTCAATATTCTGACATTTCCTGCCTTACCTACAATGTGTACAGACTGCCCTGAATTATTGTGCTTGGGATCAGCTAAGCCTTTTTCTCACTGACCAAAGTAAAATCACTTCAGATTTCATGAATTGACGTGTGTCTAATTAATCCACTTAACTGGGTTCTACCTTACTGATCTTCACTAACCTTTTGCCTGTGTTTCCCATAATGGATTTGCTTCTCTCTGCCTGTCTGTAACACAGATGCCAGGAAGAAGTCCTTCACTATCAGGTTCTAAAAGCCTGGTTGAGCTTGTGTGTTGATTTGGAATGTTTGCTTTGATTCACAAAATTCAATCTGTGTTTGGATTTTCAAGTGTTCCAGGTATGTAGCCAGACCATAGGCATCATACATTCAATAATCATTGCTAAGTTAGAGCCCAGAGGGTCATGGGGAGTGGGGTGGTGATGAGATCAGTGTCTTAAAGTGGGTAGATGGGACCAGGACACCTGTCCATCAGCTTGTCCTCTGTGTGACCTTGTGTAAGTCAACCAGTTTCTTTGCCCCTATGAAATGGAGAAAAAAATCATGTATTCTGCTCTAATTGAGATCACTTGCTAGAGTTTTCATCTTGACACAATGACAATATGTTTAGGGTCATGCTTGAGTATCAAATTAGCATTAAACTGGGTTTTTATTGCACACATTCTTTGAATAGTTAATTCATAATTAGTTAATTAATTAATTCATTCCCAAATAGTTAATTAATTCCAGCATAGCTCTAGCCAGAGCTGTGTCCTATCCAGAGACCCTCAGGTATATACTGAAACAGCTCATTTGAATCTCAATGGTATCTCTACTTAAGCATCATAGTGTGCATTAATGCTTACTGAGCCCAATAGTTCTTGAGCTCTATTGGCTGACATTCATCTTAGGGCATACATCATGACTTTGTGTGTCATCTCATTGAAAAGTCTCTAGTCTGTGAGGTTGGGATTCCAATTCTCCCTTCACAGGTGAGAAAATGCAAAAATGAAGAGTAGAAGATTTAAACAACTGCCCAGAGTCATATGGTTAAAAAAAAAAGTGGTTAAATCAATAGTTTTTTTGGGTTTGTTGTTGTTGTTTTACTCCACAATTAGCCTGACACACTTTAAGAAATGCATCTCTGGCTTAGCTCCATAATAATTGCAACCTCCTAATGTGAGCTTTTAGCAAGGTGGACATCAAAGTCAAAGGTTGCTTTAAAGACTATGATTTTACTATAGAATTCATCTGGAAAGGCGGTGAGGAAACTTGAAGCATATTCTTAATGGAGTCGTGGTGAGTGCTTATCACCCAGCAGAACCTTTAAAGATAATTGCTAAAGGGTAGGGCAGTGGATAAAGCAGACAAAAATCCTTACTTTCAGGCAGTATATTAACACATGTAGATACTCACATGTATGAATATTTTAAAGACTCTATTTTAATTTTACTTATGTATATATTGTGTAGTAGGGTGCATGTATGTATAAGTGCAGTGCCTAAAGAGGCCAGAAGAGGATGCTCCTTCCCTTGGAGCTAGAGTTACAGGTGATTGCGAGCTGTCTGTTACGGGGACTGGGAACTGAACTCTGGTCCTCTGCAAGAGCAGACTATGCTCTTCACTGCTGAAACAGCTCCCCATCCACGAGCTTATATTTTTGTATTTAGGACACAAAAAGAGTTGAGAAGTGGCTTAATGGTTAAGAGAACATAGTGCTTTGCAAGTATGGACTCTAGCACCTACATTGGGTGGGTCATAATCACCCTAATTCAAGCTCCAAGGTGATTCAATTCCTCTGGTTTTTGTAGGTGCTCATGCACACGCGCACGCACACACGCACACGCACACACACAATTTTTTTTTGAAAAAAATTTTTAAAGAGAGAAAACAAAGACAAATAACCCAGTGAAACAGACAAATAATATAGTAGATGGAAACTAGATAGAGAAATGAATCAGAGAGAAAAACCAGAAAGACAGTCAAGGGAGGAGGTTGGTGGTTACAGTTCTGAATAGTGTTACTGAGGGAGCTGAACTGAGCTGATGCTCTTCTTGTGCAGATGAGGATGAACAAGGGGGGGGGCGAGATGTAACCTAGTTGTCTTGTGGGGTCAGAACCATACAGCCTAAGGATTGGTGCACACGAGAATGTGTATGCTACATTAGGGAACGGCGACAGATTCTCTCTCCTACCTCTCATACTAGCATGATGCAAAGACACACGAGCACACAGACACCATTCAGCCTCCCTCCTGGAGCTGTCTTCCTAGCCTGCTTATAAAAATAAAAATAATCACACCGTAGAATTTATCTTCACCTGGAAGAGAGATATGTCCAGGGAATATAAATTTTAAAACTAATAAAGTAAATTTACAATGCAGGACAATTTTGTGCTGTATTTTCGAATGTGCCTGCCTTTGAAGGCTTCTGATGGGCACTGAGTTATTTCAGAAGAATTTGCTGAAGTGCATGGTGATTAATAAGAGTGATTTAATACAGTGCTTGGCAGCTCTTAGCTGGCTGAAAATATAAGGGGTTATTTTTATTATTCATAAAAATATGGAGTTTGTAAAACCGGCTGCAGTGTTTTGCTAGCCATAAATTTTGAGTGTACACTTAAATCCACGGCATTTATTCTTAATTTAAAGATGCCTTCGCCTTCATTGTGCTTATGCACAATGAAACTATTTCAGTTCTTTGCTTTTAATACATTATCTGTTTACCACAAGCAAGAATCCTTCCAGGACAAAGCAAGAATCCTTCCAGGACAACAGCCAAATGAAGGAAAACCAAGTACACCTCTCCTATGTTCATAAATCTCTATTGGGGATAAGCTGCAATAATCTTTCGAATTAGCAATGTGGCAATAAGTGTCAGGAATTCCAGATTAATTTTACTTCTGAGTCTCGGTGGAATAAGAAGGAAAGAGAATTGTTGTAGGGATATTTGTACAAAATTATTTATAATAAAAAGGCTACTCTATTAGCTACTCTTGTGTCACTGTGGCAAAAATACCTGTTATAAACAATAGAATAGAGGCAGGGCTGATTTGGGCTCATGGTTTCAGAGGCTTTTTTGGTTTATTGGTTGCTTGGTTCCACGTGTTTGTGAAGACTATCATGGCGGTTGGGAAGATGTCTTAGATAGCTGTTCGTATCACATTGGATGAGGAAGAGAGAGAGAGAGGGAGAGGGACATAAGAGCCAGCATATGGCCTTCAAAGTTCTAACCCCGTGATCTATTTTCTGCGGCTAATCCCTACCTCCTAAACACTCACAGGCCATCCTCCTGCAGCTGCGCTCACTAGCAGCACCAGCCAATGAGTGACAGCATCCAAAGCATGAACCCATCAGGGACATTTCTGACACAAACCATGACAACAGAAAACAAACTTAACGTGTCACGGTTTCCGTACGCAGTGGGAAAGGAATGCTCTTCCCAGAAAACGACCTTTGTATAGAATTTTAATAGCATAAGACACGCTTTTGTTTTAAGGGAAATAAAAACATTCATCTAAAAAAAAATGTATGGATAAATGTAGGCCTCAGCAATAAATGAAAAGCGGGTGGTAAAATGTCGGTAGGGACGCCCTCTGGGTTCAGGGCTTGGACTGTGGCATGGTATCTTACATGAAAGTATCGGTGACCTTAAACAAAGGTACCGCTCCCACCTTCTGCCACTTAAATTGCCTTAGCAACAGTTTACAATTGTTGACTTAACTATACACTGAAATTCTTTTATTTGTGCCTTGTCAACAAGGGATGACATCATGATGCCGATAATGAATCAACTTAACTACAGACCTGGAGAACATGACCACGAAGCAACCCTCACACTACAACCTAAAGAGGCCCCATTGTGCGACGTGTGTATCTCCACACCACCGAGGAGTAGAAGATCCATTTTTGAGACTTGACTCATCTCCAGGTTTTCTCACCTGACTTTCTGGGCTGTTTCAAATATGCCAAAGAGGATATCCACTTCAAAATGAAGCGTGCCTATCTTCTTGATCAGGCTGGCCATTGCAATATAAACTGGTGAAAATTCAAGAGGCGTGTGGAACACAACAGTCTGCCACATGCTTGAATTTGAAGGTTTATAACGAGCAAATACACCATGAGCTAAACTAGGTCATCCGCTTCTTTGTCTATCCAAAGAACTATACCCCATCTAAGACCACTGGTTCCAAAGTCTGTAAAAGGCCTGGCTGAGAAAAGGCTAGAAGCAACATAAGAGTCTCAACAATCGCTGGCAGCTCTTGGGCTGGGTTTGCTTCAACCTCCAAACACCTGACCTTATTGTGAGCATCCATTTAAGATCAGAGTGCCCCATTTACTGTCCTTTACTGAGGCCTCTGCTCCCACCACATGCTTCCAGAGAACAGAAAGTAGCCACAGGGAAACAGACATGCCATGCTTCCCTCATCCCTTGCCTCATTTTCGAGCATCTTTGCCCTTCTTTCTGCTACTCACGAGAACATGAAAGCTGCATTCTTGAGTTTCTGCCTCTGTTGAGTAAGCTTCCCTTTGCTCTATCTCAAGTTCAGTGTCTGGAGCAGCTCCCTGGCCACATGATTAGCAAGGATTTCTTCTTTGCCAACTTGTCCATCTTTACCATTTTCTGGAGCCAGTGACAGATATATGAGAGTCTCTGCCACCAGAAATAGAAGCCATAATCTAAGTTGCCCAGCCACAGCCGTGCAATAGACAGTAATTTATGTCTTTAACAATATTCACCACAGGCCTTCAGAAAGAGTACTATTGAGTTCTTATCTGACCAACTACAGAAATAGGAGTTTTGTTTCCTGTTATTGCAGTCCTCGTGGAGTTGGAGAAATGCTCCTGATTTCCTTCCATAAAGTTTTCTTTCTAAAACAATCAAGACTGTAGTAAACACTGACCCCAGGGAGAAAAAAAAAAAAAGAAAGGTTCGTTTAATGAATTTCCAGTAATGCCTGCGCTCTGAGCATTGTTTTCATCCAAAAGATATGAAAGTTTAAATAGGGATGTCACAGAGGCATTCCGTTTGCTTCAATCACTGATGCTGTCACCAGAGATTTCCCATAACCGTGGGCTGCTGTACCCAGAAGAAGCGGGTGGGCAGAACCTCAATGTCTGGCCTGCTTGCCCCAAGGTTTCAGTTTAGAAATGAGATAACAGAAACCTAACGTTCTGCACAACCCTTAGAAAGGACTGAAGAGCCCGAGGTTTGCCCCTGGTGTTTTTATTCTCACTAGCAATTCTGTTTTTTTCCCCAGAACTCAGTCTGAGATTCCTCTTTTAGGCTCTTAAACCTAAAAGTATTATGTCATCCCGACCTAGCAACCCAAGTCCTCTTTTGGTTTCAGGCTTCTGTCTCCCGTGGCCTTCTGGTAGAGGTGGAAGGGCGCTGTGATCCTGCTTCATTCAAGTCTGTAAAGCAGCTGCAAAGTTGATTCATGAACCTGTGTTTGGAGATTTATCCACCTCTATAGCCTTCCTCTCCTCTTCCTGGATTTAATGTTGAGATCTTTATTTCCCTTCTCCTTCCTCTTCTATTCCCCTCTGTTCTTTAGTTCTTTTAGTTCCTTCTATACTGGGGATAGAACTCAAGGCCTTGATACCATTGTACTGCCTTCAGTGCTTAGAGTTTTGAGACAGGGGCTCCCTGAGTCTCCTTCCTCAGCCTTCTGAGAGCTGGAATCATGTGTAACCATGCCTGGTTATACTGAGATTTTTCTTGGTTGTTGCAGTGAAGCCCTGCCGGTCGGCATTACATAATTTCCAATTTCCCTAAAGCCATTCTTTGTCCTTAGCCACGGTTTCCCTGTTTCTTTCCTCTCTTATTTTTCTTATTAAATCCCTTACAGCCTCACCAATGTGCCTTTATCCCAGTATAACTATGCTTTATTATCTAACACTGGTTCATGTGTATCATTAACACAGACGAAGTCACAGGGAAATGTTGAGGACAACAGCCACTCCGCTGGGAGGAAGACCTCATCCATTTCTTCTTCCCTTCGACACTTATTACAACATGAAACATAACTGCCATTGTAAACATTATAATGTTCACATCGGACTTAGTTTCTCCTGTCCACCGGTCTGACATTCTGGAGTCAATCAAGTCTGTCTTGTCCCTGATAACCTGACCCCGTCATCTCCAGGAACCTGAGACCTGAACCTCCTTTTATAGAGGATTAACACATGGTTTGATAATTAGCCTAATAAATTTAATGTGTCTGGAGTGGAGTTTCAAAACCTGAATGAGCAGACTGGGATCTGTCATTAACCTTGACACCATTAGCCTCGATGACCTCCTTAAAGGATTTGGTTGAAGGGGAAAGGGATACCCTTAGTGGTCCATGATGGCCTTATCATACTTCTGCCTCTATTTCCTGAGCCTTAAGATTACTGGCAATGGTGTCCAGTTTGGGGCACTATGATATGATGTCTAGAAATGTATGCAGATACATGGTGATCTGGAATGCAGGCAGTCCCCGGCCACAAGTTAGATACACCTGGTACAGGATCGCACTGCCATCCCTGGTTTTTACACCACCGTCTCACTTAAATTGGACTTCTTCCTATTGCTGGTGGCCGCTTCTGCCCACCGACTAGTCACTTAGGCTCACTCAGAGATGTTCTTCTCTAGAGTTTGAACCATCCTTTCCTCGCATTCGGATACCCACTGAGTCTTGATTTGTGAACATTCTAATTTAAAGCTGCAATGTGCTTCCAGAGTGACAGTAGCCAAATCTCTTTGTCTCTTGAGCTTTAGTCTCCTACTATTAAAAGAAATGGTGATGTCGAATGACAAAAGGGTCTTATCACATGTGGTTCTATTGTGTAACTCCTACCAGAATCTAGTGCCTGGCCCCAAGGCTGCATCTTATTAATCATAGAAAACTTGCTTATTTTTAGGGCGTGAGGTTGTGGTGGCATAAAAATGGCCTCAAAATTTCCGTTGTTAAACTCCGTTGGCACAGTTGCAGTTCCCAGATGGTGGTCTTTTCCCTTAGTGTGACAGTGACCCCATTGCATGGCTTTTGGTCTTTTAAACCTTTAAACCAGTGTTGGTGCCATTAAATAGTAGTTGTTTTCTGTGTATTAGTCAGTTCCTTAGTGAAACTCTCCTTCCTCAATTGTCAAGCATACTTTCCAGTCCAAGCGATTTAGGGCACCCCGGAGCTCATCTTTCTCTACCCTACGACCGGTCTTTGGAATGGGCGAGGCTCATTCTTGCTGGCCAGAGACACTGATTTAGGGATGGCTGTGTGATTCAGTCCAGGCTGTTCAGAGCCCTCTCTTGTGTCCTGTACAGCTATAGTAGGTGATGGCACCTCGTTTTCTATGCCACAAGTTGTAAGAGTGACATAGGCTCAGAGTTGCTGCTTCCTGTCTGTGAATACAAGAGTGGAAGCAAGTGTATACTACCAAGGAAAACGCTCAAATCACACACTCCAGTCTTCATTGTTTAGATTTAAGCTGGACTGAGTTAGGTTTCAATCATTTCTAACCAAATCTTAAGCAATCATTGGTATTTGTTGCTTTAGGAATGTTTACCTGAGAAAATTCTAGATCAGCCTGCTTCTAACTTGCCCCTTAGAACTCTTATCAGGAGAGAGACTGGGGACCAGAGACAGAGAACAGTTTCTTTCCAGGGATGGGTTCTGCATCCTGTCTGTGGGAATCCAGAAGGAAGCAGGCCAGTGTTCCGAGAACACGCTGAAACATGGCTGTGTGTAAAATCCATGACAAAGGCAATGAATAGTTTATCTGTTTTCTTCAGCTCCTCCAGAACAATTTGAATTTCACCGAGTTTCTCAATGCTCAGAAAGCATCAAATAAATCCTCAACTGAGGAGTTCCAGTATAGCTCATTGGAAACTTCCTCAGAAGGCCAAGGGGCCATCTTGTGAGAGAAAGCCTCACGTTCATAGAGCTGACTCAAAAGTTCCTTTCCTCCGAACAGCACTCCTTTTAAATATAAAAATATTTTTAAATGTGTGTGCATTTTTAATTGCTCACTGGCACTTGCAGGCAAGCATGTCTGTTTATGTGCATGTGAATGCAGATGTCCACTGGGGCTAGAGACATCAGAAACCCCTAGAGCTGGAGTGACAGGTCACTGTGACCTGCCTGCTGTGGGTTCTGGGACTCAAACTCAGGTCCTCTGCAAGAGTAGGATATGCTCTTAACTGCTGAGCCATCGCTCCAGCCCTCAACAGTCAGACTTTATAAGTGGAGAGGAGGGCACCGGGGCACCAAGCGTTTATATGGTAGACAATTGGAAAGCATTGTTGCTGCCCAGTTAAAAATATCCAGAAGAATCTTCATTGGCTGCCTCATCCTTGTTAGTGGGAAAACCGTCTTAACCACAGTAAAATTTATTCCTGCACGAAGGATATTTCGAGTGCTTTATTCAAGATCAGAAGTATAAAACAAGCAAACAAATATCACCAGGGAAGGGATGAATCACATGACCTGACAATCAGGATTGTTTGTTTGTTTCGGTTTGGTTTGGTTTTTCTTGGTATCAACTCACAGCACATGGGAATTTTCAGTGATTGGCAGATGACATGGCTCACGCGGGATAGAAGCAAAACTGTTGGCTCATGGGTGCGATGGGAAAAATTGTGTTGATTTTTTTTAAAAAGGTTTGTGGCTAGCTCAGTAATAAGAACACTCTCACTAGGGTGTGGGAAGAGTCACAATGTTTACATCGAAAGCGGTAACACAAGCACATAAGTGAAACGAAACTTCTAAACAAAAGTCTGGAAATCTATCTCTAAAGAGAATTCACATTCTGCTCGGCCCTATAGGGGAACTTGGCCTCGTACCTAACGTGATCTAGGATGTGGCAACAACAGGCTGAGAAGAAAAGGAGAACTACAGAGCCCTTAACAGTACTGAAAAAAGAGGGGTTTTCAGTACTAGTTGGAGATCTGTTGTGGGTTCTGAAAGGAAAGCACAGTCCTCGACATACCCCTTCGTACACCTGACTGCTAGACATGCCTGTCTGCAGTAGTCATAAACTGGAAGTTGTGTCCTCGATTAGATTTGGCACAGGTGTGTTTTTCCTTGGCTCTCCCAAGGCCACCTTTGGCCTCAATCACATCTGCAGCAAATGGTATCCAGGTTACACAGCCTCGGAAATCCAAACTTCCAAAGTGAAAGCCCAATTCTAGTATATGCTTACTTCTGTTTCACAGGCCTTTTACCACCACAGACAATGTCTCAGAGTTAGCTGTTTAGCCAGTCTTCTAGACCATTTTCATGAGGCTTGAAAACAGTTCGCAGATTGTCTGCTGTAACTCCTAGAAGAGAACGACCATGGCGTGAATGTAGTCAGACCCCGTGACACGTTCATCAAAATTGGCCTTTCATTGTGCTTATTAAAACTCTAAGAATCTGACCAATACCTATCCCTTTCATAACAAGTCAAAATCACCATGCAAACCAAGAATTTGTAGAAATGAGCATGAGCGAATATTATCGATATAAAGAATGGATTCTCTTTAGATACTCAAATACCTAGATATAGAATTACAACGTTTATGTAAAGTTGAAAAGTATTTTTCCTTTAACCTTAGATAATGTTTCTAAATCTTCCCAAGCTAATATTAAGGTTCTGGCTATAATGACATCTCAAGGCAAATAAAACCTAGCACAGCAGCTAGAAAACAATCAAGAGAGATTCCGAAAGTCTTAAGTTTGTCTGAAGATGATGGACAGATTTGGGTGTAGTTTCTGTATATGTGCAAATGCTGTCATTGTCTTTATCTGTATCATACATCTTCCTGGTATTACACTGTTGTGGATTCGAACCTGCTTCTGTTACCTGTGGCTGAATGAGAAATGGGTATAAGAAAAATAACCTTATTTAGTAAGGTCTCACAAAGAAGATTTCTGATATTATGGCCCATGGTAAAGCTTGTTTTCAGATTTTACGTCCTCTTCTTACCTGCTTAAAGAAGATTACAGACCCATTTAGGCCAGAAATAGGTAGTGGAATTTGATGTTTAAATAATTAGGTACGGTATCCAAACTCAGAATAGATGAATCTTTGCAAGTAAATGAGCCACCCATTCAAGTCTGTGAAAGACTGGGTCTCCTGACATCACCAGCAGCCTCCGTGGTCCTCTGAGTGCATAGAGAACCAATTGGCTTCTTTGTGGAATATTTTCACAGTTACAAAAATTGATAATGTATCACCATCAGGTCTAATTATGTTTCCTGTCCTAGGAGGAAAGGTCTTCCCCTTGTTCTTATTAAATTTGAAAAATAAACAATCATGGCAGTATCTCAGTAGGCTCCACGAGTTTATTTTATGCTACAAGAATGTGAAATAATTGGGCAATAAGTCACGGGGGCAGCGGAGGGGAGAACAGCTTGTTTCGCTGAATAAATTAGCTTTGGCTAGGCTTGCTGAAGAGGTGGTTATGGACAGGTAGATAGCTTGTCCATGACCTTAGACTTAATGGGGAAATAACAATTTTCCCAAGTTGTAGCAATGAACTGACTGTAAATGGCTTGAGAGGAACTGCTTCGAAGAAAATACACAAAGGTTTCAATTTCCCATCCATGTGCTTTTGGACAAAGGAAAAGGAAACATATTTTAGAGATAAGCTACTGTCAGAACACTGAAGGAGCTTAAAGGCAAATATGTCAGTATTGGAATGGGGTATCCATGTCCTTGAAACCTGCACCTTTTTACAGTCTAAGGAAATGCTTTTATTTGACTGATACTGAGCACCCAAATGCATGAATATGAACAAGGAAAACTTCTCACTCCTCTTCAAAAGCTAAAAACATTTTCTCTCTAAGATATGCAGCCCGAGTCACTAAGTAACCATCAAGGGGCAAGCTTGAAAAAATTACCACTGAATCTTTCAAGGTGACTCACCATGATGGGAGTTAATTACTGTTATTACTTGTAATTAGTATTTTAAGTCTGCAGTTACAGGGGCTTCCAGAACTTTCTAATGTTGACAGCACCTGTCAGAGAGACATAAAGGGGAAGAACATGTTTCTAAGACACCAGAGGCTTTTGCAGCATGCCCGAGGTCAAAAGTCACTGAGAAAACCAGAAGTGTACCCAGAACACATCACTCCGAGATGTGTCCCGTTCTTAAAAAAAAAAAAGTAAACTTAACCACAGAAGGGTGAGGCCCACAAATAAAAGCAAAGTTGCAGACTACTAGCCTGGAGTGAGAGGCAGCGTCTGTCTGACTCCAGTTTTCCAAACTGGAAAGTTGAATGACTGCTCTAAGAGAGCCCCATCCAGGGAAGGTAGAGCTCACCTAGCATCCCAGAACTGGGAGGATCGCACCAAGGTCATCTTCCTCAGTTATACAGCAAGTCTGAGAGTGGCCTGGGCTGCATGAGTCCCTATAAACAAACAATCAAGAAAAGTAAATGATGCTACAGCAGAACGATGAAGAAGAGCCCCACATGGAATGCCATGGCTGCAGGATCAGCTTCCTAAATTCAGTCAAAGCCATGGACGAAACACTGGAGAAGCCTGAGCTAGCCTTTCTTCTGCCTATCATTAGCAGTCAATGTTTTTCCATGATGCCTATTGATCATAGCCACAATGGTTATTGATGATTCTTGATCATCAACCACAGACATCATCACTTCTCTAGTATAACACCACCTTCTGCTTTCATATCTGAAGTTCTGGACTTCCAATCAAGTTTTCTTATGGTAAAGCTATTGTCATTTGGAGCATTTTATAGTCTATGAGACTTGTAACAAAAGAAATCTGAAATGGTCTCGCCTCTCATGGCATGAGGGTAAAGCGGGGGGACAGACCAAACTCACAACAAGGCTGAAGCACTGGCGGTCTTCCTCTCAGTATAGGAAAAGCATCGGAAAAACAAGCGGCATAGCCCGGCGTGAGTGAAGAACGAAGATACAAAAAGAGCAGCAACGAAACAACAGCAGCGACAGCTGCCCATGAGTGTCTGGACCCGAGAAAGTGGCATCCGGATAACCTTACTTTACTTACGTTTGCAGAGAATGCTCAGACGTCCGTACAGCTTTCCTGAGATCTTCTGGGGCAGTGAACTGTCTTCCTTGATCAGAGGTAATACACTGGGTGTGAGCAGGCTCGCTGACAGGTTCCCGCCTTGAGTTCTCTCAGCGATGGACTGTGGCCTGAGTTTGTAAGCTGAATAAATAAATAAATAAAGCTCACCCTCTCCTAAGCTGCTTTTGTTCAGGGTGGTTTGCCACGGCAACAGAAATCAAACTGGAGCAAGTGGTTTGTAGAATCACTGTTTTCTTGAGTGGAGTTTGGAAATAATGAGTAAGAAAAAAGTCAAAGAGAAAAGCAAAAGCACACGCACATTTCAGTGATGAAGTATCTCTAACTGCAGCACACACACACACACACACACACACACACACACACACCTGAATATCCACACACACCAGTAACTGTCTATTGCTAGAAAAATCTGCATTGGATCAATAATTTTAAGAGAGCCCACATGCCCGGTGTAGCATTTGCATCACAGACTCTTGCCGTAGTATGGGGTCTCACATTTGCCTAATGGCCCGCTCAGCTTCTCTGCCTGCAAAGGAAACTGAATACCCATCTTCTTGATCATTAATTTAGACTGGTGTCTCTCCAACTAAAATCAATACATTAAAAGGACATTTTTACCTGTCTTCATTCCTATTTCTCTTATAATAAAATGTATTTTGCAAAGGTCTACTTCAATGGGATTTTACATGCTTACTAGATTTATGAATAGCCTCAATTCAAATGAGAATTTGTGCCTGAGAGAAGAGGCACTGAAGAGGCGGATGCAGGAGGGTCATGAGTTCAAGTCCAACCTGGGATATATGATAAGACTCTCTTTCAAAAACTCCAAACAAATAAGGAGAGAGATCTCTCTGTTGTAGAAGTTTATTTTTGATTATGTACAAAATAATTGTTGTTACAATCCTGTTGTGTACAAAATAATAATTGTTCTGTACACTATTGGGAAAAGGGCTGCCTAGGTTAGCATTTTGTATGGTCTGCAGGTGATAGATTTATGTGGAGGATGTTTAATTGCACATGGTCTGCACCTGCTATCAGTAGAACTCACCTGAAGAGTTTTGAATCAATGAGAACACCTGAGTTCAGATGCTCTGGGTTCCACTGTCCAGTCTGGTCAGGATGGTGGTTTTCTCTGCCAAGGTCTGGCAATGCTTCCACCTATGAAAATGTCATGGTGTCTTCCATGCTGAGCCACCACAGCAGCATACAACTACATCTCTTAATTTTGTTAAGATTATCCTTATATATTAGCATTCATAAAATACTAACTAGCAACAGAATCATAGCATGATGTGAATTAAGGTGATGTTTCAAACTACAATTTATGTTACAATGTAAATTGGAGTCATTTATTGCATTTTGTCTATGTAATTTGACATGAACGTTGTATTGGTTACTCTCTCATTGATGTAACAAGAGCAACTTGAGACAGGAAGGATTTACTTTTGCTTGTGATTTGAGGGTACAGTCCATCATTGAGGGAAAGGCCCCATGAGGAGGCCATGGCTCACATTGCATCTTCGTAGACAAGCAGAAAGATGCATCCAGTCCTTCCCTGGCTTTCCTCTTTTGTTTTAGTCTGGGACCCCAGTTTATGGGATGGTGATACCCACATGCAGGGTGGGTCTTTCCTTCTCAGCTGAATGGCTCTGCTATCCTTGCAGGCATTCCAAAAGCTGGGTCTCCTAGCAACTTGACAAGAAAGATTAACTCCCATTCATGGAGTAAGCATGTATGTTTTAGAAGAGTCTCTATAGAGAGCTCAT
Organism: Cricetomys ansorgei; assembly: GCA_026225945.1. Taxonomy (NCBI): domain Eukaryota; kingdom Metazoa; phylum Chordata; class Mammalia; order Rodentia; family Nesomyidae; genus Cricetomys; species Cricetomys ansorgei. Next base: position 7,851,591 of record JAMJFZ010001089.1, on the reverse strand, counting down.
GTTCTGTGTATTTGATAAGTAGATTTCCTTTATTTGAAATAATACTTTAAGTGCTTTTATGGCAAATAGCTTTTGAAGATAGACATGTAGTTTCCTTCATGAAAGATTCTATTTCCCTAAGCTCATGGTTCATTTTCTGTAGTAAAGTCTACTGTTCATGCTGACTCTCTTTGCATCACAGACCCAGAACCAGCTATAAGATGTCAACACCCTTATGGAGTTATGATCTGAATGCCAGAGCTTCTTGTCTCTGACAAGAGCCTCATGTCTGCTGCCAACATCCGTGAAACCGTGGCAGACTCATTCCCCAGCTTGCTCTTAGAGTAAAACATTATGCCATCCCTCATTAGTCTTTTAATTTAATTGTATTAATTATTGTTGTGTTTGTGTAGGACCTGTGTGAGATAGGGGGTCTGTGCCATGTCATGACACATGTGTGTAGTTAGAAGACAATTCTCTGTTCTCTCCTTCCACAGTGTGCTCCTGGCATCAAACATGGGTCTTCCCGATTCACAACAAGTGCTTTATGCACAGAGCCTTTGGCCAGATCCCTTTCCTCAGTGTTTCCAGAACATTCAATACGTAAAATAGTTTCATTTGAATAGGTAGACTTTGTAATAAAACAAGTATAACATATTTCTTCTTAGGTCTCATTTATCGACAAACATCACTATTTTCTTTTAAATCATATATCAAAAAAGAATGAATATAATACTCTAACCACTGACTTCTCATCACCAAAGCTCACTAATGAAATGTCCCTAAAACAAGGGCCTACATGACCGAAGAAAGTTCTTTCTTGGGTATTGGCTTTAATCTCGTGATGCATTTTCCAAAAGCAAGTGACATTTCAGTTCAAGGCAGTGCCACAGATTCTCAAGGATGTGGCGACTCCAGGTGTCAATATTCTCCCAGGTTTCGGGACATTGTATTCACAGAATAAGTTTGATTTGGTTAGAATGTCAGATGATAAGAGAAATAAAATGTAGAGGTTGAAGGGCTTATTGAGACAGGTGAGGATCTTTCTTCACTCGGAGATCTCTCAATAGCATGGCTGGTGGTGGGGGGGAGCTACGTTCTTATACACAGCTGTTGATAATTAACACTGGCAAGTCTTAACCGAGTTTCCCCTTCAGGACCTGCCTGCATCCCTCAACAATTCCCCACACAGCCTTTACCTTATGTGGTTAGTAAAGAGAGTGGCCATAATCAGCAGACGGTATGTGATCACTTGGAAATCTCTCCTGCAAGTAAGTGTGCTCCTTCACAGAAGAGCCATATCCCACTTAGAGCTGATATTACTTAACCACCATTAGAATGTTTGCCTTTGTTCCTATTCGTTTTCACCCAGGGGCTTAACAACCCTGCCTAACTCATTTTAGTAACTGAAACCTTCCAACGAGGACAAAGAGAAGAGAGATGGAAAATGACGTTCTCATTATCCACCTTGCTTGTTCAGGACTTACCCAGATCCGGAGCCTCTCCTCTCTCCACCCAGTCTACCTCTTGTGTGACTAGCCATGTCCTGAAAAGATCTACCTCACTGGTATTTTCTTCAAATGTGTTGGAGGGACTCCAACAGTCAGCTCAGGGGCATCATCTCCGACATGTGGGTACAAAGAAGCCGCCACTGAGTAATGAGGTGAAATTTACCAGCTCACTGCACTGAGTTGCACAACCAGAGCCTCGCCCTGCCACCCTAAATCTCTCCCAGTTATTTCTGGAATCGCCTTACTGGGTCTCACATGTGTGATCCGGAGTCCTCCACGCTCATCCTACACAACATCCACTGCTGCTCATTACCTACGGGTGCCTTGGTCCCAACCACTGAGGCCAACCGCCCCATTGCAGACCTGCAGGTGCCCAGATGTACTGTGTGAGCCCTACTTGTAAGTATAGAGGGCGGTCCTTTCTCCACACCTGTTACGGCTGTTTACTGTCATCGAGGCTTTAGAGAAGCTGCACATCTGCCTCTAAATGTCCCCTTATTCCTCTTTTCATCTCCAGTTCTCTTGACAGAGCTGAGCTGTTCCTAGTGAATGGACCAGTGCCTGAGAGACAGGCACGTGTTACCTCTTGGAACTCCAAATCTTCTCAAGCAGCGTCTTCCTCAAAAGCCCTCCACTGGCTTGCAGAGTGGCATACAGATAGGCCTGGAGACTATTTGGCCGTTAGCGTTTCATCATCCTCATGTGGATCACTTAACACCAGTCTTCTTGCAAAAGCCAAGAGAGCACCTTACTTTCTGTCTCTTATCACAATTAGAGCTGAGAAATCACACAGCATAGGAGAACAAGCTGATGATAGCTGTTGGCTTGTGGTGTATAATAACACGTTTTCCCTGCTGTATTCAATCAGGGAGTGAAGGTTGAACTAGGATTCAATGCACCCTGGGAACAATAAATGAGCAGGAGCATCTGTGGGACATTTAATGATTTCTAGAGAACAGAGAGAACTTGAATTTATTAGTATATCATCAAGAACCTCCTAGCCAGCGACATGGGGACCATGCTGTTTCCTGGCTTAGAAAATCATGACCAGTGTTTGTCCCCAAACCCAAGTCACCTGGCTTCCGCATCCCAGCACCGGGTAAGCCACCCTAGTATTTTGCTACCTGTCATGATTGGGCAAGCATTCATCCAACTGCCCTATCTCCATCAAAAACGTGTTTCCAATGGGTCTTCAGCAAGGTACACAGGCCAAAGGGGAACTTAGGAAGGAGGATAGCCTGGCTTCAACTGCTTAAGGACTTCTGAATTCAGCTAACAGCGAGTGACCCAGGGGTTGCTACAGCAACCACCAAATACTCTTTCCACATCATCTGCTCCATGTCAGTTGGAGGGAGGCAGACAGGCAGCTCGGAGAACAAACTCATCTCACTTCCTTGACGTTAAAGCTTTCTCCTCATGCAAGGAAACAGAAAGCTTAGGAGGAAAGTTAAGAATCTCTGCTAGGAATCACTTGGAAATAGGAATGAGAAGAGAAACTGGAAAAGCCAAGTTTACTGAAAAGTTTTTTCTTATCAACTTAACACAAACTAGAGTCATCTGTGAAGACGGAACTTTAATTGGGAGTTTTCCTCCATTGCCTTGGCCTGTGGCATGTCTATGGGCATTTTTTTTGTTGCTAATTGAGGAGGGTCCAGCCTAGTATGGGTGATGCCATCTCCGGGCAGGTGGTCCTGGGTTGTGTAAGAATGTTGGTTGAGCTTGAGCCAGTAAGCGGCATTCCTCTGTGGATTCTACTGTAACTCCTGCCTGAGTTCTGTCCTGTTTCCTTCAGTGATGGAACAGAAGAAACCTTCTGCCCTCCTCTGCTTCTTTTTGGTCAGCATTTTATCACTGGGACAGAGCAAACTAGAACTCTGAGCTTGGGGAACATGTGTTTATGGGTTCATAGGAATAAAAACAGTTGTTGTGAGCGGATTGGGGTAGGACAGTTTGGACTGTTTAGAAGAGTACTCTGATGGTCCTATGTAAATGCAATAAAGAGAAGATTAGAATAAGGTTCAAAGGCACATCTTGAGCCCCCATCTGAGTATATGGTCAGGAAGCTAGATTTCCTGATAGACGTGCAAAGAAAATCAGAAAATGCAGGTCCATGCTGAAAGGATTAGTGGACTTGTCTATTCCAGCCATTTGGTTTCATCCCCCACAGTGGCAATACCTAAGAATCTGGTCTGTTTAAAAAATCTTTAAGAACTCGCGCTATAGAAATGTTGAGCGTTAAGCTATAGGGACAGCTGTCTTGTGGCATTTAACAAACTAGGACAAATGCTCTTTTTTTAAGTTTCATGTTAAGCAGACGTACTATTTACCCATCCCACTAGACAACACACGGACTAGAAGAAGTGCCCACTCATCGAAGGGCCATTGCATCGTCCTCAGCTTCTACCCCTTGGCAATCCCATCGGACCACTTAGCTGTCACCAGGTCCTTTCCATAGAGGGCCGGCTCACAAGTCACCTCTGTGGATGTTTTTGAAAGGATGGTATTGTACAAAGTCTGGGCTTCTGTGATGTCCCTGTTTTCTTTGTTGTGACAAAAGTAAGCGAGCAAAACAACTTAAGGAAGTCTTCACTTTAGCCGAGTTAGAAGGCACACAGTTCATCATGGCAGGCAAATCACAGCAGCACACCTGTGAGGCTGCCCGTTGCATCTTCAGACACAAAGTAGAGAGAGAAGACTGCTGGTGCTAAGCTCACCTTCTCCATTTTATGTAGCCTGGAACCCAGCTATATTCGGGGTAGATCTTCCCTCCTCAGTTCACTTAAGTCTTTCTGGAAACACCTTCATAGATGTACCCAGACACGTGTTTTTCACGGTGATTCTAAATTCAGTCAAGCTGACAAAGATGGCTGCAGATGCTGAAGGGTTCCAATGAACACATCCTCCAAAGAAGGTGCTGAGGACTGCTGTGACATTGCTCATCTCAGTTCATCTGGTGTGATATGCATCAACTTTCCTATGACCTCAGGCAGCTGAAGCACCCAACATAGGCTGCAAAGTTCAGTGAGTCCTTCAATCAGCAGTAAGCCACAGACCACACCCAACCTATCCAGCATCATCACCAATGGAAAGGATACCATCATGGGCAGCATGGCTGAAGGCTTTGGGCCTTTTTTATTGTGGATGATCAGCAAATAAAGTGTTGTGAGGTGCTAAGTGCTGTTGAGAAATGTAACAAAGCTGGATGATAAAAGATGCTGGGGAAATCCGTTTTTCAAAGTGGTACCTAGTGGAGGCCTCGCTGAGAGGGTGTCTGACAAACCACAGCTTTCCAGAGGTCGGCAAGCACACTAAGTGTGCGTGCGAGGGGCGAGAAGGAACAATGAGGCAGCAGAGAGAAGGAATGAGGCAAGAGGGAGCCTGGCTGGCTCGGAAATAGCTGGAGGCTTTGAGAAAAGGGACTGGATAGGATCTGGAAGGACTAACTAGGGTGAGAAGTAGGAAAGGCATTGCATGATACCTCCTACAGACCATCAGATTGACTGCCAGGGCTCACAGCAAGTGAAACATGAACTCTGTTAATGTTACCCAGCAATACTAAACATGGATGGAGCTTGGGTTCTATGCTCTGCTTATATTCTCCAATTTTGCCCTCCCAGAGACTTAGCAGTTAGAGGGCAGTATTGGCCAAGCCCTCCCTTCTCACTAGCCTCAAATCCAGCAGGACAGTATCTCCTCCCACAGACCAGCAGTGGAGAAGAGGCTGCTTTGTCATTCTCCATGTCTCAGAGAGTTGTGGCCTGGCACTGTCTTGAGAGGGAATGTATCGTCTAAAACTGAGATACCCTGGGGGCCTGAGAACAAGAAACAATCACAAGTCATGAAGCCTGGAGTCCACAGACCAGGGCCCTGGGTGGGAGGCAGTCTTCCATGAGAGGGCATGCTAGGAATTTCAGAAAGCAGGACTTTCTGGCTGCGAAGGGGTTGGTGGTCAGCTGCCTTGCTCTCAGTGGCAAAACAACAACCACAGTGGGCTCCTCCGCATCCAAGCATACTTCAGAAATACCCCTTGGTTTAGGTAGCCACCCAAAGATGCACTAACTGGGGAGTCCCCGGAAAGAGGGAAGATTGGCCTGGACACAAGCTGAAAGTGGTGACAGGTGTGTCCTGGTACCCAAAGATGGCCTGCGCATAAAGCATCTGTGGCATTGATGAGCAACTGACCCCCAGCCGGCTCAGGCTCAGAACCAGAACTCCGACTTCAGCTGACCGCCTTTCTTCCAAGCAGGGGAAAGTCAGCAGCTGCTGAAGAAGCTACTCTGACACATTTTTGTCTGTTTGGGCTTAAAAAGAAATGTTTTTCCTTATTTTTTCTTTTATCTCTTATGTTTCCCTCCTCCCCCAACACCATTTACTATATTCTTACCATTAATTTTTTTTTTATTATTTATAAAATCAGCTTGTGGGTTTTCATTCTTCTTCTTAGATCTATTCAATGGGTACACTTTTATTGCACAATTTTCTATTGTATACGTTTTTCATTTTACACTTTTTAATTCAATTTTAGTTTAATGACATATTTTTAAAAAAATCTCCTACTCTATTATAGCTTTAGTTCTGTTGTTGTAATAACACATTTGGGCTTTTAGCAGCATAGGGGAGAACAGGGATTATTTCTTACACTTCCAGGCATTGACCATTGATCAAGGCAGGAATCTCAAGGCAGGAACCTGAAGGCAGGAACCATGGAGAAACAAACCTGCTGGTTCATACTCTGGCCCACCCACAGGCTCCAGCCCAGCTAGTGTGTTAGTTAGAGTTTCCATTACTGTGATAAACACGATGGCCAAAGGCAACTCGGAAAGAAAAAGGTTTATTTCAGTTTATAACTCTCAGGTCACAGTACCACTGAGGGAAGTCAAGGCAGGAACTGAAGCAGAGTCATGGAGGAACTCTGTTCACTGGCTTACATCCCATGGCTTGTGCAACCTGCTTTCTTAGAGCACTCAGGATTGCCACTCCAGGTGTGGCACTGCCACACACACACTGATGTGGGTCTTTCCCACATCAATCAGTCAAGAAAATGCTCCAAGCCTTGCCCATAGGCCAGTCTGGTGAGAATATTTTCTCAGTGAAGGGTCCCTATTCCCATATGACTCTAGCTTGTGTCAAGTTGACATAAAACTAACCAACACCGCTAGCTTTCTTGTACAGCCCTGGGCCACCTGTCTAGGGATGTTGTGGTCCTGGCTCTCCTACAGACCAATCTGATCTAGGAAATGCCTCCATTCTCAGGTGACTCTGACCTGTGTCAAAATGGCAATTAAATTTAATCAGATATCCTCCACTCTCCCAGCTTTCCTAACGTTATTCCCTGGCCTTATAACACTTTTTCTTAAAACTGGATTCTTCTTTTACTCATTTTCTTGCCTCCTCTCTTTTCATTTATTTCAGTTATCACTTTACTCTAAGTGATTTCTAACCACAGAGATGAATCTACGTCATCTTTGCCATTTTATTGTCTATGTTCATTTAAGGCCTACTGACTGGCTTTAATTGATTTATAGTGTACTTCCATATCTAGTTTGGTTTGGTGCTGTCACTATTAAAATTGGTTTATTTTCCATTTTCTGAGTGGTAGTGGGATCGAGCCCCCAGGAAGCACTGTTCACTAAGAAACTCCCAAATGATTCAGAGGAGATGTCCTTCCCAACAGACACACAGATCTCAGCACAGAGCGGCACAGAAGAACTATCCACCCAGGGCTCTTGGAGTACAGCAGGTCTCGATTTCAGAGCTGTCTGCACCATTCGGCCCCAGTCCCATTGACATTCTCCCTATGCCAGCCTACCTTGCCCCATGGCACCATGACCACTACCACCACCTTCAAAGGTGTGTACCCCGACAGCAGGAACTGCTCCTGGGTTTTGCAGCCTCCAAGTGGTGGGTCCCATTTTTCGTCAGGTTTTGATGAGCCCACAGAACAGCCTGTGAGGAATAATAAAACGGCTTCTAACATCTTTGGGATACCTGAAGAAAATCCCCCATCTTGGGCCAAGTTAGCAGGTGCCAAGTCTAATTGTGGCGGGGAAGATTCAGAGATACCTAGAACACAGAGAAGAAGTTCCTTTGAAGCAAGATCTGGAGACTTCTTAGACCTTAAGGGAAAAGGTGATATGTATAAAAATGTGGACACAGACTTCCAAGCCAACGTGGGGCAGATGGAAGAGAAGCTCCTGCCTGCTGCTCCTGTGCCCAGCCTAGTGGCTCCTGCCCCAGCCCCAGTGCCATCCAGAACCCCTCCCCGCCTCCCCCATGACAAGTCCAACCTGGTCTTGGGTTAGCTTCTTCTGTTGGAACTCTATCCTTCTGTTTGTTTGTTTTTTTTCAATGCTTGTGTACTGCACTGTACATCCTTTGGATGTATTTCATAACAAGAGAAGTGATTTAAAAAAAAAAAGAAAAAGAAAAAAGAAAAACTATCCATGACAAAGAAGGGCAGCATGACCCACCCAAAAGAGCAGAACTCCCCAACTGCTGAGTCCAAAGATGCTGAAAAGAGGAACAAGCTGAATGAAGAATTTAAACCGTACTTACAAGATTACGACTTGCAAGATGGCTCAGTGGATAAAATACTTGCTGCCAAGCCTAATAACAAATAAATAAGATAAGATAAAAATAAAAATAAAGTCTTTTTAACTGTAGCTAGAAGGAAAAAGTAGGGAGTTTGCTTCAATATATAGACGTGGATAAGAACATTCTCAATAAGACTGGTAACTCAGGAGATAAGAACAGCAACTCACAAATGCGATGCCACAGAAATAAATGTTTCTGGACGGCAACGGAAAGCATCATTCCAAAGAAAAGGCAACACATGGGAGAGGAGAAAATCTTTGTCAACACTTCTCATGAAATATTAGTGTACAAAACAAAACAGAAACACCAAAAACAAAAAGCAAAACAAAACAAAACCCTAAACACACTCAGCCTCTTCGCAGGTGGTTGTAAACTTGTGCAAGCACAATGAGAATCAGTACAGAGGTCCTTGAAAACATTCAAACATTAAAAAGAGACCAAGGAATTTACCCAAAGGCCTCAAAGTCCCCATACCACCCAGACACCTTCACAAGCATCTTAAATACATGCAGTTTTCATTTGTGAATTTAACAATTGATTAAGATTACATACTTATTAACAGAGAGTGTGCAGACAGGAGAAATATAGACAAAACTTGATAGACATGTACATGTATTCACGGGGTTTTCCAAAGTGAAATTGTAACTCATTCACAACATGGAAAGCCAATTTCACTGACAATCAAACAGAGGAATTGAAGTATTTTCCCTATGATCGTTAGCATTTTTGAGGCAAGTCTAAAAAAAGTACTCACATAGATGCACAGAGGTATGAACTGTTTTACTTTTGCTGTTAATTCTATAGGCTAATAGGCCATAGGGTTCTGTCTATAATCCGTCATTGTTGGAGACTTTTGCCTTTAGAATAAATGGAATTCAAAGTGGCCGTTTTAGATCACAGAGATATTGCTAGAAAAATCAGTACCATGGACTAAGTATACCAGAGCTTTGGGAAGGCCTCTAGATGATGAACTCATTGAATGTTTATTTCTTTTTCGTAGAAATGCAATATATTACTGCATACACTATATTATATATATTATATAATATTAATTATATTATATTATATTCCTGGTGTTAATGTGAAAGAAAAATCTATGCAAATCACATAATGGTTTGAACTGTCCATGCTGTGTTTTTGAGGATTCCTACTTTATGTTTCAATTGGTGGCCGAAGAAGAGAACTCTGAAGACTGTCACTCCTCCGTCTACACTCAGATACATGAGATGCTTGCTCACTTGGGCCTCCCATAAGTCTAGAAGTTGGAGCCAATTGAAAACCACTTGGCAGGTTGAAATCAATATTCATACCACAAGTCCCACAGGAAATTCCATTTTAAAAAAAGGACCTATAAACTCTCTTGGTTGGCTGTGCCTTAAGTTCATACATGAACTGCTTTTTTTTTTAAGCTTGTCTTTGAGAATATCTTTATTTTTCTGATGAAGTTATTTTGGTACTATTTAGCACGAGACTAGTGATTTTAGCAAAGGACGATGTCTTGAGCCTGGGTTTAGGTTGGCTGGGAATTAAATATTTGGTCTCAGGATCAATAAAAAACCAGGTTATTTTACTTAAGAAGGTTTCATGGTGTCTTGTGGGACACACTCAGAAGATGAGGAGTAGTTAATTGGGAAATTTAACTTTCAGAATAATGACAATTCACACAAACCTGGATTTTGTATCACCTAAAGCCCTTTCTAATATCTTGGAAGGGCTGAATTATTTTAAATAAATACAATACCCATTTAGAAGTTGATATTTGTATGAAGACCTGAAGGAGATAACAGAATTAGTCAAGTGAATATTAGGGAGAGACCTCCAGGAAAGGAACAGCTAAAGCCACACCCCTGAAGCAGAGTGTGTCTGGGCTTCAGCAATGAAATAGAGGACGGTGCAGCTGCAAAGGAAGAAGAAAATGGCAGAAACCACAGGTAGAGAAGGACCAAGGACTATATGACTATGGACCTGGTAGGATGTTTCAGGATTTCATCCTTTATTGTCTAGGCAATGAAGAAACATCACTAGCTGCTCAACAAAGAAGTGACATTCATATCCCTCAGAATGATGGAATCACTCTAGGTTCCCTGTAGGGGTGAAGGTAGAATCTGGGCAGTTATAGCAGTGATTTAGGTGATCAGTGATGCCATTCAAACCACAGCAGTCTCAGAGGGGGTGGGAGAAGATGTCAAGTGCTGACGTATATTTTAAAGACAGGATTTCCTAAGGGATGGGAAGGCAAGGAGCAGAGATGATTCCAAGGTTTTGACTCTGAGCAAATAAAAAACACAAATGATCATCAACTGCATTAGAGAAGTGTAGATTTCTGTGAACACGGAGTATCAGGATTTTACTTACAACTGGATGTGGGGGCATCTATAATCTAGCACTTAGGAGGTTGGGGACGGTAGAATCAAAAATTCAAAGTTATCTTTAGCTACAAATGGAGTTCAAATTAATCTGTGCTACTCAGGACTTTATCTCAATTAAAACAAAATGAAAGATTGGAGGAAAAATAGAAAAATAAATTTTAATTAAAGATACATTGAGCTTTTAAATACTAAGAGAAGATGTCCAGTAGGCAGCTGGCTATATGAAGCTGAAGTTTGAAAAGTGTGTAGAACTGATTCATATTGTTACAGTTATCAGTTTATGAGCAACATTTGAATCCATAGTTTTAGGCTAGAAGTAGTAGAGAGGATGTTCTAGTTTAATTTCATGGTCCTGTGACAAATATTCTGACAAAAAGCAACCTAGGGAAGAAAGGGTTTATTTGGCTCATAATTCCAAGAGTCTGTCCATTATTCCAGGGAGTTCAAGTGTAAAACATTACATCCACAGTCCGTAGCAGAGAGAATAAGCACATTGATCCTTACTTGCTGTCTACTAACTCCTCTTATACTGTTCTGGATTCCCTATCTAGGGAATGGTGCCACCCACAATGGACTTAGTCTTCCTATGTCAAATAACAATCAAGACAACCTCCTATAGACAAGTCCATAGGCCAACCTAACCAAGATAATTCCTCATTAAGAATCTCCTCCCAGGTGATTTGAGGCTGTACCAAACTGACAGTTAAATCTAACCAGCACAGATGGGTAATGAAAGATGGTTGAGTTTCTTGATACTCCAATATTCACCACCTCAGCATCTAGGGAACTAGAGAAGAGGTGATGAGTTGGGAAATAGAAAAACCAAGAGAAGTAAATCTCTTACAAACAAACACAAGCAAAACTAATCATGAAGAGGGGAATCAGCAACTGTGTCACTGGTGGTTTGCATAGGATGATAATGGAGAATGGATCATTGGATTGAGCATCTTGAGAGCAAATTGTAATTTCAAGGAAGTTACAGAAAGAAAGTCTGGCTAGCACTGCTTTATGAGTGAAAGGACTGGAATAAAGACAACGAGAGCAGGTAACTTCTATGAGATTTCCCTCCAAGGGAACAAAGACATGTCGCAGTTGCAATGGAGAAATGACTATCTTGGTGTGTTTGCATGTCTATAACAAAACTACCACAGACTTCAATACAATAAAAACAGTTACTTTTTAAAGGTCTGGATGATTCTAGGAGCAAGATCAAGGCATTGACGTATGTGTTAGGACCATCTTCTCATGGTAACCTCCCATGGAGGAAGGAGTCAGGGGTCTGCTGGACTTTGTTCACTTGGGCCCAGTTCATTTACGAGGGCTCCACCACCTTCCAAAGACTTCATCTTCATCTAATATCACCACTCCGGGAGCTAAAATTTTAACACACAAATTTGGGAGTGATATAAACATTTGGTCCATCTCGAATGTTAAGGATGGGTTTTCAGACTGGGTATTTTTGTTTTCATGGCAGAATTTCAGTGATCTGATAGAGAGTGAAAACAGATTTTGTTCACCCAGAGGGCTGGCCAAGGGCAAGAGGTACCTGAAGTTTATGTTCGGCATCTTATAGCCTCTTTCAGTTAATGTCTTCACAATAATCCTGGAAGGTAGAAACTGTCTCTACAGATGAGAAAAATGTGATGTAGTGAGTCTTTATAACTTGTTGGGACACGCACTATCTTTATGTCCATCAACACTGCCACCAACGCCCAAGTGAACAGCCCAGTGCTACCTCATTTGGAAGGCTCATTTAAATGTGCTGCACCTACGGCTGGAATTCTCTTTTCATCTGGCATTGAACTTTTATAGCCAATTATCCTTGCATTCTCAGCCAAGTAAATGGTTCCTGCCAAAGGTGTGGAATGCCTTGCACCTGGAGGGGAATTCATATTTTGAAGTCATTCCTAGAGAGATAAGAGAAAGTTGCTGCCGGAGCCCTGGGTTCAAATACCAAGTGCGTGTCTTCGTAGGTGCCTGTTCAGAACCAGCTTCAAACCTCTTTTTCAACTGTACATCAGAAAGAGGACTTTCTAGGCTGCAGAGCTAAGTTGAGGAAACAGCATTCTACAAATTGTTTTTAAAATTATATTTATGTGTTTACTTTGTGTGTTGAGATATGGCCACAAGTGACAGGGTCACGTGTGTAGAGGTCAAAGGACAAGGGTTAGATTCTCTCCTTTTACCATGTGGGTCTTAGGGATCGAAGTCAGGTCGTTGGCCTTGGCAGCCAGCAAGGGTTCAGACCCATTGAGCTCTCTCACTGGCTCCCCAAACACTTGCTGTTTTCACATCATTAAAAAGATGAGATTGAAATAATATCTCTTATAGAATAATGGCATGATACTTTGACACATATGTTGGGGAGCAAAAAATTCTCCACATAGTTATTTCAAATTCTGCCTACAACAGGGTTTCCAAAAAAAACAACCAAAACAAAAACAACAAAAACAAAACAAACAAACAACAACAACAACAAAAAACCCCAAGCATCGACCATCCAAATGATTTCACTTTTCAGGGACAGGACCTTGTATCAGCCACTCTTGAACCTCAGATTCTCATCTATCCTTAAAGAAATCAACATTTTTAACTGCTTCCTAAACATCGGGTGAGAGGAAGATTCTGGAAGCCTCCATATAATTGGCAAACATCATCTCCATCCTCGTAGGTTCCATAAAGATCTAAACATTGACTTTGTGCAAAGTGGATTTTCTTTGAGATTTTCATTGGATTCTCATCTATTGTGTTACTGAGTTACATAAAGGCATTATCACACAAGAATACAATGTACAGCAATGCCTTTCCCCACTGAGCAGCCCTCCACATCTCCTATTAGTCTCTCCCCTGCCCCAAGACGGTTTTGCTTCTAAATTCAAATCATATATATGTACACAATTTTATGTATCTGTGAAATATGAGAACTACAAATAAGAGAATGTATGTAATATTTGTCTTTCTGTCATTGACCTAATTTACAGTATGTTTATCTCCAGTTGCATCCGTTTCCCTGCAAGTGATGTAACTTCACTCTTCTTTATGGCTGAAAAAAGTTCCATTGTATTGGCATTGCATTTTTTCATCTGCTCCTCTGCTGGCAGGCACTTATGGTAATTCCTTAACTTAGATCATGTGAGTAGTATGCAATAAACATTAACAGGCAAATATCTCTGTAATATGTGGACTTGGAGTCCTTTGGCTGCGCATAGCTGGGAGCTTTTGTGATCTATGTTTTGTTTTTTGAAGAATTCCCAAACTAATTTCCAGAGTGGATGGACAGTTGCCTTTCCCACCAGAACTGGATAAGAGTTTCCTTTCGTCCACAGCCTTGCAAGAATTTATTGTTAGTTTCCTAAATAACTGGAATTCTGAATAGGGTGGGATGGAATCCCAGCATAATTATGCTTTGCATTTCTCAATTATCAAATATTGAACATTATTTCATGTTTATTTTCCATTTGTACTTTATCTTTTAAGAACTGTCTGCACAGTTGTATTTGTGTGTTTACAAATGTATATATGCATATATAAAGATGTGTATGTGTATGTACACATCTGCAATTAATAAAAAAGAGGTCATAAATTTGAAAGAGAGCAAGGAAGGATGTGTGGGAGGGCTTAGCCTCCTAAGTATTATAATGGTGTAACTAGAGTATAATCTCAAAAAAATAAAAGAAATAATTTTTAAAGAATAGCTCATTTCACTAGTTCACTTATTGATTTGATTTCTTGTTATTTAGTTTTATGAGTTATTTGCATATTTTAAATAATAATGCTCTGTTAGATGCAAAGCTAGCAAAGCTTTCTTCCCGTTCCATAGGCTGTCTCTTCGCTTGTTCAGCTGCTTCCTTTGATGCGCAGAAGCTTTTTAATTTCCTAACATCCCACTCATCAGTTCTTGATGTTCTGTCCTAAGCAGATGGCATCCTCCTCAGAATGTCCATGGACTTAAGTCTTGAAGTGTATTGCTGACTTTTTTCCTAATAATTCCCGAGTACTTTAGTCAAATATCAGGTGGCTGTCACTGCATGGGTTTGTATCTGGCTCTAGTCTAGTCTAGTCATCTGTGTTTATGTTTTGAATCAATGCCATGCTGGTTTTGTTACCATGGCTTTGTAGTATAGCTTGAAATCAGGTGCACTGATGTCTCCAGCCTTATTCTTTTTGCTCAGGGCTGCCTTAGCTTTTGTACTTTTATGTGAATTTTGAAATGTGTTTCTGTCTTTGTGTAGGATGCCATTGAAATGTTGATGGGTATTATTCTGAATCTATAGATTGCTTTTGGCAATATATCCATTTTCACAACGTTAGTCTTCCAATCCATAAGCAAGGTAGTTGTAGGGTTCATTTTTGCAGATAGGAAATGAAATTGGCTCTGAAATTGTCTTCTCCACAAATCTATCTGAGTGCTCAGGGCAAGTCTGTGTGGTTTGAAGTCCGTATATATTGTCAGTTAGTTAAATGTCCCTCCCTCAGGAGAATTCTTTTATTTTTTATTGACAACATATATGTTTGTTAGATAAAGATAATACTATACATATTTCAGATTCAAATGTTCTTATGGTGTCTCTCAGACATTGTTATTTTATAGCATTTGTTATAGTCAAGAGACCTGGGCTTATGTTATCCTTTAACTTCCATGACAAACACTACGTATGACCTAAACCTGTTTTTAGATTTCTTCATCAGAGGTTTTACTGCCAACATTTAAGACAAGGGCTCTTTGGGTGATAGAATTTCCTGTATCTGTAAAGTTCAACAAATTCATCGGAGGTGAATAAATAAAAAACGGACTCTGCCTTTTCCAGGAAGTTGAATTCTTATTTCACTGCAGTCTGGAGAAGCTTTTTGTCTAGCGCACATGAGACCCAAACACGCACTCTGTGAGATTATCTGTAACTTATTAAGAATGCCGTGATGTCTCCACTGATTATGCCACTGAAGTGACAGGAGAAAACACAGCGTATGTACTAATGACTAAATAAATGTTCTTAATCCTCTACTTGAATAACAATCAACTCCCCAGACCTGTCACTCTGACAGATTTGCCTATTCAAAGAAAAATTCCCCCCAACTAACTGCCCAAGGAAAGAAAACTGCATGCCAGTGCGCTAACAGCTTACAACAACTTTAAAGGAAGAGGTTGATTAATAAATTGAATCCAAAGGTCTCTTGGAGAATGCTGGCATCATCAAGGAGCATTATCAGGGAAAGAAAAATCTTACATCAAATGATCCTCCTTGCGATCCTTCCATTGCGATGGAAATCCTAAATCCAGGTCTGTATCATGCTGCTATGTGCTATAACTTTAGGCTTGATCACACCGTTGCTTAATCTATGAATGTATGGTTAAAGTGGCAAATCAATTGCAGATCTATCATGCACACAGGCTGTCATGGGGATGGGGGGGGTGTTTTAAATCGCTGGCCTGTTCCAGGAAATAAGAACACTTGGAACAGAGAGAAGACTGACTAAGGTAAGCCCCTTCACCTAGGTAGCTCACAGAGGGAGGGGCAGACAGTTATGCAAGTTAATAGCTTCAGTTCTGTATTGATGCATCTCATGGCAGTAACACAGAGAGAGGGTTGTACGATTATGGAATCTGGGGGCAGAAGCAATTTGAGAGTGTTCACAAATCACCTGCAGTGGCTCAGTAGGTACGGCGCTATAGTCGAGGGGCCTCGACTGTTGGCTGAAATAGCAAAGCAGCGGAAGAGGCTAACGTACTTCTCCTGTAAGATGCTGGCAATGACATGGACCTGAGAGACTTGGAATTTATCTGATTTGGACAACTCTGATAAGGTCAGTTGTTCACTTGGTCGAACAAGAAAACAAAGTACAAAGTGGTTTCTTCGGGAATAATGCAAATGTGTCAGTCATCGACTAGTCACGCTGGGGTCGATGGGGTGAGCTGTAGAGTGTGTGTTCAGTCTTTGTAGTGGCACACAGTTCACCCTTCCACACATATAAGTTCTACATTTGTGGATTAAGCCAACTTTGGGTGCAAATATCCTGGAAAAATGCATCTTTACTGAACACAGACTTATTGCTATTATTCCTAAGAAAACCTAATATGACAGCTCTTTCCGTGTCAGTTATATCACAGTAGGTATTGCAATAGAAAGGTTATTCAAAGTAGATAGGAAGATGTGCATAGATGACATGCGCGCACTATGTAATTGTATATATGTGACTTGAGCAACTGGTTTCTGAAGGACATTTGTGAACTCTGTGTTCACTGCATGGGCTCATAAGAGTATGCGCCTAAAAACAAAGATGGCATCTTCTGGCCAAGGACAATATTTTCTCCTGTGAAAGGAGTTTGTTCACATCATAATGGCATTGGAAATTAGACTGAGCCAAAATGTAATAAATTAAGCATGTATGCCTAACTGTCACCCATAGAGCGGGCGAGAGGGAGCACATACCTTCTGCTGGGGCCTCAGCTAGCAGGTAGAATTCCAAAAAAGAGATTGCACATCTGGCCTTAGGGGAGCATTTGAAATTGAGAGTGGGTGATGGAAACCAACACAAGACAGACAGAAGAGACAAATAGCCCTCCCAGCCTGCTGAGGGCTGTCAGTAGAACCACAGGAAGACCATGGAGATCTGAGAGTCAGTGTGCAGCCTTCGTGCCTCTGAGAAAGGGCTGTGCTCTATGAATTCTAGTGATGCAAGTTGACCAGCTAGGATCGTCTTGGTAGGACCAGGACCAGAGAGACATTCTCAGAATCATCAGGACGAATCCAGAGAGAACTGGGAATGTGGTGAGTGAAATCTGTGGCCTCAGAGCAAATCCCTCAGGAGGTGTAAGGTTTAAAGGTTTCTCTAAGACTTTCCCTTACGTTAAAGCAAAGGATCAGCCTTGCATACAGAGTGGCGCTGTAGGCTTTGGAATCAGGAGAGGTGTGCCATGACAGGAAGAACACGGGGGTCAGGGGGTTAAGTCATGGAGGGTTGCTTGGACCTATCTATATAGCAAATGAGGATAAACCTGCATGACAAGAACAATATTCAAATTGAGGATGGCGTTGCCTATGAACCTAAGGCCTGGTGCCCACTTTCCGTGGAAATGGTGCCCGGTAAGATGACAAGAGTGGAGACTGAGCATGTGCTCACTATGATCTGGAGACTTGAGTCTAGAGCCCACTCCTTCTTAAAATGAGATAGGAAAAGCTTTAACTCTCAGATAGCAACTTCTTCATAGAAAATGTGCTAGAAAGTCAGGGAAAACAAGGGGGTTAGCACAAGCCCTAGGATTTAACCTGGAAAATCTCAAAAGGCATGTGGCCTTTATCCCTAGGTTCATGCTTAGTTGGAACCATTTTAAAAAGATTACAAATATACTCATCAATTATAACTCAGAGTTCAAGGTCGTTTTATACCCAAGAACTCAGTTTGACATTTCGAAGATTTCAGGTATAAATTCTGATGCAAGCTCACCTATCTTTCAAGTAATCCATTCAGAAGACAGGGTACAATTTTTCATCTCCAACATGCAATTGTCTTAGACTCCTCATTACCTCTAGTCATGCAACTGAATTAAGTCGGAGAAAGAGTCTCCAAGCACGGACAGCTACTAATGGGAAATATAATACAACATGAGACCAGAAAGACAGCTTTGGTTAGTGTAGGGGTTCTAACATTTTCCAAATCTGTCAGCCTGACAATGAGGTGTTTCAATAAGGGTTGAGTCATGAATCCATTTCAATTACTGCACAAAAGAACAAAAATTGTACGTGACAGTCGACCATGAACTCTCTACTGCGGCTAAATCTGCACAAAGAAGGGGCAGGGGTTGTGTACTGTCTTAGCAATGAGGTACAGAGCAGTACAGTGTCTGAAGGCTAGGTGTGGTGTGTGTGTGTGTGTGTGTGTGTGTGTGTGTGTGTGTGTGTGATATGTATGTATGTGTGTGTGGTGTGTGTGTGTGTGTGCGGTGTGTGTGGTGTGTGTGTGTGTGTGTGTGTGTTTCTATGTGTGTCTGTGTGTCTCTGTGTGTGATAAGAGAGAGGGAGAGCTCAGCAAAAATAAGTAACATTGAAAGAGAGACAATCCTGGAGACATCGTATAGGGTATATTGCATTAATCTCTATTTCATCCTGTTTATATTATTAATAGTAGTATGGTAGTGATAATAATTATATCAACAATGGCAATGGCTGGACTTTGAATGAATATAATTACTAAACATGGGTGTATCAGCCATGGTGAATAACACACTGAAAGAGTTTGGATGTCTCAGTCTGAAAACTATGGGATGGTTTTTCTTTTGAAAAGAGAAGCATTGAAAGGAAGATCTCCACTTCAAAAATATTGCCTGGAAAGGAGCAGGGTCTTTATTTTTAACAATATATGTTGTTTTATGTACCCGTGTTTCATGAACCAATGTGTGCTGGCTAGTCTTATATTAACTTGACATATAAACTAGAGTTAATTGAAAGGAGGGAACTTCAGTTAAGAAACTGCCTCCATAAGATCCACCTGTAAAGCATTTCCTTAATTAGTGATTAATGGGGGAGGGCCCAGCCTATTGTGGGTGGTGTCATCCCTAGGTTGGTGGTCCTGGGTTATATAAGAAAGCAGACTGAGCAAGTTATGTGGAGCAAGCCAGTAAATAGCGCCCCTCCATGGCCTCTGCATCAATCTTGCCTCCAGGTTCCCGCCCTGTTTGAGTTCCTGTCCTGACTTCCTTCTTTGATGAACAGGGCTGTGGAAGTATAAGCCAAATAAACCCTTTCTTCCCCAATTTTGCCTTTAGGTCATGGTGTTTCATCACAACAATAGAAACCCTAACTAAGACACCATGCTCTGCAAAGTTGTATTAGCCAGGTGCCTCCAGCCAGGTAGGAAAACGTGTATTCAGGTATGTGTGCACACACAGTTGTGTCAGTAAAAAGTTAAATACATCCCAAGAGCAGACATGCTCTTCTCCAGCTGAAGTGATAGAGCTCTTGTTAGACAGCCAGAGTAAAATGTGACCAAAGAGACCTTAGACCTTTATTATGTCCCCAGAAAGACCCCATAGAAGAATCCTTTAAATCCCTGGTGCAAAATGCTCTCCTTGGCCCTGGGATGTCTCAACTCCAGGCATGAGAACTTTCTTCTCCATCACTGATCCACTCCAAGGATTTTGTCTCCAAGCATTTGCCCCAGGGACCTGAAAGACTTGATTCATCAAGTAACATCTAGTGCTTTATTTTGTTTCTTTACTTTTACAACTCCAATTTTAACTGTCTCCGATTTTTTTAAAAAATGGCATTGAAAATGCAATTATGGAAAAAAAATGAAGAGCAAAAAGTGCTTTTGATCATTCACCTGGATCTGACACTGTGTCATTTGCATACTGTCTATGAAGTATGCAGCACGGAGTCATGAAGGGTGGTTCCATAAGAACACGGATCAGAGTGTCATTTGTGTGGAGATAGAAGGTGGGAATCTGAATGAGCAAGGTCTTAGAAATGGTAGCAGCTTAACTCTAGGTAGGAAAGGATGAACACTATTGCAAATGAAGTAACGGGAAAGGTTAAGTTTCAATGAAATAAAAATGTAAAACCTCAAAATCATAACAAGATTAATAAACAAAAAGCAAACTTTAGACTGTGTAAGTACGTGATAATAGGTTAATATTAGTGTCTGTAATACATAGCATAAGCCCTAAGTCAGTTTTTTCTTAAGTTACTCTGTTAAAGCACAGGAAAAAGGAAAACCAGAGAGAGACAGAGAAACAGAGAGACAGAGACAGAAAGACAGAGAGACAGAGAGAGAGAGAAAGAGAGAGAGAGAGAACACCTAGGCACTGCTGTTTCAATGATAAATTCCACACAATTACATATGTATTGTTTATATCTATTATTTGTTTACAGACAGTTTCAGAAACACACAGATACGTAGAGAGAAGGATCTAAGATTTCCTTAGATTGTTCAGATCATTAAGACAAAATACCATGATGTAGATAATTTTTAAACAACAGGAATTATTTCTTGAACTTCTGGAAGTTGGAATGCCTGAAATCCAGGTGCCAGCAGAGGAGGTGCCTGGATTTAACATCTCCCTCATAGACAGGATCTTCTTGTTATCCTGTCAGTTGGTGGAAGAGGTAAATGAGCTCTCTGTGGTGCCTTATAAATGGGCACGAATGGAATCAATGAGGCACTATCACCTAATCTAATTACCCTCAAACACACACCTTCTGATATCAATGCTGTGGAGAACAGTAACAGCGACCCACTGTGTGAGCTGGGATTGCAGTTGTTGCACTGTGACGTCACCGTGACCCACTGTGCCAGAACAATGCTTTGTTGTGATGTCATGTTGACCATTATGACGTGCCATCATAATGCCACTTTGTGACAATCAGATGTCCAATGTGCCATCCCATTGCTGCATTGTAGAATCTCAATTCTTCTCCGTTTGGAATCACAATGATGCTTTGTGACATCTCAAAGCTCCAACGTGTCTCCACATTATTTTTAGTGTGATGTCATAATGTTCCATTGTAACATTACAAGGATCCATTGTGCCACCTTAATGTTTCATTACGACACCACAATGGTCAATTGTGCTATCACAATGAACCCTTGACACATCACAGTGGTTCACTCCATCACCATGCTACATTGTGACGACACAATGCTCTTCTCTGTCATCGCAGTGCTCCATTGCATCATTATAATTCTGTATTTTGACATCACAGCATTGAGCTTAATCATCACAATGCCCCTCTGTGTCATCATAATGTTCCTCTGTGACTGCGCAAGCCTTCAGTGTGTGTTCACATGCTCCAGTGTGACTTCATGATGCTCCAGTGTGACCTCACAGTGCTCCTCTGTGTCATCAAAATGCTCCACTGTGACTTCATCGTGCTCCAGTGTGTCATCAGACTGGTCCACTTTGTCATCACAGTGCTCTGCTATGTCATCACAATGCCCCAGTGTGGCTTCATAATGTTTCCCTGTGACTTCACAGTGGTCTATTATAGATTCAAAATGTTCTGTGGTGCCATGTCAGTGTTGCGCTGTGACAACACTTGGATTCATTGTGGCAACACAGTGTTTGCACTGTGACATTACAGTGCTATACTCTCCAACTTGACCATCACAGTGCTGCATTGTGCCAGTGCAACGGTCTGCTCTGCAGTCACAGTGCACTTTGGGCACTAGGACTTTGATGTATGAATAGGGACAACCATTCAGAATATAATTCACTCACTCCAACTATACTTCCTATCATCTATTCTCTATCTATCATCTATCTATCTATCTATCTATCTATCTATCTATCTATCTAACATCAATCTATCATCTATCTATTCTCTATCTATCATCTATCTATCTATCTATGAATCATCTATCTTTCTATCATCTATCTATTACCTATCTATCTATCTGTCCTCTATCTATCTACCTATCTACTATCTATCTGTCTATCTGTCTATCTATCTATCTATCTATCTATCTATCTATCTATCTACCATCTATCTATTTACCATCTATCTATCTATCATCTATCCACCAATGCCCTGGCACAATCATGGGAAACAAACTGTAAGAAATCTCAGAGAACAATCCTAGAGTCATGCCAGTTTCACTTTCTCGGTCTCCAAAATGGCGTTCACACCATATTCAAATTTAAATATTCTTTAGCCATTACTATGGTGTGGACACTGTATTCATTTCCAAGCGTTGCTGTAACAAATCAGTCCAAATTTGGTGGCTTTAAACAAAAGAAACTGACCAAACCATGTTTTTCAGGACTCTTTTGTGTGTGGGGGGGCTGAAATTTGAGGAACGATTCCATGTCCTAATCCAGAACCATTATTATCTTATGGCAAAGATTTTGTGCAGATGATTGGATTAAAGTGGCAAAAATCCATTCCCTGAACCACTGTGACAGTAAGTTTCTTGCTTCGTCGGTATTTGGCGGCTGCAGCCCACCTTGTCTTCGGCTGCATCAGTTCCATTTCTGCCTCCATGGCCATGTCTTCCCCTCCTCGTCTGTCTGCAGTCTCCTACTCTTTCTCTTACGGAAGTGCCTTACTCCATGCGGGACCCCTACGAATGATGTTTTTTCTGTCTTGAGAACTTACACTCACATCTGCAATGTCTTAGTTACAAGAGAGAGTACTCTGGGTGAAGAGGTGTGCCGTGTTAGGGCGTCATTCGGTCTCTCGCAGATATTGTCAGCGGTTTAACCTAGTAACAACTTCCTTTGGCGTGCTATTCTGCGGACTCATGGTTGTACACTCACTGCATTACATTTTCTGTTTTCTTAGTTACTTGACTCATATCCCACACCCCGCCAAACTCAGTTTCTGAGAACAGGAGCACACTTTGCATTGTATCCAGCACAGAATCCAAATTCCACTCTCATGTTTTACAGTGTGGAGTAGATGTTCAGTAAATATTTACTGAATGTAAAACAGACCCTCCGATGAAGAAAAGGGTAAGAGGATCTGCTCAAGTTCACAACTAGCAAGCTGCAAAGCAAGATCTTGAATCCTAAACCCACCTGTTCCATTCGCCTTTCTTGGCCTGAGTATGAACATGTCTATAACACATCCTTTAAGTTCTAGGATGTTGATTCGCAAATACCACACCTTTTTTTATACAATAATGTAGGGTAGTAGTTAACCACCCAGTAATGAGAAGCTGGGTTAATGAGAGCTTTGTTGGGATGTCCTTACCTGCAGCCAACCTACAAATGTCCATTTTTTTTTCACTTTGTGGTTTGTGTAAGCTCCTGGGGCCACGGGAGCATACTTGAACATGACTGCAAATCTAAACTAACCCTTGACTTTCGTCCTTACAGCTGTCTTTTTGGTGTTTATTTTTGGAACCTGTAAAACCAAGCCATCCTCCCAACGGAACTATAATATATTTTTGAAGGTCCACTTTTTCTAAAGCTCCACGGCTATTAAAAGGCAGCTGGCGAAACTGGCCAGCCCAGCTACTGTGGAGTGAGGACCGTGGTTGATGAGAAGGAAGTGTCTCTTCCTGTCAAGTCTCAGATCAGCAGTAGGGTTTTGGCTCTCTTGTCTGCACGCAATGGCAGCGATCAGGCGTGTGTAAGAACATTTGTCACGTACGTTGTTGCCTGGAAAGATGAGGTGCCAACAGAAGGATTAGAGAATAGAATGTGCTCCTGCAGGCTTTCCCAAACCCTGATTCCAGGGTGTCCCTCCTCTGACACACTCATAGGAATTCAATTATCACATCAAAATACTTTTATAATTAAAGATAGCTGAAACAAAATGTGCTCACGTGCATAGTCATATAAAATACATTCATATTCAAGCAATAATAAGAAAAAAAAGTCCCCAGGAAACCCTGATTTGAGGCTGACTAGACAAAGAGAAGGCCTGTTGGAATAGCAGAACTAAGAAAGTTCCAGCTAGGATGTTAAGGGGCTTTTAGAGAAGTCAGAAAATGTTACCAGTGAGAAAGTGAGTGTTACAGTGAAAAGACAGAGCCCTAAAGCATTCTTGCTCTCGCAAGACTGAACAGTTCTCTTTTTTTTTGTTTTAAGCAAGAAAGTCAGGAGCTTGCTAGACTTGAACAACTAGATGGATATATGGTCCAAGAAGACAGGAAGGAAGTCCAAGACAGTCACTGACAACGAGGTACTTCCGTCAGCCTCCTTCCGTTCTGTAGCTTCGTTCTTCATCACTGTTACTGGAGACGGAGATGGAGTGGATAGATTCAAAGAACATTTAAGGAACATCTCCATGAAGCATAGTCATGGTTTGCATGTGGAAATGAAGACAATCTATAGTGACCCTGGCCCGCATCATGAGAACTTACACAGTTGGAGGTGCCATAGGTTAGGATGAAAAAAAAAAAAAACCTGGAGATGATGCTGCGACAGTTTGTGCAGAAATCAAGGAAATGAAATTGTTAGTGTGAGGTGACCCTAGGACATTTGATGCACAATATACAGAGCTTGGGTGACATGTCTGATCTAAAAATAAAAGCTAAGGCTTGCCAACATTCAAGAAGTACTTCTGCTCCATGGAAAAAGAGGAGGTAGCCAGGCAAAGGGGATGGCGAAGTAAGACGTAGTTCACAGCCCTGATGAACTTGACATGGAGGAAGAAAGGTCTGCCACACTCTTGGATGAGTTTCCAGGGAAGAGCATCAGAAAAGTAGGGAATGATTTTAGACACTGTCTTTGGAGTTCGACTCCCAGTTGTACCACTAACACCCTTGTACACTTGAGGAAATTATTAGCATTGCCAACCTCAACATTACTTTCAAATTTGGTAAAAACATAAAATAAAAATTAAGAATCTATATTTACTCACAAGCCTTAAAATGAGGCCCTAATAGTTCCCTTTGGTACCTACTAAACCAAGAACAAATTCTTTTTTTTATTGTTTGATTAAAATAACGTTTTCAGGATAAAATTACATGGGTGAAGTATTCCAGTATTTGTTTCCAACCACAAAGAATACAGTTAAGCTGTCTACCTTGAATACATTGAAATTGTATGAAATGGTCAGTATACACATACTACACAGTACATTTTTAATTAAGCACAATTAAAACTGAACACAAGAAATAACATTTCTTAGAAGCTAAAATGCCAAACTGACAAATAATAAATATCAGCCTGTGTCTCCACTGATTTTGTATAACTCTCTCAAGGATTTTTTTTCTTCCCATTTGTAAGAATTTTCTTTCTATGGTCCTAACTGGCAGAGCTTCACAATAAGGAAATATAACAATATAAAGTCAATTTATCTGTTCATACCTATGAATAACCCTCCTTTTCCAACCCTGGAGGAATGTAGCTCACATAATCATGAATCTCAAGTTGGTTTGGAAAAGATCAAGAAGATGTCTTGAATTATTTTTCAATCAGTTTCTCCACAAGGGGGAAAATGTTATGAATTTCTCTGTTAGAGAAAAATATCCATCTAATTACATCTTCTTCATCTTCTTATAGTATTTAGAATAAAACATATTAATGGAGCTGTCTTGATTTCTGGATAAATCCCTCAAGACTATAAAAATATTTATTCTATCTGGAAATTAAGTTTGTGATCCAGAAATAAATTTAAGAATCTATTGCCTTGTTTTGAACAATTTCTAATTTTAGCCTTGTTTTAGAATCTCCCTTTTTATTGACTGTTAATAAGCTCATAAAGAATTCTTTTTTTAAAAAAAATCCCTATTGCTGTTACCCCTATACATGCCACATTGATTTATTATTAATGTCTGTTGCTTTCAACAATGATATGAATGGCCAATAATGGTTGATATATACACATTAATTTTTATACATAAATCCTGGCACTTACAATCGTCCTCATTATGTACCAGGATGATTTATGAATCCCACCAGAGAAAGACGCTTTATCCTCATGGAGAAAGCAACATTTATTTTTCATATTAATGAAGTTCATATATGTAACATGAGTGCATATAAATTGCCCTCGTGTGCCTTCCCAGGGCCATGACATAGACTCTGTGATCCGCTGAGACTTCTTGAACTTTATAGATGATTCTTCTCATATATTTCTTTAAAAGAGATATAAGAAAAAGTATTTTCATTTTGTCTCTGAAAATAGACAATCATGCGTTCTTACATTTGGGTTTTATTTTTCTGTAGAGACAATAATTCCCTATTAAGAAAAATAAATATTTGGCTTGGAGCAATTGAAGTAATCCATCATTCTCAAGGTTAGGGAAACGAACACTTAGTCTGCAGTTATTTGCTTGGGTAAAAATAGCTGATTTTGCATTAGAAAAGAATTATATCTACAGGAACAATAGGGTAAAATAAACAACCGCAAAGTAGGCATAAAGGAATGAGTTCTTTCAGAAAGGTTAAATGATAAGCCAGTGAAGTACATCAGAGAAATACATCATTTAAGAAGCCTATCTTAGACTGAATGCTTGGCACTCACATGTGACTCAGTTCTCTAGGAGACAACGCATGTGAAGCCTGTGTGGAAAGGTGTCTGGAAGGTTGAACAGTGCAGCTGGTGGCCATGCAGTTTCTGTAGACTGAGAATTTGAAGGAAAATATCCCCATCCTGTTGCTGGATTGTCTTGAATACATTAAGCTCTTTTTTATAGAGGTACAAAGCTAGTGTACCTTCCAGAACCTTCTAGATACTAATTCTGATCCCTTGATACAACTGTTCTTTCCATGTGCAAGGTAGTTTTAATACCTGCCTTTTAATCTCCTCAATGTAGACACAGCTTGGCAGGTGGCTAAGTCCTGCTTTGCTTGACACACTTCAAATACCCTACCTGTTCTTAAAGAATGATACCCAGAGTTCTAAGTATGAGGTGCTTCCATGGTGAGGGGATCATATCCTGAGAAGCCCATCGTATGGTAAAAACACTGTAAGCCACAAATGCATTGCATGTTCCCACCTTCCCGAACTGGAGAGCCTAGAAACACAGTGGAGTGCTTTTTATCTCCTACGTTTATCACTGGGATGAATGGGAGTAGCCACTACTACAGAAAGCATCATAAGAGATGATTATACAGGATAGTATTACCTCTGGGGAAAGCCAAGTGTGGTTTCTATTGAACCACATAGCTTTTTGAACTATCATAAAGTGACTAAAAAAATCATTAAGTCAAAGCATGGAAGTCTACACTTCAGAAAACCAGGCACTACTATGATAAGCCCACCGATGAGCTGATGGAAACAGAACTGGAGAGAAAGAGTATGACCCTTATGCTTCTTTGAATGGAGCCTAAAAGTTAAGTTGTTTGAGTCAAAGTAACTGAGCATCAATAAGCCTGACTTTGTTGTGTGCCTTTCTGGAATTCCATTTCCAAATCGTATCCAAGTTTTGTAAGTATTCATCCCACATGAAGTTCATCATCTCTACCACCACTAGGTAAAATGAAAATCAATTTTCAAGGCACATTTTCCTTGAAGGCAATCAGGAAAGCCTCATATTCTTCTAGATTAATATCCTACACGTGAAAGCCAATTAATTGCCTTTGAATACTGTCTCTGTTGATTAACTCTGGTTAAAAACAAACTGAAAAATAGTTTTTGGTTACAAAGCCATATTACTATTTATTTGCAAAAGATAGAAATTAAATAAGCAAGTTTCTTTATTTGATTATCGTTTGCTTTCAAGACAGCTCTTACCCTGTAGCTCAGGATGGCCTACAACTCACTCCAATCCTGCTGCTTCAGCATTATAAATACTGGGAGTCCAGGAATAAACCATCACACACACACTCCCCCCCTTCTCTCTATATATATATCTATATATATTTATATATGTGTGTATACAGGTATTTTAGTGGAGTTGCTGTCAGGTTGATCACACACACACACACACACACACACACACACACACACACACATATATATGTATACCATTGATCAACCTGACAGCAACTCCACTAAAATCTACCTGTCTATACCACAAACCTAGGTACTTGTCTCAAAATAATTCAGCCCAGAAAATCCATCTTGGGAAATCATTCCACAGAGATATTACCTGTGCTTACTTTGGGAGAGACATGTGCTTTAAAATCTATAGGACAATTACAATGGGGTGGGAGAAGGGAAGAATCACACTCTTAAACTATCAAGACAATTTAAGAATCAGATGCTAAGCCGTCAGTCGTGACCCTTTCTGAGTTAACGTGCAGCCCGTCAGCAATGCCTCCCCAAGAATGTTGTCTGGAGACCCAAACACACTGTTCTGAACAAACAGGAAACTCGTAAGAGCATCCTCTATAGGATGTCTCGATAGCATCAGTAATCAGAGCACGGGGTACATGCTTCTTGGTCACATACACTCCTACACAAGAAGGCAATAAAGGCAGGAATCTGTGTTTACTCTTCAATAACAAAACGGAACACACAGTGCATGAAAAATGAAGATAACCTTCTTGGCTGCTGACTGTGTGCTCAAGGGGGAGAAAATAGCCAGTTACTAGTGAGGTCACAAGGCTCCCAGTCTCAAGGGACCTGGACAATTTGCAAAGTGTGGCATGACCCTGCAGTGCCTTTTCTTCTATGCTGCTTCATCAGTCTCTCCTCCAGTGCAAAAAGGCCTTGGGACAACAGACATCTTCAGAGATAATTTCTATTCTTGTTTTTCCTCACTGTGTCTTTTATCAGAAAGAAGTAATTAGTCATGGCTGACTCTTCACAGAAGTGTATAACAAGAAAGATACAATCAAGAAGCAAATGGCATCACTGCAAATCGCCTGTGAATCACCAGTATAACTCAGATAACACTGAGCCGCTCGTTGCTTTAAGTGGAAGATGTGTGTTCTTCTGCCCGAGTTAAAGTAGATAGACAGAAATATCGACAAATCAGACATGAAGTGTGAGGTAGGTCCTTCACATTCAGTCATTACCATAGTTAGAGTATGAACAATATTATCCTTTATAAGTAATGATGCATGCACCTAACCCTAGCTCTTTTTAGCGTAATTTTACTGTTTGACAGTTTCATCCATTAACATAATGAATTTAGTCATTTTCCCACAGATCTCCCCATTTCCCTCTTTCATCCCCTTCCCCTCCTGCTGAAACCCTTCTTCTCAACAAGTTCCCCATCTATTTTCATGGCTTCTTTTTATCAAAATTTAGCTCTTATATGAAGAAGAATAGCTAAGATTTGGGGCTCCAAAGTACCACCAAAATAAAATATCCTAGCACTTGGGAGGCGGAGGCAGGAAGATCACAAGTTCAAGGCCAGCCTGGCTACAGAAAATTTGCATAAAACCAAACTAAACCAAAAAAAAAAAAAAAAAAAACCAAACAAACAATACAATACAAAACACACACAGGAAAAAACATCCAGAACCCTGAGCCCCTTTCCCCTAATATAGGTCTATAGTATTCTCGGCCTAGTCTGCTAGGACTACCATAACAAAATGTTATGTATTGCTTGTCCCAAAAGCAAAAGAAGTCTATCTCACACAAGGTCAAAATTCTTTCGATGACATTTCTGGGTGACAACCTTCCTAGTCTGTTGTTTCTAGTGGTTGTCAGCTAGATCTAGTGCTGGTCTAGCTAATCCTTGACTCTCCCTGACTTTTAGACGAATCGTTCCAACCTCAACTTCTGACTTACATGGCCTTTCTTTTCTGTATGTGAAAAAAAACTCCTTTTTTCATATAATAATGTTGGTCATTGTGTTAGGGACTATTTTAATCCAATGTAACCTTTTAATTATATCTCCAAACACTCTTCCCTAACAAGTCATGGTCATGGGTTCTAGAGTTTAAGACTTCAACATATCTGTTAGGGAGAAATGATCCAGTACAAAAGTCACCTAAAACATTTACTCACAGAAACCAGAAGTGGTAGTGTTGGGAGAATCGTTGGCTGATGAGGGACAATTAAAATGGGAAGGAAGGCACAAGGCACGTGATCACAGTCTGACATGTCATGGGGTATGTTTGTATATCAGGACCATGGACAGTAGTTCATCTTCCATCCATTGCCTCCAATGCCCCATGCCAGGATTGGCTGTGTGTATGTCTAGGCAGGGAAATACCTTGCACTGAGCAAGATTGTCAAACACTGCTACACCCTTCCTCTATTTTTTGGCCCTATATATCAGTTATCTTAGTAAACCCCTGCCTGATCTGGCGTGAAAATCACAGAAATACAAACAGGTTTTTTTGGCTTATATAGGTTATTGTTAGCTTCCTTACACAAGAAAATTAGGGTTCTGTCTTCATTGAAAAGTCCAAGGTTCAAAATACTGAGTTTAATGACTAAATCTAGTGAATGAACATGAACTTCATTAGCATTTGTTTCAGAAAGCCAACGAAATTTCATTTTGAGTTACAAGAGGATATAAATTGTCCAACATGGAAGATGCTTTTTCTGAGAGGAGACATGTGAAAATACCATGTAAATGAACACATATGGGTCAGTTCTGGTAACATTCTAAAGCCAGCATGGAAGGCTGAAAATGGACAATGGAAAGGCACTGGGCAGAGTGTCCACATTTAAGGAGTCAGGTAATGGGTGCCATATATATGTTCCTCGTGTATAATGTTTTAAAATCTAGAGCTGTAGAAGAGTTTAAGAAAAGCAGTGATATTCACACATTTGAATTCTACTTAGACAACCTGCTAATTGAGAAAAAGTTGGTTAAGGGTTGCCAAGACTAGAAGCAGACAAAATTTTAACTTGGGTTCTGATACTGCAAATAGGAAGGTGGGGTTGATTTTTGAAATATCTAGAAAAGAGTCATCACATGCTAGTTACAGACTACACAGCAGAGGTTGTGCTACAGGCTGAGAGAATTAGCAAAAGGGTTGGCAAATGACTAGTCTGGTTACTGATGTTTTAAATTTGACCTTTAGGGAGTCAAAACCTTTCCTTTTCTAGCTCTATCATAGAAATGGTCCCCTCCCCTGGAGACTCTGTTGTAGCTACTCCACATGCTTCTTCCACTCTTGAGTCTAAATATCCATCAATGTTGAGATTTCATATTCAACCTGACAGTGCTTAGGGCTTGAGGGAAAACAATTCTAACTATTGTGGTAACACTCCAAATCCTTCCCTATTTTATGTATAGGGATTGAACTATTTGTTGTTTTGTTTTGTTTAATGCCCAATAGCTTCTTAATGATTTTAAATAAGGAGAAAATCAAGTGCACCCACAATGAGAACAAGGACCTTCTCCTTTGGACTTTAGACAGGAGAAGGGCTGAGGCTACTGGGTCTCTCTAGTGGTCCAGTATTTAAAGGCTCTCCCTTGCCCTTGATGCAGTGTTCATACATGTTGCAACTTGCCAATTTTTTTTGGTTGTTTTTGAATGTCAGAGATTGACACACCCATGCAAGATTAAGACAAGGGCTAATGCCTTGTTGAGAAGTCGTTAACAGTCTAAAACAGCAAACTAGTCATTATGAGATTTAGGTATGACAGTCCTGTATTGTCCCAGAAGTCAGTTCCTAGGAAGCAGACACCTAAGACCCAACTGAAAGAGTCAAGGTCGCTATGTCAGGTGGCTGTGCAGGTGGAGAGCAGACTCCGGACTATCTCCATCGTCACCCTTCTTATCTCTACAAACTGGTGAAGACTAATGAGAATCTCTTAAATCAGTAAAGTCTATATCACTTTTAGATCCTCTCCAATTCTATGCAGTGAGAGCATTCAAAATTAAAACGTCATCAAACAGGTTAGTTCCAGAGCTTTATTTTACAGGTGTGGGGAGAGAACCAGAGAACCAAAATCACCTTCAATATAAAGGTGATGTTTGATCAAGAATCTTATTTCTTTAATTAAGAGCAGGACTTTCCACTCTTGCGTTACTTCACATTACTTCCACTCTTAAGTTACTTTCATCGTGAAATATGATGTTAGTTAATAACTAACTGGCCCTGCTGATAAAGACCTCATCTTTTCACTATGGTTTTTATTGAACAAGTTTGATTTTAGACAGTTTTGTGTGTGTATAGAACATATTTTGTTTTACTCTCCCCCCAGCCTCGCTCTTTTATCTCCTCTCCTCACTCCAGGTCTCTCTGCCACGTTCATGCTTTTTAGTTTTGTTTTGTGATGGTCTGGTTTTAAAGTACAGTCTGTGTGACCATGTGTTTGGAGCTATCTATTGGAGCCCAGGAGCCTTGTAGGCTCACCACTTGGCAACCACCTGAGGGCAATGGCTGTCACTTTCCCAAACTTCATCAGTGATGAGTAGTTCAGCGGGAATGGGTCACGTGCCACGAGTCCTTCTGCAACCCATGACTAACTGTTGGGACACCCAGGCTAGTACAGGCCCAGTACAGGCAACAGCAGCTGCTGCGAGATGACATTTGCAATGGCTCTATATGTCGTGTCCTGAAGACAGCATCTCACATCTCTTCGCCCTGTCTCTGACTTTTATATTCATTCTTCATCCTCTTCCACTGTGCTCTCTGAACCTTCTGAGCTGATTATCTTAACTAGCCATAATGTTTTGCCACATATGTGTTCTTTACATTGAATCATTGTTTAGGAAAGTCATTGATAGTGACTAGGGTTTTTTTTGGATAACATTTTAAAGAAAACTACAGCTATACTCATTAGAAATGTAAATCCTTTCCTCAAATGCTCAGCTTGTACACCTAAGTCTTATTTCATATTTGTGTGGCTTTTGTTGGATCTAAGACCCCATTCTCTTTGGGAATATAACTTTTAATGAAACATCTACACAGAACTACTTTCATCTCTAATATTTGTACCAATTGTTTTATTCTCAAGATACACAGGATAAACAAATTATCAAGAAGTGTAGTTGACTTGCCCATGTGGTGGTACAGCACTCAAGCTGTTTTACTCTGATAATTTACTTTATTGCTATGCTGAACACTATTTTTTCCTTGATGTATGAGGTACAACTTTGTAGCTATTAAAAGATGGTTTTAGAATTGACTGAACAATACAAGGATGATTATAATCATTTGTATATTTTTCAATATATTTATGGGAGCCTTTAGAGTAAGCTTGTTACCTGTTTTCTTTCCTTTGATTTCTTGCTAATTGCTACCTTTGACACAGCTACCTACAACTACCTGGACAATTAGCTGCAGCTGGTGGTCCCTATTCAAACCTGCTACCAACGGTGCAAGAGGCAAGAGTGTGTCATATCCTCAGATATTTGTGAGCCTTGATCCTCCACTTCTTTGAGGTTTTTACAGCAGACTAAAATTCTACCTGGTTGGTGTCCTTATAAGATGAAATTTATACACAAACGTGCTTGCACAGAACAAAGACTGCTTGAAGACAATGAAAGAATCATGACATTTATAAACCGAGGAAAACAACTTCAGAATGAAACCAGTCTTGTCAACTCTTCTGCTTTCAATGCTCCAAAATTACATGGAAATAAAATTTACTGTCTGGTTAATCTAATCTATGGCAATACTAGCTAACTAACATAAATAAATAAAGGCAGATAGCTAGATTCTAGAATTATGTATGAACTACACATAAATAAATACCAAAGAGTTTGCACCTGAAACTCTGTGACTTTACATTTATGTAACACCTTTCACTCATTTTGGGACCCAGGGTTGCATTCTGCATAGCTATCATCCCAGGACAGGTAAGCTTCAGACAGCTTAGTTGATCATTAGAAAAATAGTGAGTTATGACAGAAATCAAGTGATCTTTTAAAAGGGAAACTTTTAGCTTAACCAGAATGTTCTTCTGAGATGCTCTCCTATTGCATATAAACTTCAGTTTAATTTCCCTAACTTCCATTGAGCCTCACTCTTTTAAGAAGTCATCACCTGTAATTGTCACAACACGCAAGAACATTTTACTTCTCTTCTCTGTGGCTGCACAGGTAGTTACAGGCATCGTAGGCCCACCATCCATTGATCCCACACAAACACTGAAACAGAATCAAGAGTTTGATTGACATCCACCTGCATGCAAGCTGACTCTCTACACCCTTTCTGTGGCTGCTTACTGATCACAGCCCTGGAAGCAGCAAGGGAAGGATAAACGCAGTAAATATATGCTGTAGTAGTTATCTAGATCATTAGTAAGAAGTCAGTGGACAGGGAAACCCATATGGATTTCAAAACAAACGCACCTCTGCCTGAAAGGTGCTAAAAATGAACTTTGAGTGTTGGAGCAGAGCCTTGAATGCAAAACCAGATTCAGGTCCTGGAAAAGCCATAGAGGAGCTTGCAAAAGAATTACAAAAACATGGATCTGTTTGCATTCCAAGAATAATAGCCAGGCACATGATGCCAAGTTTCAACTTTAAATCAAACAGTGTACACATATTTTAGAGTTGATCTTTGGCCCTTCCCCAGCTAAGGGCTGGTAAAACACACCTAGGTTCAAAGGCCAGAGCTTACAAAGAACTTTCAAAGTCCTAGGCCTGAAAACATCAACTCAAGACATCATTTCAAGTGTAAATCAATAGAGGCAGTTATATGGCTTGTGCATGTGAATATGTGTAAATATATGTATTCGTGAACTTCAAAAGCCAAAGGAAAATGTAAGTGACACACGTTGATTTTACTTGATTAATTCAAATCAGTACTGAGGAGAAAGAAGCAGGGAACAGAAAACCATGTGATGTTTTATCAGAAATAATACTCCCATATTCATATTCCTGGCAATGAAGAAGAAGGAAAGGATTGTATTTTGTGTCTGTTTTGAAAAGGACATGTGGTAAAAAGCAGTGTTCCGAAAGCAACTACGATCCAAGTAATTTGAAAACTCAGATTTCCTTCAATGTTATTATCTCTCGCTGTCATGGTCAGAGATAGGAAGCAGCAGATCTGTGTTATGAGCCGTAAATGTTGCTGGTGACGAAATGTCAGAATTTGCATGTTTAAGCCTGATGGTTCATGGATTTTGAATGTGGCAAACATCCAGGTAAAACATTATCTAGCCATTGTAATGTTATCCTGTGACATGCAGTACCATTTTCAACTGAAATAAGATGGAGCTACAGAATAATCTTAAAGGCAGAGTCTCTCTCTCTCTCTCTCTCTGTCTCTGTCTCTCTCTCTCTCTCTCTCTCACACACACACACACACACATTCATATCAACTACATAGTAATAGAAAGTGTAAAACTTTACAGCAAGAGGTGGCTGAGTTGTTGAGCACTTAACCAGCATTCCTGAAGTCCTGAAGCCCTGGGTTTGATATCCAGGAGAAACACAGCATAACACAATTCTAATCAATTCTTTCTTTTCAAACTTCATAATCTAGGATTGAATTCCCCTCTGGATTGGAAAATGAATTATGAAAGCTAAATGATGCAAATGTATTTTTGTGTTATTGGTTAAATATCTGAACTCCTTCATCATTCACTGAATAGTTCATACATGGCCAGATCAATCTCTGCAAACCTCCTGTGTTCTTATTATCATGTGAGAGAAAGAAGCCTATTCCGTGTTCACTCCAGTACTGGCACATTTGCTAATACACGGCAGGCCCATGGTATACATCACATAATGACATAAAAAACAACATGCATGTACAATGCAGAGAAATCTGCATGGCATCTGCAATGAATTAACTCATTCAATCTCGTCCTTATTGGGAGGCATTTTCATGCAATTGGCTTGTGTTCTGCCTTTAGAGCAAATGCAATGTATTTGTTCAAGATTACCTACATCAAAGTCAAAAGAAACAGTGTCTTCATCTACCCTACAAAAAGATGCACTAGTCTGTGATGACATCTTTGGTAGGAGTGTTTAGAACATCAACATATTTTGTGCCTGTCTCCCAAGTGCCAGTTTTCATAGGGCAAGAAAAGGATCAAGTAACAAATACACATGTAGCAGGTCAAACGGTGATCTCATACTTAGGAAAACCAGATAGCAAGTGTCTCAAAGGGCTGAGCCATTTAATTGGTACAAGAAGAAAGGTCTTAACTAAGAGTCAACAGTCCTGCTAAATAAAATTCAAACTGTCATAATTCAAGGCACTTAAACTTTTAATTAAAAATTGTATTGATATATAACTTAGAAATATGGTGTTCCCATCATTAGAGATCTAGTTTTCTTTCTGTTACTGTGATAAAAACACTATCCAAAAGCAACTTGGAGAGGGAAGAGTTCACTGGGATTACTCAAAATTCCTCAGTTGAGGTCCCCTCTTCCCAAGTATATCCATGCTTGTGTCAAGTTGACAAAAACTAACCAGCACAATTGGCATACATCTTAGTGATTCTTTTCACAAGTCTCTACTCATGCAATATTGCCATGGTCGAAAGACTAAGTGTATCTGGCTTCACTAGCAAAGATAGCCCCTTCACCCACAGAGAGGTAATGAAGATGAAGTTGGGACCTTTTAAAATCTGTTTTAAAAGATGCATGTGCCTATTTTAGCATGTGGCTAAGTAACCGTGCCTGATTAAGTTTTACGAAAATACTTTCCTCAAAGTAGACATGCTAACACATTGTTTGCAACCAAGTGCATTCATTAGTCCTTAATAAGTCAGGAGCTCTACCATCACAACACTGACCATTTGATGACACACCATCATAAGGCATCCTAAGAATCATATGCAATCTGGTCTATGGTCCAAGAATGAGACTTACTCAGATGCTCGGCAAATGGAGATATTACTTGATGAGTATGCTGTGGGTGTTACAAGGGTTAACATAGACAGCAATTTTGCAGAGTTATTGAGTGTAAGTCTCATCACATCCCCAACGAGTAAGAAAAGCATTAAGCCTTGGACCTCCTGATCAGGTGCAAGCCTGGGACGGGGTCAAGGTATGAGTATCAGGAACCTGATGTTTGGTCAATCTAATGAAGAATGTCTAAAACACAAGGGGTTGGATCCTTTTCTGCTCAAGTTCTTCAGTCTGTGAATCCAAACTCCCTCACATGGCCCTGTAATCTGTCCCCTGAAGCTCACTACAGAATAAATCTTTGAAGTACGTCAGGAACGACCTCTTCCCCAACAAGGACTATGCAGAGAATGGGCTCGGGGTACCATGGTCCTTATTTCAACATCTATTGAAGACAGAGAAGTTTCTGAAATGTGTTTGGACAGAAAGCCCAAGTTAGCTGAGGCCACCTAAATATTATAATAGGATTACTATATTATGTCAAAAATCTCTGTAGGCTGCACTTCGAAATTAAATAATGAGGCAAGATTTGGGGATCCATGAATGCATCTCATTTCGGACTAATAAAATCCATATAGACCCAAGTCAAAGTTGGCAGATGAGGAAGGAGTGGGCAGTTACTGGGGATTATTTTAAAATACTTTATGTATTATTCGTAGTGAGACTTTTGCTGGATCTTAGTTTCTTCTAAACTCACGTTATATGTTTCCACCAAAGATTGAACCAATGCTAATTTGTATATGGGACAACCAAACCTCACATGTTTCAAACCAGTCAGTGCCGGACTGGTTACAAACATGGTTGTGGGGATGGCTTGGGTGGTGCAGATTCAGTATGGCCTCAAGAGGCCCAGCAGTGCAGAGAGCTGTGCAATCCTTCTGTGCGGAGGAGGAGACTTGTCCTTCATTTAATCAATCAGCATGGGGGAGGGTGTCTTTTCATCCTCAGCACTTTAAATTAAAAACATGAAATTGGGGTCTGCTGTTGGGAAAGTTCTGTTCTTCATGCTAAGAGAACATGAAGACTAGTTTCTGTGCTCGAGAGCATACGTAGTTCAGTTGAACAGACTACATATGCACATACATTTTTAACTAATTAACTAATAATTTTTAACTAACATTTTTAACTAAGGAGGAGGAGAACTCCATTTTGGGAAAAGGCATTTCTTAAATATGAAGATGAAAGTTAGGATTTTAAGATGGCAAGGTATACCTGAGTTTTTTGACAACTCAGCCCCATCTCCAGCCATCTGGGAAAGAAGAACCCAAGAAAATGCCTCCATAAGATTGGCCTGTAGACAAGTCTATGGGGGCGTTTTCTTGATAAATGATTGGTGTGAGAGGGTCCATCTCTCTATATGCAGAGAGATGTCCTAGATTGTATAAGAAAGCACACTGAGCAAGTCATGGGAAACAAGCCAGGAAGCAGTGCTTCTCTGTGGCCCCTGCTTCAGTTCCTGCACCCAGGTTGCGCTCCTGAGTTCTTGCCCTGACTTCCCACAGTGATGGACTGTTATGTAGAAACAAAGTTGAAGTAAAACCTTTTCTCCTCAAGTTGCTTTTGGTCCTGGTGATTTTTGACAGCAAGAAATCAAACTAAGGCAGACGGCAAAATATATGGACATGAAGAAGTAAACAGCACTTTCAATTAAGGCAAAAAAAAAACAAAAACCCAAAAAACAAAAGACAAGCCAGTTTGGTTTATGACAACTCTGTGCATGCATCAGTGCGCACACCTTCTGAGCACATACACATTCCATGCGTTCAAGCACATTCTAAGTGCCTTTGCATACATTCCATTTGCTTACACATGCTTCAGGCTCACATTTTACAGTACACTCATTATATTCCATTAACCCACGTGTTTATTTGTACAGATTCATTCTAATAAGGCCAAGAAACAGTTAATGCATGACACTTTGGAGACTGTGATGTTGTAGGGTGTTTGACACGGAGCCCAGAGAGAAAGCACTGAAGAAACAGACACGCCACAGACTGACATGGGGTATGGAGTAGCAATTAGTACTAAGGTCAAAAAGTTAAACAGTAGACAGGGGGAAATAAATCACAAGTTAGAGAAATGTAGGAAAAGCATATCCAGAGTCCGAGCAAAGTGAAGAGAAAGGACATGTGGCAAGGGGCAAAGCACTATGACCAGAAAGAAGACAGTGTGGAGGCACTGAGGCAGGGGAATGGAGATGAGTTTAAGAAGCAACCAGAAGGCCAGTGCTATGCTCTGGGTATACAGTGCCTCCACCAGAAGGTTCATTGTTGTAGGCTTGGCCCTTAGCTAGTGCTGCTCTTTGGGGAGGTTCAATTCTAGGAGGTTGAGCAGAACTGTAAAAATAGATCACTGCAAGAGGTTGTCTTCAGGGACTATTTCTTGTACTAGGTGATTATTCTCTCCCTTTCCCTCTATCCCACCTTCCCGGCCACCAGAAGATGGGCAACTTTCTCTCTCAGTCACTCTCCTCTCGAGTTACGTGATTGACTTTTCAAACTGGAGTGGTAAGAGAGGGTGGCAAGTTTCGGTAATTCTGGTATGACTCCGAATCCAAATTTAACTGAAGAGGGTGAACAATACAAACCTACTCACTCGGAAGCAACTGTTAGTTGACTCACTTATACTTTTGCCCACTAATTTAAAATAAAAAATAAAAAAAAGGTGGGACGTAGGAGAGTGTGTTCGGGAAGTTTCTTGGAGTCCTGAGCAAGGTCTAGAATTGAGGACTGAGATGCCTTCTCCACCATTAAACAGCGCGTAGCAGGTGCCAGGTACTCCTGAGATTTGCAGTGCCCTGGTAGCTAGCTCTTTTCAGATCTCAGTATGCATGCAACCACACTGCCAGGCTATTTTTTTTTTCAAATTCAGACTTTTATTGAGTAGGTCTAGAACCAAGCGTGAGATTCTGCATTTCTTAAAAGCTCACACGATGAGGCTGATGGTCCAGGGAACACACTCACGGATTCCTCATAAACTTGTTTCTTAACTCCACAGTTAAACTGAATTGACAAATGGCATTGTGCATTAAAATCAAGTTCTAATAGACCAGGGATAGCTCTTGCCTGTGGGATTGTGTTTTAGTATTGACTTAAGGGTACACACACACACAGACACACACACACACACACACACACACACACACACACACGCACACACACACGATGGGCAGATTTTGTTGAGTTAGTAAAATGAGGCAAAGAGGTTAAGTGAGCATATTTGGTAGGAAAAAAAGTAGGCTGTTGCTGTTGCTCCAGAACCTCAGGCGCCATATCTGTAAAAGTTTTGTTGGCCTGGACTGGTTCTAATCACATTTTATGCCTAATATTATAAGCATTTTTTTTCTTTAATGAGTGAACTTGGCAATGGAGACAGCCTCTCTAGTCATATTTCCAGAGCTCTGTGAATTCAGCCAAGCCAATGTCTGTTCTGAGGCTGTGGCCATGTATCCTGCTGGATTAAAATAGGATTTTATGAGAGATGAGTAGAGATGGATTAAGACACAAACACGAGGCAAAGAAAGAGCTTAAGACCATCAAAAACACACACACAAAAACGAAAAACTAGTAAGTAGGACTGGTAATCCATCATGGCAGTATTGCCGAGCCAAATGGCAGCCGTGGTTAGGGAAGAAGCGGAGGGAAATTATGTAACACGAGAATATTAATGTTAGCCTCTCTGGATTACTCTGAGAATCAAACTTGATGAAATATTTGAAAAACTGAAAGGATTATACAAACGTCTCTTAGTTATTTTGAGAACTTTGGCATCTTCTAGATGCTTCAAAGGGAGGACAGCCTAAAGCATGATCATGAGACTCTAAGTAGAAAAGCTCAGGATAAATCTGCTCTGTCATTTAACCCGTTGTGAGCCCAAGGTTCTTCATATGCAAAGGAGAAGATGAAATCAATTATGGCAAATCTACATTTGTCGTTATTCTTTTGTGTAAAAGTTCTTAAAATGGACTCAAGAATGAATGGTCTCCACAAAGCAGATTGGAGAAGGAATTCTGATAGACAAGTGGTCAAGTAACAAAACAGATGTTTCTAGCAAACTAGGTTGCCCAGTTCCTTCCTAGCCAATGACCAAATGCCAAGGGTAAGCAGGATGCTCTTGTTATACCAGGATGCCAGGGTCAGTCATTGCCACTGAGCTCAGCTGCTCTGTAATATCTCCCAGGCTTCATTCACCCCTTCTTAGCACTTAGACCTAATCCTCTGCCTGTCATGAGAGTCACAACACTATTGCTGTAATTTAGATTTTGCAGTTTACATTCAAGAAAGGCAGGTGGAGAAAATAGGACCCAGAGCAGATACAGCGGTGAGTGTCCCCTTTTATCAAAAAGGAGATGCTTTTCAGAGTTCTCCACCCTGTCCCGTAGCCGTCCACTTCCGTCTAATTTTGTGCCTTCATTTTTATCTATATCTGCTTGCTGTGTGTCTTGGCCACTTCTAGATACAGTGTTGGAAGAGAAAAGCACACGTCAACCAAGAGACAGGATCAAAGTATAGTCGGGGACCTGTCTTAAATTCAAGGCTCAAGGCTTCAGCCTCTAAAGTAGCTGGTTCGACAGGTACGCTCCACCGACTGTCATTATACTTACATTTTAGAGGAGAGCCAGGCAAGGACAAGAGTGAAAGTAGACAATAAGCCGCCACAGTCTGGGCAGGAATGTGGTCATCGTACTGTAATCGAAAGCTCGCTGACAGTAAGCTGTCCACCTAAATCTCCAGAGGCATGCTGGAAGCAGAGTCTTGCTTTGTAGACCGTAAGTTGGTGTCACATCGTCTGGGTCAAATACAGCATCATTGTTAAATTTTAAACCACAAGGGTACTTTCCTCTAATTATATGACAGTGTTAATTTCTAATATCTGGAAGGAAATGTAGCCATGGAAAGATTCTAGAGATAGCTGATATTATTTTTAAGACCTTGACAGGGTTCCAGGTCTTAAACGTGACTTATTATTTTTAACATATATTTGATTAAAGAGACACTAAATATGTAATTTAGTTGAATTGGGACCCACAAACTGCCCACCAGTTAGCCCACTCTCCATGGGCTGGTGCTTGCTATCTAGCGAGTGCCGAATAAATATTTGTTCATCATTTGAATAAGTAAATGTAAAGCAAAGACTTGACACATCACCTTTTTTTATATTGATGATATTTCCCCCTGCTTTGGTGGGGTACATTTGAAAATCCTTCCGTATCTGAGGTGGCAGTTTAAAAATATGACACCCTGCCGTAACAGGAGACAGTGATCACTGCTAAAATGACTAATGACTCCCTTTTAAGACGTGGCTAGTGCCCTTCCCGAATGTAATGGGGAGACAGGCAAAGGCCTGGAGAAGTCAGTGGTCATGGAGGCACCGTTCACTGCTGACTGCTCAGGTTTAAGCCATGCAAACTCTTGCCATACAAAGCAGAATTCTAGGGGCAAGCATGTCTACAGTAAGGGTTCCTTTAACTGTGAAGTCCACACTTCCTCTTCAAGCCTCCCTGCTCCCTTAAGGATCCATTTTAGCAATGGTCTTCATGACGTTTCCTTAAAAAATGGACCAGCGTGATAGACAATGTAGTGGATCTTGAAACTGATTACAGAGAATACACTCATGTGACCACTGGCAGATGTTAGGAGTGTGTCTTTCCCTGCAGCAATTCAGCCTGATCTTCTCTTGAAATGGTAAGCTTAGGATTACTTATATAAAACTGAAAGGTTTTTGACTCAAAATAAAGCAAACATTACATGTGAAATGTCCTGCCTGCTGTATATTGGGTGTCCTGGCGGTAAGAACATGGCGGCTGCCAGGTCTGGCCACTCCATGGTCATGATCATTCTCTTACCTCCCTAAGTCCCCAGTCACTTGAACATCTGTCCTTGGTGTGGATAATCTCTTGCTGCTAGGAATCCTTTTCTGTTCAGTTTTGTCTCTGGAAGTGAAATTTTACAAACTATCCTTATTGTAAGTTTTTCAAGGGCAAGACTCATGACTTCATTTCCCGTACAAATGTCTCCAGAACACCAACAAACAATTGACAACAAAAGATGCTTATTGACCACAGGACTCATCTGAAGATCGGATTTGTTATCAGTCACGGCCTCTGAAGAGAATTTCTATTTTAGCTTCTCCAAGGCAGCTCATTACAACCATCTTACGCTTAAGTTTCTCACTCATTCTGACGTCCTCAACAAGGCATCTAGAATTTACCATCTTAGTGAAGAAAAACAAAGATACACCGAGTATGACTCTGAACAGATCAATATGGCTGACATGTTTTTATTATCGTTTGTTAGGTGATTTTCCCGCTAAGTCATCACAGACTTAATCCTACCTGGTGGGCATAACCAGTTCTCTTTGCTTCCCATGTTAGACCACTGTATCGAGCAATGGAGATACCTGACTCATTTTCTTAAAGAGATGTTTGAGAACACATTACCAAGAACCTCAAAGCCTACTTGGTCCAGAGATTCTATTTTTAATATTCTTCTCATCTTCATAATTCTCCAAATTGAATTCTGCATTTAGTATGGGGTGTTTGAAGAGTGATATCACAGTGTTTGTGCTTCGGAGGTCTTGGATTAGAAAGCCATCACACACTCAATTCATTTCCCTTTTATCATTGGGCAATGCAAACATAAATTGTTCTGGAGAGTTTTAGTACAATATCAGAGTATTAGCAAGTTGTTTAGTGGAGAAATTAAGAATCTATGGGTGGATAAATCTACACTGAGTTCATTGAGCGTTTCAAATTCAATTTTACAAAGAGGATTTGGGGCATTAAGGAAACAGAAAATCACTTCTTTAGCAACTGAGAAGAAATTAATTGCTATGCAGGCTTCAAGATTCTGGATTCAGAAGAATTGAGAAGTCTCTTGATTTAGTGAACATGCTATATTTGAGACCATTCTAATGAAGAAGAAAATGTCTTAAAAGGCCAAAAAGGCAAAGGCGTCTTAGATGTTAAATAGATGCTTGTTTTTCCAAAATGAAGATGTCGATGAGTTCTGTTTAAAGGAATCAGAAACACATGGATTAAGCTTTACTTAAAACAAACATAGGTTTCATAGTGGAGGGAAAAGCTATGGGCAGAGCCCTTTAGGAGATTCCCCCAATCCCAAATATTTGCAAAAAGGGTTGAGAGGCTGCCAGCACACCACAAGTTTTCTGTGTATAGTTGGCTGATTTGGTTTACCAGATGTTGTCACTCACCTCTTATTGTCCTGGCCTGAAGACAGCTGCCTTTTGCTCTCTTATGGCCTGTGGTCCTCAACCCCTGATGCTAGTTCTCTACAGGGACCTCCTACTCACTTACAAAAGCATACACA
Source organism: Cricetomys ansorgei (assembly GCA_026225945.1). Taxonomy (NCBI): domain Eukaryota; kingdom Metazoa; phylum Chordata; class Mammalia; order Rodentia; family Nesomyidae; genus Cricetomys; species Cricetomys ansorgei. The sequence continues at coordinate 7,807,754 of JAMJFZ010001089.1, read as the reverse complement.
GGCATGGATGAATGGCTCCACATTCTTGAACTGAAGGCATGATCTCTACCTAGGACTATGACCAGGTTACAACCTTCATTTCCAGAACGGGCCTCGCATCCTGCCTTTCCAGCCACTTTGGCTAAATTGCTTTCATGTGCCATTCACTTTAGTTGCATGGAAAGCTGGTTTTTCTCTGGCAATGGGTGACATTTTCCTGGCCCAGTGATCACATGCCTAGAAGGTTTTCTACTCTTGCATGAAGGCAAGTTCTGGCCAAAGGAGCCTGGCTGACATGCTAGGGCTTCAAATTCACCAGACACACAGCGCAGACAGACAACAACTGGCGCCATGCTGTGTACATTCCTACCCATCTCCAGCATTTCCAGCACATTAGGGTGAGTCAAAGGTCCTCTCTTTGTTTTCAACCAGTGAATTTAAGTCTCCGGGATCTTAATGCTGAACTGGCACTCAGAACACTGAGGAAATGAGGGAATTTTAATGTAATCATCTACATTAAACCACTGAAGCCTTGGCTTTCAAACTTGACTGTGCATTAGAACTGCCCTGGAAGTTTAAGAATATAATACAGATGTCTGGGTTACTTGCTCCAGAGATTCTTATACAACTGGTCAGGGATGTAGCCTGGACAGCTGGATATTTGAAAGCTCTGTGTATTCATCTACTGTAACATGAAAGTTGATAACCTCTCAACTAGAGGGCCTGAGCCAACTGTCATAATGAAACTAAATAGCGGAATAGAATTGTGGAGCTTAAAACCACTTGCATATTACAAATACCTGGGGGTATTCTTAAACTACTGACTCTAATGAACATAACCATCTACAGAAAGTCTAACTGAATTATGTAACCAACTGTTGTCATATGTATGAGATATATATAACACATGTATTACTTATATTATATGTGGTAATATATACATATAGGAATATATGAAGTTATACATCACTTAAGGGTTAATAGTTTCTAATAAGTCAATCTGTAGGAATCACTTCATAGAGGTCATAGACTAAGTAAGAATACTATGACAAGATGATGCAGACATAGTGATACATGTGTGCTCTCTGAACTAAACTCTTGTGATTACGCGCATGCCCACTTATGTATACTGTGGTGTGATTACAATAAGATGTCTCCTATAGGATTTTATGTTAGACGCTTGGTTTCCAGCTGGTGGTGATATTTCGGGGAGTTTCTGGAAACTCCCATCAGGAGATGGGGTTTGGCAGAAGGAAATAGTTCACCGGGACTAGGTCTTTGGGGATATCTTGTCTTTGGTCTTTTCATATCTCACTCGTTGCTTCCTGTCTGCAATAATGTGCAGAGATTCCTTTACCACACATTCTTACTTCCATGATGCTCTGTACAAGTTCATGGGACCAAGTAACCATGGGTCAAGCCTTTTGAAACTGGGAGCCAACGTGAGTCCTTATGCATTTTAAGTTTTTTGTGTCACAATGGTGAGGGAGTAACAATTATATAAATAGGAATGAGCATGTGTGTGTGTGTGTGTGTGTGTGTGTGTCACATATAGATTCATTGCGATATATATCTTTACAAGTTTATAAAGTAGGTATTGTGACAGCCAGTTCTGAAATGGTCTCAATGATTCCTGTGGTTCTGCCCTGAACAAAGACTGATCTGCTTGACCAAATGGAATACTACAGAAATAATGGTGTGTCCAATCAAGTTTAAGGGAAAAAAATGCATTGCAACTTCAGCCTTGGACTCTTGGATCACTTGCCCTGACTGGAGGCATCTTGTATGGATTCTTAAGGAATCCTACAGAGGCGTCTGTGGAAAGACATTGAAGCTTCCTGCCAATAAAAAGCACCATTCTGTCATTCATGGGAGTGAACCTTAAAAGTGGATTTGCCTACCCAAAGCAAGTTATCAGATGGCCACATCCCAAACTTAGAGAAACTGTGAGCTGGAACTGGCCAGGGAAATGAATGGTCTGAAGCTAGTAGGGCTTCGGATTCTCCTGCAGCATAAATACAGCAGTATCACTCTCCTTTCATACCCGAGGAAACTGAGCTTCAGACCTGGTAAGTGGTTACTGTAATCACACAGCTGGGAAGCCCGTATTGGGGAATCAGCATTTGGCTACTGCCCTCAAATCCTGTACTTTAAGACACTATATGGTTTTCATCTATCTCGTTAAGTAGTGCATGTGCTAGGGAAGAAATTACAAGGGCGATTGCAACTCATAACAAGCCAAAGAAAGCAGATTCTTCCAACAGTCTCTGGTGTTGTCTCAGCATTGCCAATAGTTGCCGAGCAATTAGACCATCAAAATGCTGTCCTTTCCCTAATCACTCTACAGCTTTTGTTGCTCCCCTCGGTGCCCAGAGCTAAAGGGATTCTAGGAGTACCCTCCATTTCAGTCCTCTGGCTTTTTAACTGATGTCTCAAAATACAAATTATAGAGTATATGTTACAAGTGGGTCAATGGACAGACGTCCATACCTGAAGCCTCTTCTGCTTGTGTTAAGCCTTCATTTAAGTTTCTGCAACTCTAAGCCAAGCAGCTAGAGGATGTATTTTAAAAAGAAATCCTACATTCTATGAGGAAAAGTCCCTGACGTTTGAGAGGCAGAAAGTCTCTTCTCTGGTTCTGTAGTGACAGCTGTGCGACTTGAAAGCAAGCACGGGATATATAGATGCTTTTCCCACCCACTCTGTTTTAACGCCTGTGGGATGGGCCTTAGGCACGCGGCTTTGTACAGCTCCCTGTGGGATTCAATGTAGCAGCAGGGTTGTAAAGGACTGATGTAATCTTTTGCAATCTGTTTCCTCATTTGCTAAGTGGAGGTAATAATACTGATGCCCTTGGTGGTTTCTTGAGAGGATTAAGGGCAATTACAGTAAAACTCCAAGAATGGTGCCTGGCTCATTGTTGGTACATGGTGAATGTCATCCATCAGTATTTGTGGTTTGTCTTAAAATTTTTAATGCACTGTACAAAAGTATACGGTTACTTGGATGCTTCTACTGGCGTCTATTCCTCAGAGAGTTCTTTTACACTTAGAACTTCCTTCCGATCCAGACAGCAAGCAGATGCATATCTCGTTTTCTTCAAGGTTTTTTCTTCGATTTTATTTTAGCACTTATCACATCTAAGTGGGATTTGTCATCTTGTTAGGTAATGTAAGCTGTAGTCAGTTTAGTTTTTCCACAAAGAGCTAACTTTCCTGCTTCTATGCATTAAAATCTTCCTTCTTGCAATGATCAGTGAGGTCATGTTAGAAGGATTGATTTTTGGACGTTATAACTGTCATAAATTGATTGTTCCTATGTTCGTATCCTAACTTAAAAAATACTTAGCTTTAGTTTTTCATGTGTGTGTGTGTGTGTGTGAGTGTGTGCGTGTGCCATGTGTTCAGGTAATGGAGGAGGCTGGAAGAGGGTGTCGGATGCTCCAGTGCTGGAGTTACAGGTATTTAGCAGCTGCCCAATGTAGGTTCTAGGAACCAAACCTAGGTGCTGTTAACTGCCTAACTGCGTTTAACTGCTGGACCATCCCTCCGGCCTCTCTTACCCTAACTTTTTTATAAGCACTTAATCATCAGGTTTTGCAATGGCTTTAACATCTGTGGGGTAAACTTGAATATTTGTCATTCCTGTCTACTAAATGCTTCTGCAATACTTTAGGTTCTTGGCTCTTTAAACTTTTAAAAATCTTTGTACTGCATATGTGTATGCACGCATGCGCATGCACACTCATACATTCATGTGAATGTACGCATGTATAGGCTATGGCATGCATGTGGGGCTCAGAGGGCAAGCTTCGATGTTAGCCTTCATCTTCTACCTTGTTTGAGGCAGGTTTCTCCTTTCCTCTTGTCCACTGCTCTATACACCAGGCTAGCTGGCTTGTGAGCTTCCAGAGATGCTCCTGCCTCTCCTCCGGTCTCGCTGTAGGTAAACTTAGACTAAGGAAGTGCACCACTATGCCCAGCTTTCTATGGGTTCTGACAGTATGATTTCAGGTCCTCCTGCTCGTGTGATAGCTATCTACCTACAGAACTGGCTCCCCAGATCCTCACCTCAAACCATCCAAGATCCTTTGGTTCTTCTGTATCAATAGAGTCCCTTATTTTCGTCGCTTACTTTCAAGTAAAGGAGCACTTCATCATTGGCGTGTGAGCTTTCAGCCTTCACTCGCTTCTATGTCCCCATCGCCTGGGCGTAGCCCAGCTTGAGAGTAAGGGCTTCAAGCACTGTGTTATGGCTTGCTGAGTTGTTTTTGATCTAGCTCCTTTTTATCTTAAAGACTCAATTTGACCACATTCACGCATTCTCCCAAACCACCACTGCAGCCCAGGGTGTGGCCCATTAACCATGGCACTAAGGGGAGGGCAGTGAGTGACTGTCAGTGCTTTTGAGTTCTTTCTGTAAGGTTCCTCTACTAAGTATGTAGCGTGCACTGTGCCATGCAGCTAATTTGATAGTAAGTCCACAAATTCCTTCTTCAAAAAGTGAAAGTAGTTCTCAGCCACAATTAATGATTTCTAAGAATTAGAAGGTGGAAGAAATGACTGCTTAACACCCCCACCTTTCTTGTTTTTCTGGGTCACCCCAACAGCCAGCTGCCACCTTGGTGGGACACTCAAATAGCTCTTGAAAGAAACTCACTTGGCAAGGAACTTAGACCTCCTGACAGGAGGTAGTGGTGGCTTACTCGTCCCTTGAATAGTCATTGGAAGGATATCCTCCAACCCTTGGGATGGCTACAGTTCCATGCAGCCTTTTGACCACAACTTTCTGAGAGCTGTACAACTTTAACACCCCAGCAAATAGCTTCTTATCTCCTGGATTATCATAATCGTTGCTAATTATTCTGGAGCAGCTGGACCTGATGTGATACACAACAATGGATGTCCACTGGTTTTGCTTCATCTTCACTGCGATCTGGAAGATACCATTGCGAGTTTCCCGACTGACAGGAGAAAATGAGGTGCCCACGTACCAAGACGCATGGTCAGGATTTGAGCCCTGGTGGCTTTAGTACAACGCCCCTCCTTCCCCAGTACTCAGTGTTTTCACATGCTGAGTCTCCAAAGTCACCTCGATCTTCCTTGATTCAATTTTTTAAAACCGCTCAGAGAGAGCAAAAGGTATGCGTCAAGAGGGCTGTGTGAGAGCAAAAGGGTGGCACTGGGCCGCTGGGAAAAACCCAGGGTATGTGCAGGTGCTTGGGCTTCAGCTTCACGGGAAACTCCAAAGGCTGTCTCCATCGCTGTGAACCTGTTTGGTGCCTGGTGTGGGTGAATACAGCAAAACTAGCTCCTAGTCCAACCCTAAGGGAGACTCGGTTTGAGACTCATATTACTAATGAGGACGATGAAACTGAATACAGTTTATTATAAAAGAAAGGTGTGCATTTTATGCAATAACAAAAAGCTAAAACAAAGAAAATAATAGTAATAAAAATAAGAAAATAGTGATAAACAGAAGAAATTACTATAGTCGTTTGAGAGGAGGGGCAAGTTCTGTTCCAGTATTCAAAATAGGGTGAGCCGTATTAATAAATCTTTATGAGTCACGTAGGCAGATAATCCCCCCAGCTTTACTAAAGTGTAATTAACAAAAAAAAAAGTTGTAGATATTTGAAGTAAAAAACATGGTAATTTGTTACATTTGTAGATAGTGAAATTAGTGCCACAATCACACTGTGATTCAAATCACCTCATTGTGTGTGTGTGTATGTGTGTGTGTGTGTGCTGAAACTTTGTAAGATCTTTTCCTATTTGCACACAACTCTGAAAAGGGCCTTTCCCTGTACGACGGATACAAGTAATAAGTTGCCATATTTAGAGGAAATAATTTGCTAACATATACCATGCTCCATGAAGTATCCTCTTACCCATGCTCCTGTAGTTCTTACACATACTTACACATGTGCCTAGAGGTATCCTTTCACCTATACCCTGTAAGTAACCTCTTCCCCATGCTTATGTAGACAGCTTTAATAACTGTATTGGCCTACCAGGCTGATACGCCCACCAGACTGCTCTTGGGTGGAATTATTTCTTTGATCTATTGGTAGCCTATCTATGTGTCTCTTTCTTTCTTCCTTCATTTCTTTTTTTTTTAAGATAGGGTTTTTCTGCTGTAACTCTGGCTGTCCTGGAACTCATGTTGTAGATCATGCTGGCCTCGAACTCACAGAGATCGGCCTGCCTCTGCCTCCTAAGTGCTGGGATTAAAGACATGCGCCCATCACCACTCAGCCTATCTGTGTGCTTCTGGGTGTTTAGAGTGAGTTCCTTTATTTTTGAATAAGGAGTACACTAATTATGCATTAATCTTCCATTACTTCAGAAACCATTACTTTCACAGTATCAAGTTTTATTATTTATACTGAAGAGACATTCAAATTTTCTACTTTGTATACAGTATTTTGTCTTAATAGAAATCCATACAAAGGAATTCTGTTTCCAGTAATGACATCCTGGGTAATTCAGACCCAAGGAGTAACTTTGGAACTGTTTACCTATTGATAACACCCCATTGAGTTTCTTCTAAGCAAAAGGAAGAGTATTACAGTGTTGAAAGAACCAAGAAACCAAAGTGAATACTGCTGTAGAAAAACTTACTAACCACAGCTGATTATGCAAAGCTAAAACCACAGTATCCGAATAACGAAGAAAGAGTAGATACTACTGATTTTTTTTCAAATTGGCAAAAAAATCAGCCTAGAAAGCATATGAGTGAGGAGGTTTTTAGTTATCAGTAAACCCCACACTCTACTGAGGAAATCGGGATTTATTTTGTAATAAAGGCTTGACTTTTGATATAACTAAATACAAGCACAGTCAAGCTTGAGAGTGGATTTATTTTAGCTCACTGTTTGAGAGGCTAGAGTCCATCCTGTCTGGGAAATCAGGGCACCAGCAGGGAGTGGCCGGTCCCACTGCATCTGAGTCAGGAAGCAGAGAGACAAAGGCTCACACTCAGCTTACTGTCTCCTTTTCTTTTCCTGTTATTCAATCTGGCACCCCAGTATGGTGGTGTTGCCCACATTCAGTGTGGGTATCAACAATGAAGATGAATCGTTACTCATCTCCCAATGGCACTGTACTGGGACCAAATCATTAACACATGAGCCTGTAAAAGATACCCCAGACTCCACCTGTAGCTACCGTACGTATTAATGTAAATCCAACATTTCTCTACACACATGTGGTCCTGTTAGGCTGGTGCTGTTATCAATTACCACCACCATCTCCTTTTCTTATGAGCAAAGTGCGAAACATGCGTACAACATATCTTTCCCAGGTGATGCAATAGGTGCATTACAGACAGGGCAGAGTTTCCGTTTAGCCTCACTCCTTCACTGTATCTTTAGTCATGATCCTGAACAGCTGCCATACTTGACTAATTGGTTTATGATCTGTGGAACCCAAAGTGGGGCCCCAAGCACAAGCCTGTCTCGAAAACAAAGAAGGGGAAACAGTAAGTTGTCAAATGACAGATGATTGATTGGATCTTCTGTTCTTGGCGTCTTTCAGTTAAACCAGAAAAGAATGGGCCACAGGCACTGAAGCATAAGAAAATTTAAGACTTAAAAAAACAAAGTCCAACACCACTACGCAGAGGTAGTTTTATTTCTTAACTTTACGTTACAGTTGAGAAAAACAAGCGCATTGTTTCACGGTAGTGTTGCAAACCCAGGGCTCCCCGGGAAGTTGGCACGGATGATCAGAGGTCATCTGCATGTTCTTCTAGCTAAACCTCAGAGCCCATCTTCATCTGCTCACCCCAAAGTCCCCAGTTCCCCTAGACTGCCTCTGCTCCAGCCAGGAAGAGCTTTTGTGCTTGCTTGCCTCTAATGGTGTTCTCAGCCCCTGTGTCTGATTACAGGACTGTGTTTTACTGGCCTGTGAATGGGGTGGTCTAGTTCTAATATCTGTTGCCTCTAATTCATCTCAAGGTAAGGTCAGCTCCAACTTTTGCCTGAGCCCTTCCCAGATCATTCTGATTCTGTAACGTCTCTTCTACCTAAATCTTATTGACTGTAAGAAGTTAGGTGTTACTAAATAACTTAGGTCACTTATAGAGGCCTTTGCCCCCTAGCAACATGGGGTGTGATTTATTTGAGTATCTAAACCAAGACTCACTTTATATATACAAAGAGTACATAAAGTATGTGCTCTTCGGATATCTGTAAACTCTAATTTTGCTCAAATAGATGAAGCGGTATGCTTCTTATGTATTCATTTTACTTTCTTCTGCCTCATCAAAAACTTTTTTTAAAAAATCAGAACAAGAAAACCATCAAAACATAGGAGCTGGGGAGATAGCCCAGCTGGTAAAGTGCTTGCCTTGCAAGTATGGAGACCTAAGTTCAATCCCCAGTATCTGTGTACATCCCGCTGTGGGGAGCATGTCTGCAATCCTGGTGTTAAGAAGCAGAGACAGTGTATCCCTGGGGCTGCCTGGCTGGCCCATCTGGCCAAATCGGTAAATTCCAACCCAATAAGAACCTGACTCAGAAAACACATAGAAAGCATTCCTGAAGATGTCCAAGGTTGTCCTCTGTCAAATACATGCATATACATATGAAAGCACATCCATGCTCACGTGTACACACACACACACACACACACACACACACACACACACACGAGCATATGAACTCATCACACATGCAACCCCCACACACGCACAAACATGGGTATAAATTGGCACATACACAAATGCATAAAACAACCTGATAAAAAATTAAGTAAATGGAAACACATCAGTCAATTTTGTTCAACTGTTGAAAATAATTAACTGGTCAGGCAAAAATTCTATACAGCATGAAACCAGTTTATATTAAAGCTCCCCTTCTACACAATGTACTGTGTTTTTAAGACAGAGACCTCTTCCATCTTGGCCAAGAGAAGTTCAAGAGAACGAATGGAATTGTATTCATTTGTTTAATTTTAACAGAATCATGATGTCACTGGGTCTGGATTACTCGAGGGTCACTGGAATTTTATGCTAATAGAGAACATGACACATATGGCAGGCAGAAAATGAGGAGGCTTATGTCACCACATGTTATGAGGCTCAGTCAAATCCCTGAGATTTTCGCTTATTACTCTATTGAATTGGGAAGCTCACACTAGCTATTCCTGGCAACTGTCACATGTTGCAATCATGGTTCCTTTGATATTCTGACCTGGGGTTTCTGAGACATTAATTTGCTCCCTGCTGTTCCTTCTTACTTCGGTAACTAACATGTTGAAAGTACTTACTCTTAAACTGGATGGATGAAATCAAGAAACAAAATGGTAATCAAGATTCTTAGAGAGGTGGGTTGCTCGTAAGCAAGGTCTTTTGCCCTCCATGTTTAACCTTCATGATTTTAACTGTCCTGAATGTTAATGTCTGGAGTGTGTCATTTCTGTTTCTTGAGGTCATAATCTGAGAGAGAGAGAGAGACAGAGAGAGAGAGAGAAAGAATAGCAAAAAGAACTACTCTTGTAGATTGACTTCGATCATTTGGGAATGCAGAGTTACAGAGTAAACAGAAAGAAGCAGTAGCGATGCACAGGATAGAACTGTCTTCAAAACATCTTGAATCTCACTTCTTGCTTTTCACACTTGTGCGTGTGTGTGTGTGTGTGTGTGTGTGTGTGTGTGTGTGTGTCCTCGTCCACATGGAGACCAGAGTGTCCTTCCTCAAATGCTTCTATTATACTTAAAAAAAGAAAAAATACAGATCTCTCCTTGAATCTGGAGCTCAGCAATTTGTCTATGTCAGCTGGACAACCAGTCCCAGGAAATACCCCCCTCATACCCACCATCTTTGAATCCCCAGCACTGGACTTATAAGTACACACTGTCACCTCTGACTTTTATATGGGTACTGGAGAATCTGAGCTCAGGCCATCGTGTTTAGCACCAAAGTCTAAAATCTCACCTCTTCCTTGCAGCCTTCCTGAAATCATCACTGGAATCTTCTCTCTGTATCTGAACTCCCAGATCAACTGCAATCATTCAGAAATTAACTTTTTTGTCTACCCATGACTTGGTCCTTCAACAGCCTGTTTAAGTAGGAGGATGGTCTTAGCTTCTTTGTGTTGAGAATGCTTTTTACAGGGTACATACATATAACTGCAGTCCATTGGATGGCGCTGTTTCAGCCAAAAGTGATTCCTGAACACTGACATGCAAGCTGAAAGATCTTCAACTGAACTGACTACTAAATATGAAGGCATGTTCTAATTTAAAGGACCCACTAGAAAAATCGGCTCCTATGCTTGGTAGTTCAAAGCCATCTAGGCTAAGTGGTTTCCAACCCACACAAACATATCCTTCATAATTGTTCTCGAAAATAGACGTTAAACTTTGGTAGAAGCCCTCTAGTAGGAGAAAAATAGCTGTTACATTAGAGTCCCTAACATTTTTGTGACTTCTCTAAAAAAAAAAAAAATCATCTCCAGTTTATCTTTTATAGAAGAATCCAGGGGCTGGGGAGATGGTTCAGGGCTTAAGAGCACTCTTTTCTCTTGCCTGGGTTCAATTCCCAGCACTCACACAGTAGCTCACAGCCATTTATAATCCCAGTTCCAGGAAATCAGTGCTGCTTTCTGACCTCCAAAGTCACCGCATGCGTGTGGTACACATGCATACAAGCAGGAAAAGCACTCATATACATAAAAAAAAAAAATCTAAAAGAAAAAAAGTAAGAAAAATTTTATCTTGCACACAGTTATTTAAATCTATCCCTCTCATGAACACAAGCTACATTGTATCTGTTCACAAGCTCCTCTGCAATCAGGAACACTCAGAAAGTTCAACTGTGCTTTGAGCATCCTGGAATTTACAGTTGCCAGACAGTAGTGTGAGAATTAGCTACCTCGAGGACAGCCAAGCCCTTGTGTTTTCAGCTTCTCCAGTGAGAAAACAATGTCCTCTCTTGGCCAGGAATCTTGGTTAGCTCTGTGGAGCCACAGGTAGAATGCAAATTTGGAAAATGGTGCCGCCAGCCAATGTGCTTCAGTTGGAGAAAAATCAGCCCTGAGATGCTTATCAGGCATCCTTTGATTGTCTCCCTCACAATGGCCAGCAGTCCTACCGGTGTGGTTTTCACAGGCCATTCTCAGCAGAACAGAGGCTGCCAAGCATCAATCAGAAGACTTCGGGAATGCGCGTGGGAGGTACCCAGCAGGACAGGGATGATGAGGGTATGATGAAGTTTGTGCTTCTCTTTCCTCCTCCATTCATGGTAAACCATCTGAAAAACTATCTGCTCAGAGCGTGGACAATGGGTCCACACTGAGAGGTATGTTGATGCTGTCATTGCTATGACTCCCAAGTTGTTTTCAGGAAGACTTGTTCCAGCCAATACCATTTCATTACAACTTGCCAGAAGAGCTGAATGAGGAAGGATGGGAACTGGGAAGGATTAAGAACTCTCAAGCTAGACATTCACAGGTCCTTCGCACATATATTATGGCTTTCCAGTTCTGTGTTTTCATGGGATCCCTGAGTGTATGAATGAGTGGGTTTCTGTATCTGAGTCTGTTTCTTGTGCCTTGTGGTGGTGGTGGTGGTGGGGGTGGGGGTGGGGGGTTGTTTTCCATCTGCATGTTTGTTTTATCCTATTCTGATGGGTTGGCTTTTGTTCTATCTTATTTTATTTTATTATTATCCCTTATAAGCCTTTCTGTTTTCTAATGAGAGACAAATAAAATCTAGATGGAGGGGAAGAGGGAAGGAACTGGGAGAAGTAGAAGAGGAGACATTGTAATCGGTATATATTATATGAGGAAAAAAATTATTTTCAATAAAAGAAAAGAATGAATCCTTTAAAAAAAAAAACAACTAGCATTTTAAAAAATATTTTTAAGGCAGGCTCAACCTATGAGTGGTTGAGACTGGTTTTAAAGCCACAATCCTCCTGCCTCTGCATCCAAAATGCTGGGATTATTGTGTGGATACCATCCCCACATTTGACTCTGAAGTTTGGTTTTGATCCCTGCGACCTTCCCGTTTTGTTCAGGAATTAAGGATTTTGCTCCCCCAAACCTCTTCTTCAGTTAGAAATTGGCAGTGCTTGCTGGGGGTTTTGGTGGGGACTGACCTGTCTGTTAGCTTCAAACTTTATCCTCGTATGTTAAGCCACAAAAACGTAGTTTATTTTGACTCACGAGTTCAGAAGTTTCAGTTCACGGTTTCTTGATCCTGTCACTTTAAGCCCGTAGCCACACAGAGCCTGAGGTCAAGTAGCAGACAAGAGAGAAACAAGAAGCCTCTGAGTCCCTCTATCTTTTTTAGGGTATTTCTTAATCTCTTAGCTTGCTCCATGAGGCCCAAATTCCTAAGGTTTTATCATTCCGCAGTATTAGCCCAGCCTGGTGACCAAGTGTTGTAGAAGTTTATTTTTAGCTGTGTTTAAATATTGTTTTGTGCAGAGTTGGATGAGGGGCTGCTTAGGTCTTGGCGTTTTGTATGGTCTGCAGGTGCTGGATTTATGTGGGGGGGTCGGGGCGGGATGTTTGATTGGTCATTATCTGCATGTGCTATCAGTAGAACACCTGAAGAGTTCTGAATCGATAGAAACACCTGAGCTGAGATTCTCAGGGACCCACTGAGTATGACGTTGGTTCCCTCTGCTGAGGTCTGGCAGAGTTTCTAACTATAAATATGTCCCCATGTCTCCTTGCTGAGCCCACACGAGTGGCTAACTACAACAACCAAGACTTGAACACATAGGCATTTGGGGGACATTTCAGAGCCAAACTATAATTGTTACTGTAGGTATTGGCCTGTCTTCAATTTTTCCTATGTAAGATATGCACTTACTCTGAATGGTCATCAGATTACAGAGAAAGAACATTACCGATCACTTTCAATTTAAGGACTTTTAATGAATCAAATAGAAAAGTTATTTTCTCTTCTGCGTTTTATTAGAGGAAATTGTACAGCTCCACTCAACAATACTTCTTCAGCATACTAGAGACTGAGCTCTCAAGAGACAAAGAGGACAAAGCCATGTCATGATTGTGATGACTGATGTGCTTCCATGAGGAAGGACTAGCTTCAGGAGGGTGCGGTCAGGGCTGTGACAGCAGATCTCCACTGGGCCTTGAGGAAGAAAGCAAGTAAGCTGCACTTGGGGATGACTTCTGGCCCTGATGGCTCTCCTCTCCATCTCAAGAGGCAGGACTAAGGACCAAGAGAACAGGGATACTAAAGAGAGATGTCATCAATGCTTTCTTATTAAACAGCTCTTCAGCAATTCGTCCTTATCTTTACACTCAGCCATTCATGATTCTTCCTCTGCAATGTCTCTGCTTCTGGGATCTCGCCCGCATCCTGTATGCCTTGGTCATGGAAACTGGACTGAAGAAATGACAGACGCTGATGAGAGGACAGATGCACATACAGAAAAGCTGGGACCGAATGCGCCATGCTTGCTCTACGGAAGGCTCCTACTACTCTGCCTGGAGATGCAGACCACTTATTACAGACGGTGTAAGGAAGTCCGCTAGCCTCAGAGGGAGGTCTTGGTAGGGGAGCAGTCTCGGACTGCACACATACAGCAGGAGGAAGCTGTGGTTGCTTGTTTCTACAGAACATCGGTAAGGCATGTGTAGACACACAGATTTGGAGCAAAGGTGGCTTCGCCCTCCCCTTGAGCCTCAACCAGGGAAAACTTTGCCATTTCCTGCACTGTAGAATTCATGAACATGGGTCCGAGCGCCATGCGTATGTCCAAAAGAGACTTTCACTCCAGTCCTTCCTGACTGCTCTTAGTACCGAAAGCTCAAGGAACTACAGTCTGACTTATTCAGATCTTGAGGACTGACTTACTGATTTAATGCTTCCAAACTGAGCTGAGCTTAAATTCCTTTTTTCTCTAGGTTTTCTGTTTCTTCTCCCCGCTCCTACCCCTTCTCTTTGTCTCTCTCTCTAGCTCTCTCTCTCTCTCTGTCTCTGTCTCTCTGTCTCTCTCTCTCTCTCTCATACACATGCATACACACAGTGAAATTTGATTCTTTGTTTCAGATAGTAGCTGATATGGTAAAGTCAAAATTGATATTTATGTATACATTCTGAACCAAGCCAAAAAAATTAAATGTTATAACGTCCCCCGAATGTTCCATGGGACCAGGAAGAGAATCACTTTAAGACCAAAGCTCCTAGAAATAATTTACTACCATGTAAATCCCCAAATGTTCAAATTGAGAAAATATGGCCTATTACTTAATTTTGACCTTTCAGCTGAAAACAAAGAGAAACAGGAAAGCCAAAGGAGGGCGAAAACACTCACCACTAGGCATTATTCCAAAGTTAGAACCTAAGTCTTTATAGCCTGTAGCTTTAAACAGAAGCAGTAACTAAATGTCACCGTAATTTCTGCATGCCAGGCATTCTTGCAAATACCATCTACAATATCATTCCATGTAATCTCGAGAGAGAGAGACGTCACTACAGGAGTCTACTGCTTCGTGTTGGTGATGTTATCAGCGCTGTACTACCCAGATATTCATTCATTAGCAAACGTCGTCGGATGCGCTTGCACAAACCCAGATGGTCCAGGTCAGTTACCAATGACCTCTTGACACCACCAAAAGGTGTGATTATCTAAGATACATGAGGCTACTGTTGGGACAATGTGACAGATATTTTTATGTCATAAAAGTATGAGTATATTCCAAAATAACTTTTGTAGTTCCTTATAGGGAATGAAGAGATGGCTTAGTGGTGAAAAGCACATATTGTTTTGGCAGAGGTCTTGAGGCCAATTCCTAGTACCCACACCCACTTGTAAGTCCAGTTCCAGGGATGCTGATACCCTTGGGTATCCTCCACAGGCACAGGTATGTACACATACCCACACGCAGAGAGACAGATAGGCAGATAGACAGATACACACACACACACACACACACACACACACACACACACACAATTTTTTAAAGTACAAAACACAGTAATACATAAACCAGCAACACAGCTGGTTACTATCAAGTATATATTATACAGTGTACACACAGTGCAGCTGGTTGTTTACACCAACATTACCACAAGCACCACCACACTATACATTAGGAAGACTACAGCATCCACAGACAGTGGGAAGCTTTCAGCTCTGCTCTAATCTCCAGGAACCACTGTCTATCTGTGACCTGTCGCCGACTGAAATTTCATCCTGTAATACTTGACTGTACTACTGTTACAACCATCCCATAGATGACAAAACTGAGCAGCAACAGATAACGCTCTGCCCTGCTCTGTCCCTACATCCAGGAGAGTATGCATGCAGGTGTGACAGGAGCACTGCTGGACAGGTCAGCTGTGGCAGATAGTCTTTACTGTTACTCGACTGCAGCTAGAGGCTGAGGCTCTGGGTATGTCAGCGCCAGCATTTCTAGGGAGAATTAGCTGAAGAGAAGAGATCCATCCTGAGTGTGGGTAGCACCACACCATGGGCTGAGGGCACGGAAAACAGAGAAGGTGGTCGCTGAGTACCATCATGCCCCCCCTTTTTTTCAGCAGCTGTAATGTGAACTGCTCTGTCCTCACCATGAAAGACTGACCCCTCTGAAACCATGAGCCAAGACAAATCCTTCTTCCCTGAAGTTGTTTCTGTTGGGCATTTTGGTCCTAGAAACAAAAAACTAAGGGATATGCTCAGATTTTTTTCCTAGGGAAAAAGTCAGAAATCTTTTTTGGAAGTTTTCAACAGCCTTGGAGGTGGCCAGCAGTGGTTTCTGATTTAAATCCACACTCTCCTACAGCTCCCTCTATAGTCAAAGTTTTCCCAGAAAGGGGAAATGGTGTGATTTCAAGGAATTTGGGCAATCTCTCTCACTGCATAGTACTCACACCAACTTTTCCAAGGTGCATGACCTCCACATCTTTTCAAGAAAGCTTGAGAATGTTGATACCATAGAAAGGCCATGTTCACCCCTAGCCTATACTCAAAAGTCAGGCCATTCCCTGAGCAGGTGTAGGTAGGAGGACTCAGAAAACACAGAGACGTTGGAAGGGGTCACAGTGTGACCCCTGAGCAGAGAACACAGGAACAGAGAAGGGCCAGAAAACAAAGCCCAGAAATGTTCAAAGTGTTTGGGCCTAGCTTGTCCTAACTGGGCAGCCCAGGCTGGGAGAAAGGAAGCTGCAGAAGGCAGAGGCAATCAGAAGCTCACCCCCAAACCCACTAACCCTAATTAGCCTTAGAGCTTACCCTTGCAACCATACAGTACCATTCCTTCAGTGCTGTAAGAGCCTGAGGCCTCTGGACTCCACTGGGAAAATGTAAACCATCAGGGCCACGTGACATCAGGCAAGTCAAACCATTGTTGACCTGAGAGGGTTTTACAAAATCCTTCCATATAGAATTCATATCCACACCATTGCAGTCCAGTAAATAAATCCCAGCTAATTCTTAAAATCTCCAGAAACACGGACATCCTGGTACCTGTCTACTAGTTAGGCTTTCTAGACTTTTCTTTCCCACTGAGCCTAGTTAGAAATTTTCATGCAATTACTAATTCCCCCAAGAGGGAGATTATTAAAGCACTTCAACCCACCTTGTTTGTTTATAAAATCCTAATGTCCTCCTTTGTTTCTGCGGACTGTGATGTGCAAGGATTGAAAAGTAACACATCAGATATGAAAAGTGTCTTGTAAAACAACCAAGAAAGTGAAAAAACTCACAAGCAGCGAAATACACCCTGGCGTGTGATGGCCTCCAAAATTTGCCTTCTATTTCTGCTACTCCTGAGACTTGGAGCAGAAACAGAAGCTGGAAAACAGGAACGAGCACAGAAGAACTGGAGAAAGCTGCTCACAGTTTCACAGAGTTCTTCAGACGTGGCCTGGGGTGTGTTCCCTCTGCTCGATGGACCGGGAACCCTGGGAGAAGCAATGAATTAGGGATTATTCAATTTCTCAATGCATGAGGAAGAAATATTTTGCACCTAAAGTGACTGACTGTGTTAACTGGGACTGTAGTGTATGTGGTCCACGGAGAAGACTGATTCCAAATGAGAGATATTTTGTAAATTCCTACAGGCCAGTAACAGAGGAAGGCTACAGAGTTTATACAGAGCCACTTAGTAAGAGTTGACTGAATACTATAAGTGACACAGGCTTCATGAACCCAGAATAGCTTTGCATTGGTTTTTACCAAGGACATGAATCCAGTCTCACGTTCAGCAATAAGAGACTTCCCAGCACCACGCAGTTCCTTTGGCAGGGGTGAGTGTGCAGACACGATGAATTCCATCTCTTCTGTTCATACTGGGACATGTGAAGCTGCAGGTAAACTGCGCATCACAGTACTGTCACATTGGTAGCACAGAGACACAGCAATCATAAGGATTTTCCATGGGATTATTTTAAACGTTGGGGACGACAAACATTCAAATTCTTTGTTTTTGCGTTCATTTTACAACATCAAAAGTAATAAGATGAAATAATATGACGTGCTTCACGAATTTGCATGTCACTTTGCACAGGGGTCCTGTTGATCACCTCTGTATCTTCTCAGGCTTAGCGTATGGGCTGCCAGATGAATTCTATCATTTTTTGTGGTAATTTTCAAATTACTTCCTCATCCCTTTTGTCTTAGAGTTTTCTGATGCCGCTAGTTCTGATTAATTTGTTGCTCGGAGATGGGCTATCACCGCGTAGCCTAGGCTACCCTTCCAGCCCTGATTCCTTACCTCAGTTATCGTGGTGCCGGGATTAGAAAAGCCTGTACCACCACATCTGATCCATTCCTACCTTTTAGTGATAATTACTCTTGGTCCAGCTTAATCCTTATTGGCTTAATTTGTTTTAGTTTAGGAGTTGCTCCTACAGTGTAGAGTAATGCATTTTTTGCATTACTCGCCTGTAATTTCCCATCAAACTAACTTTTATCCATCTTCCAGAGTAGTATAAGGACTGGGTATGCATTTTTATATCAACTTCAGTTGATATAAGCTATCTTTAAATTCATTCAATTTAAATAATATGTAACATACTAGAAGGCAAATATGGTAACCTGACCTGGTTTGGCTTTATGTTTGTTGTCTGCATGGCCTGGCATGACGACCTGTGATCCCATGTCTCATATCATATGTTTCTCGCACGAAGTAAATACATGCTTTTTCCGTATTTCCAAACCACTGCAACATGGTTAGTTTTATTTTTGTCTAAGTTAATATAGCCAAGGTGTTTGTTTCCTCAGTGGAAAGTGGGAATAGACCGCTGGGTCAATGGTGTTCTGCTAACAGAGACTTGTCCTATACAGGTTTGAGAGCTTTAGTCTTAAAGAAGTGTAGAAGATAATGAAAATGTAGGACATACATACAAGATGTAGTTTTACCCACTTTAGAAACATGAGATTTACAGGGAAATAGATGGGTCTAGAAAGCATTACACGGCTCAGAGAGAGAGAAAAGTTGCGTGTTCTCTCTCACATGCAGATCCTAGCTTGTGGCGTTTGTCTATGTATGTACGTGACTGCAGGTGCAAGCTATGAAACCAGGAAGGGGACCCTGAGTG
Organism: Cricetomys ansorgei; assembly: GCA_026225945.1. Lineage (NCBI taxonomy): Eukaryota > Metazoa > Chordata > Mammalia > Rodentia > Nesomyidae > Cricetomys > Cricetomys ansorgei. The sequence goes on along the minus strand of JAMJFZ010001089.1, from coordinate 7,789,247 downwards.
GGGAAAAGGATGGAGGGCATCAGGGGAGTATTGGGTCATATGTACCATCAAGGTGAAAAGGAGGCTATAAGAGGTAGAAGAGAACGGGGTGGGTATGGAGACAGAGGGGGTGCAAAGAAGAATCAACAAAATCTAACTCCGTTTGAAAATGTCATAAGGAAACCTAACACTTTGTGTGCTGATTTTTAAGATAATTAATGAAAAATAAATGAAGAAGTCATTTAAAAAGAAAGCCTTGGGCTTGATTATGCTTATAATAAACCTCAAAAGCACAACGACGTTTCAGATACATCTTGAACCTGTTCCCACCGTTGCCATAACCACCAAATGTCTGGAGCTCTCCCCAACAGTCCCAGGTGCTGGGATAGTCACAGAGTCACACATCTGAGGGAAATCAGACTAGGAACAGCTCTCTTTATAAAAACAATGTCTGAGCCGGGTGGTGGCCCACGCCTTTAGCCCCAGTACTTGGGAGGCAGAGGCAGGCAGATCTCTGTGAGTTCAAGGCCAGCCTGGTCTACAGAGTGAGTTCCTGGACAGCCAGAGTTACAACAGCGAAACCTTGTCTTGAAAAAAAAAACAAAACAAAACAAATAGTACTCATAATAACGTCTTGGGAATGGAGAGATACTCGGAGTTTAAGAGCACTCGCTACTCTTGCAAAGGGACAGTTTTTGTTTGTCTGTGTTTTTGGATTTTAGCACTCAGCTTGGATGATCCATAACTGACGGTAACTCCCACTCCAGGGGACCTGCCACCCTCTTCCGGCTTCTACTGGCACCCATACCTATGGGCGTGTGTGCATAGACATACACACACAAATAAAAGTAAGATATGTTTAAATTAAAAAAAAAAACTGTGCTTGGAGGTACACACCTTTAATCCCAGTACTTGAGAGGCAGAAGCAGGCAGGTATCTCTGTGTTTGAGGCCACCTTGATCCCCATAGCAAGTTCCAGGGCAGCCATGGCTCCACAGTAAAATGCTGCCTCAGAATAAACAAACATATACTCAAAATGCTGGGAAATCTAGCAAAACCCAGAGGTAAAAGTGGCTAGTCACTTTATGATTTACTCTTGATGCATCAGAGTTTCTGTATTTTTTTTACACATATAGGTATAAGTATAGAACCTTGAGGCAAAATTAGCCACATGGGCACACTGTTGTGCAGAGCGCTTTCCCTCAGCACTCTACCACGAACACTTCCCCAGGTTGTAAGACATTATTGTCTTACAACATCATTTTTATGGCTGCAAAATAAAATAAACCACGATCTAAATATATCAGAGCTTATTTAAACAATTCTCTTGGGCACAGGATCCTGTTGTTATAAAAACAATGTCATGTCATCCTGGCAAGTAAATCTTTCCCTTCGTTGAGATTTTTGTTGTATTACTAAGTTCTTGGAGTGGAATCGTTGAGTTGAAGGTCACGGACAGGGCTTTAGAAACATACTGTCCAGGGTCCTTCAGAAATCTGTCCTTTCTCTGCTTCAGAGAGGGAATTATGGGATGTTTCAGTGCAGCAGTTGCCTCTGCTGGAAAGTCTGCCATAAGGACAGACTCCGTGACTGTTGTGTGAAGGGGTCTGTAAATAGTCCTGCTTTGGCCTTGAACTGTTAAGGACTGCCCTTGCTTTACATTCATTGATGGGACTTTTTGAACCCAGCTGGACTTGTACTGGCCTGGGCACAAGATGCCTCTGTTCAAATCCTAAGCCACACACTAGCCATATGACAAAAGTAGGCAAAGAATCTAATACTGCTGGTGTTTGCTTCTCTGCCTGTAAAATGAAGGACTTGTCTTATATCTATCAGATCTTGCTTTCCTCTCTATCTCTGTCTCTGTCTTTCTCTCTGTGTGGTGTGGTGTATGGTGTATGTTCTTGTGAGTGTGGGTATCTGCATGTGCACATGTGTGTGCATGTGCGTGTGGAGGCCAGAGGTTGATGTTAAGTATCTTCCCCTTCCTCAGTCACTGTGGTAGTTTGAATGAAAGTGGCCCCCATAGGCTCATATATGTGAATGCTTAATCAGCAAGGAGCTGAACTGTTTGAAAGGATTAGGAGGTATGGCCTTGTTGGAGGAATTATGTCACTGGGGCAGGGGGGGTTGAGGTTTCAAAAGCCCATGTCAAGCCCAGTCCTCACCCCCTCTCTCTGCTTATGGATCAGGATGTAGCTCTCAGTACTGTTCCAGTGCCTGCCTGCATGCTACCATGCTCCCCACCATGATAATAATGGACTAAAACTCTGAAACTGTAAGTAAGCCCCCAGTCAAATGCTACCTCTCATAACAGCTGTCTTGGTCGTGGTGCCTCTTCACAGCAATAGAACAGCAGGTAAGCCAGTCATTCTCCTCCTTAAGATTGTGAACCTGAAGCCCATTAGATTTGCTGCCCAAAGAAGTTCAGGGATCTGCCTGTCTCTGCATCACTGTTTCCATCTTTTTAACATAGGTTCTGGGGACCAAAACTATGGTCCTTATATTTGTGAATATCTCTCGGCTAAGCCCTCTCCCCAGCTTCAATATCTGTCTTCAGTTAAATGATTACATCATGTGTCTAACAACAGACCCAGCAGCATAGGCACATTCATGGACACTGGTCTCAGTCCATGCAAAATCCCAAGTCTCAGTTCCCTAAAATTTGTTGAGCACGAGAAACGGCTTCAAGAAAGACATTCCACATTCATGAAAGTCGCTTGAATTTCCCATTGCCACTGTTCACAAACAACAACCGCATATCTTACAAACAACTGGATCACTTGCATGCTCTTCTTCCCTGACAGGATGCTGAAAGCTACTGCAAGAAAAGAGGACACTTCATACCAGCCTTCAGGATTGTGACCCAAAACAATGTGAGAAGCAGAACTGCATCTGGGGCAGGGACTTTGTCCAAGTCAGCAGCTCACTTACTCACCCTGAGTAGAAACACCATGTTCTTCAGTTTTCCATTTGGAGAACAGCCCAGAAATGATCCAGCCTTCTGGCCGGATTGAAGAGGCAGTTTATGGAGGTGAACAACTCTCCTTGCTTGCTTGCTGTGATAATTTATTATTCTTACACAGAATGGCAGCATCTCCAGTGTGGGTGAGGACAAAGTTGCAGTTTACTGAGATGATGTCTGACGTGCATTACCAGCCATCACGAGGAGTGTTCTGCTCTTGGGCATTTTAGGTTAGCAGAAACAGAAAACTGTTTAATTTTGTTCCCACTATGAGAACTACCATTTATTTATTGAGAGTGTCCTGTGTTACAGAGACTGGGTTAAACATCTTATAGCATTAGCTGTCTTGGTTGTTAAAAATGATTGTGCCCAAGGCATAATTACTTCAATTTTAAAGATAGAGCAACAGGCCAGAAAGAATAGGGAATAGTTGGATTGGGACTGACTAATAATCTACCTAACCCCAAAGCCAATATTCAGTTTGCTAAAACTCCCCCGTGTGTTTGAACAGTTCGTCTTTGGCTGGTGGAGGTATTTGTAGAATGTGTAGAACCTTTGAGAGGTGGGGGCTAGCTGAAGAAAGTGGGTCTCTAGGTAGGGGTCTTGAGGCTTAGAGTCCTGGCCATCTCTGCTTCTTGGTCTGCAGAGATATGAACAAGCATCTCCACGTTCCTGCTGCCACAGACTCCATCTGTTCCTGCTGTCGTGCCTTCCCTGCCGTGACAGACCGTGTCCTCAAATGCTGAGCCAAGACAATCCTTCCTCCACCGTCTTGCTTCTTGTTGGGTATATGGAGACAGTGATGAGAAAGGGAACTAATGTAACAGAACGTAAGAAAGAAGAACTGTCAAGTTACCAGATGGAAGATGCTGCTGTGTGTTGAATATGCCCTCGGGGTTGTGAGGTCCTTTCTGCTTAGACCCTGAATTTATTGTTGCAGAATTCTTGCCGTGTTTCAAGCAGATCTGAGTCTCTCTTTTCTCCATTACTATTAATAAGGCTTCGGATGCATTCTTCAAGCAGACTCTATAGCTCTACACTTTCCAAAATGTTTGACTTCTACTATAGTTAGGATCTATTTCATATTGTGACTCCACGTGTATAAATACACACATAAACCAAATTTTACAAAGCAATGTTTCTTCTTACTACATGGAATACCCTCGAATTCCCACTCTATTCTACTTTGTTCCACTTTATAATGCTACTTATAATTCAGTAAGCTCATCCTATGAGCGCTAGTGGGATCTGCAGTTCAGAATCCTGTATTCTAGCTGATGGATTTGACTTTTGGTCCTGGGGTTGAAGGGGGGCTTGTGAGGCAGTTCCCTCACCCTCTTCAGCAGTCTTCTCCTCTCTTTCCACTCCTTAGAGCTCATCTACCACCAGCAAAATCCACTACTTCATATCAACTGCTTTAATTTCTCAAACCTCTCCTTTTTCCTTCCTTCAAAGGACGTTTGCCCTCTGATGATGCAAACACACTATTGATTTCAAACACTTATTGCTCAGGAACGAAGCAAAGGGCACATCTCAAGTGTAAAGGAATTGATCCACGGAGAGCTCTAAAGCAGTCACTTCAGCAGAATTCATTATTTAAAAGTAAGGAATCTGAATTTTTTGTGCAGGGTGATAAATATGGATCTATTTGAATACTACTATATGCAGACATCTAGTTTAACCAGCACCATTTGTTGAAGATACTTTCTTTGTTTCCAGTGTGTATTTCTGACTTCTTTATAAAAAAAAAAAAAATCAAGTGTTCATAGGGGTGTAGATCTGTCTGGTCTTCAACTTGATTCCATTGATCAAAGTGTCTGTTTTTATGCCAATACTTTTATTATGATAGCCTTGCAGTACAACTTGAAATCAAGGACAGTGATACCTTCAGAAGTTCTTTTATTGTTCATGATTGTTTTATCTATTCTGGGTTTTTTGTTTGTTTGCTTTTTTTCATAGGAAGTTGAGATTTGCCCTTTCAAGCTTTGTAAAGAACTGTATTGGAATTTTGATGAGGAGTGCATTGAATCTATAGATTGCTTTTGATAGGCTGTCCGTTTTTACTATGTCAATCCCTACACAATCCATGAGCGTGGGAGATTTTCCCATCTTCTGGTATCTTCGTCAATTTCTTTCTTCAGAGGCTTGAAGTTTGCTATACAAGTCTTTCACTTGCTTAGTTAGAGTCACCCCAAGATATTTTATGTTATTTGTGGCTATTGTGAAGGGCGTTATTTTTCTGATTTCTTTCTAAGTCCTTTTGTCATTTGTATGTCAGAAGGCCGCTGATTTAGTTTGTTTCATTAATCTTGTATCCAGCCACTTTACTGAAGGGGTTTGTCAGCTGTAGGAGTTCTCTGGTGAAATTTTTGGGGTCGCTTATGTATACTGTCATATCATTTGTATCATATCATCTGCAAATAAGGATACTTTGACTTCTTCCTTTCCCATTTGCATCCCCTTGAGCTCCTTCAGTTGTTTTATTGTTCTAGCTACAACTTTAAGTACTACATTGCATAGATATGGAGAGGGTGGACAGCCTTGTCTTGTTCCTGATTTTAGTGGAATTGTTTTGAGTTTCCCTCTATCTAATTTGATGTTGGCAGTAGGCTTGCTGTAAATTGCCTTTATTATATTTAGGTGTGTCCCTTTTATCCTTAATCTCTCCAGCACTTTCATGAAGGGGTGTTGGATTCTGCCAAAGGCCTTTGTGGCATCTAATGAGATGATCATGTCTTGTTTTTTGTTTTTTTCTTTCATTTTGTTTACATGGTGGATGACATTGACTGATTTTCATATGTTGAACCATCCCTGCATCTCTGGGATGAAGCCTATTTGATCATGGTGAATGATCTTTTTGATGAGTTCTTGGATTCAGTTTGTGAGTATTTTATTCAGTATTTTTGCATCTATGCTCATAAGGGAAATTGGTCTGTAATTTCCTTCTTTGTTGAGTTTTTGTGTGGTTTTAATATCAGTGTAACTGTGGCCTCATAAAATGAGTTTTGTGGAATAATTTGAGCACTATTGGTGTTGTTAATTATTCTTTGAAAGTCTGATAGAATTCTACTCTAAAACTGCCTGACCCTGGGCCTTTTTTTTTTTTTTTTTTTTTTTTTTGGTTTAGAGATTTTTAATTACTGCTTCTATTTTTCTAGGGGTTATAAATCTATTTAAAATGTTTATCTGATCTTGATTTAACTTTGGTAATTGGTACCTCTTAAGAAAATTATCCATTTCTTTTAGATTTTCCAATATGGTAGAGTACAGATTTTTAAAGTATATCCTAATGATATTTTGAATTTCCTCAGTGTTTATTGTTGTGTTCCCCTTTTTGTTTCTGATTTTGTTAATTTGGATATCTCCAGCTTTTAGTTTTGATAGGGGTTTGTCTATTTTACTGATTTTCTCAAAGAACCAACTCTTTATTTCATTGAATCTTTGCATTGTTCTTTGTTTATATTTTATTGATATGAACTCTTTGATTATTTCCTGTTGTCTTCTCCTCTTAGGCATGTTTGCTTCGTTTTGTTCTAGAGTTTTCAGGTGTGCTGTTATGTTGCTAGTACGAGGTCTCTCCAATTAGTGCTGTGAACTTTTCTTCTAGTGCTGATTTCATTGTATCCCATAAGTTTGGGTACGTTGTATATTCACTTCCATTAAATTCTAGAGTCTACCTATTGATATTCTGCTCCACTCATGGATTGGTGCTCTGCCCAGTCATCTTAAAGGAGCCTTCTTTCATCAGCAGATGGGAGCATGTGCAGAGACCCACAGCCAGACTTTATTCAGAGAGAGAGTCTAACTTGGAAGGTCTCCATTTGGTCCCTCCCATCCAAACTCAGGAAACCCTGCAGAAGAGGGGGAGGAAAGACTGTAGGACCCAGAGGAGATAGAGGAAACCAGGAGAATACAGTCCACAGAATCAACTAAGCAGGGCTCAAATGGGCTCACAGAGATGGAAACAGCAAGCACAGAGCCTGCATGGGTTTGTACTGGGTCCTCTAATTATATGTTAGGGCTGTTACTAAGTTTTTGTGGCACTCCAGAAAATGGGAGTTGGGATGTCTCTGACTCTTTTGCCTGCTCTTGGGACCCTTTTCTTCCTACTGGGTTCTCTCATTGAGCCTTGATATGAGGGTTTGTGCTTTGTCTTATTATATCTTGTGTCATGCTTGGCATTTGGAGGACTGCCCTTCACTGAAGGAAAATGGAGGGAGATCCGGTGTGGGGGAAGTGGGGAAGGGGTAGCTGGGAGGAGTGGAGGGAGGGGAAACTGGGGTCAGGATGCATTGTATGAGAAAAGAATTTATTGTCAATAAAAAGGGGGAGAGGAAAAGAATCTGGGGCTCAGGAAAGCACTTAACCCCACAATCATATGTGGAGTATCTGCAAAAAAGGAGGCAACATTGTGTTCCATTGTGGGTGCTCCTGAGACCTTGCAAACATACTGAACTAGCAACAGAGAACAGTGGGAAAGAAGCAAGGCTAGGCCTGCACCAGGTGGTGAAAAATATAAAATCTAAGTCATGTTTTAGAAAGAAGCATTAATTCGGACTCAGAGGAGCAAAGCTGGAGAATGAGTATGCTCTTCAATCTCTATATCTCAACAGACAGCAGACAATTCTCCAAAGGAACTCCTGGGAATCTTAATAGATTTCTGTGAAACAGTGGCCAAGAGAACATTTACCTTTCAGGCTTTCAGTGAGGATGGACTGAATGAAGGTCAAAGGAAAGCAGAGCTTAATTTTTCATGTCTGTCTACAATATGCTAGTAGAGCATCCCACTCCTACTTCCTAGGCCCCTATTGTTGGGGAAGTTTATTTTTAGTTATGTTTGGAATTGTTTTATGCATTGTTGGGTGAGGGGCTATGCTAAGTCTAGGGCATTCTGTATTGTTTGCAGGTGTTGGATCTCTGTGGGGGTTGTTTAATTGCTAATGATCTGCACGTGCTATCAGTAAAAGACCTGAGGTGTTCTGAAAGAATAAAAACACCTGAGCTGAGACACTTAGGGTTCCACTCCACCATGGAGTCTGGTGCTGGCCAGGATGGTGAGGTCTGATGAGGTCTGGCAGAGCTTGCAGATATGAATATGCTTCCTTATCTTCCTGGCTGAGCCCATACAGCAGCCTTACTACACAAAATGGCGTGCCAGCATGGGGCACCAACATCACACCAGCTCATCCAACATGGAGAAAATGAAGAAGAGAAAGAAACTCCAGACCTCAGAGTCCAGTAAAGTATGCTCAGGGCAGCTCCTAGAGGACAGAAATTATGAAGAGGAGACTGAGAAAGGAAAGCTCTATAAAAGAGAGTTGTAAATGAGGAGGGGAAAGCTCTGAGGTGAGAGCCACAGAATGGAGGCCCTTTGAGACAAAGAATTCATCTGGGAACAGGAAAAAGCAAGGTTCTTACTGCTTTTCCTGATCATGGAGCCGATGCTCCATCCTATCGATAGTGGTAGCGTGCTGTTTCACAAACCAACTTTTTTGATAGCTGTGTTGTAAGTGTGTGAAGCTCAAGTTGTTGTGTTTGAGATCTATGAAGAAGGGTATGTATTTCCTCTTGGCGGTCGTGAGAAAGACCTCCAAACTTCCAGAGTGTTTCAACCAGAGATTCTTCCCACAGGCCCAGGAACCCCTGCTATCGTGGAAGCCATGGCTTAGAGCCAAAAAGCTGGTTAGTTAAACTGAACAGTTTTTTTCCTGCAAACCTGATTACATACAGTCCAGATATTGGTGATGGTGACAAGAATTCTACACCATGAGAGAACTCTTCTTGCCGACAGGGACTAGTTATTTTTCCAGCAAACCAGACTCTATCTTAAAATCTGGAAAGTATTTCCTCAGGGTCAGCACACAGAAACTGTCTTCCAGAACTGGCCAAGGTTGTATCTCATGCTGGCAGCTGAATTTGGTACTGTAAGAGTCACCCAGCTGATGCTGGTTTTGAAGGCATGAAGGGCATCTTTGGAGAGCAGCTGAGGCTTGGTACTGTGAGAGACCAGGAGAGGCCATTGGTAAACGTGCAGCCTCAGGCCCAGATGAAGGGATCATGTAAAGAAGTTGAGGCTTGGCACCATGAAAAGAGCCCAGGAGAGGCTAATTAGTGAAAGTGCAGCCCAGTTGCAGCAAGGGATCCCAGCATTCTGAAGATGCCAGTACTATAGGATGACTATCAAGAACTGCAGCAGCAGTGGAATGAAGCCAGCCGGAGCCTGGAGGACAAGCTGTATGTGCTGCAGAGGGCAGAGCAGAGAAATGATCCTAGCCCTTTGGAGGAGCCCAGAAGATTGCAAATAAATTCCAGGTTATGGGACATCGATTAATGTATTTCTGGTGTCCAAAGACATTGAGAAAGCTTGATAGATGTTTGGTTTCATTTGGTCCTGTGCATTAGCAATTTGGGATTGTTCCTCTTATAAATAGTTTTGCTGGTGTAGTGTTAAATTGTGCTGTAAAGGTAAAATAACTGTTTTGATTGGCTTATACCGAAAAGGGGGATTGGTGTAGAAGTCTATTTTTAGTTATGTTTAAAATATTGTTTTGTGCACTGTTGGGTGAGGGGCTTACTAGGTTTTGGCATTTTTGTCTATAGCTGTTGGATTTTTGTGTGATGCGGGGATGTTGACTGTTAATGATCTGCACCTGAGGAGATCTGAATCAATGAAAACACCTGAGCTCAGATGCTCAGGGTTCCAATGTCCAGGTTGGCACTTGCCATGGTGGTGATTCCTTCTGCTGAGGTCTGACAGGGCCTCCACATATGAAAATGCCTCCTGTCTCCTTGGTGAGCCGCCCCAGCAGCAATGTACAGCTACACCCTCTAGTATGGACCAATTATCCTCTGTCTACTTCTTACTAGCCCTCGAATGACCACATCCTATTGCATGATGAAAACAACAAAGTTCATCCCATTGGGTAATATATAAAATCTCCATCACCTTGGTTGCTATTTCTGATAAGTGAATGAATAAATATTTAAGCTTGTCTTTATTGAGCTCGGTGAACTTGAGAAAAAGAACCTAATTTCAGGGTTAGGGGATGGCTCAGTTGGTAAGTTTTGACTTGCAAGCATGAAGGCCTGAGGAACTCGTGTAAACCATTGAGGCTGATGGTGTGTGCTTGTTATTGAAAAGATGCGGAGATAGGAGGTAGAGATAGGTGGATCCCTAGAGTTTACTGGCCAGCTCGCCTAACATACCTGGCAAAGTTCCAGGCCAATAAGAAAGGACCTGTCTGTCTCAAACAAACAAAAAAGGAGACACATGAAGAATAACTCCTGATACTATCCCCTCAAATCAATGCACACATGTGTATCACACACATGCAAGAGAGAACACACAGAACTTTCTCTTATCTGTTTCCTGTGCATCTTCTAAGATCTTTGATACAAACAGATCTTTATGTTCCCACCAAAAAAAAGGGGGAAATTTCCCTTTCTATTTACATGTGCCTTTCTTATAGCCACAAAATCATTTGGGTATTTGTGTTTTAACAGAGCCAAGTTCAACAGCAAAGTGTAGGTGTGTACTAAGCCTAAGTGGAGAGAGCATAAAGAATTACTCCAGAAGCCAAAAGACTGTACCCCAGAACACTATCCTGGTCTCTATTCGCTCCATTTTTCATCAGATATTACTGAGTTGCTAAGTAACTAAAGGTGATTATCCTAAGAGCAGCTGTTGTGAGTGAGTACGTGTGTGTGTGTGTGTAAATATATATATATATATATATATATATATACACACACATATATAATGGAAAATACCATTTAGGAGAGATAGCTATTGCATTATTCCCTCAAAACACCAACAAATTGTGAAAACTCTCCTGGACCTGGAATCATTCAAACTGCTCTTATATTTGATTGGAACATGGGTATTCAAAAAAGACTGTAATCAACTTCTATCCTAATCACTGGTCTTGGGGTCATGAAGACATGTCTTAATTTTTCAGGGGCAGGGGAAGAGAATTGGGTACAGTTCCTGTGAAACTGACTAGACCTAAAAATATCCCATTGTGCAGCATCGACAGTACGCATTGCCTCCTGTGCAGCCATCTTACAACAAGAACTAATCTGCCCCTCCTCCCCAACGGAGCTTTAGAAAGCCGAATGGAATTTGGTGTTATCAATGTGCTGGTTTATCAGATATGAATTCATTTGTTTTCTCAAAACCACTTATCAGCCAGAACAGAGCTGGATTGTCCATATCTGAATTGTGCTCCAAATACCCTTTCTGAGTTCAAAAAACTTTATCTACCAGTTTGTTTGTTTTTTTCAACACTTGTTTGTGTTTTCTTAACCTCTTACCTATTGAGGTGAATTTCTGGGTCAGGATCCCTGTAAAGACACTAGTAACGAAGGAAATGCCCAGCTAGGTCTGTCTGAGGGCCAACCTTCCGGGTAGAGTTTCAGTCCTGAAAGATCAGTGGACAGTTGGAAGTGAGATGAATTGGCTGAGAGTGGCCCTAGGGGTGAGCCTTTCTTCATGCAACCAGAGTTTTTTACTCTCTGAGAGCTGTGGGTAATGTGTAGCATGAAAGGCAGGAACCAGCGGACTCTCATGATAGATCCTTCGTGCTAAGTCAACATACCAAGAGAAACAGAAGGGCTCCCCTCAGTCCTATGCATTCACCTTCCTCCTCACCTTGGAGACTCTCGGGGATCCTAAAATGGGCTGATGTGTGGCAACCTCATATGTACTTTGTCTTTTTGCTCTCAGTGGACTTCACTGACCATAAAGTTCATTTATAAGAGACTCACCATCTATCTCTGTCACAAACACGTATACAGAAGGCTTAACGCAGAAAGGCCTAGTGTCTTTCTATCCCCTGAACAAGAACCAAGCCACATGCTGTAGAGGAAAATACCTGTAATTGCTCAGAGATCTCTCCGATGGTGAAATAATTGATAAGGCACGGCAATTTGGATTTCTTGTGAATTATATTTAATGGTTAGAGGAGACAGAGGTTTTTTTACTTTGTTATTTTTGCTTGGGTTAAGCCGTAATTCCATGTTTACTTTGTCATTTTTAAGACATGCATTGACACATATTTCACACGAAGGGGCTGATATCTGCACCTACTGGCCACTGGATAGCCTCCAGAGACAGTGGATATTAGCATTTCCCATGGGCTCTATCATGAGGCATGAAAAGCATTTTCCAATCATGTTCCTTTTAAAAACAAAACAAAACAACAACAACAACAACAAAAAGCAGTTATCATACTCCTGAACTCGAGTATCATCTTTCTTCCCCTTGAAACATACACTAAAACTAAGGTCTCTAGCTTTTTAGTGAGTGTTAAAGTGAACGAAGATCACAGCAGAAATTTATCATGGCGTTATCCCCCTTTATGAGAGTGGCCAGGATCAACAGATAACCAGTCAATGTCTTGGCAATGTGGATGGAGTTTTAAATATGGATTATAAAGATACATGCTATTTCAACAGCATGTGACCATAGTCTTAATGTTTGAGCCTGAAGAGGAATGTTAGCCCTCGGTAGGCATTTACCTCGCGCTTGAAGTCAATGTGAAGACATCTAATCTAAGAAACTGGATGGAGAGCTTTGCTTCTCCAAAGGGCACTGCCCCCACCCCACCCTGCTGATCTCTTCAGCCACACTGACCCTGGACAGTCAGCAGGTGTCCTGCATTTAGAGGATAAAACACAGTAGAAGACTCTGAATGTGCCACAGCTCGGCGCGGATTCCGACCGCTCAGAGATGTGAACGAGAGGTGTGTGCCGTCAGGTGGGGCTTATGAAAGGCATTCACACCTTCACGGAAGTTCTCTGTATGTGACTATGTGTTAAGTTCAGTTCCTTTGCTCACTCTTGCTGGTTCAGGGTGGCCATGGCTGAACTTCTGTGTCCTTTTCGAAAATTTCAAGCTAAAGTTCACACCAAGGACCACAGAGGTCATCTGTTTGTAGATAGCTTTATTTAGCTTCTCTTCTCTCTCGGCATTCTCTTGCCTGAACCTCAGACACTCGCCTTCTCAATGCCTACGACCAACTTGCTCGCGTCTCTGCTTCCATCCTTGCTCTGACCTGCAGTGAATGTATATGCTGTGGGTGTTTTGCTTTGACTACGTGGACTCCCGGTGGCTGACTCACGCTGCCTCGGGCCAGCAGCGTGTTCCCAGACGGTTGTCAGATTCGCAGTCTTGACCCAGACTATGACCGCAGAGCCTCTGTCTTCAAACCCTCTGAAGCTGGGAGAACTTGGTGAGGAGGGTAGTGAGGTAACTTCCTTGGGAAGTTTTCATAAGAAAAGCTGAACAGACTTGCATGATAGCCTGAGTCTAGACTGGCACTCAGAGGTCGCCTTGCAATTGTACAAATCTTTTCAGGGTTACCACAAACCAGCCGGTGCCACTGCAGAAGCAAAGAATATCTGACTGTCTCTACCATGTACAGTTTTATGATTTCTGGGTCAGGATCCCTGCAAAGACACTTGAAATGGAGGAAATGCCTAACTCGGGCTGTATAGAGTTTCAGCCAGGAAAGACCAGTGGACAGTGGAAACACAGATGACAGTTGGACCGGGAGGTCCTGAAATGCCAAAGAAATGCGTGCTGGCTTTTCTCTGAAAGCAGTGTTGAACGATCAAACCAAGGAATTCACTTATGAATTTCAGGCAATGTGCTAGAGACACAAGTTAAGGATATACATCCACATAGTGTATAAAACAGTGATTAGTGCCCCAATGTGTATGTGTGTGAATGAGAGTATGGCATTCTGTCTCTACTGACTCGATTGGGCCCAGACCCCATCCTTCATGTTGGACATGCCTGTCTGTGTATGCCTGAGCCTGAGCCTGATCAAAATCACAAACAATCAAAAGTGACTTCAGTTTCTCAGTAGCCATTGATAACTTTAAGATCCACTGAAAAAGCTGATTCTGTGTAGGGCTATGCTTAGGGCCAAAGGAAAGACACTATTTGGCCCTAGAATGTCACTCCAAGAGTGACCTGTAAGTTGTGTGTGTAACTGATGATAATTGGCATCTTGCCGTTCTCCTGAAGACTGACCTAGCTGAGAGAATACTCCCAAATAGAGCAGAAGAAATAGCATAGTCTCTCTTCATCCTCGGGAGATCTTTTGTCCATGATCTTCTCCAGACCTTTCTCTGAGAATCCTTACAGACCATACATGACAGCATATGGAGAACAGAGTTACGCTAAGCTGTAATATAATTTTGTAGCGTCTGATAATAATTCACACTACACTTTATCAAAAGTACTTCCTTTGCTACTGACAAAATCTCCGCCTTCAATCCCTCCCTCAGTTCATCTCCTTTCCTTAAAAAAAAAAAAACAAAAAACGGCAGGTTATTTTGTAAGGAAGATAAGTCACCGCTCTTGGTAGTTGATGTCACCTACACTGTATGTCTTCTCACTATCCACCAGAAAAATTATTTTCTTTCCTCAGAGGAGTCACTCAGACATGTTGCTCTCTAGGTTATCCCAAGATGCCTCTGGAGTTCCTGATCATCTCACAGTGCCTCTGGAGTTTAAGACTGACTTTTCTATTCAATATGTACAGTTCCTGATATAGAAAGCATATCTTTTTATTCACGAGCCGTATAAAGTTTCCCCAAAAAGAAAAGTATAAAATAATAGAATAAAAGTAAAGCATGTCTGAAGGTTTTTCTTCTTTCACTGGCACTATCTTATTATGTTTCTTCCTTTTATAAATGGTACTAAAATAGATTTCAGCTCCTGCTTAAAATGTTGTTAGTTACATCTGGATTCATGGTTATTACATGTCTTGCTGACTGTGGTGTTCGATGTTTCAAAGTACATATTCACAGCCTTCAGTTACATTCATTCTTTCTTTTAGAAGATGTATTTTTATCAGTTTTAATTATCTGCATAGGTGTATAGTCTGTGCACGGTTCTGTGCACACGTGTTCAGGTCTCTGCTTGAACCAAAATAGGGTATCAGATTCCCCTGGTATTCTCTCTATTACAAGCCATCCCTTGGCCAGCCCTCAACCCCCTCTTAAAATAATAACTTTAAAACGCATATCAAGCAGTTTCTTGATAATATTCAATTCTCTTTTGAATCCTTAATGAATTTGACTTCTCTCATTTTGGAGTAAATTTCCATTGTTTTGCCTCCACGTTTGATTGATGTACATTTCTAAGGAGATAGATTCATTATTTCCTTTTCCTTCCGTCAACATTATTAGTATTTCCTTAACCAGTGATCCCTTTGCAGCCCTTTCCACGTGCCACTTTAAGTGTTTTGTTAAGTTGAGTGTAGCAATCCCAGACGATATAATTTGCAACCCATTTCGCCAGGAAAACATGACTGGCGGTTTGTGCCAAAATGCTGATAGCCAGCTCCTGGCAGGCCCTTCCTGCAGAATCCCTCATAGACCATGTGACAAAGCGCTGTTATTCATATCAAGGGCAGTCATGTTAAGACACAGAATGGAGTCATATACTTCCCTTAGGATGAGAAAACAAACATAAGTAGAAGCTCAGTATTTTCTTGCTCTACTGGCGAAGTATCGTGTTGCTCTGCAAATGAGTGTGGAGCATCTCAATTTGGAGTACCCTTGGTGAGATCAAAGGACATCAAGAGGCAGAGAGAGCGGATGCATTCATGAAAGGGAGGTAGATGACTTCATCTGGCATGGTTGGTGAGGACTGTGTGAGAGGAAGCAATAACAGTATCATTAAAAAAATAAAAGTGGGGCTGGGTGGGGGTGGCACATGCCTTTAGTCCCAGCACTCTGGAGGCAAAGGCAGGCAGATCTCTCTGTGAGTTCGGGGCCAGCCTGGTCTACAGAGTGAGTTCCAGGACAGCCAGAGTTACAACAGAGAAACCCTGTCTCAAAAATAATAGTAATAAATAATAAATAAATAAATAAATAAAAATGGGGATACCATGTTGGTACAGGATTGGGTGAGTGAAAGAGGGGCCTCTGGAGTGTTAAAAAGATGTGGTGAAAGATAAAAATACATGAAGACCAGAGGTAAGTGTTTCAGGCCTACATCACGTGACCACCAGGAATTCCAGCATGTCTGCGCATATCTGAAGGACCAAATGGCATCAGGAATGATACAGTCACAGGAGATGCTCACACATGAAGCACAGGCTGGATCAGCACTCTAAGGAACACTGTAGACCTCTTCTCGTGGGATGAGAGGAGCAAGCAACTGAGACTGAGCTTGGCTTGGGTTTCAAGCACTGGTGTGGGACATGGCATGGCAATGCCCTCCACAGTGTTCTTAGGGGAAACAAGCCTGGGGGGCTGCAGAACTGGGGAGGGTAAAGGAATGTGAAATAAGGCAATCGGAAACGGGTTGGTGGAGTAGAAACGAACGGAAAAGCAGCTAGGCCCATAAACTACCAGCAGCATAGAAGGTGAGAGGAAATGGTGGCTCAGTCAGGAGCACAGAGGAAATCAGAAGAGCCAGATAGGAACAGGACCGGGAGGTAGAGGGTCACCATCCCGAAGGGGAGGTCATGAAAGCCTTTACCAGGAAAGCTTTCTGAGGAGCTTAGGGTTCCTAATGTTATCCCAGTGGGAGCCATAGACTTCTGATTTTTGTTGTTGTTGAACATGAGCCTGTTGTAGAGAACTTGGAAGAAATTTTGGTTATTTTGGTTCCTTTAAAAACACAAAATGGCGTTTGGATTAGGTCTGTGTTCCCACCCCAGCTGTGGTGTAGTTGTTTACGAGTTGGGTTTGGAATGCTTGATGCAGGTGGCTATAATTTGGTTAGGTGCAGTCTTTCTGGCACCTGTAGTTTGTTTGGGGGATTGTGTGCCACATGGGTTTATGGGAACTTTTGACTTAAGTCTGAAGCCCTGAAAGCCAGGGTGGGTGCAGGGAACCAAACCTGGGTCCTCTATAAGAGCAGGAAGTCCTCCCAACTACTGAGCCATCTCTCCAGCCCCTCAGCCCCTCTTTCTTTTTTCTTTGTCTTCTTTTTTTTTTTTTTTTTGAAACAGGGTTTCTCTGTTGTAACTCTGGCTGTCCTGGAACTCACTCTGTAGACCAGGCTGCCCTCGAATTCACAGAGATCCACCTGCCTCTGCCTCCCAAGTGCTGGGATTAAAGGCATGCGCCACCATTGCCTGACTTCTCTTTTTTTCCCCTTTTTAAAGCTGAGTTTCATATAACACAAGCTGGCCTCTAAGTTCCTATGCAGTTGAGGGTGACCTTGAACCTCTGAATTCATGATCCTCTAGCCTCCACCTTGCCAAAGCCGAGATGACAGGCACCATCACACCCATGTCTTCCCTTTTCCATTTGTGTTTGGTGTGACAGATAACACCCCTACCCAGAATACATTGCAAAATCCGAGCAACAGTCAAGCCAAGTAGTTAGATTCATGTATCCTAGGCGTCATTAATCTTAAGACTGGGTTGATTTGACATCACTAATTCTGTTTCTACAACATTAGAACCGAAACTGTGACAATATATATCTCAGAATAATTGGGAGCCATAGATGGTAGTATAATCCTAATACATCTGATGAAGCACCGAGAGAACCAATAATTGGAGGCTATCAGATTGGGTTTTTAAGTAAGATTCCAGTCAGTGCTGAGTGAGAGCAACGTGGAGAGACACTGAAACAGACTGAGTGAGCTAGGAGGCTGGGCAGTCTAATACTGTGTCTGCTGTGTACCACGACCCTCCGTGCCATCCATATTCAGGATAAATCCTTCAAATATCACCTTGCTGTCCACTGAGCCCCTCCTGTATAGACTCTTACACATAGGGAAGAAGCTATGTCTGGGAAGTAACTGAGTTATCCTGACCTGCACTGATGTATGTGGATATGTGTATATTCGTGTTCTGAAGTGCACACATAAGCATATGTGTTGTGGGAGTTGGGTTTCAGAGACCAGAGCCTTTTGTGCTTTGGTAACACAGGTAATCACAGTCTCTCCTGAGGGTAAGTGAAAGAGAACCCAATTTTGTAATCTCCACAGGACAATTTTGTGCGCCCTCAAATAATCCTCAAGAGCAATTAGCACGGGATCTAAGAACAGCCGTTGTGGCCTCGGATGAAGGCATGGTTCACACGCAGATGCGTTCCCTTTGGTATAGAAATCACAGGCAGACGCATTGCTCTCTGGCCTTCCACTTCTAGCAGCTTTCAGTTAAAACTGTGAGAAGTTAGTGTTTACTGCACGTCCCTGTGGTGGGGGCTGATTTGCATCTGTGTTTCTGTTCTGGATGCCGTCATTTGTTTTTGCAACTCCTAATGAGAGCGGAAATGGTTGCGATTCTCTGCAGAGAGCCAGCCTCTTGCGAAAAGTGCGAGAGAAGGAGGTGCTGGCCTTTGCTCATACCCCAGTAACTTAGCAGGCTTTTGCTTTCCACATGGACTGGGATAAAAATACAAATTTCTTATGCTCTTTGGCAAAAACATTAAAAGAGGCCCATCAAGAATGCACCTAGTTACAGTGAATTCTTAAAACCACATGCTAGCTCTTATTATACACGGGACCATGTTTCCTCCAGTCTCCTACCCTGGGAATTCAGAAGACTCAGTAAAATGAGAAGCCTGCGTCTCTTAGTATCTCCCAGGACAGGCTAGAGGTCCCCAAAGGAACCAAGGGAAGACTTATAGAAAAGTTGTGTTAAATTAAAAATACCCTCTGTGAAAAGTAAGAAATACCATTTTGTCAGATTTTAGAGAAAAAGACTCAGTAAACAGACCATTGGTGCCTTCCCTACTCTAGGCCACAAACTCCTGCTCTTTACTAGCCAGTAGGAGAAGCACCATATGCTGTTGGGATTTCCCACAGAGCCTTCTTCATCATTTCCAAAGAAGGGTTTTATTAACCAGTGTGAGAAGCAGGCAACTCCCTAAAAAAGATTTCCTAAAACAATGAAGATAACTTGAAACTAAAGGCATAGAACTATAACAAATATTTTTATTAGTTCTTTGAGGATTTTATACAATATATTTTGATTACACTCACACCAGCCTTGTCTCTTAACTCCTCCCAGATCTACTCCCCACACACCTCTTCCACCCCAACTTTGTGTCCTCTTTGTCTTTTAACTTAATAATATTTCAAGTCCAATTTGCCATCCACATACTTCTGGGTGAGGATATCCACTGGGCATTCTCAACCTACAGGGAGCAATGCCCTTAAAGAACACTTAAAAAAGAAAAACCAAAACACAAAAAACTTCCTCACAGAAAAGTCATCAGCTGTCCTTGATTCCTTATTGTGTAGAGTGTTTATATTCTGGAAAAAAAAAAAATCCCGTACCTGGCCTGTTTCACTTAACATAACGCCCTCTAGTTCCACCAATTTGCTGCAAATGATGGCATTTGGTTCCTTTTATGTATTTTCACATGGGATTTCCCTTGCCTGCTCGTCCTTGGATAGGGGCTGGGTTGTTTCTGTAGCTCCACGACGGTGAATAGGGCTGCAGTAAGCATGGGCAAGGAGGGAATTTTTGATGTGCTGATCTGTTTCCTTTGGCCACAGACCTAGAAGTGGGCAGCTGGATCGTAGAGAGCCCCACTCTTGACACACAATGATCGTATGTATATGGAGCAATCTCCACCAAAACCAAATGTTTACCTATGAAGGTACAGACTGTTATAAAAGCTTAAGCAAGCAGGAGGCCTTAGTGTAATGGCTAAGTTATTCTGTGGGAACTGAAGACAATAAGACTACATTGAGCCAACCTTTTTGTTTTTTTTAAATCCATTAATCTTCTGAGATTAATAACTGTTTAATGCGATCCTACAAAGAGCAAACAGACAAGGAAAAATTAGAAATATTCAGTTCAACCTCATCCCGCTGGGAATATGATTCCAGGGCCACAGTGCACGTTTTGCCCCCAAGCAAATGCACGGTTAATGCGAAGATCATATTGTAACCACCGTGGTACACCCTATGTCTGCTAACATCCCTGGAAGAAGTTATCCAGTCCATCCCTAACAAAAACTGTTTGTCTCTCTACCACAGTCACCTTAAAATGAACACCATTACAGTTCTAACCTTAGCAACCAAGCTTCCACACTTGAAATGCAGGGATTATTGTGAGTTGCTGGTACCAAAATGGAGTCATTTATGTCAAACCCTAATGAAATGGAGCCAGTCAACCATGATGGAAGGGCACAATTGCCTATAACAAGACCTATCCAGCAAATTCCTTGAAAACCTCAGTATTACAGGTAATGCAGCATAATAATGTTTGCCCAGGAGATAGTTCTAATTCCTGCAGCAAGCCCTTGTCACTAATGGTGCTTGTTTATGAAAAAAGTCCATGAACTTCTCCTTGTTTCCTATTAAATGCTTGCCCCAAATTCTTTGGAAACACCCATGGTCTACCATGGTAGACTCAGTATGCTGAGTCCAGATTGCAATCTCCTGGTATTTACAGATGAACCCTGTGTTAAAATCAGTGGTGTTTGCAGCAGGTTAACGGGGAAGCTGAGTTCTTCTTCCGTGGCTTTTTCATGGTTGAGAGTATTTTTATCTTAACACCTAGAAAGTGACTCTGACTCGAATAAACAGGTGAAAGGAAGGGACAGGAGGGTGCCACTGGTGACCATGAAGATGACATCATTAGACTTGGAGATTGGCTGCCAAGTTGGGCACACCCACAGGGAAGCTGGAGACAGAAAAGGAGACAGAGGTTGGGTGGATGTTTCATTGCAATTAGAACTGTCATCTCCCAGGAAGAGCCAGGTGGCATCTCAGGCTCGCAGCCTGGTTTGCAGCAAGAGAAGGAAGCCGCAGATCCATGGACATACCTCCACTAGTGGAATGGATTGATGGTGTGCTGAGGGAGTGTAACAGGCAACCAGTGCTTCACCCAAGGAACAGCTCTGTGCCAGATGTGCTGCGAGGCTTAGGCACTTAGATCCTTCTGCAGACACTTTGTGCGGGGCATACTGTGGACACAGTCCAGATGTGTAGAAGGCTGGGTCTGCTTCACACAGGAACTCCTTTGTGTATTCCCACTGGAGGGAGTGGAGACACTCATGAAAGACCCCCTCTGAGAGAAGGAAGGGGGCCTGAACATTTCAACACTGGATTCCCTCAAGTCCTAGGTAGATACTGTAGCTGTCTGCATTTGAGAACAATCCATACAGGCCCCTTTGAAGTTTCTTTTTCAAGTCCTTTTAATGGAACTGAAAATACTTAACACACACACACACACACACACATACACACACAGTCCAAGAGAAAAGAGAGGGAAGATACTAAACCCATCCTTCTTCAGGGCAAACAGCGATGAGAGAATTACCCAGAAGCTCCAGGGGCAGCGAGACAAAGAACCAGACTGGTTGTTGCAGAAAGAAGAAAACAGTGACGTCAGCAGGCAGGGGCGTGTGCCCTACTCTGGGGCCTGCTTGGGAACGCCAGCTATGGCCCAATAGTGTGACCTCATCCATTTGGTCAGGCCAGGGCTGGAGTCTACCTGGTGCTGTGCTAGATGCTTGCGGGCAGCTTTGCAAATCTGCAGCCGCTGAGGTCCTCTGAGCAGCAACCCATTTCCGCTTGCATCACCAGTCCACTTATTTGCTTTTATTTTATTTTTGATTGACAAACCACAGTTACATACACTAACAGGACACAACGTGATGGTTCTCTCTGTGTGGTCAGTGCGGCATGATCGAATCAAATTGAAACAGCCATCACCTGAGGCATCTATAATTTTATGGTGGAGTATTTGAAACCTATCCTCTTAGTTCTTTAGAGATTTCTAAACCATTGTTTCTGACTGACTATGGTCACCTTGCTCCTTCTGCTTACCTGAAAGGATCCACACATTCCTACAACGATTCTCTGGAAGCCATCTCTTTATGTCTGTGCCTTTAATTTCATGAGATTCCATATATAAGTAGGATCACGTGCTATTTAGCTTGTATCCTTTGGCATGATAGTCTCCAGATTTGTTCACGTCGTTACAAATTACAGGAGTCCCCTTTTAAGACCGAACGCTATTTCGTGACGTGATTTAAATTCTTAACAAAATTTAGACACTCAATACAATATCTGTAAATATAGACTCATTGTCATAAGAAGGTTCTCTAGAACTTAAGCGTCTTGTATCAAGAAGAATTCATACTGTGAATAGCAACTCGCGCTTTCCCTCTTCAGAAACTAGGACCACTGTTCTACGTCTCTGCTGTGAAGTTTGACTATTTTAGATCTTTCATATGTACCACCGTAATCAGGCAGCGCTTGTCTTTCTGACTGCTTTGTCCTTGTCTTTGCATTGGGCAAGATTATTTTCATTTCAAGTCTAAATACTACTCTACCCACCTCGGTGTGTATGTTGGGGAGTTGAGGTTGGGGGTGTTGTTAATTCACCCATTTGTCCATGGGCGTTTCGTTGTTCTCTCATCTTGGATGCTGAACTCAAAGGTATCTCTTTGAGATCATGATTTTAATTATTTTGGACAAATACTAGGAGATAGAGTTACTAGATGACACGGTAATTCTCTTTTCAGTTTCTTTAGGGGTTGCCGTTGATTTCTGTAACTGTAGCTTTCCTTTCGTGCTGCTTTTCATCCGTAGTGTATAAGGTTCCCGTTTCTCTACACACATCCTCACCATTGCTTGTTATCCGTTAGTGTTGTTGGTGATGCTGGCGGTGGTGATGACGGTGGTAGTGGTAATGGTGATGGTGACAGCCATTCCAACATGTATGAGGAATTACTCCTAAATTTTGCCAATATACATTTACCATATTTCTTTAAAAAGTCAAGACGGTTCAGAGTTGGACCATATAATGGTCTTCAAAACAAAGCCATTCCAAATTCAATATTCTACAATGAAAATTGCGGAGACCGTCATGTGGATAACAGTGTGGAAATAAGACCTTGAGAATTAGAGTCACAAAGTTCAAGTTCAAGCCCCGCCATTTAATGACAGTGTCTTATGTGGCAAATGGGGTGTGTGTGTGTGTGTGTGTGTGTGTGTGTGTGTGTGTGTGTGTGTATCAGGTACTTCAGTTTGTAGGGGTGCATATACTAAATTGTGCGTGTGTAGAGGCCACATCGGGACCTCGAGAGTCTTCTTTTATCAGCCTCTGCATCCTCCCAGTTTGGGAGTGCATTGACAAGTGCTCTGAGTGGAGATAGGAATTGGGAGGTTATTAGCGAGAGTCCTTGCAAAAATCGTGGCCAATGCAAGTGAGAACTTAAGGAGAGTTTAGTGGGAAGACAGATTAGAAAGCTGTGTGGTGAGTTAAGGGACACCACCCAGGGATGTTGATTACTAAAACAAGAGCCAGGGACTTTTGTTGCTAATCGTCCTAAAGGGGACAGCAAGGGGGCAGTCGCCAGAAGCCACACCTTAGTATCTAAGAAGCATGGAGTCCTCAAGAAAATGGGCGGTTATCACAACACATGCACATGTGCACTGCCCACGGAAGGGAGCCTTTCTTGATACAGAGTGAGGCGAGAAGATACATCGAATGGGCAACAGCGTAGTCAGTCCCCAACTTTTGTCCCTTAGCATCTGCTCTTGTCCTTTGGTGGGCCAAAAACAGACGTGATCTCAACACAAAGAACCCAGGAGCCTCTCAGTTACTGTGTTCTTCCAGGATAAACTCAGCCTCACTCCCACCAGAAACATGGGATATCAGCGTTTATGATCTTCGTAGTAGGTATACGATGACACAGCCCCTGCATGTGTTGTGATAACCACCCATTTTCTCCCACGTTAGCATTCGGTAAATAAACCCAACCGAGTGCAGTCCATCATTATTGTTTAGATTACTGCCCCTCTCTTGCTGATTTCATAAAGCACAAGCTCATGAGAGAGACTGATTTGTGTCTTGGTCACCATATTTTCTTATGACTTTATATTTAACATTATATCAGGCATTATGCTTTTGTTTTATTAATATCATTCATAATTGGAGCATTTAGTCCATTTATAGTTCGTGAAATTATGACTAGGCTTGAGCTTACACGCAATTATCTTTTTTACTTGTTTCCCACTTGGTGTCCTCTTCTCTCGATCTGCTTCCTGTGGAAGGGTCCTTTTATGATTCAACATTTTCCTCTGCTCACCTGTTGATTTCTAAGTCACCTTACTCTTCCCTTTGTGGCCACAATAGGCTCCTTTATGACTCAGAGCATGGACATGACCACGGCTCTTCCTTTTTTTTCTGATACTTTTTGAACGGTTCGGATCCTGTTTTCTAAGTCAGCTACACTGTCATAGTCATGCATTCCTGTCCCTGGGTCTAATTTAAATGCCAACAGACGCTAGCATTATTGTTTTGTGCAGTCAGCATTTATTTACATTTCCATATATTTTCCCATTATATTATTCTTCATTTCCTCCAGTGTTTCCATGTTTCCATCTGGAATCACTTTCTTCAGGCCTGAGGAGTTGGCTCAGAGTTCTCCAGTGTGGCCTGTTTGTGACTAATTCTCTCACTGTTTTTGACTGAAAGCATGTATTTTACTTGCATTCTTTTTTACACTTATTTATTTAGCATGTATGTGAGTGTATGTGTATGTTTCTATGCGCATATCAATGTATATGTGTGTACATGCTTGTGGGTATATACATATATATGTATCTGTGTACATAAATGTATGTTTATATATGTATGTGTACATTTGTATGTGAATATAAATGTGTGTGTATGTGTATGTGTATGTGTATGTGCGTGTGCATGTTACACAACACAGATGTGGAAGTCAAAAGACAAATTGCTGGACCCAGTCCTCATCTCCTACCATATAGATTCAGAGAATCAAATGCAGATGGTCCAGCTCAGGGTCAAAGACCTTCACCCTCTAAGCCATCCTGAAGGACATTTTTATTGGGAATAGAATCTTAGGCTGACCATTACTTTCCTTCAAAGTTGAAAGAGTGGTGTCCATTTGCTTTCTGGCTTTCATAACTTCTGACAAGATGGATGTTCTTCCTGTTTCTTTCAAGGCAACAAACCTGACATAAGTAAGCCCTGCATTTAATTCCCAGACCTGCAAATTTATAAATTAAAAATAAACCAATAAACATTAAAAAGTGAAAGAACTTGGCCTCCCCTCTCACCAAGTACTATAACAATTTTACAACTTTGATTTTAGATTGTCTAACTATAATTTTCTTTTTTTGTGTTTATCTTGTTTGAGATTTGATGAACCAGTTTAGAGTATCCACCCCGTTCCTTTTTATAGACTTGTCTAACCTATTAAAATCATACACAGCTGCCTCCATTTTGTCCTTCCTTCTCTATTTTCTCAAACATAATAACCATACTCTTACTATTGCTCTTGTCTGAGAATGCCAACGTATTGGTCATCTGAGGGTCTACATCTGCTGCGTGTCTTCTCTGTTGATATCATCTATTGTTGCTTTTTTGTGTGATGAGTTATTTCTATTTCTTTCCCCATATGGTGCACTAAAGATCCATAGTTGCTCTAGTGGATGCTTCCTTCCCCTTGATAATCTACCTCCTTCCCTCCCTCTATGAATGCAAAGTGAGGTTTTGGTCACTCTGTTCACTCATAAACTGAGGCTGGTCACAGTGGAGGTGGGTCATAGTGTAATAAGAACTGGGTTCTCTCTGGTTTGCATCTGCTTCTAGGGCATTACATCTCTGGCTTTTTAACTGGAAGCCAGAAGAGGATCCACATTCTCAGTATTGAAAGGCTGAAGAGATCCAGCTCTGTTCCACACAAGTTCTTACCTCCCTCTCCAGCCTCCTAGGGTGGACACCTCCACAGTCTCCCAGAAACCTTCGAGGCAGTTTGGCTTTGTGACGAAGTTGATACGTGTTTTCCTCCTAGCACAAGACTATTGGAGAGCTGACTCTGCCCTCTGGCATCTTCCATCTTTGTTCACCAGTGTTCCATACAGAGTCAGAACCCAGAAAGCATCCTGCATGGAAAGCCAAGGCTTCGCTGATGGTCATAAGAACTCTGCATAATTGTCAAAACTGTGTTTTCTTTTCCCCAATAGATGTGCTCTGCTTGGGTAACCCTAATCCTGTGGCTTTGCCCAGAGTCAACACATGCCCTGAGAGAGAAAAACAAAACTGGGTAGACATCATAAGTTGCCCTCAGAAACATGTTCATCTTCCTAGAACATTGAGTCTTGTTTCTACAATTCCTGAGTACCTGTGATTTATCTTGATTGACATCATATAGGATTACCTAGGAGACACTCCTCTGGGCATGCCTTCAATGGTGTTTCCAAAGAGATTTAACTTAGGAGGGAAGACCCACCCTGATTGTGGGTGGTACCATCCCCTGGGCTGAAGCCCCTGACTAAGTAAGAGCAAAGACACAAGCGAAGCCCTGGTATCTGTCTCTTTCCTAGTCCTTACTGGGGACAGAGTGTGGGCAGCTGCTCACACTCCTACCACCACAGCTGGAGCCAGGCTAACTAACTGCTGTGTTTCCCAGCTATGATGAACTGTACCCTCAAACCATTGACCAAAATAAACCCTTCCCTCCTTCAGAGGCTTTTGCCTGGTAATTTATCACTGCAAGGGGGGAAATAACTAATGCGTACCTTTAGAAATAAGAAGCTTTTGTGACTTATCCAAATTTGTATTTCGGTGAAAGCATTAGCCTACAGAAACCCACGCTATTCTGTTTGGAAGCAGCAACCCTGCTAATTTAATTTTATAGACATTTCATGGTTTACTTTGGACTCGCTAGCATGTAACTTTCTCTCTGCTATAAGTTCTGATTCATCATTTGTCATATGTTTTAAACAGACATTAAACCAGAACATCTGAGTGCTGCAATCAAGATTCATCATGACAAGCATTAAATCACTGAGGACTGCTACACCAATAGACAAATGAGCAGACCGTAATAGAATGTCCAGAAATAAACCCATAGAGATATCCACATTTCATGTGCAATCAAATGAGCATTTCAAAGTGAACTATTAATAAATAGCGCTAGGATAACTTTAAAATACATAAAGAATATTTTTCTATGCCTTTTATATCTTATATTAAAAATATACTATAAGTTCATACATAAGCATATAGAAAATAACACAATAGAATAAATAAGTATATTTTTGTGTGTGTGTGTGTGTTACATATATTTCCTCAGAATGAGAAATGTCACTGTATTCAAAGTTTGCATTGAATAAGAAACATAAAACATTCAAATATATGAAAAAGTTGCCTGAGAACCATGATAATCAGAGTCTCAACAACAATGTAAAAACTGCCCTATAACTCATTCTAACCAAAGAGCTAATTTCTCTCACATAAGAAGGAATTCCTCAAATTAATATGACTAGTAGTAGAAACTTGTCTTCGGTACTTGTATTGCTGCTTTGATAAAAAACCCAACTTGTGTTCCTGTCCCTGCCACTGCTGACAGGAGACAGTACACTGGGGACAGAGGAGGGAGGGATTGGAGGATATTAAGAGTAATAATCACTAGAATTCTGTCTAGTCATTAACTGGAGAGGGAGAATTCATTTTTTTCTTCAATTGTTTTCCATTTTTTTGCAATGGGAGAATATTACAGAATATTCAGAACAGACACACGTGTGTGTGTGCTTGCGTGTGTGTGTGTGTGTGTGTGTGTGTGTGTGTGTGTGTGTTATTCAAACCAGGCTGATCCCAAACTTACGATCCTGCAATCTCAGCTTTCCAAGCATTAGAACGGCTGTTTTGTACCACCACACGCAGCGCAGACATTTTTCTACTATGACCATTTGGAGATTCTCCATTGAGTCATTTAAAAAAACAAAAGGTGACGCATTAGGGTGTTTCCATGTTCCCCTTCCAGGACTTTGATAACCAAGCTCACGAGAGATTATTAGACTCCTCCCATGCTCCGTGCTCCCGAAGCAGGTTGCTGCTCCTCTGCCAGAGACAGACGGAGCCTCTGTTCAGACCATCAGTTGGTTGAGGTTGCAACATAAAGAGCTCCTCGTACCATCCAGACACGCCTGTAATAAAGAAAAGGCCAACACTGCTACCACAAAGCAGGATTTAAAATTTTTACTGCTGTGTCTGCAAGCCAGTTTTCAATTATTTATGAAACTTACTGTAGGAAATTGGAAATAAAAGAGCAAGAGAGAGACAAAGAGAGAGAGACAGATAGAGAGAGAGAGAGAGAGGGAGAGAAAGAGAGAGGTGGAGGAGAGAAAAGAAATAGTAGGTGCTATTTAATAGGCAGTGTTCACAATCCGGTTCATAAAGGAAGGGAAAGGCATACTCTAAAGAGAATCAGCTGGAAGGAGCATCCAGGCTCGGAAGCGTGAATGCTGAAGGTCTGGTTACAACTTGTCTACGGCTCACAATGAACACGGATAAGGGTAACTGAGAAAAGTGAGAAAGGGACAGGGAGATGTGGGCAGAAACTACAGTAATCCTGAATTTCCCACCACGAGTTTGCAGAAATTCACCATCCTATAACCTCAGAGGCTTCTTCCCTGGAACAGTGACAGCAGCGGGCAGGCGAGGACCAGGTCCCTGGAATCCTGAGCCCTGGTGTCACAAATAAGTAATATCCATACTGCTGCTAGGGAGTATAGTCACAGAAATTCAATGTTATCCTTGACTGCATAGCAAGTTCAAAGCCAGCCTGGGCTACATGAAACCCTGTCTCACAAGAGGAAGGAGGAGAAGAAGAAAGGGAGGCTGATCAAATCTTAAAAATCCGTGGCTGGTAGTGGTGGAAAGCCCCACAGCGTTATGTGAAACGGGTTCTAGTGGAGAGAAACGTGTTATACCACAGACAGACCTTGACTTCCTTTCAACTCCAAGTGCTTGTCAATTCCTTAAAGTCAATTTGCTTAAGTTGAGCATCTACCAACGGTGGGCAGAGCTAAGGCAGGAGGATCATAAGCTTCTATCCCAGCCTCTGAAATAGTTGGGATTATAGATCTGCACCAGCAGGGTCTGTTCAAGTTGCAAAATTTTTCAAATTTCACAGAGGCTCCAAATGGAGAAAAAAAATTAATATTATCAGATCCACCATTTTTGAGAAAAACTACAAATGAGAAAGACTGACTGACCAGTGGCTAATGGGCATGGAACAACTTCAGGCTGGGAAGCTGAGATGAAAGGGTAGACTCAGAGCAACTTAATTCACACATGACCTTCAGTCTGCTCAGCCAGATAGCTTCTCTCTTCCTCGACTCACTATAAAGGGTTTATGATGCATTATGGCCCTTTAAGGTTTTTCTAAATGGGGCATATCAAAATTATAAGCCTATTTCGGACACATCCATTCTAAAATTGATTGATTTTTGTGTTCTCCCCAAGTGTTTATTTAGTTTTCAGTTTGAATAATTGGCTGTTACTGTTGGCCTTCTCCGTGGGCTGAGAATGCCCTCAGGAAGTGTATACTGGGGTGAGTACTGCTGAAGGCTCCTTTTCTGTACTATAGAACAATAAATGAGGTCAGGAAGACCGCAGGGTAATGCCTAGGGTCAGGACACATGTCATCTCTGAATCTGGTGAAAATGGGAATGAGTGTCGCAGCTTTATGTTATCTGATCCACGTGTGGGAAAGGAAGCTATTGGGGGAGATAGCCTGTCTTCTGCTCACCTTTCTAAGGTGTGGAGCCGAGACAATCTGTGTTGTAAAGACTTCAGGAACCTCTAAGAACACACAGAAAGAATAAAGGAGTGCATGGCGAAGTTCCACTGTTTGTTCTTTGCCCAGCCAGTTCTGGCCCTAAAAGAGGAATGAGATGGATTCTGTAGTGGAAACACAGAATCCTTGAGGGTCTGGAGTTTGAACATGGCACAGTAGCTCACAAAGTTGGCAAAGCCAAAGAAGCTGATTTGAGAAGCTGTGGAAATTACAGGATCTCAGCCCTGCTTCCACCTCAGGGACCTTCTCAGGCCTCCGTACTGAGGGTTGCTACATACCCTGTCTAGGGTGGAAGACTCAGATCTTTGGGAAACGTCTGCGTATTGAAAGAGAGGGTAGCATGTGTGGACTTGTGTTCTCATTCATGTGGAGGAAGGCCAGAGAACAACATTAGATGTCTGCTAACCTTTTTTTTTTTTTTTTTAATAAGTAAAGTCTCTCACTGAACCTGGAGCTTGACAAGAGACTGTATTGGGTGGCCAACTGTTGGGTCCAAAAATCACTCCACAAAGACCACGTATACAAAAAGCAAGAGTACTTTTATACTTTTATTCTGCAGAGCAAACCTGCATTCAGGAGTAAGCCACTTTACAAACTGACAATGACCAGATGTAGGTGCCTGGGCCTTTTAAAAGAAACAGTCTATGGGCTCTCTCTGATTGGTCAGGACCTGAATACTGGATTGACTCATCCTATCTCGAGAAGACAAAGGGGCTTCTGGGAAAGCAAGGATTTTACTGAGAAGCAGAGAGCCGAGGTCAGAGCTGTCCACCACTAGGGGGCGCTGGTCCTCACAAACAAACCCATAGGATCCTCTTGTCTCTGGCTCCCCAGAGCCTTTTGCATGCATGCTAGGGAACCCAACTCAAGACCTAATGTTTATGAGGTAAGTACTTTACTGACTGAACCCTCTGAGTGAAGTCAACAGAAGACTCCTCTGCAACAGCATCCTGGATACCTGATCGTAGCTATCAGAACTTTTCGGATTAGCATTCTTGCCTATGCTTGAAATCTAAACCATCATTTCTAAGACTAATAACTTTAGACCCTCATGCTAGCTTCCCTTCCTTCTTACCCAGAAAGCCCTGTCTTTTCAGGAAAAGGCATAACTCGAGAGAATGATCACCTCCCTGTCACTTCGACACAGCAGACTCATTACACAGGGGTTGCTTTACTGACCACCTTGTCATTGTGTCCAGAAATGCTCAGAGGGAAAGGTCTGTTCTCCCTTAGTCAACGCAAAACAAAATATTGGCAGGAAGCAAAGATAAAGCTCTGATCTGCCTCTACCTAAGTCAATCTTCTGTTTGCTGGAAATGGAAACACGTTTGCCTTCTGCACTTGATGTCTTCCCGCGTAGACAGCTCTCCCCTCCGTGTGTATGGTGGTAGTGGAGGGGGTATACACCTAGGAGTTGCGCTCAGGATGCACATGCTAGACTGGCATTCTGCCACTTAGTTTTCCTCCATTTCCCTTTTATTATGGTAGTTTTGAGGCAGGGTCTTATAAAATTGCAGACTGGACTTGAACTCTGCAGGCCTTGAACTTTTCATCCTCCTGCCTCGGCCTGGAAATACTCGCCCACTGCACAGTCCCCGCCCCACCCCACCCCCAAAGCTATTCCTTTCTACCACTGCAGAACAGCAACATCACCATTTCTCGGGACCTTTTGGGAAAGGAAGAGGACTGGCCCCATCTCACATCTAAAGGGTCAAAATCTGCAGTTTAACAAGATCCCTGGGTATGACTCATTTAAGGTTGACAGAGTCAAAAGAACGCAGAGTTGGCTCTTGATTGCACATTGCAATCACCTGGAGAGATTTCAGAAGTTCGGGTACCCGGATTCCATTCTCCAAGGCTTATGTGGTATGGATTGCAGCTTGGGCTTGGGGGTTTCTATGATGAGGAAGTTCTAGAACAGAGCAAACTGTTGTGCAGATTGAAGCTCCTGGGCCAGTGTAGGCACTCTGCACCGGTGTGGAGCCTTACATGGTAGCTTGTCCTGAGTGCTCTGCAGCAGACAGGCTGCTGTGTTTCCTTCCTCCTGCTTAGCACACTGGAAGGGTCACTGTCTCCAGCAGGCTGAGGTCAGATTGTGAACCCTATGAAGAAATGAATTGAAGGAAAACTACTCCAGAGACCCAATTCCCCTGTCCTCCAGACAGCTAATAACTGGGCATTTTTTTTGTGAGTTCACTGGCCACCGAGAGGTTCATCTACTACCCAACGCCTAGCCCCTAAGAGGGGAAAAAAAGCCTGCGGTCCCAAATGGATTCCGTGAAAAGACGGGCCGATTTTTCAGATTGCCTTGCATGATTGGAAAGAGACCATGCCAGAGAGCACCCTTTTCAGGGGCAGTCTGGTAACATTCTTGACTAATGAGCTTGGAACACAGTGTCCCTGCTTGGCATTAACAGGGAAGACTTGAGGGAGGGGAAGTGTGAAAAAAGTACAGGGTGTGATGGGGTGGAAGCCACGCTCAGCGCGCAGTTCTGTGGGGAAGCCCCCGGGTATTTCCTTCACCTGTGCCTGGTGAGAAATATGCAGCCAGTGACGCGTACGCAGCGCAACTGCAACCCAAGGCCAAGGACCATTAGTGAGTAGGGAGCGCAGTCAGCTTCCCATTGCCCAACAGCGGCCAAGGGAGGCCTGAGAAACACCAAGCAACCCCTGCATCCACCACAGGAGGTTGCAAAAGGTTTTCAAGAGGATATGGCTGGTGGATTTCCTCTCCGTTCAGCCCTCTTTCAAATGTTTTTCAAATGTTTCCGAAAGAATGTGGGTTGACTTGTAGAGGAAAGGCTAAGAAATTTTGTCCTTTTAGAGACTTCCTGAGTCTAGTGAGGAAAACAAAAGGTTTGGTTTTTAATAATAAAATAAGCTATATCCTGGAGCAAAGAATGTGCCACAAACCCAGTAAATAGCCGCAGTAACTATTGGAGGCTTGCCATTAAAATGCTGTCTCATGGGGGCTGGCAAGATTGCTCAGTGGTTAAGAGCACTGGCTGCTCTTCCAGAGGACACGGGTTCAATTCCCAGCATCCACATGGTAGCTCACAACTGCCTGTAAGTCCAGCTCCAGATGCTCCAACACCGTCACACAGACAGACACGCAGGCAAAACATCAATGCACATAAAATAAAAATAAATAAAATCATTAAAATTGTCAATTCAGTAGAATAAATAGCATTTTAATTGGGGTCTGTGCCTTCTCATGGAAGAGTCCCCAACAAGGTCACCATGTTTTAGGGGTCATGAAAATGCTTTTACTCCCATCTATATGGAGTCAAAGCGTTACATGAGCCACCAAGGATTCAAAGTTAGACACTGCTGGTGGGAATGAAACCTAGCTCAGCCACTGTGGGAGCAGAATGGTGGTTCCTCAAAGAACTAAACAGAAACCAGCCATGAAACACAGCTATATCCTGCAAGTCCTGGTCATCTACTCTAAGGACTCTCGGGCATATGCACCGCCAAGACCCCTGCATGTCTGTCCTCATTGCAACAATTTTCACAATGGTTAAGTTAAGGAGCCAAGCTAGGTGTCCAACAAATAGAACAGAGAAAGGGAACGCGGTACAGATGCACAATAGAGTCTTTTCGCCAGAAAGACCAAGGTTCTGCCGTTGGCAAGGAAATGGATACAACAGAAGATAAACTGGAGATAAACATATTAATTGGATTGAGCCATTCTCTCTCCATCTCCCTCTCCCTCCCCCCCCCCCTCTTTCTACCCCTGAGATAAGGTTTCTTTTTTGTAACTCTGGCTGTCCTGGGACTCACTCTCTAGACCAGGCTGACCTCAAACTCACAGAGATCTGCCTGCCTCTGCCTCCCGAGCGCTGCTGAGATTAAAGGTGTGCGCCACCACTGTCTGGCTGAGCCATTCTCTTTTAGATTTTCAATAAATACGTAGAATCATGTGCGTGTATGTGACAAGAAAATAAAAGCAAAACTAGGCCTATAAAGGGGACTAATGGGAGAGGGGAGGGGGGCAGAAAAAGGAGAACTGGGACAAAGGAACCATGTGCCCAACATGCAATATATACCGCATGAAGATACCCTTTTATGTAACACAGTACCATGGACAATACATTCAACCACAACAGTAGTAACAGAAAAGTAAAAGCAAAGCGCTCTCATGAAATGAGTGTGGGGAAGTAACATATTCCTGTGGCATGAATGGTTGTCCTCTAAATACATTGCTCAAATCCATCGTACTCATTTCATGAGTGACCAGAGCACTGGCCAGCTAGTGTCCCCAGTGGCTAGCTGCATACATTTGGTTCCTAACCATGCATGACCTACCAAGGAGTCATCTCCATGCCTGTGTCTGGATGCCCTAAGCAGACTGAAGAAAAACATAGTAATAACACTGCCTGGTTCCATGTTAGACTCATGACTGTAGACCTGAAATAGACTTTCCCAAGCAAGGATTCTGAAGGGCCAGACACCATTCCAGGTCCCATCATCCTTGATGTCTCTTCCTCTATAACCACCTAATTTCTTTGCTTTTATTTTTTTAATTTTTGGAGAGCAAGTGTCTCAAAGGACTTTCAAAATATTCATCTATTCTTATGTCTGCTTCTTCTAACACTCCTTTTTGACCTAAGTCTAATCTGATTTTTGTCTCCCTCCCACATTAACAATTCTTATGAATGCCATCCAATGTCTTCTTTATGATTAAATCTAGTAGTCAATTCCCAATTTCATTTTGTTCAGACCGACAAAGCTACTGAAGCATTTTCTTCATGTGGCTTCCAGAACTCTCAGGTCTTCTCCAGCCTTACAGGGGATTTCCCCATGGCCTTTGCTACTTCCTCTTCATCAACTCCCTCTCTCAATGTTACCATGTTCTCAGATCTCTTTTCTGTAACTGCCCTCATTAACTAATGCACCAATCCAATTACGTGGCTTTAAACATTCCTGATCTTCAACCTGTTACCTCTGCCTCTTTCTTGGTGTCCCTACCTTGACTTCAGCGGAGCAAAATGAACTTTGAGCATCCAAATTCAGGCACCCAGTTGTCCTCCCACATCTACCCTTCCCCCCAATATCATTAACCAGCAACTTGATTACCATAGTTGTTGAGACCAACAGCATTAGAACCTTACCTCTCTTCTCCTGTGTCCCAACCCCTCAACATCCAATTATCCGGTGAATTTCCTAGACACTGTATTTAATACAAACCCCGAATGTCCCTGATATGTTCCTACCACTGACACCTCTATCCTTTCTTCAGCTGTCATCAACTTTCCCCTTTTACTGCCATCAATTGCAGCTCTGCCTCCAGACGTCAATATCTGCGCCTTTATTTCTCGGTTCAATGGTTAAAATATACATCTATTCTCTGCCTAAACCCTCCAATGGCTAGAGTCTCTCAAAAGTAACAAGGCCCTCAACACCATTGCCTGGTAACCTAACCCCACACCACTGTGACCTTAGCTCTCATTTGTTCACTCCGCTGCAGCCAGTGGCCTCCTAGATACATTGCACATGCTAGACAAGATCTGGGCCCAGGACGTGTGCACCTGCTTACCTTGGTGCCTCAAAAACTCTCCCCTGTTCCACACTCGCGCTATCTCTCTGCACAGTTCCCCCCCTTCTTTGGCTAGTTAGATCTTCACAACTATTCCCCAGTCAGTAAAGCTGTCGCCAAACTCTCTTTGTTGAATACCTCGATTTTAATCCACCATCTCCTCTCCCCCTTTTCCTGCTGTTTTTACCTGTGGCAGATACCCTCCTGATGCTCATGCCAACCCTTACTCTTTGCCTAACTCCATTAGAACAGAAGCTCCATGGCCCTGCTGCTTAAGAGCACACACAAGTCAAATGAGTTGTAAATGTTCCAGCAGGTGTGTGTATGGACTCAGATTATGCTACCACACTAAGAACCAATTATATACTAAGCGTGGTATTATATGTTGTCATGGGGAAAAGGTGGCAGCTGATTTTTATTAACAATAAACTAAAGAACATTAAGAAAGACAGTATGCAACTGATATGAAAAAAAGCAGACAATGCATTAAGGAAAAATCATAGTAATTCTCCACTTAATAATGTAAGTATTTGTGCAGGTCTTGTTGGGTACCAATTCTTAACATTTATTGAACTCCTATTGTCTAACAGGTACGCCAGTACTTCACATGAGTTAATTAATTTAAAGCTCACTGAGATGAATATATTTTAATTGGTTTTGTTTTATTTTTATTTACTTTGTTTTGTTTACTGAGACAGAGTTTCCGGTGTCCTAGGCTGGCCTAGAACTCACTATGTAACTGAGGATGACCTTGAACTTCTGATCCTCCAACCTCTACCTCAAGTCCCAGGAATGTAAACATGCACCCTGGCTACTATTTTTAAATTCCTTTTTATAGAAGACAAAATTGAGTCACAGAAACTCAAGTAACTGACTCAAGGAAGCACAGCGCGTATGGGTATAACAAGACACCTAGTAACACTGAAAACTCGCTAAGAAGTCCTATGCTCTTCCTTCCTAATCTAACAAACAGGCTCTGCTCCTACACAATGCTGAGTGAGCATATTCTACTTTTTATGTGGTTTCTGTCTCCCAGAAGAGTCACTAATGTAATGATTAGGGCTTTAGAGCCACTGAGTTACAAACTTTACTATGAAAAGCGTTCAAGGTGATCTATCAGAATGCAGACTGTGAGGCTGGGGATTTAGCACAGTTGGTGAGTGCTTGCAGGAAGACTGCCTTGGATTACCAGCACTGCAGAAAAGTGGTTTAGGAAGTGGAGGCAGGATGATCAAAAACTCAAGGTCATCCTCAGCTACTCAGTGAGTTCCAGACCAGCCTGAGATACATGAGACCCTAGAAAGGAAGAAAGGGGGCGGGGAGGAAGGAAGGAAGGAAGGAAGGAAGGAAGGAAGGAAGGAAGGAAGGAAGGAAGGAAAGAGAAATCAGAGGCAGATTGTGACTCTGTAGTTCAGAGTGGGACTGGGGGTACTGTGCTTGCTACACACTCCCAAGTAATGCTGCCGGTGTCCCTACTTTAAGTAGCAAGGACCTAGAAACCAATACCTTCATAAGACTTTTAAAAATTGACTGACCCATATGTGACATGTGGAGAGGTCAATTCAGGTAGTAGTAAAGTGTAGATGAACGTGACAGATAAACTCTCTCTGTCCATTTTGGTGACAGGTCAAGGGGAGAATCGAGATGGCGCTAAGTACATCTTTTCAAGTACACCGCAGTTGCCAGTTTTTATGTCATTTATAGTTTCCTAACAAAATTAGTCAGGGATGAATTTGGCTTAATCCCCTGGCCTTTAACTTATCTATTGTTCCTAGTGGACCAACAGCTTGCTCTTAAAATGCCTTTCCAGTTTATCTTTAACCAGAAACACGGGCTTTTCCCGGACTTTGGCTGGGTCCCTACTTCTTCAGCCTAAACAGAAGTCCACCCCATGAGAGAACCCTGCTGTTGTCATCTTTCCTGCATTCTGGTAAAGCAATGTCCAGGAAACAAAAGTCTGGAGCCCTCCTGTCCTCCACAGCCCCCATCCGGGAGAGCTTTCTGCCTGGACTATCAGGCTTCAGGTTGCACTCTCCTTGGGGATAAAATACCTCCCTTGCCATCCTATTGGACAGAAATCGCCGGGTTAGAAGATCGGAGGAGCCTGTCCTGATGGGCATTTTGCAAAGACCAGCTAGTCCAAACAGCAAAGCTGTGTCGGAGCCGCAGACTCGAAGTCTACAATTACTGTATGGCTTGGTAAAGAGCAGGGTGGGGAAGTGACACAGACACGGACGCAACCATTCTGCGCAACAGGGGACTGGGTATTTCTACAGACAAAAGGAAGTGTCAAAAGCAAATTGGATAGTATCCCAAAATCCTCTGAGCATTGAGTGGAGCCCCTTCTGAGTGTATATATGAAGTATATATGAAACATAAAGTAGATTACAGTTTCTCTTTATTACATATATTCGTCACTTCTCTCTTGCTGAGATGAAGTAGTTGATGAAAAGCAATCAATGTGAGGGTCATTATTTAGGGAAGGAAGGGGATACAGGAAGTGGGAACGTGAGGCAGCTGGTCACACCATGTCTACTGTCAGGAAGCAGAAAAGGAAGAAGGCTGGTCCTCAGCTCATTGTCTCCTTTTTATACTGTTCAAGACCACTGCCCTTGGGGATGGTGCCATCCACATCTGAGATGGATCTTTCCCGGTCAGTTGAACATCTCTGGAAACTTTCTAATATATATATGTTACATGTTATTTTATATATATATATATGTATACATATATATATACATATATATATATATATATATATATATATATATATATACACACACACACACACACATACTTATATATGGGGGCAGAGAAATAGAGAGGCAGAGACTGAGACAGATAGAGACAAAGAGACAGAGACACACAGATGCAGAGACATAGAGTATTTCCATGTCAAATGGACAGCAGCAATCAATCATCACAAATACAATATACTTTATTTTCACAGACCTATAGACTGCATATAGCAGTATGTGTGGGTATCCTCCCCACTCAGATGGAATTATGTCCTTCCAAAATTTATGTATTGAAGTCCTAACCCCCCAGTACCCTAGAATGTGACTACATTTCAAAATAAATTATAGAAGCAAATTGAGGCACAATGAAGTCATCTGGATATGCCATATCCTCCCTATGGCTTGTGTCTAGTAAGAAGAGATTAGGGCACAGTCAAAACAAAAGGCTGTCCACATGAGAACACAGCAAGAAAGGAACCATGCCCAAGCTGAAAAGAGGTGTTATAGGATCCTGCTAAGGCCTTGATCTTGGACTTTGGGTTTTTTTTTTTCTTTTTCCTCTACAACAGTGAGAAAATAAATGTGTAGAATAAATCTGGGGATTCTGTGTTAAAATGCAGATGGTCATTCAATCCAACCTATGTTATTTTGTTATGGTAGCCCAAAGTAAACTAATACACACACAGACACACACACACAGACACACACACACACACACACACACACACACACACACACACACACACACACACAAATTGACAACCAAGTCTGGAAACAGACAAACACAGCTTCAAAGACTTATTATTATCACATTAAAAATGATAAACAATATTATCTCAGACTCCAGACCTTATGGTCCACTTCTGAGGTACACACATGTGCAAACATCTTGGCGTTATCCTGAACTAAGAGAAAAGGGAGAGTAAAGTAAATATCAGCTGGCTGATAAGGCTGGGAAAGCGTCTAAGAATGTTACCAGAGACTTCTGCCAGATTTCTTTTGGAAGGGCACCTCTCCGGTCCTTTGGGGTGACTTTGTCTCCCATAGACAGTGGGTTCTATAGAGTGGCCACACATATGCTTCATCTTGGGCTGTCACAGACACCTCCCTTTGGCTTTGGACTTGTCTGCTCTAGGTGAACGCTCTTCCCAGAACTTCTCCTGTGAGGTCTTCGCTAGGAGGCGGAAGGTTATGCCTGCCTTGAAGAGGTTAATGATTACCAAGAACTTGGAAGTCTGTCCTCCATTGTTATTCACAGAAACCTAAATGCAAAGTTGAAAGCAAAAATTCTTTGAGGTAAGAGGAAAAGGGGATGGTGGAACAAAACAAAACTGACCTCGGGCTTCTGGCTTAACCAGTTCAGCTCTGGAAAAGCTGCAGTTGTCAGGGCCCAGAGAAGTTCTCATCTTCTGCCACAGCTAAGAGTTTAAAAATAGCAACGTCACCATTCGGTTAAAGGAGGAAGTTCAAAAATACAATTTTCAGGCTGAGTTAATAGCGGACGTCTCAGCTCAGGGAAAAGGAAGGAAAGGGAACTCCTCGATTTAAATGATTTAAATGGTGTTTTGTCAATTAGTCAATCAATTTAATGGACTGCACGTGGTGGTCAGAGGACAACTTTTGGGAATCACTTCTCCTTCTCCCATGTCAACACCCAGAGTTGCCAAATCCTTTACCCACTAAGCTGTCTCATTGACCCATGTTTGACATTTTTGATATAAAGTTTCGTCTATGTATTCTTCTATTCTGAGGGTTTTTTGTGTTTTTGGTTTTTGGTTTTTTGAGACAAGGTTTCTCTGTTGCAACTCTGGAGACCAGGCTGGCCTCGAACTCACAGTGCTGGGATTAAAGTGGTGTACCAACCCCCCCCCCAGCTAAGTTTTTTTTTAAACAAACAAACAAAAAAAAAAGCAGTACATTTACATAAACAATAGAAAACCCAAAAATTAAAAATTAAGAGTAGCACTTTATGAACGAGGAGCTGCATTACACATTGAATGCAATTTCTTTTTTACATATGGACTTAACTTCTCTTATCCTCATTTTTACTATTTCTTTAAGAATTTTGTATCATGTGCTTTAATTATACTCACCCTTCCACTGACTCCTCCCACACCCATCCCCTTCCTCTTTACCCACCCAACTTTACTTCCTTTTCTCCTTTTTGAAGCCTTATCAAGTAGAATTTGTACTGCACACATACTTGTGGATGTGTGGCCTTCACAGGAGGGTGGTTGTCTTAGTTACTTTTCTACTGCTATGAAGAGACACTCAGACCAAGGAAATTCATAGGATAAATAATTTATTGGGACATCAGAGAATAAGTCCACCGCCATCATGTCAGCCGACAGAGGGCATGGCAGCAGACAAACAGGCATGGTGCTGGAGCAATAACTGAGAGCTTACATCTTGAGACACAACCACAGAGCCAAGAGTGAGATAACAGAGGATGTCATAGGCTTATGAAACCTCAAAGATGACCCCCAGTGACAAACCTCCTCCCGCAAGGCCACACCTTTCCTAATCCTTCCCAAACGGTTTCACCACCAGAGTGATCTAACCACCAGTGACAGTATCTTAAAGAAAACTGGCTCTCTCTCTTCTAGCAGCTATCAACGACCAATAGTTTAAGGAGGGGTAAGAGTTCATGCCCATCTTCCCTCTTAATGCTGGAATTTTGTCTGGCCTGAGCCTATGAGCTGCCTAGCCATAGGCTCTTGACCCTAATAATAGTGCCAAGTATGTTTTCAACTTGTAGAGTGGCTCTTCAATCTCATCAGAAGGGGGTTGGTTACTCCTGTGACATCTATGCCACTATTGCCCCAATGGGCATACCTTGCCAGTAAAATATGCTGGCAGTGTTTACAGCTGTGTAAGAACAGTGATTCTTCTTTTTCTCCAGTAGCATCCAGAGCACTTTACTTCACAATGAAAGCTAATCAATAGGGATGAAGATTCCAGATAGTTACTTGCATGTTCTATGACTTAAATGCCTTCAGCAATAGGTTCTTACTGCCAAGTTATGGAGGGTAACCAAGAGCATCATCCTGATATCTATTTCTGGGTATATATACCCAAGGACTCTATATGATAGATATATTTACTTATTCATGTTCATTGCTGCTTTATTCACAATAGCAAAGAAATAGAAGCAGCCTAGACATCCATCAACCAATAAACGGAAAATAAAATGCGGTGCATTTACACAAAGGAATATTAATTCAGCTATCACAAAAAAATGAATTTGTGAAATGCAAAGGAAAATGGACAGAACAGGAAACAATCTTTCTGAATGAGGTAACCCAAACCTAAGAAGACAAGTACATGTTTTCTCTTATTTCTGGATGTTAGCCTTGAATCTTCAGGTATGTGTGTTGTATTTAGATTACCTGTAGAGGTCAAGAAATTAGTAGGAGGCTATTAGAAGGGGTTGTCAGTGGGGATGACAATAGGATACAGTTATATAAAGGATTTAGGGGCAATAATGGTTTATTCCAGGAAGGGTTTCATGGAGAGAGTAATGGGAAGGCTGAGTAGATGCATGGACCCAGGAAGAGATAACTAACACTAAAGACATCTTGAAAAGAATGACATGAATCTGCAAGTATACAAGATTCCTAAAATGTATACATACACATCTATAAAAAGTTGACATGGAAATATCCTATAACAGGCCAACAAAGCCCCAACTAGACACTACAGAATAACAAATATAAAAGTCCAGTGCTAATTTGGAGTTGCTGGCAAGTGAGATCCCATAGGCCCTACCCCCCAAACATTAAAGGTTATCATCAATGTTC
The DNA here is from genome assembly GCA_026225945.1 of Cricetomys ansorgei. Taxonomy (NCBI): domain Eukaryota; kingdom Metazoa; phylum Chordata; class Mammalia; order Rodentia; family Nesomyidae; genus Cricetomys; species Cricetomys ansorgei. Next base: position 7,747,664 of record JAMJFZ010001089.1, on the reverse strand, counting down.
TTGATCACACTTAAATGGCCCTTTGCATATCATGAGTTCTCTTGGGAATATCTTCTCCCCTTCAGTTGGCTGAGCCAAGTGTCTATCAACTCTAAAAATACCCTCAGAGAAACACCCAAAAGGGTGTGTTAGAATTTCCTATGTATGTATTAATCCCAACTGAAGTGACAATCAAGATTTAGCCATCACCTTGTGAATTAAATGGCAAACTCGGTATGCTAAGTCCCCAGGCTCACCCTCCTGGTCTGGCCATTCTTATACTCCTTATATAATCAGGATTCAGACTTTGCTGGCTCCTGCTACTGTTCTGACATCTGCCTGTGGCATCTTTAGCTTGGAAATTAAATGGCTAATCTTGACTCAGTGGTCAATCTTAGGTTGAGAAACACTTAGGAGGGTAGTAACACATACCTCTGTATCTTCCAGAATTTTCCCAGAAAGAATTACACCATAGCATGTTGACTGAATGAATGAATAATTTCCTTGATGCATTTGAAGTATGGTGGCATTCCTAGGTGGGGGTAAAAGGTTAGAGGTAGGACCTAGTTGGAGGAAATAGCTAACTGAGAATATGCTCTTTGGTGTGTCCTTACCACGGTGGACTAACACCTAGGAAACCTGAACCCAAATAAGAGTTCATCCTTTTTACATGGTTTATGTCAAGCATTTTGACATAGTGGTTCCTAATACTTTGACCTTTTCACACAGTTCCTCATGCTATGGTGACCCTCAACCATATTGTTTTCATTGCTACTTCATAACTGTAATTTTGGTACTGTTAGGAATCATAATGCAATCACACTTGATATGCGGATGGTCTTAGGCGACCCCTGTGAAAGGATCATTCAACTCCCAAAGGGGTTGTGACCCACAGGTAGAGAACTGTGGATCTACAGTATCACCATCTTGTCTATTTATTTCCTGTATTTATTTAGTCGAATGTCTTTGCTAGAAGAACATCTCCATTTTTACAAAGACTTTGTTTCATTCTATTAATTATAGCTAAAACAAATACCTGACATTAAATAGCCTTTCAATAAATATGTATTATTTATTTAGTGCTGGGGGTTGTGGGTATCATTTAAAATGCCATGAATAAATGAGCCATAGGATACAAGTCACGTTGAGCCATTGGTCTGAGCTCTTATTTCTAAAAATCTTATGGTGTAAGGAAAATGTCACAAAATTTCATTAAAATCAGATATTAGCAATGTTGTGGCCTGTTGACAGACTCTAGTCTCCTAGGTGCTTTTGTGAACATTGTTTTATTGGGGTGCAGTCACATGATGTCTATGAGGGCTCCGATAGAACAAAGCACTTTACACTCTGCCCCATTCAGACTGCCAACTTTTTATTTTGGCAAATGCCACCTGAGTTTTCTCCTGTTTTCAATCAGACACTCTGTGGTGGCCCTGTGCCACCCATGTGTCCCGCTGATGCTGGAAGAGGCTGCTGATCTGTGACACGGCTTCATTCTCAGACACCACACTTCCTGCAAACTGCCCCGCCACTGTGGCTGAGCTCAGATGCTGTCCCTGTGGTACCCAGAGGTCTCTGCTTCTTTTGAAAAGCCCTCAACTAACACAAGCATTTTTGACTGACACATAGAGCTGTGAGAACGGTCCTTGCATTCAACCCAATGAAAACTCCATGCTTCTCTGCTCTAATACTATGACATGCACACTTGTTTTGCCTTCCTCCTGATATTGACTTACTCAGTAAAGAACCGCCCCCCCCATTGCATTGCAATCACATGCATAGTCCATGGACCTTGGAAAAACAGTCCCTTACAGTATAGTACACATTATTTAATGATAGAGATGCATCCAGATAAGTCTGGTAGGTGATTTCCTCATCAAGCAAATCCCAGATCCCACTGATACAAACTACATAGTACAGCCTACTACACACTTAGGCTATGTCATACAGACACACACACACACACACACACACACACACACACACACATACACACACACACACACACACACAAATACATATAACATATACATATGCGTACACATATATACATATGGTATAGCCTGTTGCTTCAGGATGAACAAAATAACACAAAATAAAAACCAAGCAGAAGCTGAAAATGATGCAGTCAAGAGACTCAGCAAACACATGACATATGATGCTATTGCCAGGGTTACAGCTGTAAGAAAGCAATGTCAGAATCCAGCTGCTGCTCAGTCCATAATTCTTTCCACCTGCTCTCCCCTTTCACGGATACTCGCCATTCCCTGCTTAGACCTTGTCTGAGTCTCCAAACAAACATCCCAGGGCCAGAGTCTCTCACCCAAGCAAGTGAGTTTTCATCAAAGGAAGCCACACATTCTGGCCCTTACTTCTTTCCCTGCTTCCTGCCTGGGAATCAGAGAGCTTGGCTTCCCCATCCTTGGAAAGATATAAGCAGACACTCCTTCCATGTGGGCCCTGATGTCTCTTCTAAGCCCTCATGCTGATGTCCGTCTCTGGTGCTGGGTCCCTGAACTCTGCTCAGCGCCCTCCTCCCAGTGATGCTGTCTGTCTGTCCATGGTATTAATAATTTTTTCCAATAAAATTCCTCACTCACCAGTAATCCAGCTTGGTGTCCCACTTGGACCCCTCCCATTGGAGAGCTTTCAATGGCCTATTGTTACACAGTAAATTTTATTGTAAAGAGTGCTCTAAAACAATGACACAAATACAGTAAAATAAATACATAAAGCAGTAAAGAGCCATTTATCATCAAGTATTGTACCCTGAACATCGTAACATGTGCCAAGCTCTATATGACTGGCCACACAGGTTTGTTTACACGGCCATCACACAGAAGTGTGTAGAGCTGCACATTCCAATGGCCAGGGCATCATTAGGCAATAGCCATTTTTCATCTCCCTTCTCCCTTAAGGAGTCACCCTCATATATGTGATCGTCATTGAGTGAAATGTCATCATGCAGTGTACAGTTGTATTCCTTGGATGAAGGAGTAGACTTTTTTCAATATCTAATATTGTGGTCTAAGGCTTTGCAGTGCTTACTATCTGTGATGGTTAGTGGTGCATATGTGGGAGAACACCTGTGTCTATGTGCTCATGTTAGTGTGTGTGCAGAGATGCGCATATATACGGGTGTGAAGGTCAGAGGTCAGGGTCTGGTGTCTTCTTTAATGCTCTCTGCTTTATGTTTTGAGACCATCTATCACAAAACCTAGAGCTCGCCAATTTGGCCAGATTAGCTGCAGCAAGCCCCAGGGATCCTCTTGCCATTGTTTCCCCAAAGTAAGGGTTACAAGCATGGCTGCTGTGCTGTACCACACCCGACTTTGTGTGTGGAGTCTGGGGACCCAAACTCAGGTTGTCACATTTGCATGACACACACTGTACTGACTGAGTCATCTCCCTAGCCTCTGTGATGGTTAATCTTGTGGACTTGGTAGGATGTAAGATCATCTAGGGGACAAGCATCTGGACACGTCTAAAAGGGTGTTTCCAGAGAGCTTTGACTGAGGAGGGAAGATACACCCTGAATGTGGATAGCGCCCTTCTGTGGGACTGAGTCCTGAACTGAATAAAAGAAAGAAAGGAGACTATATGAGCAGCACATCTCTCCACCTCCTAACTGTGGGTGCATTGTGACCAGTTGCCTTCAACCCCTGCCTGCATGCCTCGGGTGCCACGATGTTCCATACCTACCAGCTACGATGAGCAAGAGAAATCTTTCCATTCTTATACTTTTGTGTCAGTTGTTTTGTTGCAACAATGAGAAAAGCATCTAATGCATCATCCAACGGAAGGACAATATGACAATATATGGACACAGTACAGGGGTGCTGTCTGAGAATGCTTATAGATGAGCAACTGCCAGAGACAATGGGCCTGACATGGAGATTGCTAGAATGGCCCCACATGCAATATATTATCATTGCATCATGCAATAATGGTCTAAATCTAGCCACAGGGTGAAAGTTGAGACAAAGGAAGATGAGAATAAAAATTAATGCCACTAAATGATCTCAGAATCAAGCATGTAAGAGGACACAGGGACTTTCAGCCTGGAAGGAAAAGAAGCAATCTTTTACCTTTGATAAAGATGTAGATTCTGTTTAGGAAGCAGAGGGCATCTCAAGTGAAATCCTTTAACAAAGTCTTGAAGCAGCAAAATTAGCTCCTAGAAAAGAGGACTGGTAGCACTGGCCCTCAATCCCAGCTTCATGGTAAACTGAGGCAGGGGTACCTCAAGTTCAAGACATGTCTGGATTACAGCATGAGTTCAAGGCTACACAAGCCTGCAGAGGACTGGGGAGTGGAGCTCACGATAGAATGCTTGCCCAGCCCGTGTGTCCTAGGGTCTCTACAGCGTAATCAAAAGCAACTTCAGGGGAAAACGTTTATCTCAACTTACAGCGTGTAGTCATGAAGGGAAGTCAGGGAAGGAACTCAAGCAAGGTAGAAACCTTGAGTTAGGAGGTGAAGCAGAGGTCATGGAGGAGTCTCTCTTCATGTCTTGCTCAGCCTGCTCTCTTATAGCACTCGGTGCTATCAGTCCAGGGGTGACACCACCCACAGTGGGCTGGGCCCTCCCACATCAACCACTAACCAAGAAGACAGCATCACCGTCTTGCCCACAGGCCTATCTGATGGGAACATTTTCTCAGTTGAGAGTCCCTCTTCCCAGATAACTCTAGGCTTGTGTCAGATTGGCATAAAATAGCCAGCTCAATGTAGTCGGCACTGGATTCTATTCTTAGTAATATGCACATGTGCACATACACAGGCATACACACAAAAGAAAAGAAAAAAATAAACGGCCTTGAAGACCAGCCCACTGATAAGGACAGTCAAAGTCGTGAGAGTGAATGAGCTCCGAGATGGAGACCATCTAACAAAACAAAGGTGAACTCAACAGTCAGAGTTAGGAGGAAAGAGAATACAAAATTAGTAAAGGAACAGTGGCCATTAAAAACAGATCTTATAAAGACAGAGAGATGGGTCAGCAGTTAAGAGTGCTTACTGCTCTTGCAGAGGACCAGTGCTCAGTTCCCAGCACCCACATGGTGGCTCGTAACTGCTTGTAACTTCAGCTCAGGGCACCTGATGCCCTTGTCCATCCTCCTCAGTCTCCTGCGTGCATATGGGCAGCATAAATCCGTGCACACAAACACATACACATGAAATAAATAAACCAAGGGGAATAAAGAAGAAAAGAAAAGATAAAGCAGATTGTACTCAATGTCTTCAGAGAGATTTTTGAGTTACTGTCAGAGAGAGCATGGGAGTCACAGCTGGGCAGCTCATTTGCTGTCCATGCTAAGACCTCATTAATGGAATCTGCCTAAGGAGTTAGGATTTAGATAAAAATTTATTGCTTGCTGTCTTCTCAAAAGCTATTGTTAATAATCACACCTTGATTTGGAAGACACGGAGTGGAACTAACTACAGGTTTGGAATCACAGCATCAAAGGTTGATTCCAAGCCATGACCCCTTGCTTCTTCCTAACTTCTGGGCTATAGTTCCTCCAAGACACGGGTAGTCTGGATGCTTGGTAGATGAGTTAAACACTCAAGAGCACTACCATAAGCAAGTTACCCCACCTTAAGGAAGTCTATTAAACTGCATTTTTTTAACTCTAATGAGAGGGGCGACGCTCACTCTCTGACTTAACTGTGCATTAAAAAGTGTCTGGACACTTTAAAATATATATATATTGACCCATGACTCCAACATAGACCCATTGAATCAGGATCTCCAAGGGCAGGTACTCAGACAGTGCTGTATTGCTGTGGGCGTGGGTAGGTGTTTGTGTAATGCTCCTGCTGGCTCCAGGGTGCAGCCAGGTTTATTGATCTTCAGGCTTTGTACCAACCCTCAGCATTCTAAGAATTGCTTACTCACTTCCAGGTTCATGCACGTGTCCAGAAGGAGACAAGAATCTGTGCACATGGCTTCATGCTCCTGTTACAGCTGCAATGTAGTAAGTTTAACAAGTAAATGGTTTCCCAGCTTGGACCTCTGCTGGGTTTCTCCATGGCTAGTGGAGATCTAAACTCGAGTACTCATTATGACATGGCAAGAGCTCTGCTGGGTGGGCGGGCCATCTCTACAGCCTACATTTTTATTTTATTATTATTTTTCTTCTCTAATTAAAAAAAAACAAAAAACCTTGAGGCTGGGAAGGTGACTCAGTGGTAAGAGTGTTGGTTCTTGCAGAGTACCCTGCTTTGATTCCCGGCACCCATATGGTGGCTCGCACTATCTGCAACTCTAGTTCCAGGGGATCTGACTCTTTCATGACCTTCTCATGAATGGCATGTATGTGATACATGGACAGACATGTGAGTAAAACACCAATACGCATAAAAACAAAATGAATAAGTCTTTTTTTTTAAATTAAGAATAGCATTAAATAATGTTAAATTAAATAATGTTCAGGTGTAGAATGATGTACCTTGATGACTTTTTGCATATGCACACAAATGTGTAGCTACAACCTAGATCTGTGTGTTCAGCTTCTCCAGTCTCCAGAAGACCAGAGGGGCAGCACAGGTCAATAGCATCTGGACAGTAATTTGCCCTGAATGTCCACCTTGCTATTTCTATTTCTAGCTGCACTACGGCATTGCACGATTGTTCAAAATGAATGACTGGATGTGATTCTCCCATGTTTTCTGTTATTAGGTCACGGAGCATGTCTTTTGGCTCCCACACATGGTTTCCATGTTCATTTGGGGAGCATGTCCTTGACTTCCCACAAGGATGCTAATATAGTGTCACAGGATACTAAGTCTACCAGTCTACCTGGTGCTCGTTCCGAGGACAAAGACCAGGTCGGTCTTCCTCATTCATGGTCCCGCAATGCTTCTGTTCTTCTGAATATTTGTTGACTGCTGAATAGGAAAACATTTAGGGGGTATAAAACAATAAAGCACATACTCTCTGACTTCAAGAAGTATCTTATCACATAAATGGAGAAGGGAAGTTTCCTTGTGGTCCGTTCCAAATGTTCAAGTTCTTTAAATTTTTTTCTTGAGATTTGAGAATTTTGCAGATGTAAGCAATGGAATATCGTTATATATCCATCCATTTCCCACCTCTACCCCTCCATGTACCCTGCAACTTGCACCCTCTCAACATCATGTCTTTTGTTAGATTATTTTTTTATAATCACGAGATCTAGTCAGTGTGGGGCCATCCCTTGGAGCATGGGAAGCCTACCAGCGGTCACACCTCCAAGTAGAATATTTCTCCATCACCCTGCAACTGTCAGCTGCCAATAGCTTCTTGGCAAGGGGTGGACCTGGAGATCATCTACCCATCTGTGTTGAAATATTTGCTGTCTTGATCTTATGCAAATAACCACAGCTGCTGAGTTCGTAATGTCAGCAGCCATGAGACATCCAGAAGACAGCACCCCACAGCCCACCTTCCCTGTCTCTCCCTGTTACATTCTTTCCACCTCCTTTTCCACAATATTCCCTGAACCTCGGTGGTAGTGAAGTTGACATAGATGTCTCGGTTTTTTGAGCAATTATGAAACAAACAAGGAGTGTGAAGGTATCTGATGTTGTCTTAAATTTTAGCAGATTAAAATCTTACAGGGAACAGAAGAAAGCAAGTCAGAGATGATGGGAATAAGAACGTGGCTCGAGGGTCATTTCTTGCACGATCAATGGACGTCATCAGGAGATGCAAGAAAAGTTAAGAAGGGAACATTCATGGAAAGACTCAAGTCAAAACTTAGGAGAGACACCTAGTGACATTTGCGAAGCATAATAAACACAGTCCAACTCGGGGGTCATGTTGGGAAGAGCTAAGAGAGGAAAGGGAGAAAGACAAAGGCAATCTGTGGTCATCTTAAGGAATAGATTGACATTTTGTCACACTTTCAAAAGCATTCGCAAAAGCTTGTTCTGGTAGCTGTGAAGAAGACAGAGGAAAAGGCTGGGTACAGGCTAACTGATTAGAGTCCTCAATCCAGATGTGAACCTGATCAGAGGTGACTGGTAGCAATGACCATGAGCAAAAGAAGGTAAAGGGTGTCCAGGGTCCAGTCACCCCAAGGATGCTGACATAAGTCACAAGACATGGGGAAGTGGGGGCAAGTGACAACTCTGGTAGAAACTGGTTTGAAGGCTTGTCCGTGTGGTCAGTGGACACCTTGCTCTAGTCAATTTTCTCTTTCCACTTTGTGGGTCCCAGGGGTGGGACTCCTTTGGTTAGGCTTAGCAGTAAGCATGCTTATCCACCAAGCCATCTCGCCTGCCTGAGACTGAGGGTACAGATTGCTATTCTCTTTGATAAGCACAGGTTAACGCATAATATGAATGTCTGGTACTTGTGCGTGTGGAATGGCTGGAGCATGAAGGAGGAAAGGGTAGATCATGTCACTGTGTTTCCTTCCCGAGATAGTTTGAATCAGTAAGGCTGAGTTTGAGACTATGCTACCCTCATTGGTTATTTTCTAGACATTCTTAATGTATCTGTACATATGCCCTCCAGGAGCTTCACAAAGAAGACAATTAAGATGCATCTGGAAAAATCGGTGGTGCCACTGCTTTCTGGCCATGTAAAAGGAGGCTTTTCAGTTTTAACATTTGACTGAGACCTTGTCTGCAAACATTTGACCATGCCTGGTATGGAGCCAATTAAAAAGAAAAAACACACAGACACACACACACACACACACACACCCCTAGAAACTCCCGCAGCAGCACATCAGACTATAATAACACCAGAAGTTAGACCGCAGACGATGGCAAGAAGGTGCCAGGTGATTAATAACTCTGTTTATATCTCATTTGCAGATACATCTGTAGACTAAGCACAACCAGAGAGCGCATTCTTCAGGGTGGGGTGTCCGGGTATGCCCCTGGTGGTCTTGCTTCCCTGAATTATCAAATATTGAGCACTACTAGAGGCAGAAGAGCAGATCGGTAGAGGCAATCACAAGGTCTGATACACCCTTAGGTAGGGAACGTGGGAGGGTAATCCCTTCTCAGATACCTAAGCAGTGGAGCGTGTGAAAATACTACCGCTTAATGAGGTCTTGCCAGGCTCCTGACGGAACATAGCGTTCTCCCAGCAGCAAAGAGGGGAACACAGAACCAGTGGGGCTCTCTACACCCAGAATGTCTCCAGGGAATTGTTCAGGTAATTTATGCCACAAGTATACAATCTATCATCTTCCAGAGAAAAACAAAACAAGACACACGCCGGAGATGGAGTGCGCGCTAAGCAGAAGGGGTCAGGTGCAGTGCTGCTTGCTGTGTTTAAATAAAATGCCACGCGGTCGGCTCTTTGTGTCACAGGATTCCTTGTCTGTGGACTCAGCCAATGACAGAAGCGGGGGTTTGAATGTGAAATGTTTACTGTAGGCCCGTGATTTGACACTTGGTCCTCAGGTGGTGGCGCTGTTTTGGGAGATTATGGAATCTTTAGGAATGGAGCCTAGCTAGAGGAACTGGATCACTGGGGGTGGGGGTGGGGATGGGGGGAGCCTTGACGTTTGTGCCCTGATCCTACCTCCTGCTCTCTGTTTGCTTCCTGGTCTGCTAGATGTGAGCCTTGTGCGCCTGCTGACACAGCCAAGAGCTGCTCTTGTGGCCCTGGCTTCCCCATCATGGTAGACTGTGTCCTCAAACCGTGAACCAGAATAAACCCTTGCCCCTTATAATGTTCATTGTCAGCTGTTTGGCCACACCACCAAGAAGCATAACTAATAAGACATACAACAGTTGCATCCTTACGGGGCATCTAGACTCTTCCTCTTCTTAGCATTCCCTGAACCTATCAAGAATAGCGGCAGTTCATTGCGCTAGGTGTCATTAGTAACCTAGAGACGAGTTTAAATATATAAAATGATGAGTGAAGGTCATGTGCAAACATATGCCATTTTATAGATAGACTTCGGCATTTGCAGATTTTGGTACCTGTGAGGGGCTCTAGAACCAAAGGACAACTGGACCCGCAATGGGCTACATTTGTGACCATTCTGTGGACATGAGACTCATTGTCCCTACCACCTGAATGCCACACTTTTAATTTGAGCGTGACATTTTGTTTATTCTCGAGTATCCATCATGAATGAAGTGCACGGTTGTGATGTAATCAGGTTAAGAATTGTAGCTTTTTGGTTGTTACATCAAGGGCAGGCACATGTTTCTCTATGGAAAGTTAAACAACTGCATTGATTACGTTGTAGGTCAAGTCAAGTTCACAATAGGAATTTTACCTTTACACTCAAAATATCTAACACTGAAACTTGGGAAAGTATCAATTCCAGGCGTATTTTACCTTAAGTAAATCAAACTTGGGTGCTAGTTAGTTAAGCAAATCTGTTTACATTATTATGGAGTTGGCCAAAAGTAGAGCCCACACCACAAGAAATCCAATGAAGGCTCTTAAATTAAAGGACATGGCATTGAAGAGGAAACTGTCAATAAGAGACACTGTGAAAGAAGCAAAATAGGGCGTAGTACCTTTTTTTTTGTTGTTTGTAGGCTTCCTGTTATTATGACCATACACAAGATATAATCAACTAATATGGGGAAAGGGGGATTTATTTGGGCTTATTGTTTTCAAGGTTTCAGTCAACAATCAATTGTCTTTGGTGTCTTTGAATCTTGGACAAGGGAGCACAGCACAGCAGGAATAGATGGCAGGAGATGACTTGTGGAATATGACAGAGCCGAAGGGGCTGATTTCCCCCGATTTCCCTTTCCAGGGTTTCCACCTAGTGACTAGGAAGCTCTTCACTAGGCCCTACCTGTTAATGTTTCTACCATACCCGAGAAGTGCCAGCTGAAGAGTAAGCCTTTAGAGGCACTCCAATTCCAACTATAACAGTGCCTCGCTCTCTCAGGGAGCTCACTTCTAAAATCTCTACTCATTTTGAGATTTGTTCCATCTTAATCATGATGGCAGACCCATGAGACTAGAGAATCCCCATAGATGATCAATGCACGAGAGTAGAACATCCCCATAGATGATCCATGGATGAGATTAAAGGACCCTTGTAAATGATATGTGCATGGAATTAGAGCATCCCTGTAGGTGATCTGTGCATGAGATGAAAGCATCAGCATTAATGATCAGGACATGAGATGAGGGCATCCAAATAGATGGTCAGGGCATTCTCATCAGTATCAGAGGGACTGGCTAATGTCCTTCTGCTTGGTGGTGTTTGGAGCAATTATGTAAATTTTAAAGTTGGACCCCAGCTGAAGGAAATCTGTTAGTGGGAGAGGAGATGTATAGCTGGGCCTGATTCTAGCCTCTCTCTGGGTGGACCAGGTCCACCCAGGAGTGAACAAGCAGTTTTGCGTGGTCCTGTTATCATAGCCAAGAGCCACATCTATCTCCATGATAGACGGTAGCCTATGTCTGATAGATGATACCCTATAGATATCATGATAAATGGTACTCTATATAGGGTCATGATACATGGTACCTTATATCTGTGAGCTCAAATAAATCCATCCTTCCATCAGATGGAATTGGCCAGTATTTAATAATTACAACAGGAAAAGGAGCTAACACAGCCCTGCAATAGCTGTATCTGTTTCCAACATATAGACTTTTTTCTTCTCATTCCTCCCTGATCAATTAACTATAACAAGAACTATAGCCCATATAGGAATTCAGCTTGTGATCTCAGGTAACCCAAGCAATGTTTCCATGGCATGGGAAAGAATGGGCTGGAAATCAATCTAAGGTTCATTTTCAAAGTAGATAATCTCACTATTCTTTATAAGAAATATGCAGAGTCATCAGGACAACAGTCATGGGAACTGTTCAACGTGGCTATAGGAAAGAGGCGATGTGGAATAATAGAGGGACGTGATGACCACTGTGTGGGCCTAGGGATGGAAGACGCTCAAAGTCTGGGTCTGCAGAGTCTCTACCTGCGACAACAAAGGATCCTTGAGAAACAACAACAACAACAAAAGGCTTGCATGTGTCCCTTCATGCCAGAGCAAACACAGACGCTGTTAAGTCTTTGTTCCCAGGTACCTGCCTTTGTTTGCTCCCTCTCCACATAACATTATTTAAGCTAAGACAGGCAGGAATGCATCCCCTAAGCTTGAAGCTACAACAGAAGAGCATTCTTGCTTTCATATCCTTGGCATTCTGTGCATTTCCATGGGATTTGTCTGCCAGAAACCCTCTGCACTTAACGCTGCAGAGTCCTCCCGTGCTCAGGGAGGGCTTATTGATCTCTGGAGGCTCTATGTCCAGCATGGTAAAGCTTCCTAAAGCTACTTCTACAGCTGAAAATAAAACAGCCATAAAAATGTAAAAGAAGTGACCAAACCCATTTTACAGCCAGTGTTGTGCAAGCATGTCAGACAGAGTAACACTGGGCACGTTTGTCCAGAAGATATGATGAGGAAGAATGTTCTGGCTTATACTTTACGAGAAGGGCTAACTAGGATTGTATTCTTCAATAGGTCATACTTAACTCTCGTGGGAATTTAGGGAAGCTCCCTGACCTTGATATGTGCACAAGTTCATGCGTTCCACTCCCACTTCTTACTACTGAAAGCGCTATGATTCCAGCTCCCGACCCTGTCCTACGACCAAAGCCAGCCCTTTACACAGCCACACATTCTTGCATTGACTCATGTAGCAAATATTTATGATGCCTCCAGTATGAGCTAGACACTCTGTTATGCTTTGAGGGTGTAAAGATGAAAAGACACAGAACTGAGAGTGGGAGGGGACATGTAAATCAACAATTAGTGCAGCCTGGTGGCACACTGTGATGGCGAGATGCCCGAGGAGACCACACAGGTGGGGACAGACAACCCAGCCTGGGGGTGGCAGGGTGCTGGGAAATAGCATTCCAGGAGGAGAAAGCCTGAGATGCAAACACAGGGGTACAGAGAGCAGTCTTTGCAGATAGAAAGTCTCCGGGGCTCAGTTACCTGTGGAGGACCTGTGGTAACAAGAGCATCTACTTTAGAGAATCTTGAAGACCATTGTCTCTCTATTTGTTCCCACATTGCCTGAATGTTTGAAATAGTCTCATCTCTAACGACTGAATTAATAGGCAACTTCTACTTATACTAAAGTGTTTCTTCTTTTTGTTTTTTGAAACTATCTCATATGGCTCAGGTTGGCCTTGAACTCATTACATAGCCAAGGAAGACCTGACACCCAGTATACATGGATTAACCTTTATCCAGACTTCTTGTGGCTAGAAGTATTTGTTTCAGCCTTTGGAATATTTGCATATGTATGATAAGCTGTCTTGGGGGATGTAACACAAGTCTAAACAAGAACTCCTCGTTCTGTGTATTCCTTACACGCATACCCTTACGTTCATTTCAAACAATTATCTCTAATAATTTTGTGAATGAAGTGAGATTTCACGCTATGGAATTTTCCACTCGTAGCGTCTTGCCATCGTCATTCAAAAAATGTTTGGAGTTTATCGCAGTTCGGATTTTGAAACTTCAGGCAGGGCTAGGGTGCAAATATGTACAAACAGCACAGTTGTACCCAGCGCTGGAGCAAAGTCCTCAATTCTGGACTCTCACCTCCTCAACTTCCTCTTTCCTGGTAGTAGGCCTGAGAGACTGCCACAGAGTCCTGAGTTCTGATGAACCAGGAGCCTCAGCATGAAGTTCAAAAGCTACTCAGGCTCAAACATCACGCATGGAGAAGTTACTCTGGTTTCCTCTTTGGTAAAATGAATGAAGTCTTGTTCCTGTAGAATGGTTTTGCCGCCTTATCGTGGAACATGTGCACAGCGTAGCTCATAGGCACTCAATAAATCCCCCTTATCACTTCCATTTTAAATGTCTTTCCCTTGATAAGGGTAATAGTTGTATCCTCCTTTATTGGAAGAGGCCACATTTCGGCCTTCTCAGCATACTAAGCGTTGCTCTGGGCTCTCTGCCTATGAACAGGCTTTGCTTTGAATTGGGGTTGATGGGATGCCAGAGAGAGGGGACAGAGAGAAAGACAAGAGGGCAAAAAGATGGATAAAATATGAGATCTCAGCCAGCAAAAGGTGGGCCAGCTTCACCATGTAGCTTACATGTCTAAAAGCCTCTGTTTCCATGAACACAGAACACTTAGAGATTTTAAGTAGAAAATTGCTAGGCGATAGCATTTGTTTTAAACCCCAACTGATGTGCAAACCCAAGAACTTTCTAGCAAAGAGCCCAGACCTGTTTGTTCCTGGAGACTGTTTCTGGTGGCAACAGTCTGGGGTGAAACAATTCCTTGAACCACATGAAGTACCTCCTCCAGTGCACTGTGTCTTGTGTGGAAGGGCAGCTCTTTTATGATGACTACAGCCCCTCCCCCCACCCCCAACTTCTTTTTAAAGAATAACTAATTTAAGATTTGGTGTTAGTAAGCCACCAACATTCTTACCAGCTATGAACCCCGTGAGCTACAATAATGATCGGTGTGGCAAGATATGTCCATGGTTACAACTGTGGCCCTCATAGAGGTAGAGAGTTGGGTCTATATGACACACCCTCCCTGCAACGCTCAGGGACCATTTCAGTAGATGGGTTGCCAAGATCGTGGGAAACAGAGACAGAGAAGGACCAGGGTAGAACAGTGTCTTCAAAACCCATCCGCTCATGACGTCACAGCAGCTGTGGTTGCCCGCACAAGACCTGCACAAGATCAAGGCGGTCAACATTCCAGCACAGAAAGGGGTGGGCTTATGAGGTCCCATCCCATAACTGATGAGCTCTTGACAGTTGATGGCTTCTGGGAGAAGGAGACTTGGATTCTTAACGGATGTGGCTCCTGACAGGTTAACCAAGCTCTAGAGGATGCCCCCACACTCATGGTATGTGGACTATACAAACTGGACTCAGTGTGTTATTAAAAATAAAAATAAATATAAAGCAGGAGAGTACAGAAAGGTTACAAGCGAGGGGTGGGAAGTAAATATAGCCAAAATACATTATATATATATATATATATATATATATATATATATATATATAGTTCTCAAAGAATTAAAAAATAGATTATATTTTAAAAGAATTGGTTTTATTTATGTGTGTGTATGTGTGTGTGTGTGTGTGTGTGTGTGAATGTACAGCATCAGTGTGAATGCATGTGCATAAGCCTGCAGGTTCATGTGTCTGTTCACACGCGTGGAGACCAGGAGGGAGCCTGTTATGGCTATCTCTAATATTCTGTCTATTCCACTTAGGCAGCATTTCTCCCCAAACCAGGGACTCATGACTCAGCTAAGCCTGAAGCCAGCAGACTCCAGCAACCCTCCTGTCTGCTCTACAACCAGAGCTAGGTCACAGGAACTAGTAGGGACTCCCAGCATGGCATGGGTACTCAGAGCCACATTACTGGTGAGCAGGCACTCTTAACCCTTAACCATGGCTCCAGCCCCTTTCACTACCTTTTATCTTATAGCCTCTTTCCCCTCCCAGACTCCGCATGGACAATACAGTCTCAGCTGACTAATGTTGGACATCTCTCTAGAATGTTCTTCTAAAACTCCTCACGACAAGCAGGTTTCACAACATCTTGCAAGGTGCCCTCCGGCAGCCCAGTGGAGTGGTCCAAAACATCTTGAACAGGCTGCTTATTTTGACTAAACAGGACAGCTCTGTGTGAAACCTGAGCCCTGTGGCCTAAAGGATTTTGGCTGCTTGAGGTTCCTGGTGTTAGATCAGGAAGCCAGACAGGACTGGGCACCCTCACTGCCCTCCATGGCAAGATGTTGAGCTTCCTCCTCAGGAAATCAGCCAGTCTCAGTGGGGGGCCTCCTGAAAGTCCTGAGTCTCTGGGAACCCTGGAAGGGTAGTGTCCAATAGGCCTATCAAACTGAGGCATCTGGAAGCCCCCTGCAGTGCTATTACCATGAAACAGTCATCCATCCTTTGAAGTTAATAATTAGTATAATCAGAAAGTAGATGCCTAGCTCCAGTAGGCAACAAGGAAAATGCCAGCCAGGACAAAGGACAGCAGGGTAAGTTAAAGGCAATGAGGAAAGAACACATCCACCCAATCCACCGGTCCCTGAGCTGTGTGTGCCAGGGTGACTGGAGGCAAACCACAGTCTATGCAGGAGTCCCCGGCTCCTGTTCATACACTAACACCCCAGACCTGCAAAGCTGAGACCAACCGTACGTTTCCTCAAAGATTCTCCAAGGAATCAGCCATCTGATGATGCTAACGTGTAAATGACTCATTTGAAACAGTCTCTTTATTTAGGAATCACTTCTGAACAGCTAATGCAGAGGCTCAGCCATTCCCAGTATGGTCATGAGGGTCGGGGATTATCTTCTTCCAAACGTCCAGAGACAGCCTTCAGTTTCAACCTCATTGAGCCTCCTCAGTCCTGGTATAAAATAGGGCAGAGTAGCCCAATCCCCCCACCCCACCACTCTATATTGGACACAGGAGGGTTGATATTTGAAGAGTAGAAAGGTCCAGAAACACATGGGTGCGATTAGCCATAACACCATTTCAGATACACCATCTAACTCAGTGGAATTTGCAAGCACAGAAATACTTTGTTCATTGTTAATCATAAAAGAAATTTCCAGAAAACTGTAATATACGCTCTGAAGCACCACTGTTTTTATATTATGATCATTCAAATTGATTGGTTTTTTTTTTCCCAGAACTAAAGTTGAGCATAGTGACACATGCCTATAATCCCAGCAGGTGGCAGGTAGAAACAAAGCACTTATGAGGCTAGTTTGGGCTCAGTGAAACCCTGTCTCACAAGAGATTGAAACTAAATTGCTCATATTAGATCCCTTACCTGTTACTTAACAGAGTATTCCAAGGCCCAGCGGTGGTGATGAGTCTTGTCTCCTTGCTTTGTGACCTTATTTAGCTACATCTTTGGACTTCCTATGGGGTGGGTGGGTTTTACTGTTGTTTTCAGTTTTCTGATCTGCCTCAGTGGGTGTGTTGGATTGTTTTATGTCAGCTGCACACGAGCTAGAGTCATTTTGTAAGAGGGACTCTTAATTAAGAAAATGCCCCCACTAGATTGGCCTGTGGGTAAGCCTGTAGTGCATTTTCTTGATTAACAATTGATATGGGAGGGCCCAGCTCACTGTGGGTGGGGACACCCCCACTCACCACCCCTGGGACAGGTGGTCCTGGATGGTAAAAGAAAGCGTGCTGAGCAAGCCACAGGAATAAACCAGTAAGCAGCTTCAGTTCTCGCCTCCAGGTTCCCACCCTGCTTCAGTTCCTGCTTTGACTTCCCTTGATGATGGACTGTTACTTGGAAGTATAAGGTGAAATAAACCCTTTCCTCCCTAAGTTATTTATAATCATGATGTTTTATCACAGCAACAGAAACCCTATGACAAGACGAAATGGAAAATGCTAGGCTTGTTCAAAACAGTGTTGACCTTAGAAGAATCAGCCTGAGAAAAAAGGCCTGGGCAACCTAGTGATTCACAGTAATATCTATTAGGTGTGTGTGTGTGTGTGTGTGTGTGTGTGTGTGTGTGTGTGTGTGCACTTGCGCGTGTACACCTCATGTGAATCAGAGGTCAACTTTGCATATATCTAGAAGGCATCCTCTTTGTTGAGACAGGATGGGTTTCTGGGATCTGGGGCTTACCAATTAGGCTAAAGTGGAAGAGCCTTGGGGATCCACTTGTCTGCCTCTCCTCCCTAGTGCTGGGATTATAATTGGGCCACCATTCCTGGCTACTTTCTTCCTTTCTTTCTTTTCTTTTTTTTCTCTCTTTCTTTCTTTCTTTCTTTCTTTCTTTCTTTCTTTCTTTCTTTCTTTCTTTCTTTCTTCTTCCTTCCTTCCTTCCTTCCTTCCTTCCTTCCTTCCTTCCTTCCTTTCTTTTTTTCTTGTTTGTTGTTCAAGACAGAGTTTCTCAGTTGTAACTCTGACTGTCCTGGAACTCTCTCTATACCAGTATGCTGCCCCATCCTCCCATCAATCCTCAAGACACAAGCCAACCTCATCTGGGCAATCCCTCTACTGAGACTTCCTCATGTGACTCTAGGTTAGTTAGCTGTCAAGTTGACAGCTGAAGCTACTAGAACAGAGCCCCAGGTACAAACGTGAAAAATCAGGATTCATACATTCGTGTGACATTTGAAGAACTGGAGGTGCACTCAGCCTCGGGGCTTCCTCATTGCCAGGGCAGGAGTGGTGGAGGAAGAGGCTTTCCTGGGTGTCAACCCCCACATTGGGGCCATCTGCTCCCCCAAATGGGGACAGGGGTGACAGAAATTACTGTGTGCTTCCTTGGGTTAATAAATAAACAAAGCCGGGTGATGATGGTGCACACTGTTAACCCCAGCTCTCAGGAGGCAAAGGCAGGCTGATTTCAGTGAGATCGAGGCCAGCCTGGTCTACAGAGTGAGTTTCAGGACAGCCAGAGTTACAACAGAGAAACCTTGTCTTGAAAGACCTAAATAAATAGATAAATAAATAAATAAGAGGCAAGTGAAAGGCAAAGCTTGTCACTCCTTGTCACATTGAATTTAATAAATTTAATTTAATAAACTCATAAATAGTCAGAATAGTTTATTTTTTGGACAAAGTCCAGACACCTCAACACAGTGTAAAACTCTGGCCTGTTTCTTCTCTAAGCTTCTCTTGTCGCAACTTCTCCCACTACAAATGCCTGTCCCAGCTCAGCCTGGTCACGGACACTTAATGTGGAATGAGCAAATGAACAAAATGAATGCACATTTACAGGAACAGCCTTGGGAGAGACCTGGGATGAAGGCAGAGCAGTCTTTGTAGCTTAAGTCAGTGAGCACAGAGAGAAGAGCCGAGGGAGGAAGTCCTGTGGGTCTTCACCAATTCTGTAATGCCTCGGCCCTTTGCAGGCCACCATCAAGGTCTAGATGGACGGACAGCTGCTCTAAAGCCATGTGCCTGAGCCGTTCCAGAGTCTCTTCCTGTCCTCTTGTGCATTTGCTGAATCCAAGATTGGTTTTTACTTCCTCTTAGAAGTATAGTCCTGGAATAAGTTCTGTAGCTGGGTAAGGTTCCCATGGTTGACAACACATTAAACATTTCAAAATAGCGAGTATAGAGAATTTGGTAAACGTTTGAAGTAATGGGTATGTCATTTTTCCTGGTCTGATCATTAAAGGTTGTAGGCATGTATTGAAGTACCACATTGTGCCCCATAAATATTTACAGTCACTATGGATTAATTAAAAATAATTAAAAGGAGAAAAAGAGTTTAAAAATAGAAGTTTTTAGCATTAGAGGATTTTCTCTTTGTGTGTGTGTGTGTGTACATATGTGCATGTGACTATATGTGTGTGGAGGCCAGATGTGTCTTCCTTGTTTTCTCTCCAGCTTATCTTTTGAGAGGAGAGTCTTTCACTGAACCCAGTGCTCACCCATTGGCTAGACTTACTGTGGTGTGAGCTCCACAAATCCTTCTCTCCCTGCCTCCCTGTGCTGAAGTTACAGACCCACAAAACCACACCTAGATTTTTTTTTAATTTAACAAATATACTGGGAATCTGAATTAAGATCCTCATACTCTGTGGCAGGCAACTTACATACTGAGTTACTTTCCCAGACCTGGTAGAGGATTTTCTAAGCCTTCTGGCAGCACTCTTCTGAATTAATTACTTTTTTCTTGCTGTGATAAAACACCATGACCAGAAGCAACTTATGGAAGGAAGAGTTTGTTTGGGCTTATGGTTTCAGAGGGAGAATCCTCCTGCCTGGCAGTAGGAGGCTGGAGCAGCATGCTGAGAAGTCACATCCTTAACACAAAGCAGAGAGAGGGAACTGGAAATAGGGAGAGGCTGTGAGCTCTTAAAGCCCACTCCCGGTGACATACTTCCTTCCAGCAAGACCAGACCACCTCACCAAGCAGCACTGCCAGCTGGAAGCCAAGTGTTCAAATATATGAGCCTACAGGGCCAGTCTCATTCAGATCACCACACTCTTCAAAGAAGATCTTCTGATTTATGCTGAGTGCCTCCACACCATCTATAAGGGAATTCAGAGTTGATGGAGTTTTTTTTCTTTTCCTTTTTAAATTTTAATTTATTTAAGTATGTTTGGATTACATAAAACATACAGATCATGATGTTAGAATTCAATAAAGTCACCAGGCAGTGGTGGTACACGCCTTTCATCCCAGTACTCAGGAGGCAGAGGCAGGCGGATCTCCGTGAGTTCCAGGCCAGCCTGGTCTACAGAGTGAGTTCCAGGACAGCCAGAGTTACAACAGAGAAACCTTGTCTTGAAAAAATAAAAAAAAAATTCAATAAAATTTGACAAAACTGCATAAGCCTGTACCCCTAATATTTGTGTCACCCCAGAAGGTTTCCAAATGCCCCCTCTCAGACTTATCTCCACTGTTCAGTGACTTTGAAAACAAAAGAACATGAAAAAACAATGCTAGCTGACTTTTCTAGATTTGGCACATTGGCCAAGAAATCTACACAATAAATAAATGGCGTGGTCAGCTACTGAATAAAAGAAATGCCACAGGCCACCGCCGAAGCCCTGACTGAGAGAAGAGAAATGCACTTAAACGTCATGGGAGTTCACAAAAACTTCAGATCCCTGGGCTTCCTCTAGAACATTAAAACCAGAGTTTGGGGAAGTGGGGTACAGGATATTCAAGTAAGTGTCTCTGTGAATTCTGACGTGGACGGGGGTCAGAGGAAGCATAAGCCAAGCCATTGAATTCATAATGATGGGTCATGGCCGACCTGACAT
The DNA here is from genome assembly GCA_026225945.1 of Cricetomys ansorgei. Taxonomy (NCBI): domain Eukaryota; kingdom Metazoa; phylum Chordata; class Mammalia; order Rodentia; family Nesomyidae; genus Cricetomys; species Cricetomys ansorgei. The sequence continues at coordinate 7,726,992 of JAMJFZ010001089.1, read as the reverse complement.
AATTATTGATTGATAGGGAAATGGAGCCTAGAGGAGTTTAGGGTTTTATTTAATCTGTCGGGTGGCTTGCATTTGAGTGAGAGGAGTAGAAAAGGTCATTCACATTGGTCCTGGGGGTCCTGCTGTCAAAGAGCTTGGACCAGTCAGTCACTTCCAAATCTGGACTTTATTTTCCTTATCTGTAAAATATGGGCTTAAGCTCATTGCCTTCGGGCTCACTTCTGTCTTCTTTGTCGTCGTTCTAGACTGCTCCTCCCAAACCAGGAACCTTGAATTTTTTTTTTCTTCTGTTTTCCTATTGGATGCAAGTCTGTCCGGCACACAGCCAGTGGGGCCAAAGGTCTAACAGTCATTTCAGGTAGGAAGAGAGAGACACCTGTTTCATAGTATGTTTTGTTCTTTCCACCACCCAGCTATAAGATTTTTATTAGCCGAATTCTTTCCTTGTTTATGTTCTTAGATAAAATAGGTGCTCAACAAATGCTTGCAAAAGGAAAGTGCGAGTCATAAAAAAAACTAGAGCTACACGTGACCCATCCCAGACTTGCCCCAGTATTCATGGGAGCTCTCCCATAAAAAAATAAAAAAAATTGAATCACTGCAATCAGCATTGTCTTTTTACCTTTCCAAGAAGAGGTCTCCCCCCCCAGAGTGTCAGAACCACTGAAAATTGCCGTCTTGCTTCTCCAGTGTCATTTACATGTTGCCATCCAGGACCCTACCCTTTCCTGGTCTCACTTTTTCCCATTTCCAATCTCAACAGCCAGGTGAGAGGCAGATGGGAGTTGGCTTGTTTTAGCAGGCTGGGGCTGAAAGAAAACCCAAGCCTTGTGTACGTCCTGTCTTCTCTAGCACGAGGAAGTGCCTGTGAGAACCAATGGCTGCTGGGGTCTGTCTACATCATCAGCCACACCAGGAACAGTTTTGAAAATTCTGTGATGATTGTGGGAGAAGTCAAAGTCCCAGACTCTGAGTATCCGCCTAAGACATTCCAACATGGCTTCTCTGCTTAGATAGCAGAGCTCTATCTGCTCCATTGAGTCAGCTGATCACAGCTGTGTGGCTGACGACTCTCTGTGTGACCTTCGGCAGCCATCTAGCTTCTGGGATATTTCTGCTAAATTGAGAGAGTGGGGAAAGTTAAGCAAGGATTCTACCAGAAGGAGCTGGAAGAAACCGGTTTCGAAATGGTTTTTAACCCCTTAGCTTCAGTCTACTTCTCTACCTGATGGAGAGACTGTTAAGATCCATGCAGAGAGAGAGTGTTAAGGACACTGACTTCTCTTTCAGAGGACCCAGGTTCAACTCCTAGTACCCACATGGCAGTTTATAACCATCTGTAACTCCAGTTCCACGGGATGCCCACTTCCGACCTCTGTGGACACTGTACACAGGTGGTACACAGACATGTATTCAGGCAAAACACTCTTCCAGGTAAAATAATAAAATAAAAATTTTAGTAGAAGATCTGATAGGTTATTGTAGTAATAACATGTAAAAGTCTAACCAAAGTCAGACTGTTGCAATCCCCCAACAAATGTTCCTTACCACAGTTTATGCTGTGATTCTTTGATGCTCCTTGGAGTTCACTAGACCACAGATCTGTTTGACACAAACCAGGAGCTACCTGAATGAAAAGAGGGAATGAATTTATGAATGGGCAGCCAGAGCTGATAACTGAGTGTCTGCAGTGTCCTCCTTGAAGCCTCACTAAGAGCTAATTTGATGAAGTAATTTGATTCTAATTGGGAAGGGAGGGAAAACATCTACAAAATGCACCTGCACAGGAGGAAGTCAACATGGCCACTTCAATGGCCCTGAAGGACTTCTGCACTCCACCTGTGAGGAGCCGAACTTCCCTACTGTCCAGTAGGGAAGAGATGAGCAAGCAACCTCATCAGCACTCAGATGATGGAGCAGGGGCTGGACCAAGCTTGCCTTCCTTTCCACTCTTGGGCCCATCATTCCAGCCCTGGCACTGAGCAGATGGAATCCCCTTGCCTGCTCTATATTCCAGGATTGTTTCTAGCTCCTTCCAGGGATAGGTGGCAGGGCTGAGTGACAGTCCAAGTGCTGTTTGGTGATTTGGCAGCTTCCTGCTGCTTCTCAGTCTGTTCTTTTGTTATGGCTACTGGTCCTAACTCCTCCTTTGTTCATTCATTTGTCAGCAGGCATGTGAGATTATGTCACCCTTTAAGCAAGCTCTGCCCTTGATAGCTGCCAGGTAAAAGGTCACTTCATCAGCCAGGACCTACCTAGGCATAAATCTCATAAATCTAGACCTGGGCCTATCATTATTTCAGTTCAAGTAAGTACAAGGAGAAGGAATATACAAACGAGGAATTTTGAGACTGGTACAGACTTCAGGTATTTGGAGTTGCACATCCATTGAACAGCTGGGGTGCTGAGAACACACACACACACACACACACACACACACACACACACATGAGAGAGGGTGAGGGAGAGAGAGAAAGACTCTTTGCTACCTGTAGAACAGGACATCTGTGCAGCATCTCCTGTCCAGGTGACCTGTGGGAACTTTCTTCTCTGTGCTCACCCTCTCAACCTTTAACAAGTGAGCCAAGAGGAATCTTTGCCTGAATGATCCTCAAGAGGCTCAGGACTGCCCTTGGAAACCCCAAAGGGTCAGAAGATTGACATTTTCACTGTGAGTACAGAGTTTTGAAGAGCCTCGTGGGGCTCTGATAAAAGCCCACCACTACCCTTGTTGGGTCATTGAATTTTTTTCTCTCATGAGATGAGAGCCCGCTCTTTCTCTCCCTTGGGTTTTGGAAACTGCAGCGATATGCCTACACTGCTAAGTCATGAAAATGGGTTTATGACACTCAGGCTTTCCCTCAATGCCTGAAAACAGTAATGATAAGGTTAAAATGATAAGAGGCACATTACACGAGCGTGGTGAAGGTGCAAGGTGCTGAAGGATGACAGGTTTCAGCATAGTGTTAGGTGCAGGGCAACCCCCATTAGAGAATCAAACATGGACCACCAATTGACCAAGGACCTTTCATACAGACCCTCCCCTCTGATGCCCCTGTTGTAGCTAAGAAAGTAGTTCATTGAAAACTTAGCAGGAAGGGAACTTTCTGGCCACAGTTTGGAGAGACAAGCAAAGTATAATTCCCATTAAACAAACATGTCAACTCATACAAATAAGTGAAGTTATTAAAGTTCACTTCCAGGTAATTCTGCGTGTGTAATCAAGAAAAGTAAAATGTAAAGGTTGAAGAATTCCTTAACCTGCCTTCTTTGTGCATTTGGTAAACTCCGTCCTATCAGGTCCCAAAGCCTGAAAGGTTAGAGACATAAAGCAAATGTGCTATGAAGAAGAGATTATTTCCGAGACAAAATTGCAAAGAAACTATTTGATACTCTGACTTCCCAAATCTATGAATCTTTTAGAGAAACGTCACCAGATTTTTGTTTCGACAGTGGAAGTATCCAGATTCGCTCCACCTTCTGTGTGCCTCATCCATAATTGGACCTTGGGTTAACTGAGGATGGGGTTCACCTAGGAATGCAGATTCCTCCTTGAAACTCAGAATCAAAAACAAGTTGCACTATGTTCTTGCCTGGTCTTTGCTGAGTTTTCCGTGTCCATTTTTATGAAGTCAGGATGAGCATTTAACAGCAAGGGGGTGGAGCCCTCCCAAGGGTATATTGAGACCTCAGTAATTTAGTGATGTGATGATGTAAGATATTATGAAACGAACACTTTGGTTTAACTGTTAAAAGTGGGTTTTAGTTTATTCCTGATTTCAAAAGTCATGCATATTATTATTCAAAACATAGTTAATGCAGGCCCAAGAGGAAATAAAGCTGTCTGCATGTCTTCTAAATAGAAAACCATCAAAGTGTTCTTTTTCTAATTGGCTTTCTGCTTTTGTGAATGTGTTTTCATTCAAGAGGTCAGATAAAAAGAGTTTGGTTTTTTTTTTATTTCGTGGTCATTCTTTTGTATTTTTTAGTTTTCATACTTAACACATGAATGCAGATTGAATTTATTTTAACAAGAGTCTATGTGACATAGACTCTCAGGCTACATACATTTTTAAGTCTTGGGCTGTATTTCTGTGTGTGTGTGTCTGTGTGTGTTTGTGTCTCTGTGTGTGTGTGTGTCGCTGACGATTGAGCCTTGGACTTGATACATACTAAACATTCCTGGAACCATTGAATTACACCCCCAGCCCAAAGCCACTCAGTCTTTCACTTTATATTTATTTGGCTCCATTTCCTCTTTCTGAAGAATCATCATTTGGTCCTGGGTCTCCTAGATGGTTTATCTGAAATCAAAATAAAATATTATTGCTTAAGATATACCTGTGATACCTTGTTATTTCTGTATCTGGGTTAATTGGGCATTGTCCTTGGCCCTGCTGGCTACTTCTTGAGCCATTTAGCTCTTGTCATTCATTTAGAAACTCATCATGGACAGTAGAAAGTGTTTGTATTCTTTCAGAAACAGCTGTCTACCGTCTCCCTGTGTAGATCTTCTGATTACCTGCCAAGCTAAAGATGGCACGAGACTCTCCCATCCTCTGCTTTTGAATGACAGACCTTCATTCATCCCTTAAGCAAACATGGTACTCCAGGATACAGGGTTGAATGAGACATAGTCCTTATCCTGAGGGGTTCTCTCTCGCCCTTCTAGAATGTTCCAGAGGAGCTGCCTGGGCATACAAATTCATGGGATGACCTCATGGGAATCTAGATAATCACATTCAATTTACTCAACAAATATTTGTTGAGCTCCTAATATTTGCCAAGAACAGCACTGGGTGCTGGGATACACGGCCTTAAGGAGCCCACTGCTAAGTGGAAGACAAATAGGCGTGTCTACCAGGAGAGATAAGGCTAAAGGACGTGAAAGCATTGAGCCTCAGATGCCATGGCTTTCTGTGTTATTCATGCCACCCTGCCAAGCTCTTATCAGCGATATCAGCAAAAAGCACTTCTTTTACATTAGAGGTAACGTAAGAGCAAAGGCGGTTGTCAGCTTGTGCACCTAAGATGTGACCTTGCTCTAAACTCCCTTGAGATTGACTTCTAGAGTTACAGAGGAATCAGCAGGAGTAGATGAATGAATGGGAGAAAAGGCGAGGCAAGGAATTCCAAGAAGGGATGAGCAGGTGATGTATTGGTCTTACCGGGGAACTCTGCTGGCTTCCAGGCCTCCTGGCAGTCAACGCCAAGAGCGCAGCCTGGGAAGAGATAACAGGAGTCGGGTCACCAAAGAACATTCCTATCCTTTCATCCCAGTGACCCACATCCATGGGCCCCGCTGATGTTTGTTTTGACTTCTTAGCTTTGCAAACCAGGGTAGCTCTTGCACTGTGGGCTGTTTGGCTGACAAATCTTTTACGGATGAATTGGTGAGCTTATGTGGTCACCTCTTACTGGAGCACATAGAGCCACCCACAGAATACTGAAAAAACAGACTCCCCTTACCCCAGATGGGAATGACACCTATTATCTGAGCTCTCTCCCTCCCCATCCCTCCCCACATACGCCAACCCATCAAACTACTTTCATATTAAGAAGGGAGAAAAAAGTGGGATACAAGTCATGGAAACAACTATTTTATGAGAGCATCCCAAGCAAATCTGATGGAGGAAATGAAAATGTTTTGAGAGCTCTTCTCCAGTTTATGTCTCCTATTTTTTCTGCTTTCTCAAGTTGTTTTTATAACAGGATGTTTGCTTCCCCCCACCCCAATCCCCTTGAGCTGATATATTCTCTGCCATCTTCTTTTTCTCAATAATCAACTGACTTCAAAAATGGAGACAATTCCTTATGTAGGTTTAATGCTTGATCTTCATTTCCCAAAGATGCAATCTCTTAAGCCTAACAATTCCCTTCCAACTGCAGGACACTGGTATTCTAAATGGGAGTCTGGATATGTTTGTGAATCCCTCCTGATGCTGCCTGATCGCCTTCTCTCCATTCTAACATGTCAGGGATTTATTACAGCACCCTGCAATGTGCTGTTACATTGTCAAAGATAGAGTCTGCTCCTGACTGCTTTTCTACTCTCTTTCAATTCGTCAGTATCTAGAGAAACCATCAACTCTACTCAGATCTCCATACAGGTTTCTGCGGAAGAGAAAACAACAAGGATCAATGTTTATGGGCTGCAGAAAAGTTCTAGATTCCCTTAGTGTTTCCTCTTATGTAGAACAGTTCTCTCTCTGCTGAGTTTCTTGAGCTGGGGCACTCAGCAGATAGTGGCCATTTTATGATAGTCAATGTCAGGCATATCGTTGAGGATTTTTTTATGGGACAAGAGAGGGATAAAAAGGTCACTAAAGCATAAAATGCACAGGGAAATAAGGTCTTTGTTGCTGTTTAACCTGGTAGCTACACTGGTATGCTCATACACTTACATACATGCAAATAGCATATGCTTGTGCACAATGAAGACACTTATCTGTGTTTATAGATTTGTGCTGTATGTAATCCAGAATCCACCCTTAGCTCTGTATCCTTTTTCTGTTTCCCCTTGCTGTTCTTCACTTTCTGCTCCCTACCCTGAATATTGTAACTGTACTTTGTTCTATAATAGACCAGCCTAAAGAGATCTTAGATGTCTGAACATGTGCAGGGCACTGTGGCAGGAAAGGACAGGTAAGGCTTCTATAGATAGAAACACACACACGCATACACACACGCACACAAACACACACACACACTTGCCCAAGTAGCCTTCCCCAGGCTACAGTGAACTGAAATCCCGCTGTACAGAGTCCAATTTATGTACTCTAGGAGAAGAGCCAAACCTATGCCCTCCCCTCTGCCTCCTCTGAAAGGTTTATTTGATAAAACATGCCACTGATTAGGTATTTATACTCTCCGTGCCAAAGATAAAAGAAAATAAGTGATATTGTTTGCAAACAATTCCCTATCATTATTGATAGGGATCTACAAAAGGAACCTACAGATGGAACTGGCTGGCTAGATTTTTCACTGTATTCTAAACTTGGCTTCTTCATCTATGGGCCCTCCATGTAACAACTGTATGTAACATTTTCCTATCTTATGTCAGGGAATTTTCTAGACTCTAGAGCTATAACACACTACAACTGATAACACCCAGGGCTCCTGGGATTTACATTTTGGTAGGGGCAAGCAGAAAATGAATGAACATACAAACTCTGGGAATGGATGGGAGCCAGATCTGGGTGGAAGATGAAAGGGGAGGAATGCTTCTTTAGAAAGGAGAACAGACACGCTATCATCCATAAACCAGGCCATTTGACACAGACTTGCTGGAAAGGAAAGGTGAGGTAGGTGGGTATCCAAAGGATGATGATTGCAGCCAAGCAAGTAGCAAGCCCAGATGTCTGACGTGAACAAGAGCTCCTAGTGTTCAAACAACGAAGAGGAGAGTGGTGTGTACAGATCACGGGGAAGGGGAGCAGCAGAACTCAGAGAAGCCAGGGACCCATCACGCAGGGACTCACTCATGGCTAAAAAAGTAGATATAGTTTTAATCAAATTGAGTGCTATAGGAGAATTTTAAGCAAATTTAAACCTTTCCCCCATCTTAGCACCTCATGCATGCTCCACAGACACTCTACCTGCGAGCTACATCTCCAGCTTTCTTTTTATTGTGAAATAGGATTTCCCTAAGTTGCCTAGGCTGGCCTTGACCTTGTCATCTTCCTACTTTTTCAGAAGAAGAGCAGCCAGGTTATCGTCACCACCAGGCCCATCTTAACTTAGGAGGATTGAAAAGTAGCATTTGAATCACTTAGTGAAGAGCTGATTGGAGAGCCCAGGTGGTTGAGCAGACGCACACGTTCACAGCCCAATAGAGGGTGGAGTGGCTATCATGGGAGTGTGCCAGGCCATGCAGACTGCTTTGCTCACTCCACACCCCTACCCAGATGGAACCCTATGTCACCCCAAAGCACATACAAAAGCTACCTCAATCACCAAGTACCTCATTCCAGATATCTAAGTGAAGACTGAGGATGGGGCACTGTAACAGACATTAGAGAAAACGTACTGACAGCATCATGTGGCCCTTTTCTCTCTCCTCAGCACCTGTTTGGTACAGGACTTTCTTCTTCCACTATTTCTTCCCCTCCTTCTTCTCCTTCGTCTTCTTCTTTTTCTCTTCCTCCTCCTCCTCCTCCTCCTTCTTCTTCTTCTTCCTCTTCTTCTTCTCCTCCTCCTCCTCTTCTTCTTCCATTCTCAATACCCCCAAATTTCAGACTGTTTTTCCCCCTACTATGCAAAGATATTCATCTTTGTCATATCTCTTACAACCCCAAACATGATCAAATGCTTCACAGTACTTGGGAAATAAAGTACTCCTCCATGGAGAGACCTACTCTCACCTTTAGGATGATGTAGAAACCACGCTTTGCTCCTTGAGAGAGTGTTTGCTTTCTTCCTCACACTTCCCACAGTTTTCCCAAACAAAAGATTTTGCTGCGAATAAGTCTGTTGTTGGAAACAAACAAGTAGAAAATAAGAAAATATAAGAATAAACAAAGAAGAAGTTGCATCAGAAGAGGGATTATTGGGGGCCTAGGAAGGGTATGGCAGGGAGAAAGCAGGATGGGGGCAGAAGGAGGAGGTAGAAGCATGAATGGACATGATCTATGACTATCTGGACTATCACAGGAGAATCCACTACTTTATAGAATTAATGTGTCGTCAATCCTAATCATATACAAAAATCCACATCTATTGCAAGCTTAATCCCCACCAATCACTCTTAAATGGTAAATTTAAAAAGCAAAAACAAAACAAGCACTCTATTATAAACTGTTACTTATTTTGTAGAGAACTAAGAAGGGAATTTGAAGGATCTTAAATACAAAGGAATGATAAGGAGCTGGAATGTGAATTACTCGTGGGCCCTCTCCCTCTCCCTCCCCGACCTCTTCCTCCTGTGTTTTATCAGCCAACTTCCTGTTCTTGCTGCCATGCTACGCCTTCCCAGCCATTATGGAATCTCTCTTTCAAACTCTAAACCAGAACAAACTCTTTCTTCTGTAAGATGCCTTTGGCCCCGGTACTTTATCACACCAATAGAAAAGTAAACGATGCACCCTTCAGCTGTGATCCACTGCTGCATGCGCTGAAATCCCTGAACAAACCCAGGCACGGTGGCACACATCTGCAACCTCAGCACTACGAAGGCAGAGGCAGGAGGAGTCAGAAGAGTTCAAGGTCAGCTTGGGCTGCATGAAATGCTATCTGAAGGCAGAGGGAGCTATCACACTATACGCCAATAGTGTGGACAATTATCATGTGACAATTTAAAAGACAGATATAGTGATAATAAAAGAAAAAAAAACAAGTACAGGGAATGAGTAGTAAGTAAAGTGTTTGCTGAGTACATGAGCATCTGAGTTCGGATCGCCACTAACCCTCTGAAAATTCACGCATCTGCCTATAATCTCACAACTTGGGAGGCAGAGACAGGAGGGTCCTGAAGATTTGCTGGTCAGTGAATCTAACTGAATCCCTAAGTTCCAGGTTCAGTGAGAGACTGTCTTAAAAAACTAACGTGGAGAGCAATAGATGCAGACACATGACGTCAATCTCTGGCCTCATGGCGTGTGCGCACGCGCGCGTACACACTTCCACTCATTGACGTTTTCTATATCCTAACCACACCGCTGTTTCATTTCATCCTTTAGTGAGTCCTCCCTGCTCTGCTGTTGTCCTCCAGCAGGCAATCTCACCTACCTAAGACTTTCATCCTTAGCCTGGACTCTGCCACCTAACAAATATTGATGGAATAGGGAAAAAATGGACAGAAATCTTTCTCACCGCGTCTTGTAATAAAGTACATCACACAGGTTTGCGACTGGTGAGTTTTTATTTGGTGACTTGGTTGATATTTTTGTTTGCTTTAGGTGCCACAGGCAAACTAGGGGGTCTGATTTCAGAGCAGAACACTGAAGTTCAAGCCTCAATAGTTTATCACTGAAACAACAATAAAAGAAAACCTTTTAATGGACAGTACACAGCTTGCTGAGTGTCTGTGCAGTATTTTCGGAGCAGAAGTATCAGAGTTCCAGAGACCATGGAGACTTCTCTGGGATGAGGATCAGTCTCTCCATATTCTTCTTGGCACCTGGGACATGCTACTCTTGGTACCGCTGGAGAAGAGAGTGTTTCCCTAGGAATTTGTCTGATCACACTGAGCAGAAAATGAACGGATGACTTACTCAGTACTCATCACCAGGCTAAGGCATTTGGTTACGGGGCATCACAGGGAAGTAACTGCTCTGGATTGATGTCACATCACCGAGTAATGTACTTCTACCATCTCCCTGTCTATGTCTCATTGTTATGTAGGGTTAGAAATGGGGCAACCATCGGGCAACAGTGAAAAGGGGTTCTAGAATGGTGCCTGGCAATGCCTCCCAGGTCTCTGGCATCTAGCCTGATCTATATGTAATACCAAGTACTAGAATAGAGTTTGTTAATATAAGTATGTGTATAAAAATAAAATTAAAACAAAACTCTTAGGAGGTAGTACCTAATTGCTAGGCTAGGTAGAACATGAGGTGCTTGAGGGTTAAGACTGGGTCAAAGTCTTTCCATTCTCCAGAAGAATCTTGCAAACAGCCTATCTGGGGCTAAGGAGCGTGGTTATCTTTGAGTGACTTGATAAATCAGCCTTGGAGTGCTTCTTTGAGGCTGACTTCCTCTTGCTAACTGTATAGAAACGATGCTTCTTCTTAGTGTCCTTCAGCAGACAGGGAATGAAATCTCACCCTGTACTTCTGTCTTAACATCCTGATGCCTGGCAACACTTTCTGCTCGTACTTTTTAATATTCCTCCCGTGGTCTTAGCAACTATGGTGCAGACTGCCTCTTTAATCACCCTGTTCCTGATCCTTTATGTTTAAGCCACTTAAAAGAGAAATACTCGTAATTCCATCAGAAAAATCCTAATGAGATGCTTGGATCCTGAAACAAAGGCTCAATGAGTAAGCTTTTGCTTGGGCACCCTCAGGATGTTGACAAGGTCCCACCACGCCTGTGAATCTCCCGCTGTGAGCTGGCAGGGCTCCTACCACCCAGAAAGTGATAGACAGACTCACTCGAGATGTCTTGCCACCCCGCACCCTGAGGGTGGGGGTGGGTGGGAGGGTGGGAGGGAGTACAAACAGAAAAGTCAAAAGGCAGAGCCACCTCCAGCATGCTGATGTGATGAGGTTACCTTCTAGCTTGTGGGGGAGGGCTCCCACTCCCTGTTTGTCCTCACTGTATCCTGGTGGACGAACAAAGGAGAGATGTGGAGTCCCAGTTAATCACCTGAAGCTCTCAGCTTATGTCTGCTAACATTATGCTCAAGACGAGTGCACAGTAATAGCTCAAAAGAGAAACACCTGTGGTCTGTTTAGCTAAAGCGCACAGAATATCACTTTGGGGAAAATGGAATTTTTAATAGAAGACAGATCAATGAGAGCTTCGTTCTCTGCTAAAGAGGTCAACATTCCTAAACTTAGATACTATGAATGAAGAAAACTAAAAGGGAAGTTAGTCACGGATGGTCTATGACAGTAGGTAGACCTTGGTATACAAAGATCTGGTCTTTTGACACAGAGATTGTACTTTCTATATGAGATTGGACCTTCTATATGAAATTGGACCTTCTACGTTTAGAATCACATACACCCTGGGGAAGGGGCTTTCTGCTCAATAAAGGTCCTGTAGCCCCGTGCCTCCTTGGTTAGTTTGAGGAATGCCATGCTCGTGAGTCATAGCTGGGACATGCCTAGTCCTTGAGCTCCATCAAGAAGAGTCACCCTGAGCTGCTGTATTCCTTCCTTCTGACACAGCCTGACTTCACTACTGATAGAGTTTTCCTTTTTGACTTACATGGTCAGGAAGGGAACCTCACTCACAGCAGATAAAGCCGGGTAGAACATAAGCTCGGCAGGTATTGGATGGAAACTTCTCTCTCTGCACTTAGCTGTCCTCCAAGGCTTTTCAAACTACAGCGGTGGTATTGAATAATAATATTAAATCCCCCTAGGCTGGGGATGGGTGTCTCACGGCAACAAATGAAGAAATAAGGAGGAAAGTAAATTAGAAGGTCACTGAGAACAAGTATCTGGGAAGTGTTCAGCCACAAATGAGACATTTATATCATACTCTGTCATACCCTCCCCTCCCCAGCCCAGGATCAGGGACCATCTCAAAAGAGAGAATAGAAAAATCTCTGCCAGTCGGAGATCAAGAAGGACCAGATTGAAGTAGCTTTTTCCTGGATATGACAGGACCACCGCAGTCTTGAACACGCAGCAACTGTGGTTGCCTACTACGTAAGATACACACCAGATCAAGCCAGTCAACATTCCAGAAGAGAAATAGGGAGAGCTTATGAGCCCCTATCCCCAACAAAGGAGTTATTAACAGCTGAATGCTTCTGGGAGGAGGGAGACTCAGTTCCCATTAAGGGTATGAGTGAGTATTTGGGCAGTCTAAGTTGGACTGGGTTATTAAAAAAAGCAAAAGAGAAGACATGAAGTCAGGGGAGGGTGATAGGGTTGGGGATGGATCTGGAAGCATCTAGGGGGAATAGGGGATAAATATGATCAAACTCTACGATTTGGTTGTATGAAATTCTCAAAGAATTAATTTAAAAATCATATTTTTATTAATTAAAAATATTTTATTTTATTTTATATCTTATTTATAACAGTATTTATTTTATATTATATAATTTATATAACATATAACATTTTATATAATTTATATTATTATTTATTATTATGTTATATATTTTTATTTATTATTATAGTATATATTTTATATTTTATTAATTAAAAATAGCCTAGAAAGATTTTTTTTAAGTTGAAGATAACATTTTTGGCCTATTTGTACAGTTTTTATTACCTGCTAGTCTGTAAGACCTTGTGAGAAAAAAATGAAACTTGATGGAGCTCCATATGTCTGTCTGTCCACACTTATTAAGTAAGCACAAAAGTTCTTACTTAAATTGTTTAATTTGAATATATGAGACAGGGTAGTCTTCTCATTGAAGGTTCAGTGATAGAGCACTTAGAACTCAAGCACATCAAAACATTGTTCACTTGAACATCTAGCCTTACATCTTATGTCAGAACTGATTCTGGAAACTGCCCACATCTGCTGATAACTGTTAAAGTGAAATTCTAAATTCCAGTCAATGAGTGGTATCTATTAATCAAGAATAGGGAAAACTTGGGGCTCTTTCCCTCCCTCTCTCCCTCTCTCCCTCCCTCCCTCTCTCTCTCTCTCTCTCTCTCTCTCTCTCTCTCTTTTCCCGTTCTGACCTTAAAGTAACATTTGTATTTGATGCTATCCTTTCAGAAGATCCCTGATAATGAATCTTCATTTGTAGCCAGGAGATACACAAATTTCTGTCTACCACAACCTGAGAAAGTTCCTTCAAAGACAAAGTTTTTGAGCAAGACAAAGTATATTGATATTTCTTGGACCCCAAGTGGAGCCTTCTAAAAAGGACTTTTGTGACTATTGTAGAAATGAATGGATGGTTTTGCAAGGTCACTCGTGAGAACTGAGGAGACGCTTCAATTCATTAGTTTCAGAAAGCAGAAGATGATGATATCAACTCCTGGGACACAAATTTCCAGTGCACCTTTGATAAGTCTGAGGATGCTCAAGGAAAGATCTTGGAGAGGTCTGTCAGGTGGCAGGTGGCGATATGGACCCCTTTAGTACATAATGCAGGAAACCTAAATGGAGTAGTCATGATTGGGACCACTTCAGAGGGAAGACAAAGGTGTTGCTAAATCCAGTCTCACACACATCGTCTAGCTGAACTTTTGAGCTGAGCTTCAGAACACCCACCCCAAACACAAGCTCTCCTCAGACTGACCAAAAGATATTTTCTTGAAACTCTGTGTGTTGACCTTTGTATGACATCACTGTGCCCTGATGAGAGACCAGGACCAAATGCAATCTCTTCTCCTGAAGCAGCTTAATGTTCCTAATATTCACCAGTACCAACCATGATTTTTTTAAACTAACTACCTTATTTTTATTTATTTTTTGTGTGATTATTTGTCTGTTTGAGTGTGTGTATGTGCATCATGTGTGTACAGGTGCCCAGAGAGGACATAAGAGAGCAACAGATCTCCTGAAACTGGATTTAGGAGGTGTAAAACAGCCGGTATGTATGCCAGAGAGCTGATACCGGTCCTCTGGAAGAGCAGCAATCTCTTGTAGCCACCGAGCCATCTCTTTGGCTCCCCGACCATGATGTTTGATTAACAAGTGGTACTCTTGCCAGGCTCTCTTGTGGTTATAAAGCCATCAATAAGGTTGCCATTCTGTCAAACATCCAAGCACATTTTCACGATTGACTCTGTTTTCCCAGATTGCAGTCCTTAATAACTGCAATTATCTTTGTCCTTGACTGGGTTTTATTCACAGCCCACAGCCCACTTATTCATTCATGTTCTATTTCAGTAAATGCTCATTAGTGACCTTACCATGACAAGTCACTGACAGTGACACAGTAATGCATGAGATTAAACTCACTGCCATCCTGGGATCAAGAAAATAATAATATACAAAAATCTCATTTTCCTTTTAGTATTTGTTTAGTGGCATCAGAATTTGTTGGTAGAAAAGCAATAACTAAGTCTTCAATGTAGACACCTGTCCCTATTCCTTTAGAAAAGGCTTATAGACCCTCCGTATTTTCCCAGCAGACAATTCCCATTGAAGGTTGTCCTACTTTTCAGTATGGTCTTTATCATTATCTCTAATCTCTACCCTGTACGTGTCAATCACATCTAACTCTGGAGACCGAAAGTGCCTCCAGATGTTGTGAACTGTCCCCTAGAAAGAAAACAATCACCCCAACAAGGAACTGCTGTCTTCTTTAACGTTGACTCTTTAGCCTTTAACTCCTCCCCCTTTTTTCAGTGAAATACTAGTAAGTCACAAAGTTCAAGTTGTGATAAGACCTAAATATGTAAGATTGATGTAACATATGAAAATAAGCCAATATAATTTGCAACTTAAGGAAATAAGGGGAGAGTCATGACAACATCCGTACAAAGGCCTCGATCAACTTCAACTATCAGCAGATTAGAAACAGGAGAAAAAAAATTCTCAAAGTATAGGTCATCTCTCAAAGTAAGAACATTGAATCCTTTTTGCCTGTCATTGGAGGCGAAAATTTTTATTTGGCAATATTTTAGAAGATCGACCAATCTTATGAAGTAAAGAATTCAATTAAAAGCATAAAAAATTCTTAATATAGAAACCATGCTTAATTTTAAAGAATACATCTTATAGAAAATTCCATGGAGGTCCTAGAGAGATAGCTCAGCTGTTAGGAACACTCATTGCTCTTGAAGACGGCTGGAATTCAATTCTCAGCACCCACTTGGTGGCTTACCACCAACTTGAACTCCAGTTCCCGGGGATCCAGTGCCTTCTTCTGACCTCTGTGGATATCAGGCACACCCATGGTGCACATGCATATACAAAGGCAAAACACTCATCCGTGTAAAATAGAACAAGTAAGTCTAAATTATTTTTGAAGAAAAAGAAAACTCCATGGAAAGTAGAACATGGTGGTACACACCTATAATTCTAGAATTTGGCATCTGGAGACAGGGAGATCTCAAGTTCAATACTAACCTGAGATATATAGCAAACACCATGCCAGTCTCACCTTAAAGAGGGCAGAGGGTGAGAGTGAGATAGTAGGATCATAAGTTCAAGGTAAGCACAACCCTGTATCTTAAGTCTGTGTCCTAAAAAACAAAACAAAACAGAGCTCCATCAGATCTCCACAAATATTATTAACAGTAAGAAGTCATCAATGCTTTAAAATACAGCTTTAGAATATAGTCAGTATACACCTTAGTAAAAAGTGAAAAATAAAATATTGTAATTGTAAGAAATGAAAAATATTTTAAATGTTACTAAAACCACACCTTTAGGCATAAATTAATAAAAGGTGTTCGAGATCTCTGCATTGAAAACTGTACAACACCGCTAAGAGAAATCAAAGATATAAAGAAATGCAAAGATCGTTTTCACAAGTTAGGAAAATGGATATCACTAAAATGTCCATTCTTTCTATAACAGTGATAAACTTAATCAAGTTCAATCAGGATTCCACCAAAAGTTTTTTTTTAAGAGATTAGCACATGGATTCTAATATATGGCCACTCGGCAGCTCTAGACTAGCCAAAATGGTCCTGCCAAAATAACAAAGGCCTTAAATAATCAATGTGAGCAAATCCTCTAAAGCTGGAGAAACTACAATGACCTGAAGAACTTAGGAGCATCTAGACATAAATCATAGCACACTGAGTCAAGAGAGGAGAGAGAGACCCTCACACACGTGCTAACTGATCGTCAACAAAAGCACCAAGTCATCACGAAGGGTAAGTCATAGACATCTGAACAAATAATTCCAGGAAGTCTAGATATACAAGAAAAAATAAAGATTATGGATCCTCGACCTCATATTATTTACAAAACTCAATCTAATATTGAATATAGACCTGAATATAAAGTCTGACAACCCAGAGTTTGTTGGAGAAAACTTAGCAGTGAATTACAACCTTTGCGAAGGTAGTACATGTTTAAATAATACTTCTGTGTATTCTTTACAAAGTTCAAATAGGTATCCGATATATTTTCATCATTTCCACATTTGCAGCCCACTCTACTTCCCCCAACAGGACTCCTGCCAAATACATCTCCCTCTCAACTTCAGTTTCCCTTTTTAAAAATTATTATTTATTTGTCATCTACTTAGTTAAAGTAGATAGGACCATAGGATTAGCACTGTCCATACACACATGGGAACGGGAAGGTGATGATGTTTTAATGGGGACATAAATGTACTGGCAATGAAAATTGTCAAGAAACTTGACATGTTAGGCTTAATAAAAATTAATCACTTGGTCTATCAAAATTCATTAAAAATAATTTGTCAAACCTGAAACAGAGAATATGCAATATTTACATCTCTTAAAGAGGACCGTACATCTGAAGTATCAAAAGGCTTAAAATTCCAACAATAAAAAACAGCCCAATGTATTAAAAAAAAGATAAGCCACAGAATGAAGACATGGCATACAAGTACCTGAACGGTACTGGGCATCACAGATTGTCAAGGAGGTGCCAACTAATGTCTCAGTAAGATGTCATCGCACACAAATAATGATAGCTAAATTAAATAAAAAGTGGTAATAGCAAACGTTAGCCTAAGTGAAATTAAAATGTTGACAAACCTGTAGCTGAAGGAATTGAAGGACCCACACATTGGTGGTGGAATTTAAGTGGTACAATCACTGAAGAAAAAATTGAAGGTTTCATACAAATTATTCACAAATCTACTTACAGCCCTCTTTCTCTTTCTATATATTTACTCAGGAAGAGAGAGAGAGAGAGAAAGAGAGAGAGAGAGATCACAGCAGTTCTGTTTTTATATTATTGATCCTGTGTGTGTGTGTGTGTGTGTGTGTGTGTAAGTGTGTGTGCATACATGTGCACATGTGTGTGTGTGGACAACTTTTAGGAGTCAGTTCTCTCTACCATGCAAGTTTGGAGGATTAAACTCAGGCCATAAATTTTAGGGGCTAGTCCCTTTACCTGCTGAGCCATCTTGGTAGCCCCTTCGTATTTTTAATAACAGCTCCAGACTATACAAAAATTAACTGAATATAGCAAAAAATAAGAGCTATTTTATATTTATATAAGGAAATGTGTGTTAACTTACCCCTGCTGTGACCAAGCATTTCCAGGTAACTTCAAGAAGGAAAATTTATTTAGGCTCATGTTTCAGAGACTTCAGTCCGTGGTTGTCCAGAAGCAATGCTTTCTAGCTTGGGCAAAAGAAAAATATCATGACAACAAAAAAGTACAAACGTGAAAGAATCAAACAACCAAACATATAAAGGACTTTCCTAAATGATATGGAAGTCTTACATCGTGATTTAAATGTCATACACACACACGCACACGCACACGCACACATGCACGGTATATAATTGTCAAATCTCATCAAACTAGAAGAGTTTAGGTAATTTATATAAATTATTTTACTGTATTAAATGTTACTTTATTAAATTATTCTGTAAGGATCTACAAATCACAAAAACAAATCTTTGAAAAGCATCCAGCAGAAGGAAGAAAAGCAGAAGCATCCTGACATATACATTCCAATGTGCATGGGTTAGAACCCTTGCTATCCGACCAAATGGTGGCTCGCATCTACTTCCTGGGCATGGCAGCACATGCCTTCAGTAGAGATAGTAAGGATGCCACATTCATTCTTGGGTTAGAGTCCCGGAACTGACAGAGCAGTGGGATTTACCAACTAAAACACATGTTCTGCTTGTAAAGTCACGTACCAGTCAACACGCACGCGTGGGCCACTTACGCATAGGTCATGGTTCTTGTCAGGCTTCGTGTGGAGGAAGCATTCCCTTGGAGAGTGCCCTACTGTCCACAGTCGAGGTTGACATTCCACCAGCTGCTTGAGGCTGTGAGCAACCACAAAGGGTTGTTTACACATAGGTCAGTCTTCCCTGATAATTTCTTTTCCTGGATATTTTTGTTCAAGGGCATGAGCAAGCCAAGAGCTTAGAGTGAAACCCAAGCATTAGTAAGCGACGAGAGCTGACACACCAAGTGTGGTGTGGGTGGGGCTAGGAGTGGGGACAGCATCTCCCGGCCCTCATCCAGCCTAGTCACAATGCTCCATATTCTTTGATGTCTCCTTTCCCATAGAGGAAGTTCTTGGTACAAGTGGGGGAGGTAAGTTAGCTCGTGGGAAAAAAAATGTCTCTTGGGTTGTGAGCAGTAAGTTGGCTCACACCCAAGAAATGTCCTCAAGGTGTGCCGTGAGAGATGAAGTCACTTGGCTCATTTTACCAGCTCCGGGGATGGCGTCAAGGCTTGACAAAGCCAGGCAACACGTATGAGGAAACAAGTCTAAGGTAAGGCTGTGGTGCTAGAGAGAGCTTCCGGCATGCTACTAAGTGAGAGCCTTGCTCGAGAGACAAGGCTGGCGAGACCTTTACCTGTGGACAAAAACAAGAGAATGCAGTCGTCAGAACTTCCAAGGCCCCCGCCTGACCAAGACACACACCAGCTCCCCGAGGCGTGCTAAATTCCTGGCAGCCCTTCAAATTTCCGTATTTACTTAGGAGAGAAAGCTACTAACACTTGCTGTTTTTGAGTGAGGCTAGAGGTGACCTTCCTGGAAGCCCGACAGGCGTGTGGAGAGGATCGCATATCACAACGTATGCGTGAAGAAACCCTACAAAACAGACACACACCCGTGCCCTCTGCACCTACACCAGGCGGTGGAAGATCAGAACTCTTCCTTTGGCTCTCTTCCATTCAATTCATCTCTTATGATGAATCTGTTTTTGATCCATGGAGTTCTAAAGCTCTTCATGTTCACAGGTTGCTAAATGATCTTTTAACTCATTGAGAGATGCCTCTAACGTGACTTGTTTTATTTCTCTGTAACCAGAAAGCAGGTCTACTCAAAACCTTAATTTGAAGACAGAGAGTGTACGGACTATAAACCATTCTCCCCTAGGTACAGCTGTGTGATTTCAGGATGCCAGCTGCTTGCTCCTGCTGAATATGAGTGACTCTCAATGGCTGGACATAGAGGGTAATTGAAATCATCTCTAATAATATTTCTTATCTATAGGAGAGGAGTTCCAAGACTTCCTGGGGGGAAGCCCACCATTGTAGATAATATAGAAACCTATAATTTGTTGTCTTTTCCATCTTATCTGGGCATGGATCATACACTGTGCCCATAACTTTTGCAGTTTGAAGTTCAAAAGCAAAACTAGCACAAATTATTTTCCATTTTTTCACAACTTAAGCTCCACGTGTGACCTTTCACCTTTACAGCTTCTCCTTGGCATATACAAATTGATGACATCATTATTCCACTTCAGGACCACTTTAAAATAAAATAAGCATCTCTCAAACATAAGCATTGGTATACCAGCATAACAGGAAGGGAGTATATACAGTGAGGATGCTTTAGATAAAGCTAGATGGAAATTTTATTATATTCAGGATGGCACGCAACTTAAAACTTATGAATAATCTGTCTCTGTGATTTCTCTGTTTAGCATCTGCGGTTGATCATGGCTAAATGAATCTGCAGAAAGTGAAATGGTGGGTGGCTACCGTATCCACATCAAGAGTGAAGATAAGCTGTTGCTAAGAAGGGGTGTTTTTAATTCTACTCAAGAGCACCGTGTACTTTAGCAGAAGTAGAACAAATCTCCTCTTCACTGGTTATAAGGGGAATTACGGTGGAAATTGGAGTTAACAGGGCCTTCCCCCAGTTTCTGACAGGGAGTGTGTTAGTGCTGTTTATTTCTGATTGGTAACCCGGAAAGATGCCCAGTCTCTTATCTCATATGTGTGTCTGTCACAAAAGTCCTTTTCATCCCGTAGCTTGACAAACCTTGCTCTCTTCTGTCTGAAGCCTTTGGAGACTCTCTGTTCAGATCTGTAGATGAGTTTAATGCCAAGGACAGGAGAAATTCCAAGCATTCTCCTTTCAATATGGTGTAGGGATTGTCAGTTCAGTTAACAGACATATTTTAAGCATGCATTCTGGCTGTTGAGGACACAGAGAAGCTCGGTCCATCTCGTAAAAGAGCGCGCTGTCAAGTATGGAATCAGACAAGTAAATAAACACGGTAAAGGCACAAAGCCCTTGGCCTTGAGGAGTGCAAGGAGGCCTCCCTTGCACAAGAGGAAACATTTGAAAAGAATCTCGCAGGAGAACTAAGATTTCATCAGCAGAATCATGAAAAGCAAAATAAAACAAAAGTCACTGATCAATGAGAAAGCAGCGTAAAAATGCAGAATAAATTTACAGGCAAGTTGAGAAACAGCTGACATTTGTGTTTGTTCAATTCTAGTAGACACGGGCATCTGAGCCATGTGGATGCTTACTGAAAAAAAGGAGGTCTGGGTTCCATCACTGCTGACTCTTAATTTCTGGAAGTTGTAACCTGGAACTCTTCAGGTTGGCGATCTTTCTATGTGATCCTGTTGAGCCCAAAACTTTCAGAATGGTACACTACAGTAATAATAATTCAGACTGATGGTAAAGATGGAAGTTGAAAGTAAAACAGGAAGTAAGGTGACTCAGGGAAGGGCGTCTGTGTTGTACAGGGGCCTAGATCTGGAGTTTTCGTGGAATGTTAATCTTCACCGTAATAGCACATGGTAGGCATTATTGTCTGTGGATTATTGATGAATAGACAAAGACCCAGGAAGCAAATTGGCTTATAAACGTCACCATGGTGACAGATCTGCGATTGAATCCAGGTGTGTCTGAACAGCACACAGTGGCCACAGTTTTAACCAGCTAACCGCCCTTGTCCAGCCTTCCACAGCTGTGCTGTTCTGGCTCCTTTTTCAGAGTCTGTTCTCATTACAGACAGAGGCTCTCTCCACCGAGTGCTATGACTTGGATAGCTTGGCGCTCACTCTCCCAGGGGTTCTGAGCCCCTTGTGTTCCTGACTAGACATGTGAGGACCCAATGGCAAACCAACTGCAGTCCTTGGGACTTTAGTCTAGCAGTTCCACAACAGAGATTTGACCCTGGCTCTCTATGATCTTTTGTTTCTGACCATGTCTCCTTCCCAAGTCACGCTCTTGCAATTTAACAGGCTCTGTAAACAGCCGACAGTCTCTATTGGGTACATTTGCAGAGAATTTGGTCTAAGGCTCTTCTTTTTGCCCGTTTTGAGCTCAAATCAATTAAGAATTAATTTTATTGCGTTCAGACATACATGAATTGGGTAAAACCATTGTGATCTTCAGAAGCTATTTCTCCTGCTGAGTCTTTGTCTTTACTGCTACTATAGATGCACTACCGTGTGGTTGTGCCCTGGAAATTAATGTCTGGGTGGAAGAGTTTTGCTTTTCTGGTCTTATACTAGACAAATGGCCAACATTTTAGAATTGAAATCCTGAGCTTTCTTTGTAAATGTTTTCATATGTTTTATAGAGAGATAATTTAGAAAGCCAGTTGTCTCTTATTGTGTGATATTTTCCTAGCCTCTTCATGGTACTAAAAAACCGAATTACAAGTGGTTAAATGATGGACATTTCAGTAAATGGACTATCCTGTAAATTGCCAGAAATCCAGAACTTCTGACTTGTAATACTTTCGGAGGTGGGGGGGGGGTTTGTTTTGTTCATTTTTCTTGAGACGAGATAGCTCAGGTTGACTAGAACAAACTTGCAATCCTCCTGCCTCAGGCTGGGATAACAGACACGTACCCTTGTGTCACACTAACAAACGTGCTCATAGAAACTAATTCAGGATTCAAATCCACTCACTTCAAGTGCAATTTGTCAATTGGACTAGTTTAGTAAGTTTGGTTTAATAAAAGTCTTCAAGTCTTCTCTAACTCATCAGTATGAAATATAGTACAAATACAGACTTTGATTGTATCTGGGCACAGGCTTCCTAAATAGATACAGGCTCACTTAATGAATAAGCATCACTTTTGTTAAGTGGTCAAAATGATGGAAACTATAAATCGTGCTTAAGTAATTTGAGTCCTTCTGACAGTTTTACCTCAGCAGTAATTATGTCTTGCTGTGTATCAGCTTGAAGACAATTGACAAGATCTTTAAGAATGTTCAGCCTTGGGCTGGTAGTTGAGTAAATGCAAGATTGCTCTCTAGATATCCATAAATAATTATTAATAAGTGCCTGCAACTTTCAGAAAACGTACCATAGAGGAAGTATATGGACACAGAATACTGTAGAAACTTCTCAAAGGGGAATTATATCATCATAGTTAATCTGCCTAAGATTTCTTATTTTTACTTGTGAGATCTTTGAAAAAGAGTTTCGGAAGATTAGGTTTGGGTGTCCTCTGTGTTAAATAAATGCACCTCACCCCACCTCACCCCCACCTCCCGCTCCGTGGTTAGTTTTCTCCTAACAAAAGTTTGTGAAAGGCTATTTCTTATCTTTTGTGCAATCCGCCAAGACATGAAATGTTCCTATGCCTTATCAGAGCAACACGGTGTGGTTTGTATTGAGTTTATTGTGTCTTCGTCCACTGGCGTTGATGTAAGAAAAGTATTATAAGCTGGATGGCTTGAAAACAGCAGACGTGCATTCTCACTGTCCTGGAGGCTGGAAGTCCAAGAGCTAGGTAAAGGTGGACCAGTTTCCGGTGAGGGGCCTGCTTGCTGATTCACAGATGCTACCTCCTCACTGTATGCTCATGGTTCCTGAGAAAAGACACAAGGCAGTTTCTGGGGCCTTCTCTTGGGAATACACCACCATGACCTCATCACCTCCCAAAGGCTCCTTCGCCTGATACCCACATAGTGATCATTGAGTTTCAACATAAGAGTCTTTCTGAGACCATAGAAGTTCAGACCACAGCAACATCCTCAGATACTTAAGAGAAATTTCTTCCTTTAGAAGGGCTGACCTCTCTAATCACATTAGCTACTATTTTTCCTTTTTTAACTGCTTTGTTGTTGTTGTGATTAAATCCAAGTGTTGTTTCTTAGCTAACGTATCTCTTTAGCTGAATTAAGTATTCAAATGTCCAGATAACTTTTGATTTGTTTTCCTTTTTGAGATAAAACTTATTATTACTATTACTGTTGTTATTATTATTATTGTTATTATTATTATTATTATTATTATTATTATTATTATTATTTTTGTTGGAGTCTATGACAGGCATATATGTATGAAAGTCAGCTCTATCCTTCCACCATGGGTTCTTGTGATGGAAGGCAGGTCTTTAGACTTGAGAGGCAACTGCTTTTACCTGCTGAACCATCTTACCAACCATTAAAGTCACATTTTCATGACATCTTTTGTACATAAAACTATTTCTGAATTTTTCTAGGGACTTTAGAGAGTTAGGAAATTTACTTGGCTTTCCTTGAGGTGGGGGTAAATGTGTATGGATACATCTTTCTAAAAATGTAAGCTAACGGCAAAGTACCTAAAGAATTTTCAATGCCGCCATTGTCCATGGTGTGCAAGTAAGTATTCACCACATTACCAGCTCTACCTCACCTCTTAGCCGACAGTGTACAGTAGTTCTCCCTTCACTTTGGGGCAAGTTGCAAGAGTCCTGGATGATGCCTGCATGCAATCCAAAGACTCCTGGTTTAATGGCTTATCTACGATGGTTTACACTTGTCCAGTTCAGAGGTTATAAATTTTGTACTCTGAGATATAATAGCAAACCTAGCACAGGTTTCTTTTTCTTTCCTCATAGCTTCACTGACATAGGATTCATTATGTGTCCGATGTGTGTCAGATCTCCTGGAACTGGAGTTCCAGGCACGAGCTGCCGTGTGGGTGCTGGGAACCAAATTCAGGCCGTCTGTAAGTGAGGTAAGATCTCTTACACACTGAGCCACCTCTCCAGTCCCCCAAAGGATTTTATTTTTAACAGGTGAAAATAATGCTTGTTTATTTTCCTAAATCGAAAATATCAACTTTTCCTTTAAAGTATAAATGACTCTGTCTAGGACTGCTTTGTAGAAAACTTTTTGGATTAGCTTCATTGCCTTGTTTTGTATGCTTTTCTTGTTGGCTGCATGATCCTAATATTGAGCTGTCAACTTACTCTCATCAGTGATAAATTAACTGTGTGCTGGGTCACACCTCTTGCCATCCAGATAATTTTCATTTTTCTGCGATGCATCCCAGGGAGGTGTTGGGAATCAACTGCTGGGCGAGACCTCTTGGTCTTCAAGGTAGAAGAACTGTGAAAGAACCCCTTCACAGCCTTATCTAAAAGGACTATGGCAGATACTCTGGATCTGGATATCGGATAGTGTCACCTAGAAGCTGAGGGTATAGCAACAAGCTGAGACAACATTTTCAGGCCTCTGGCTGAGGAGCAGGTGGACTCCAGAGGCTGCTAACTCAGGACGGAGTGGAACAAGAATTCACTGTAGGGGAAGGAATACCTGACACGGAGTGCTGTGGGTTTTGTTTGGAATGTGCTCATCTTAATATCCCATGTTCTGGATCTATAAGGGAGCCATTTCTTATCTCTCTTAAGCTATCTATAAGTCCTGGCAAGTTATCTTTTGTTTTAATCACGAAAATGAGACATCTGTAAGTAATGTATTCATTTGTCTGCCTGACTCCTCTGGATTTGGGGGAAGTCTTGTTGGGAACTTCTTTTAATTTTCATAGCAATATAATGCTCTGCATAAGTTCAGTAAAGATCTGTCTTTCTTGTTACTGTGACCTAATTGAAAACCCTGGTTATGTAATGAAGAACTTTGCCTACAATGTCACACTTGAGAGTATTGTTTACTCAGAGAGACCCAGAAACCTTTAAGGAAGTCAGGTTAGCTTTAGGGAGATGATCCTTACAAGGCCCTCGCTGGCAAACAGGCTTGACTTCTGGCTTAGACTCTCAGCCTTACACCTAAATCTGGTGATCACTTCTTGGAGGACTCAGCATCACATGACATTAAGGGGACTTGGAGTGGATTTTTTTTTTTCTAAACTTAAAGATACTACAAGTGAAATCTAGCGGTGTGCTTTTGTCTTGTTTTTCTATTTTTAATATAAATTCCTTATTTATATTAAATTCCTTATTAGAATTTCTAAATAGCAAACTGAAAGGTCTGTCTGGTAAATTACCATGCTTTCCGAACCTAGTTAAATACCTTTGTGAAAGCTGACACCACTCTAATTTCCTGTAAGACTAGTAATAATCTCAAGATAATATTTTTGATTGAAAGTTGATGGCCACAGAAATTTTGTGTCTGAACAGAAGTCAATCATCAAATACACACTCTTTCAATTATAGTTCTGTGAGGTTTTTGCTTTTGCAAGATTCTAGAACTCTTTTCAAAAGACTGATGAATATGCAAACCCTGTTTTGTCTAGTGAAATTTTATTTGACTTGCTTCCCAGCTGTGGAAATACTAGTTTGGGTATCTATCTGTTGATGGGACTGGATCTCCTTGCCTTCCCAAGTTGCCAATCCTTATCTGACTTTCAATCCTTCCAGCTCCTTTCAAGGTCTAACCTTAATCCTTCAAACTAGCATTTCCAATCTTTCTCTCTGCCACTTGACCTACTTCCCAGATTCCTATGGGAACTCCAGTGCATGTCTAGCCCTGCATTTGATCATTTTTCCTGAAAAGGCACTGCAAGGTTCAGCCCTTCAGCTTTATATCTATCCCTTCAAGGACTCGACACAGTAGCAAATGTTCAGCGAGAATCCTTGAACACAGTGTCTCCAAAGGTGCTGACAATCCAGCAGGGAGCTCCACGAAGCTCACCTGCGAGTTCTGTCATACTAACAGAAAAGGGAGTTCCTCAGCTATAACAATCCTGGCAAGAAAGACAGACGCTTGTGGCCGTCTCTTTGGTTGTTAGACTATGGAAAAGATGGCCCCCAAGGAATTAAAATTTCTCCCTACGAATCTCTCACTGGGGAAAAGGGAAGGCTGAAGCCCTGGCACTAGTCAAAGGGGAGAGCTGCCTCACTGGAAGAGATTTCATACAGTTCTGATAAGTTATCCGGACTACCTTACAGAGCAGACTGAGTGGAGACGGCGATGGGTCAATAATGGCAGGTCTGTACCTTGACCATGGCTACTTAATTACACAAATCTCTTGCCTTCTATTAAACTTAAACTCATTCTAAATACCCTGGACTTTGGGGACCACCTGGTGTCTTTATTTGTTCCTCTTCCCAGTGTGACCCCCATTGAAGAAATTATCTGTCCCTGTTCTCCACTCTTCTGGGTATCTTTAACTGGCATACTGGGAAGACCCAAGCTTGTTGGGGTTTCCAGGATCCAGGCTCTGACCCCAGTAAGCCGGTAACACAGAGACCTCTTAGGATCCAGTGGATTGGTTACCCTGAGTATTTTGATTCCTAACTGATTTTTAATATACCTTTATAGTAATGGCTCCCTTTTCATGAAAACATCTTTCTTTTAAGGTGCTAGAGCTACCAAACCCTGAAACATTGACTTTTGCCATCATCCCTGTGCTGATGGCATAACTGGTTTAGCAGGAACGACACCATGTTCTTTGAGAAACTCTTCTGAGAACTTACTTCACCAGACTCGGGAGATTGATGAGTACCCGGAGCCTTTCAGGGTTGAATGACGTGTGCATCATGGCCACAAAAGAGGATTGAATTTTATCTGAGCACCATGTTCCTCAAGAAACCACCTATTTTTTGAGTTCTGAAAAATGGCGAGCCACAGAGGGCCAGCCTACCCTCATGGCTTCCCTCTGTGCTCTCACAATGAACGGAGAGGCCATATCTCTCCTTCTTCCGGATCCCTAAAGATCCATGAGTGGCTCCCTTGTGAATCCATCTTCACAAAATTCCAGGTCCCCTATCTCTTCATGAGATACTCTTCATCAGTGAACAAAACTCTTAGAGCAGTCTATATAAAATTATCTCAATTGTCCAGTACTCTTTGTGTTTCACCCAACAGAACGTTCAGTGGCCATTAATTAGAGAAAAATGAACAAGTCCTTGGAAACCAAACCAGAGACCAAGATCTACCACTATGCCTGTTGCTGATCATGCAAACTGTCCAGCCCAAATAGGCAACGTATAGGTTGATCTATAAGTTGACACACAAGTTAAGCAATTCATTCCCATAAATCACATGGGAATCTTGATCTGTTTGAGGGGACATTTGTATAAAAGAGTTTTGCTTTTGATTAAGAACAGACTTTCATTGCATATTTTATAGTACTGTGTACAAATCAAGTTAAAAATCCCCAAATTTAGTTAAACTTTGTTGGGACCTGCTTTCTTTTTGTTAAAAAGTTTTTTTTTCCAAAAATTTCCATCTAATTAATACCATTATGGATTTCTCTATTGCTATTGTGCCGGTTTAAGATTTTCACCAACCTTAAATTAATTTTTCTCTCTGATTTTTAGCAAGATAGCTTCAAGGAAAAACCAGCGGTACCTGCAAAGGCAAAATGTTTCTGTCGCCTGTTTTGGTTGTGTTTCTTTAAGATCTCCAGTGCTGCCGTGTTAATTATCCTTGCTGGATTTGAGTAAGGTCAGTCACCTCCTGATGATCACAGTCCGTTTAGCTTCCTTGTGAATCAATAGTGTGAGCACGTTAGCTTGTTCTTACCGCGCCATTTATAGACAAAAACATCTTCTTGAGAAGCCTCCATACCTTTGACTGAGCTTCAGATCTCTTGCATGGGAATTTGATGATCTTTTTAATTTAGAAAAAAAATTAGTCAATAAACTATTTGAATTTGCAACACTTCCCAGCTGCCTAGTATTAGACAAATTGGCACTTCAAAAAGTTGAAACCCAAGGTGTTTCCTCATCAACAAAACAGTTCAAATAAAATTACCTGCTTCACGAGGCGTTACCAGATCTTGGACTGATATTTAGGAAGTTCTCCAAAGAATATCTGTTACACAGGAGATGCTGCACAATGTTAGCTACCACATGCATTTACCTTGGACATAATTACCTATCTCATGGAAACATTTTCTGTTTCTTCTAAGTTAGAGACATATATATCCATTTGACTGCTTCAACATTTTAGTAGGTTGAATAAAGCATATCATAGTCATATATCTACACTGGAAAATTTACAGATGACACGTTAACGATGGCTGGGATTAGCTTCAAAGCCACCTAGGAAGAGAGGGTAGGATGTGCGATGTAGGTTCACGAAATGACGTCAATCATAGCTTGACACCTATTCAAGCTGTAAGCTGGTACACTGAGTTTACTATACTCTTCTCTCTAATGTGGGATATGACTGAAGATACTCATGATTACAAATTTGAAACTCAGTATGTCCATACTCAAGACTGCAAATTTTAAAGCCCAATGTTGAATTTCTATTATTTTCCAACCTTTCCTTTTACTCTGGTCCTTCTCTTACGGTCCTTGTCTCCATTGGTAGAATTTTTTTTTAATCTGATATGTAGAAAATATGATAGAAGACATCTGAAAACGAAGGATAACGAGAGACACATTTTACCTTTGTCTTCACTGGTGTCACGACTAGAGCTTTGAGGCGTATCATTATCATGAGAGTGATGTGCGGGGCAGGCTGGAATAGAGAGAATAGAGAGAGGTAGAAAGAATGCCACACTGAGTCAAGTAGTCTACCACTGGTGATAATCTTCAACCAGAGAATTTGGGTTACACTAACTTTCCAAAGAACAGTTCGTACAAAAGCCTTCTAACTCTCCTGTAGTCTGATCACATCTAGTTGGAAGAATGCCATCTCCCTCCCCCCTTTATCAAAATGCATAGCCTGCATATATGCTTATAAATTCATTGAATAGGCATCTGTTGGTTGGCATATTATAGGCTGGAGACACTGGGGAAGTACAGGGCCCATACTTCAGCTTGATTTTCAGATAAAGGATTCTAGGGTTATGTTAAGGTCCAGAACATTTCCAGGAGCCCATGGTGGTTCTGAAACCCTAACCTACTTCAGGAATTGTTCTTCTCTACAGTGACCGTGTGCCTCTCTGGCCCACCATTGCCTGTGGTTTCAGAAAATTAAGAACATTATCAAATATTCATCAAACACATCCCATTTCAATGATTAATCACCTGGCCACTCTTCACAGCGAAAAGTTAGCCTGAGAAGGAAGGGATTGGCTTTTTAAGTGGCACCTGCCTTGATGTTCTTCCTGAGGTAGAACCAGGTTCTCAGCAAGCCTCTGCCTACATCCTGTCTTGAATTTGCACAACCATAAAATTGCTCGGCTAAAGGTTTCCAAGGAGAAAAAGGAGACCTATTTCTACTTCCGCCAAAGGTTCCCAGAATGTGAGCAAGAGGAGCATGCACAGTGGGAGGCGCAGCTATGAAGCTGATGGGCCTCTGACTCCTGTAAACAACGAGACAGTGGCATGTCGCTCAGTGACTGATGCTGGAAAAGACAATGGTGTACGCAGGAACATGACAGATTACTGTAGCTTGTGAAATGGTGAAGTTATTTCATCATGGTTGATCAATAGCCATAGGAATAAGCATCCTAGAAATTTCACACGGAGACCAACCTCTTCCCTAGACCATATGCCCTTCTCACAAGCCAGCATCTGCAGACTTCATACCTGATCCAGTTGGAGTTCGCTTAGAGCCTGCCCTAAAATTTGTCCTAACTCAATGCCAGTGGTAGGTTAGTACTGTGTATAACATCCCTGAATACTTCCATAGCAATATGGGCAGAAAGGGCCTGGGCTTTCTTTATCTAGTTGTACCGGTCCTGGCTCTCTGCCTCATCATTGCCTAGATTTTGAAGTGACATTATGATACTGGCCATGATATTCATCAATGAAGCTTCTTCCCTGTGTTGGCTCCATGGACAACTTGATAAAGCCTTCTATGATACCAGGATGGAGGTGGGCATTGCCCAAGATAGCAAGTATTCTGCCCAAGAGGCTTTGAAATGATGAGAACGAGGTAGCAGACAAAGTGCCATACAGTGAAGTGCTCACAGTGAAAGCTCAGGGTATGAACGTAACTTTGATTTTCCAAAGAGAATGATAAAAAAACTAAGTTTGTCACAATCCAGACATAGCCTTCCTTTCTTCCTGTTTTAGGAATAAGGAAACCTCTTCTAATCTGGAAAAGTTTAAAGGAAAACAAACAAACAAACAGAACAGGGATCCTGAGACTAACTACTGCTGTTTGTCTGAGCACTCCTGGTGAGTGAACTTCCTGTTCAATGTGGCTGTTGTCAAAGGAGTTTGTATAATGGTCCTCGCTTTCTGAGAGGATTACGAGCGGGAAGGGGCTCACGGGTGG
Organism: Cricetomys ansorgei; assembly: GCA_026225945.1. Classification (NCBI taxonomy): domain Eukaryota; kingdom Metazoa; phylum Chordata; class Mammalia; order Rodentia; family Nesomyidae; genus Cricetomys; species Cricetomys ansorgei. The sequence goes on along the minus strand of JAMJFZ010001089.1, from coordinate 7,696,166 downwards.
AGGGAACTGAGAATGCTGTGCAAGCCAAGATCTCTACAAAGATTCAAGTGGCTGAAATCTAGAAGACTGTGGAGAGGCACTAGCCCCTATGCCTCCTGAACTTCAGATGAGGAGCTCAGAAACTGCCTGTGTGGAGAGGTGAGAGAACGGGTTCCATGAATTCCACTGAGTACAAGTCATTGGACATGTTGAGAATTTGGGCTTAAAAACAGCATTTTTCAAGACTTGAAACACAGGAAGAAGATAAACACTGCATTGCATTATAGAATGAATGTCAGCTGACTAAAAGAATTCTCTTTCACTCATAGGAGTTTTATTCAATAAATAAATCTAGAACTGATAACTGAAAGTTTCTCTAGCTACTCATTTAAGGATGCAATAAGCCTTACATACAGACCCCACCCCAACCCCCAACATGTTTCCTTTCTTTTTCTGTAGTGTCAGGGATTCAGCCCAGGACCATTGGGAGCTAGGCAAATGCTCTACCATGGAGCCCCAGCTCCAGCTGGGTCAGCTAACTTTGTCAGAGAGGTTGGGAGGTGAAGCTGCTTTACTCTCTCCACCGCCATCAGCAGAACCCCCTTCTAAGGTTCGCTTGGGTGTCTCTTCCTGATGACTGGATGACCTCTGAGGTCTTCTGGGTGAAATGCCGTGCTCTGTAGCACTCAAGCCTAAGAGTTCTGGCTATGCTCTTGCTTGCTGTGTGATTTTAATTCACTTCCCACTCTGGTAGTCCTTTCTTTTCTTAAAGGAAAAAAAAAAAACAAAAAAGAAAAAAGAAAGAAACTTCAACTTGATGTTAGCAAGTCTCTCTCTGAGGGAACTCCCCGAGTTGGTTTGTTCTAGGGAAGCACAGGTGGAATTAAAACCAATGGTTTTCATCACCAAAGAAGTTAATCCCTGGGGAGAAGGAAGTACCCATTAGTGGGATTCTCTCTCCCCATCCCTGCCAAAGGTCACTGTTTCCTGCCGGGCTCTGCTCTCCTTCACAGTTCGAGATTAAAGCTCTGCTGGGTCCTTAGAATGAGGAGAGAAATCTGTCCTAGGTGACTACCAAGAAAGCACACTTTCTCTGGAAAACCAGGAGGAAGCGTGACCGACGGTCCCATGAGCTCATGAGCTCAGCTCTCAGGCTTACATGGGCTCTGAGTGCTACTAAGTGAAAAGCTTCCTCTGTGCGCCTGAAACCTAGGAGCTGCCCGCAAACCTCCCAGCGTCTTTGCTGTTGATCCTCATCCCAGAGAGAACCCACGCCTGTCTTTCCATTTTCTTGCCGGTTACTGAGGCAGTAATCCTGGAGCAAGAGCACATGCAAATTTAACTGATTAAAAATGGCAGCTCCGGCACCCCACGGTAGAAGCCTTATCCAGCGGCTTCACCCTTCCCTGGTATCTCTTACAGGCATCATTTTCTTGGTACCTCCTCAACATCTTCACCTCGGACTTTTTCTTGAAATTATTTTTAAAAAGAAGCGAGACACCCCACCCTATCCCCACTTTCTCACTGAGTGGATGAGGGAACTCCTGAGCCAGAGGGTTGAATAGTTTGCTCAGCATGAAATGGTAGCCAGGTTCAGGCCAGGTACCTTGTTGAAGTGGCCTACGCTTTAGGATCCCTGCCTGAGAGCCATACAGTGGCAAGCAATTCGTTAGGTGAACTAGCTGGACACACACCTCTCCCATATACCTTAGACTGTGCTTGAAAGTGTTACTAGTTTAAAAGGGAATGAAAAAGAATTGCAGTCAAGATAGACACAGCCCAGGGTGCTGGCCATGCAGACCAGAAGATTGGCATTTGACATCTTCCTACCATGCATCTGTTAGGACCACAGTAATCACCAAGAGCTAATAATTGCCAAATGCTGGGCCTTCCTGCAGCCTCTATTTGACAAAGGCAGTGAAGATTCTAGAAGCCCATCAAGCTCCCATGTGTCTTTGCTGATATGACCATACGCAATACTGTTTCTGCCAGAGAAGGGAAAGTATGTGTGTATGTGGGAGGGGTGGGAGGGGCACATGAGGCTGGTCCTGAACTTAGAAGAAATAAAAGTTCCAAAAGTCTTACTCTGAGCAAATAAAAGGCGCTGACGGCCTCCACAGAGCAAGCCTTGCTCTCACAGCGGCCCCTGGGGTGAGAAGCTGTGTATAGCTGTGTACATTGAAGGATCATCTTTCCATCACTTCCCCCAGCCCAGTACTATGGAGAAAGCACCTCTCAGCACACCATCAGCTTAAACTGCTGGCTGGTGCCTAATGGCCAGAGAGGCAGGGTTAATGGACGTCCTCCCGGCGGGAGGGGGGGGGGGTCACCTTCAGGTAAAGGAGAAGTAGAGGCTGCATTCCCTGGAAAAACAGGACTTACAGCTTTTGCTCTGTTTCCCTTAACACAATGCAAAAGCAATCTTTATGTACAAGTGTGTATATTATAAACTGTTATATTTTTCCCTTTATAATTCTTTATTTCTTTTGTATTATATGACTTCCAAGGACAAGTAACCCTTAAAGCATTGTTTTAAGAAACATGTTAAGTTCTCTTTTTAAATCAAGCCAACGCTCCACTTTCTTTCTCATCTCAACCCTCCTAGAAAGCCATCTTTAACTATTTCCCTTCAGAATATCTACTTCTTAGGGTTTTCAGAAATGAGTCACAAATCATTACAGTAGGGAAAAATATTTATTTTTCTAAAATCATTACCTTGACAGGCAAAACAAACCATGTTCTTAATTTCATTCAGAAATACATTTTTAAAAAAAAAATACATAGACCAATATGGCCTGCCCAGACATATATTCAACATGGTAAATATAAGGAATAAATTGTTTGAATATAAATATCTATAAAAAAATAAGTACATCAAAATTCAATCTAACCTCTTCCATTAGCCAGTTGCATACAGGAACATACTTTTACAGCTGTAAAGAACAACCAGCTTTTCAACATCTTTCACAAACAACTCTATGCCATTGTTTCCCAAGGTCAAGGGCAGGGGCCGGATTTCGTTATCCTTTTTCTCATAGATGGGCGCTAGCAGATTAGCATGGAAATGTATCATCTACCGCTGACTGACACATTGGACCAGACTTCTATGAGGCTAGGATGGGGGATTGGGAGCCTGGTGGCAGGAGAGGAGAGAGTATAAGGAGACAATAATTATAGGTGGGGCATATGTACGACAGTGCAGTAAGGTGAGGTAGACTCATTCATGAAACACATCCTAATGTACAGTAGTAACAGTTGCTTTGAGTTTTTGCATTTTATGACTCAAAAAAAGTCTTTGTATTTTTTTTTCTTTTAACTCAAGTGTTTGTCCTTCGAGTATGTTTTCAATTTGTGCATTCCTCAGAAAATTTTTGCATGGACTTTAGAGTTTCTCCCTGAAATGTGCCAGGCGCCTGAGTCAGACACAAACACTCCCCTAGGACTTTCTGCAGAAACTCCACCCTGGTGTGGCATCTTCTTCCTCCCTGGGAGATGCCACCCTAATTCGAATGTCATCATGCCTCTGCTCTCTGAGAGGTCCACTGTCATTCCCAAACAGCAAGGAGAGGCAAAAGGCAGTCACTACCAGTAGAAGCAAATGAAGACAGGTTGGGGAACATCTCAACCTTTCTTGGAATGTTTGGAAAAAGGATGCTGATCCTCTGCCAGTCTGAAACAAGAAATTGTAGAAGCAGGGCGGATGCTCTTGCTAAGATGCCAGCCAGCATGGAGTGTGCAGAGCTGGCCATGGGGCTCGCTCTATAGAAGCGATGGGAAGCTCTGTAGTCAATGTGCTCGGTTGTGTGTCAACTTCTGGTCTCTGTAGCGTTCGGCTTTCAACTTTGCAACACGAAAAGATGTCTTGATGCTGTTACTGATGGCCTCCAACCTATTAAAACAGGACAAGAGAAAACAAATGTCATTTAAACACACGCTGAGAGAAAGTAGAGAAATCACTCTTTGGCTAAAGAAACATCTACAGTTAGAATTGACACAAACACATTTATCTAAGTCTAATTCTTGGTGTTTTACACCAGCAACAACAGTGTGGTGCTTTTTGATAAATTCTCACTTGGTATCTATGACTACTGTGCGAATAAACCTGCTCCTTATTCTTAATGCTGCAGAGAGGAATCTTATGAGAGCATCTAAGGGGAATTAATCACTAAATACTCATTTAAATGGCTTCATCCTACCCACTGCCTCTGTGTGGGAATTTCATATTGGCACCTTCTAAATCACATAAGAAACAAAAGCCAACAGGTAGAAGGAGAGAAAATTAGGGAGTCTACATGCAAACCTGAACAAGCATTTGATGATAGTTTTAAAAATTATGTGCTTTAATTGTGTGTGTGTGTGTTCATGAGAAAGAACAGAAGGAACTGATAGCATCGATTTAGTAGTTGTTGCAAGACAAAGTAACAAACAGGAACTGGTTCTCAGGTCAGCTCAGTGTGACTGTGGAGACTGAACCCGAGACAGGTATGAAGAAAGCCAAGGGTGGCTGTCCCACATGGGAGCACTAACCAACTCAGCTGTCCCTCCCCATTGTTACACTGTGCTCAGAACACCTTGCCCCTGGATTTCTTGGAGAACCTTCTAGAGATAGGTCTGAACAAGGGTCCCTTATCATCCCCGCCTTCTCAGTTTCAAAAAGTTTAGACTTTGGAAGGATCATCAGGAAGCAACTTGTAGCCACCCTGTGAGGTTGCCTGATCCAGTTCCCTCCTGTGTCACAGAAAGCAAGAGAAGCGACAGACACTGGCTTTTCAAATATCCATATTTAAACGATAGTAATGGAAATCAACCTGAAAAACAGCATGTTCTAAATCTCACTAACCTTACCTAATGGCCTAATTTCCCTTTGGCCATTTGAATAACTGCTACTTTTTAAGTAGCATATATAAATATTTTTAAAGTTTTTTTTTTTTCCTGACAGGATTTTTAGTTTCTTAAGGCAAGCAGAAAACAAAAGAACCCAGAGGAGAAAAGACTGGATATGCCCAAATGCTAAAGTTGCCCCTTAGTGTGGAATGTCCACCTATAGACTGAACAGTGTGTGCTAAAACACAGTGGGCAGGTGTCTGTACTCAAAGCCCGCATATTTGAGGAGCCCTTTGCTCTTTTAAGTTCACAGACCGTGACGATTCTGTTACTATACTCAAGTCTTTCTCCCACCAGGAAGAACTAGGGAGGGAGGCACTAACACTGGAGTCCAGGGCTGCCAGTTCTTGTGAGTCTCTTACCTTCTCATTTTTCTTCCTTCGACCAGCTGCTGATAGATACACTTCTTCCCCAGCTTGGAGCAGGCTTTTCTTTTCTTGTAGTCTTCTAAGCCTTTCTGCACAGTACTTTGGGCTCTGTTAGGACACATAGGGCAAACCATTTTAGTGATGGCATGTTGAGAACTCACGTTGGCTCTCCATGTCTCTGCTTCTCTCTCTAAAGCGAGAAGACAGCCTGATAGTCAAAGGGGCTTCCATTCACCTGAGTTCTTTTTCTCCTTGGCAGAAATTCCAGCACTTCTTATCTTTTTGGTGAGCACACTGACATCTATTCCCGTGATCGGTGGCCTTTGCGGGAAGTAAGTCCTTCAGGGAACGCTTGGATCTAGAAGGGCTTCCCAGTCCGTATGGAACAACGCGCCTATTATGGAAAGAGAGGAGGGAAAGACATTAGCTTAATTAATAATCTTTCAAAGGACATATCCTATGGGCCTGCGACTCAGAGAGCACTTGGACAGCTCATGATAGCAAAGTGTGGAAGGAAGCTCTTTGGGGTGTCTGCCCATCAGTGGCCCTCAGTGTGCGTCCCTAAATGGGAGAACACCAGCTTTTTTTTCCTGGATTCAATGAAATTCCATCTCGATACTTAATAACATTCCATTCTAGACACAGTTTTGTTTCAGATTGTAATCCCTCTGTGTTTCTGCTTTGTATTTTCCTTCCTTTCCTAGTGTAATATGGGGGGGGGACAGAAATCAGAGGGCTGAAGCAAAACCATAACACAACATTTTCTACTTCAGTCATGTGTGATAACTCTGGACGTGCTGCCTGGTGGAGCGAGGCATATTGGCACATTGCTCCTGGAGACTGGTAAGATCGCATGGCCACGAAGGACTTAGTATCAAAATGCCCTCCAATAGCTTGCGATGAGTCCGTTCCAATTCTCACGACAAGGAATGTAGTCCTCTCCTTGGTAGAGCCGCTATTAAGGATTACGAGCGCGGTGGTTTGGGTTTGGTTTGGAATTCGGCCAACCATTGTAGACAGAATAAATGTGTTTGTTCTTTCTTATGATTGCTTCTAATGGCTAGTGCTAGGGGCTGGGGGGAAAATAGTCTTTGTTCACTTGGGAGGTAGAAGAGAAACCTATGGACAGTATTCTGGTAGGGCTTTCCGAAGACAAAGGAGAGAAGCCGGAAGTTCGGGATCTCATTCTAGCCCTGCCACCAGCTCATTCCTCCAGGAGGGACCTCAGTATTTTGTTTCTTAGTTTTTCCATAAGTAAAACAAAGGACATGCATTCTAACTCTCTGCTGCACCACTCCATCTCTCCTCTGGAATAGATGTCAGCGTGCCCCTCTGAGAAGTCCAGGTGGACTAGCTACACAGGACCTGCTAAGTCCTACTCCTTTCTCCTCTTGAAATGCACAATCCCTTCTTGCTTGACTCCAGCCCCTTCATCTGTTCCACAGTAAACAGCCTGACTCAGCATCTCGGAAGACCCTCACCTAGATGGCTAGGCACTAAGCTGGCCTGTCTCAGCATAGTTCCCCCTTCAGAGGTACTTTCTCGCCCTCAGAAATGCTAAAACCCAGAGCTTCCCACAACAGGAACTCCTGGATGGGGACTCTAGGCTCCAGAAAGCCCGAGCAGTATAAGGATGACTAGAGTTACAATGCCCTCTAGAGACTCACTCGGGAGTGTTGACCCAGATGATGTCCAGGTGGCAGAAGTAGACACACTCCTTGTCCATCAAGGAAGAACAGGAACAACGCTTGGACCTGCGGGGTCTCCAGGATGGGCTGGGAGGGGGGCTCTCGCCTCCGTTCTCAGCTCGGGTACTGAGCTCTGCTCCCATGACAGCTGCGAAGAGAGACAGAGGGAGAGTCGGTGTGAGTCTCTCCTCGGACGTTCGGAGCACCTGCATCTTAGTATTCAGGCCACGTCAACCAGCACAAATGGAAGCAGACAAGGCATACAACTGCCTTTAGCCAGAAACACAAACAGCAGGAAAGGGCTTTCTTTGTTTTCTATGCTGAACAGGACTTTACTCTTACCCTGGCTGGCTTATCCACCTGCAAGGAGATTTTATACACACACACACACACACACACACACACACACACAAGGAGATAAACAGCTAGGAAAGCATTCCCCTGCCTTTTGAAGAAGGTTTGAAGGGGACGCTGTCTGATGGAATTTTGAGGGAGCCCACACCTGAGACTTGGGATGGCACAGCTCCCATAGTTTAAACTGGCTAGCGGCCACAACTAACTAGGATAGACTGTCTATTCCTAGCTTTGGGGCCACTTCTCTACTCAAGATAACCTCCCCTTTAGGGGTGCCCATCACTTCCCAGCTTGTCTAGGTGGCACTTGGATGCCTTTGGTGCTAAGCAGAAAGCAGGAGCATCCAGAAAATGACTAGACACCAAAGAGAAGTTAACTAGTCTCCACCGGTGGAAGACAGGTTGCCACTAAAGGAGAGAAAGATAGTGAGTGGGGGACCTAGGGACGTGAACCTCTGTGGGTTCAGAATTCGCAGTCTTCGGGCTTGCATGGGACATGACACCTCCCTCTGGCCCAACCCAGCATCGCCTCTCTCTATTGAAGCTTTGCAGCTCATCTGCCCGATTTTGCTCATTTCAAACAATCAGACACATTCCAGGGTTTTCATCCCTTTGACATCCTTTATCTTTGGTTAAGGTCATGAAAAGGACCCCCCCAAAAAAAGTGCATTGACCCTAAAAAAATAGGGTGGGATAAGAAAAAAGCAGATTCGCCCATAGTGTATAACTCCTTAAGCAGGCAAGCATGATCCCAACTCCCCTCCTAGGACAGGTGAATCAACTCAAAGCAGAGCTCACAGTGTTTGAGGATGCCAAAAACCTGCCAAATGAAACCTTAAGTCAATAGTGACAAATTTTAAAGAAAACATGTGCTTCGCCCTGAAACCGCCCGCGGGGTAACTTCGGCACACGGTTGATCGGCAGGGCAGGTGATTTCACTGTTCACATTGTGCTTGCATGACCTGGATAAAATTCCTTGGCTTTAAGCTGGAGTGTTTAAATATTTTACCCATTAACACACTCTCGAGACAGCGTTTGAATAAGCTCCTAAATGCGCCGTGTAACCCTAAACACACGAACTTCAAACATATCTTTGCCTCAGTTGTAGCGACTCTAGCAATACTGCTACAACGTTATTTCTGAAGCTGTGCTATTCAAACAGGGATTGTCTTTCTTTCACTGGGACACAGAAGTCATTGCAAGGCACTTGCTGTTCGAAGTGCAGTAATAAAAAATAAAAAAAAAAGTAAAAAAGGAAGAAGAAGAAGGAGGAAAATAAGCGAGACAGCGCTGCGCTGCAGCAGAAAGATTCGCAAGTGGCACTTACCTGTTTCTGGAGCTCCTTGGAAAGCCACAAACAGGAGAGAGAAGATCACGGGAAAATAATCCATTCTGCAAAGGGATCAAAAAAAGAAGAGGGAACAAAAAGAAAAAAAGAAACTCGATTGCAGCTGGAACTCGATGCAAAACGAAGAGGACGGCGTCCGGTGTCCCGATCGCCTCTGGTTACTGAGATCGCGGTCCTCAGCAAGTGGCCCTTTCACCAGGGCGAAAGCGTCGCTGGCGGCCGGGAAGGCGGTGCGCGAGGGCGGCAGCGCAGACCGGGTCGGGCTCGGCAGCGCCGGTGCAGGAACGCGTCTGACTAGGACAGCTCTCGGCCGGCTTTTTATATTGAACCCCTATAGAGTGGGGGTAAACAGCTCCGACTTTATTCCAGCCCTAGACAATGTTATTGTGTGATTAGTCACCCACAGGCAACGTGCAGCCGGAGATAAGGCCAGGCTCTAGAGGAAATCACTGCTAACTTCAGAGGCAGACGCCCGCGGTCTGACAATCCAGGGGCAGGGCTAAAGAAAAAAGAAAACACCCACTAGACAGAGACCTCTGCAAAACCTGCACCGAGCGACAGCCCGCTTCCCCTTCGCAAGCTGCCAGCCCCAGAGTTCAAGAATCAAGAGGTTCTCCAGAAGAAAAGTCACCCCATTGGAATGAAAAGTATGAAGTACAATTAAATAGATTGTATTGTGCGCGGGGGGGGGGGGGTGTGGAGGTGGGGGGTGGTCATTGTTCACTTCGTTTTCCTTTTATGTCTTTCTGATTTCTTGGTCCGGAGCAAACAAGGGGTCGCTCGCCCTCCTCGCCCTTCACTCCCTGGTACTGGAGATCAGATTATTTTGGAAGATCAGCCTACTTTTCCACCTCTCCCCCCCCCCCCCCCCCCCCCCCCCCCCCCCCCCCACACACCCGCCCCAGTCTCTAAGTCTTCTTTCTTTCTTTCTTTCTTTCTTCCTTTCTTTCTTTCTTTCTTTCTTTCTTTCTTTCTTTCTTTCTTTCTTTTTTTTAAAAAAAACAAACAAAACTGAAGTTCTTCACATCTAGGGTGAGAAAGTTTCCATAAGGAGTTAACAAGGAAGGAAAACTAAATAATAATAATAATAATAATAATAATAATAATAATAATAATACAAAAAAACCAAAAACAAAACAAAACACCTACAACAGTAATATAGTCTTATCAGGCGCATTTTTATTTTCCTAGTAACACTGACCAGTAGTAACCCCACCACCAACCCCACTCCCCAGTATTTCTTGCTCCCAATCTACCCCTGGCGATTGCCGGGCTATCGCGACAGATCTTGAGAAATGGCAGGAAACGGACACCAGGGGGAGATGAAGAGCTGCAGGGGCTTATGTATTATGAGGATAAAACAATTAAAGCCTTGGCTTCTAAATGACTGGAAATAAGCTGTGGCTGGGCAAAAGGAAAAGCGGAGAAGGGCGCCTCACATATGAAAGTGGGGTGACTGCAAGGCATTCCTTTCTTCCCTTCCCTGGCTTTCCAGGTTCTCCTCTGCCCAGCCTCTCGGCTTATTTGGGCAAACTGGTGTTCTGTGCCTGATTAGGAAACTACGAGGGAGATGTGGGAACCGAGTAACAGCCTATGCTGAAGAAGTGGACCGGAGTCATACCTCACCGTTTAATAGCGTGTTTACATTTTCCAGTTTCCTGTCTATTTTACCATGAAATACTCCCTCCCCCGAGGTGCCCAAGGGTTGGTAAGGTACAGGTGACAACATGCTTTAATGAATAAAGCAAAATACACACAAAACACTTTGGCTTTTTCAATAAGCTTCCCTCTCCAGGTACGGAAAGGGAGGCCCCCAGAATGCCCGTGAGCCTGAAACACAGTGATTTCCCTATAAAGGTTAAAGATCTATACCGAGACCTAGGGATGTCACTAGGAAGTCCCGCCTCCATCCCATCTTATTTGACTACAGTTTTCCCTCGGAACAAAGGTCAATATATACTCAGTTCTAATACTGGACCCACACAGGGAGATCCTATGCAACCATTTTTTGATAGCAATACTCAGCTGAGGGCAGGGACACGCTTAGGCCCCTTGACCTCTCTGGAAATCTCAGCAGGGGAGACACACCAGCAGGGCCAGGCCGCTGATGAACTCTGTCCCTTCTGAGGCGTTGTACTGAGAGCTGCAGACCTTGGAGAAGCAGGAACCAGGAAGCCTCTCACACCCACACCTGAGGCCCAGGGCCACTGCTAGGCCTTTGCATCTGCTTTGCTTACCTCAGCCCAACCCCCAGGGAGAGATGAGAGATGAGAGTTGACCCTAGACCTGGGTCGCAACAGCAACAGGAAGCCAGCTTTGCCCACCCCCAGCTCCTCAGGGGACCTGAAAGACAGGGGAGCTGATGTCACTTTCACAAAGACCAAGCTTCCCACCAGTAGGAGAAAGGTGGCTGGGAAATGTGTGTGCGCGCGCGCACACACACACACACACACACACACACAGACACACCATGCATGTGCCTTCTCTAACCTCCTGGCCAATTTGGCCAAACACTGGCAACAGTCGGGGCCAATCTGTTCTCAGCCCCACCCCGGAAATACCCAACCCAGCTCTCTCAAAGGTACCCTCCAATGTCTAACCTGAGCCATCCTTCAGCCCAGGAACGCCTGTAGGTACCAGCAGCCTCAGCATCGGAGGGAGAAGGGAATCAAATGGGATCTGTGCAGGAGTCTTCCGACTGCCCACCCTCTTCTCCGATCTATGCATACCGCCCTGAACACACACTCTGAATAGAAATGTGAACTTTGGCAGTCATCCGCCGTGACCCATGTCTTCTTAAGCTCCGAAAGAGCAAACTGTAAATAAAAACAAGATATCAATCCTGGGAGGGTCTCATCTTTCCAGGTATAATCCTATCTTTTACATTTTATTCCGAATTCCCAGGCCTCTCTGTGTGCATGAATTGTGTGCATGAGTGTGCACCTATGTCTCTTTTTGTGTGTGCTTGGGACAAAGGGTAGACTGCTCCTCTCTGTGCATCTCTCCATCTCTGCTTCTTGAGCAGCCCTCCGCCCCTCCCCTCTTTACTTGCAATGGAAGAAAGGGGGAACCCTCACCCAAGCCTAGAGAGGGAAGCTCTAGGCTACTCTAGGAAGCTTCCCAGATACAATTTTGCCAAGTATAAAGGGGAGGGGAGGACAGCCCCAGAAAACCAGTTTAACGAGCTAGATGGCCCCACCCACCGCCACTTAAGATATTACTATTAGAGAGGCTAGAGACTTGAAGAAGGGATTAAATGTGTATGAAGGTCTTAGAACTCAGGTGCCTTCCCTGAGCCCATCCCCCTCCTCAAAAAAACTCCCGGGTGGGGGGAAGCTTTTTGCTGTCCACCACCCTCCAGGAGGGAGGAAAGAGGCAAAGAAGATGATTCTCCCCTCCTATACAACAGCCCACTGTTGGCCTTCTTGTTCCTGCTTGAGAAGTTACCCTTGAATGAAGGAAACTGCTTGATAAAGCTGTTTTTATGTTTTTTCTTTCTGTATCTTTGGCTGTGTATTAATAGATAGCTATAAATAAAACACCCTGAGCCCCAAATACAGAAACTACACAGTAGCAGAGTGTACTGTTTTTAGCACTCCTCGGCATTGGTCTTTCTAAACTTTTGCGTAATAAAACTTGCAACTTTGCCAAGCCAATAAATTTGGTGTGAGATGTTGCTTTTTGTTCCGGGAAGAAAACAGCTTTGCAGTTGCTTGACAGCGAGTGGAAATCAGCTTATTGTGGGCAAGGCGAAGCCACGCAGACACTGAACCTGCTTCAGTCCTATGTCGGTGACTGCTGTCAATCCAATGCTTTTACGAAACGCTGTACATTGCAATCACGGTAGCAATGCCACATTGCATGCACGTGGTAGCTATGAATGGAAAAAGGTTTTTTTTCTCTCTTTAATCCAAAAAGCAGTGATTGCTATCCCACCAGAAATGGAAGGTCTGCATCAACTCACCCAATGCATTAGCAACAATGACAACAAAAAGGACAAAGTATGATTTACATTTAGTGTAAAAGGTTGTGTCAGGTCTGACACACGCCTTTATTCCCAGCACTCAGGAGGCAGAGGCAGGTAGATCTCTGTGAGTTCCAGGCCAGCCTGGGCTACAGAGTGAGTTTCAGGACAGCAAGAGTTACAGCAGAGAAACCCTGTCTTGAAAAACAAAAAACAAACAAACAAGCAACAAAAAAGGTTTTGTCAGCTTCTCTGACCTAGTACTTTCTGAAGCTCAGTCAACAGAAAACCTCTCTCACAGTTTTGTTTTTTTTTTGCCATATTTGTGTGAAATGTGTACTTTATTCTGATATTTTGTTTTTAATAAAATAGTTTCTTTGACTTGAATAATTTTAGGAAGGCGAGTGTTTCTGTGCTGTGTGTGTGTGTGTGTGTGTGTGTGTGTGTGTGTGTGTTCACACACCTGCACATGTGTATATAAGTAGAGGCTACAAGTGATATCTGGTATCTTCTTCTGTTACTCTCTACATTACTTATTCGTCGATTGACGAAAGGTCTTTCACTGAACCTGGATCTCCCCTTACTGGCTAGCAAGGCCCAGAGACCTACCTGTCTCTCTGCCCTTCAGAACTAACATTACAGCAGACATAGGCCTCCAAGCCTGGCTGCAGCATGGATCCTGGGAAATCCAAACTCAGGTCCTCATGCTTAAAAAGACAAACACTGTACCCACCGACCCATCTTCCCAGCCAGAAAATTTTATGCCATTGATATCCTTAGTAATAACACACATGAAGATATGGTTTAATACATATGGAATATTTAATTAGTGATTATTCATTATGGTTTTAGGAAACAAATGTTTGTCTATAAACCATGCCAGGCTCACCACTCTTCCTGAATTACTATCTCATTCATTGTGACATATGTGTCATTAAGGATTAAGTTTGTTTCTCCTCTTTGATTCTCTTTTCAAGACAAACATCAAATATCTTTCATCAAAAACCCTCACAAGAGTGCACCTCAAAGGAATGGTTTTCCTTTAAGAAATGAGTAAAACAAAAGTCTCACATCTAAAATGTTCCCAGCTAACAGGTCCCCTGGCTTAGTGACTTAGCACACCAGGGTTTCACAGTTGCCCTTGAATTAATTCCATTGCTATTCTCATTCTCAGTTTAAACATCCAAGTGTTGGCTCTCGAATGCAGGTAGGCACGCACAAGCCTGTAGGTTTGAAAGGGAGCACAGTAACATTTCACAGATCACAGAACAGCCAGTGTCTGCAGGCTGAATTTTTGCTTTAATGTAACTCATGCCATTTGGAACGAAAGGGACTTTGGTACAGAGGACAAACAGAAAACTACATGTGTGGAGCGGAGAGATGTCACTTCATTAAATGGAACATGGGGGGTTGTTATCAGGAAGCTACCCTCCATGTGTGTAAAGGGTACGATACATTTGGGGTGCAGTCTGTCCTTTCTGAAATCATTAGGACATTTAGTTCCATTTGTGGTGATAGGAGATGGGGTCTTTGTAGGTGATCAGGCTACTAAGCAGGATTAACCCTTTCTCCAGGGAAAGATGGAGATGCTACAGAATGGCTTCCTCTGATGTATAAACTCCTTCTTGGCGGCCCAATGTTTTTCCACCTTCCACCGTGTGGTGAAGTAGCACCCGGCCTGCCTCAGAAACCCGACAGATATTGGTGTCCTGATCTTGGCCTTGCAAACACTCAAGACTATGGACCAAATAAAACTCTGTTTCTTATAAAGCACCACACACTCTGGTGCTGTATTATAGTGATGCACATGATGGCTAATGGAACTGATTCTGTGTTTTATTTTATTTTGAGATAGGATCTTATGTAGCTCAAGGACTGATCTCAAACTGGCTATATAGTGCAGGATGACATTGAACTCTTGACAGCGTCCTCCCCCCAGCCCCCCGTGTTTACCCCTTAGGTGCTAGGATCACTTTTGTGCACCAGCACAACCAGTAAAGAACTGAATCTGCCCAGGCATGGTGGGTACACCCCTTTAATCTTAACACTCTGCAAGCAGAGGTAGGTAGATCTCTTTAAATTCAAGGCCAGCCTGGTCTACATAAGGAGTTCCTGGCTAGCCAGAGTTACATAGTAAGACCCTGTTTAAAAAAGATTTATTCTGAACAGTTGTCATAGAAATATGACAGTTAGCTTCGTGTTTATTAAACAAACTACACTCAGTGGAGTCTCTCTGATTAAGTTGACTTTGGTCCAAACTCTTTGTTTCCCTTTGCTGCTTTTAGTTTTGTTTTTATTGAGACAGGTTCTTATTATATAGCCAAGGCTAACCTCCTCTGGGTAGCTCAGGCTGGCCTCTTAATTTGCACTCTTCCTCTTCCTCCCTCAGCTTCTCATATGCTGCCACACCCAGGTTAAAAGCTATTTTTAGGGAGGCCGTTTCATTAATGATTGTGTTTTTTTTTTTTTAAAGTTAATTTTACCTCTCATCTATAGTGACAAAAAATAAGCAAGAAATCTTCAATCTTTTTCAAGATTTTTGTAATAAAAAACCCTTGGCACTAGGTTAAATTGTATATCACCAGCCCAGGATAGTAGCAAGAAACTGACTCCCTTGAAATTCCGTTTCATGTTAGACACTGAAAATCAGAAAGCTTCCTTTATTCATTTTCTTTCATTTAGTAGACATGGATGTTTATTGATCCACAACTTGATGACCAAGGTAGTTCTGGGTTCTTCGTATGCTGCAATGAGAAGGAAAGAAAGACTTATCAGTATACACAACTCAATAGGCTGATGAGGGTTATTAAAAACTGCCAGGCATAAGCAACACGGGGCTGGGGAAACTTTCCAAGTAAGAAAATTTAAGAGTTACGGCAAGGGACAGTCAATAAATCAGAGATAGTGAAGAGGCCCCGCCTGATGAGGCATACTTGTAATCCAGTACTTGGGAGGTGGAGGCAGGAGGATCAGAAATTCAAAGCCATCCCCAGCTGTATAATAAACTCCGGCTATGTGAGATCCTGTCTTTGAAAAAAAAAAATGAAGGAAAGGAGAAAGAAAAAAATAGAGAGAAAGACAGACAAACCAAACCACTAAAACAAAAGAGGAGTAGAGGGGAGAAAGGAGGGAGGAGGCTGGTGTCGGGAGGGAGGACGGATGGAGTTTTAGCAGTGCTTAGTTGCTGGGTTTCCAGTTTCGGTAAGAGCGTACAGCTGCCAGCGCTGATGGACCAGGGATGGGGTCTACTCCGGGAACATGTCTGTGAAGCCCCAGCCGCGTGCAGAATATCTCTGCTGTTTACTTTCTACACTGTGATTCTCAAGGCCAAGGGTGACTATGGGGGCCAAAAAAGGAAACGAAGGTGGGGAAAAAAAAAAAAAAAGAAGCCACTCTGTGAGGGGTGCCTTCCAGGAGCATCCACTCAGAGAACTCGACGGTCCTCTGCGCAGACTTTTATTTGTGTTTTTAAAATAATGATCTTCAATGACTCCCACGTTTTTTTGCGAATCTCATTCTTGGAGTCAGCTCTTTGCAGGGGGAAAAATTCCTACAGAGTTTTAGGAAAGTTCTCTACGTCAACACTCCTGAGTTTAAAAAAAAAAAAAAAAAAGATTCATTTCAGAGTTCCTACGTGGTCCCTACGGACAGGCAATTCAAACGTTGTTCTCAGCCTAAACTGTACCTCAGTAAAAAAATAAATTTTTCTTCAAATAATTGCTTTCTACCCAGATATAAATATGCAGGGGAAAATAAAAGACTATTTTGTACTGGTTGTCATTATGGAGAAAAAATGGGCTAAAGAGTGAGTGATTTTATTAAAGGGACATTTGGATTCACTTTAGAATGCAGATTTAATTCTACAAACTCCAAAATGCATTTAACACTAAGAGTTTTGGCATCTTCTTTCTCTCTCTCTCTCTCTCTCTCTCCCTCTCTCTCTCTCTCCATTTGTTCTTTTAATGAAAGAAAAAAAAGCTTTTGAGGTAGTTGCAAGGACTTTCCTGGAAACTGA
Organism: Cricetomys ansorgei; assembly: GCA_026225945.1. NCBI lineage: Eukaryota > Metazoa > Chordata > Mammalia > Rodentia > Nesomyidae > Cricetomys > Cricetomys ansorgei. Next base: position 7,679,567 of record JAMJFZ010001089.1, on the reverse strand, counting down.
TGTCTTTATAATTTATTGATTTATTTTTTTTTTGGTAAAGCTGGAAGCACTGCCTGTTTTGTGCTAATATCGCTTAACATTTATCGATTACAAGTGTTTCCCTCCGTGCAGTTTTTACCAAGGTCAGTCAAAAAGGTACCAAATGTATGCCTTTCCCAGTGCAGGACTTGCAAGAGCCAGAGCGAGGAGGGATTCAACTGTGCTCTATGGTCTCAGTGCGCCAATTCACTTCGCTTCCCAAGAAGACGGGAGAGGGCAAGTGAAATAAAGTGCAGAAGGTAAAGAGAATGTATTTGCTTGTGGTGGAATGTGAGGCGTTCGGGGAAGTCTCGTTGGAAGGTGGCTTGAAAAGAAATAGAAAGAGGTAGAAGAGAAGAAGGGGGAAGAGAAAGAGCAACTAGATCACCGGGATCCACTCCCCAGCGCTCTCCCTTCCTGGGATGGAAGAGAGGAGACTGGCACCTTGGAACATGGAGGAACCGATGCTGTTTGTGAGAGACACGGCATCTCACTACAAAATGGAAAGGATCCCATGCCAGCACAGTCACTTATTTAGACTCTTTTTCTCCCCCCCTAAACTTGTTTCAAGATTAGTCAGGGAGGGATAACGGTTCTCTAGATAAAATATTTTTACAGCCTCGTATCTGCCCACCCCTCTGCCTGTTCTCTCTCCCCCAACATCCATTCTATTTTTGTAAGCTATCTAGAAGAAACTATCTTTTTGGACTAACCACCAGATCCCTGCACCAGCAGCTTCATTTGCCCACACGCGTTCCTTCTCACCCCTCCCCCTAGCAGAGCTTCATGATGACGTACACAAAATAAAATGCGACAAAGAGCAGAAGTCCTCCTCAAACACACAGATTTCCAACCTACCCCCGGCTCCCCTCCTGTGTGTGGGGTGTGCGTGTGTGATACATGCACGTGCATTTAGGAGTGGTCACCCATGTGAGGGCCATAGAAGGACAGCAAGTGTCCTCTTCTGTGGCTCACTGCCTTATTGCCCTTGAAAGGGGGCGGCGGGGGGAGGTGGGGGAGAGTGTTCTCTCATTGAACCGGAAGTTCACTTTTTGGGTTAGGCTGGCTGGCCAGAGAGGTTTCAGGCCCCAAAGCTTGGTTTGCAGGCCTATGGTGCCATGCCTGGCTTTTATGTGAGTGCTTGGGATTTGAACTCAGAGCCACCCATATCGTTTCTCCAGCAACCTCCCCGCCCCCAGCCTCCATCTTTGATTAATTATCATCTTCTTTATAGACACAGATTCACAGATTTTTTTTTCCTTATTCCCAAAGATTTGGCCTAAAATAAATACCCAGCATGTCCTAATTGCAACTATCCTTTTTAATTTAATTCCATAGGATCCATTCTTGCTTTATGTCTCTAAATTAAAGCTGGTATGCTGTTGGTTTGAAGCCCTACATATAAAATACCAAGATAAAAAAAAGACCAATAAGTAATAAATCCTCAAAGCTTTTGAAGGGAGTTTGTTCACTTCCAGAGAGTAAAACCTGCAATAGAAGAGCAGTCCTCTCTTTATAACAAGGGATGCCATCCAGTTACTTAGAAGCCAAGGGTGGGGGGATATAGAAAATTCTGTCAAAACAAAAGATAGACCTAAGCCAGAGAAAGTGAGCAGTCTATAATTTAGACAGAATGTCAAATTTTGATAATTCTCAATTCTGAGGAAAGTGAAACTCTTAATAAGGACATTGTGGAAATACAGATTACCCAATGCCACAGGACGTCCACCCCTTAAAGAGACACCCTTCTCTTTTCCGCTTTCTCTCCTTGTTCCTTGTTCATTACAAAATGCACATTACATTGTTCATTCTCCTTGTTCTTTACAAAATGAAGGGAAATGGTATGCTACATATCTTTTTTTAAAAAAAAAATCTTGTGTGTGTGTGGGGGGGTCAGAGGTCAACCTCTTGGGTCCTTTCATTTTATCTGAGTCACTCTTTGCCACTGCGAGCAGAGGATGAGCTGATGCACAAGCTTGGGAGAATTCTCCTGTCCACTTCCCATCTCACAGTAGGAGCACAGGGCCCTCATAGTAGGGGCTTCCAGAGCTAATGCTTTTACCCAGCTGCGGGGTAATTATCTTAAAATGCCCCAATGAAACCATTTAGTTGAGGCTGCATAACAAAAACCAGCGATTACTGAATCAACTTGAACAATTTAAGCGGGGGATGTATAAAGGTCTTTTAAAGTCAAGGGTACAGGAAAACGAGGAAAGAGCAAGATACCGAAAATGTACTGTGCAGAAGAAGAAGAGCTACAAGGACCGAGGAGGAATAGCTTCGCCTGGGCTTTATTCCTGAGGCTGTCTGAAGGAAAAGCACTAAGTGTCAGAATTGTCCCAGCAGAGACCCTCGGTTTGAAGTCACAAATGAAACACTGGTGTCTGGGAAAGGAAAGGTTAGGCTGCTGGGAAGAGGCAGCTCAGAGGCTGGGCTCGTCAAAAGCTGGCCAGACCAAGCTGAGCACGTAGGACTTAATCTATGAAAGAGGCGGCGGGGACCTTGTGAAGAAAATGAGACTGTGAGACATGTCAATTTGTGATTTTTGTCGTGATTCAAACATAACAGAATGTACTTCGACAATCCTAGCTGGCAAGGCCCACCATATATCCAGCTCTATGCTGTACAGACTTAGTGTGCTGATGAGATATGTTGTCATCTCAACATGTGTGAAGCCCTGAGTTTACTAATACCCAGCACTGAAAATGAATAGATTAATTTAATTAAGTGAACATTATCACATGTGTCTGGAGTTAATAAAGTATCGTAAAAAGCAGGCAGCTGTCTGAGGGGAATAAATCCCACTCGATTCTGTTACCTATAAGTGTTTCTTCATCAGCGTTTAGATTTTTCTATTGGAAAATACCTATAGAATACCTATTTCTATATAGAAAATACCTATATCAAACCAATCATATGTACATCAGAAAATTAAAATGCTTTCATGAGGGGTTGGAGGGAGTTTCTGCAGTTAAGAGCACTTTCTCTCTTCTCTTGCGGAGGACCTGAGTTAAGTTCCCAGCACCCACGTGAGGTAGCTCACAACCACCTGTAACTCCCGCTCCAGGACTGAGCTAATGAGTCTGGTCATTCCCGGCATCGTCCGTAGTAAATACATGCACATATCTCTGACACCCAGATACACACTTCATTTTAAATAAATAAATAAATAAATAAAGTAAACCTTTTTTTAAAAAAAAAATGCTTTTTATTGTCTCACATTTTCTTGCAAGCTCACTGTAGCAACAGCTCTCGGTGCTCTTATTTTGTTTACAAACAGATGAAAACCATTCTTACATCTTCACTTGATTATATCACACTCCTCCCAGTCTTTATACGCTCCCTTTCTTTAAACAAAGAGCACTAATAAGATTTCTCAAAGCCAGGTGGCGGAGGTAGTAGCAGCAGAGGCGCACGCCTTTAATCCCAGCACTCGGGAAGCAGAGGCAGGTGGATCTCTGTGAGTTTAGATTGAGTTCCAGGGCAGCCAGAGTTACAACAGAAATTCTGTCTCAAAAAACAAAAAATAAGCAAACAAAGATTTCTCTCTGCAACCACCAACAGGTTTATATATTGCTGGTAGTTTTTCATTTTTCATTGAGAAGGTTTGGTTTCACTTTTATTTATACATTTATTTATTACGTATCTCTAATGTATCTCAGACTGGCCTCAGACTCATTATGTAGTGGACGATAACCATGAACTTCTAATCCCCCTGCCTCTACCTCCTCGGTGCTGCGATAGCTGCTGTAGTTGTTAGTGTGCACCACCCTGCCCAGATCTTGCAGCTCTGCAAATGAGACCCAGGGCTCTGTGTACCCTTAGACCCACTGTTCTTTATTATGTCATGTGTTCAGCTCCTCGTTCTTCCTGAACTCCTTCCCTCAAACGTGTTTCTGGAGGACTCTGCCTCATTTTATGGCTGCTTTCTAAGAATCCACAGTGTCTCCTAGCCTTGTAGAGTTTCCTCTTAAGCCGTGAAGAATAAGACATATCACTGAAGTTCTGATTGTTCTAATTTTGCTAGGCAGTTTTGTTTTTCCTACCCAGTGCCTGTGTTCCTAATGACAAATAGATACAGGTGGACACAAAATCGTAAAAAATGCAAAGAAAGATGAGAAAATGGCTGAAAAAAACAGTACCCAGACTTAGCAGAATTTATCCTACCCGACTGTGACCCTGACCTCTGACTCATCTTCATCCTCTCCTCCGACTGAGCTCCTCACCTCCTTAAGGACCCAAGTTTCTTTCCCTGTGCTATCTACATGTCATTCGCTTTTCTGGTTAGTCTCAGGAACAAAACCATCTTCTCACCTCCACCTTCTTCTTTCACCAAACCTACATGCATTGATGGAACTTCCTTCTCCATCTCTGGTCCCCGTATGCTGGGAGTGAGAAAACACAATGAGCTTGAAATGCAAGCAGAGATTGCAGTGGCGAATTTTAAAGCAAGCATGAACGATTCCTAATCTCCTTAGATCTTTAGTTAGTGGAAGAGACAGCCACACACAAAAACACTCAAATAAAAACTGACATGTTACACTAAGGACTATGTAAGTCGGTTTTATAGTCATGATGGCTTTGCGATGACTGTACAGAAGTTCAGAAGCAAGCAGGGCCAGGGAGAGGAAGAAAATAAAAACATAAAACTTCAGGTGGAACAGCAGTAGCTTTTCAAAATACAAGCTGGGTGATACATTTTATAAAGGATTCTGACAGGCTTTGATAAGAGCATTTTGAATGCAGATCCCACTACAGTTCATTCTTTTTTTTTTTTTTTAAACAGGAAAATAAAATATAAAGTGTATGTGGTATCAGAATGGTATATATAGGTGTGACCTAGTTTAAGAAAGGACGGTGATCAGCCATCAAGGGTTACAGACCCCAAGGAGCCCCCTTGAGCTCTTTCTGCAATGATGGAAGGACAAGCTCAACACTGCAGCCTCTCCTGTTCAGAGAATTAAAGGGAAACAGCCAGCTATGGATAGCCAGAGAGAAGCAAAGATCTTTGAGAATGGGTATGATTGCTTAGTTGCAACCCAAGGAAAACGCTCATTTTTTAGAAGAAAATGTTCTTCTAGTAATCATCATAAAGAATAAGATTTGCTCACAAATTCCATGGACCATAAGCTACCCAGGTTCACTGGAGTGTTGAATATTTACATCTTCCATTTCTCCTAGATCCTTTTAGGGAGTTCTTGGAGGAGAGAAAGAGGATCTGCTGTTTAAACACAGTTTTCTAACTCTGTAACTATTCCAGTAAAAGATTTCATAGAAGTGAGAGATTAGACTTACGATCAGTATTGAGAAAAGAAGATAACCTAAGTTTGAACTCAGCAGTCTCAATCCCTTATTCCTCACCTTCAGATTATCAAGAATCAAAAAGTTAAAAGGAAGACTCATAGGTTTGTCACCCCAGAGCTGCCTCAGTCACAGCAGGGCTGTGAGAAGACCACAGCCTTCAGGGCTCCAGAACGTCCAGGCTGTGACATCCCAGACTCTGCTTCCTCATATGCAAAGGGCAGGTGCTGTCCCAACACAGGCCTTGGTGCCTTTCATTGTTCTCTTCTGAGGATATACCAACCTTCCAGCGGAGCCAACTCAGTCTCTGTCCCAGGCAGGCCCACTCCAAGCTCTGGGGTTTCCCCTGTTCTGCCTTTGGCACCCTCCTTTCTTCACTAAGGAGATGCGCCTTGGGAAATTCTATCTCATTTCCATTTCTTTGGACTTCAAGACTTTAATAAACGGACGATCCAGTGCCCAGATCTGTTACTTACTAAGTATGTAGATAAGGGGAGAAATATATCCTTCCTTTCTGTTTCCTGACTGCAGATATGGAAAGGGAAATTCTTACACTATTACATGGCTGTAAGGACTGAATGAGCTCATATCCCTAAAGCCCGTGGCATAGTATTGGTGCAAAGTTATTACTCAATTCATGTCAGTTGCTGTCGGAATACCCATCTCCTAGTGACCCAAACCAGAAATCTTGTAGCCACCCTTGACACCTGCGTCCCCTCTGAGCATCCCTCTTAGTCCTCCCCAGTCATGTCAACTGTGTTATCTGGGTATATACCCACTTGTGGGATTGTTCAGAAACAAAACAAAACAAAAAAACCTGACTCTGGCCTCCTGCCTTTAGTGTGCGTTTCTCGGCAGTCTATTTATCGACCATTAAGTCAGCCAACTCTGTAACTAATTAGAAGTTTCAATGGGGATTTCTGTGGTCTTGAAGATAGTAAGCAATTGTAATAATGGAGAGATCATGCCAATGTGCAATTATTTGAAACTTCATCTTTATCGCCTATCATTTTAATAGGAAGCCTCCTGACCCGCAAAGCAAATGAAAGTATTCATATGCTTACATCCAAAATACCGACACGTTCAGATCTATAAGATACAAAATGAATTCTGTTTCTTCCTGCTTTTAAATCCTTCAGCCATTTTCCACAGCCATCTAAATAAATGTTCTACAATAGCCTTGCCATTCGGCTCCAAGTACTTAAACGGCGACCTGGAACTTGTCCTGCTTGCTCTTGCCTGGGAAGCCCTCACCTGCTTCTCTCTAGCGTGATGTTGCTCCTGCATTACTGCATCAGTGTTTGAAGACAGAAGATGGGTTTGACCTCTTTGAGGAAGTCTCCCTAAACCCCTCCATCTAGGTCATGACCAGGCCCGGTCCAACTGCCTATACTAAACTTTGTCATCTTTGACTAAGACAATGTGTAGGCGCCCCTCCTACACCCTCCTGCATAATAACTCTGCACAGACTTCTTGCATAACACTTACTATACCTGATTATGATCACCCGTTGTTCACTGCCTCACCTTCTAGATTGTAAATTCCTTTATGCAGAAGAATGTACATTACTCGTCTTTGTTCTCCAAACTTCTGCAGGAGAACTTGCTTCTAGGAGGACCTCAGGGAAACATCTCAAAATCCAAACTGAATACACAGCACGCATGAGGTTCTCGGCACAATAGCCCCACCAACAGCCACATAGGCCCCTTCCCTTTCCCCCTGTTAAAACAGGACAGCTGAATGAAAATCTTCCTTCCTTAAAAAGATCAAGAAATGAGCAGCACTCTCGTGTGAATAACACATCTGCATGTATGTTGAAGGTCTCCATTTCCACAACAAGTAATGCTTATGTGCTTGTGAACGCACACACTCTTACGGGCACACACTCCAGCCAACCTTCTCTCTGAAAATCCTCACTGTTGTAATCCAGCCAGCTAATAAAGAAGACTGATTCAGAGTCAAGACCTTTGCCCAACTGTTAAATAGGCACTCTAACTTCTCCAAAAATAACATTTCTTTAGCCTACCTCAGATTGTTTTCCTATGAAGAAAGTGAGACGTTAAGCTCTTACAGAATATAATATGTATACAAACGCATAAAAATATTCAAGCCCAGAGTGATTCTAAATGGTCAAGTCCAAAGACCAGGGGGAAACAAAATTTCGATCACAGTAGAAAGAAAGCAGATCTCCTTCAACAAGCAGAGCATGTCTGCTTTAATCTTGAATTTGTAACAACAAAAATACACATAAGCAGGCCAAGCCTCTCCCTTCAAGAATTCAGGCCAAGACTATATCTCATCCCTGTCTTGTCTCCCGGGTGAGAAGAGCCTTCAGCGCCAAAAGTGACTCATCAGCGCAGTGCTTTCTGTGTGCCCGTGTGACAGGAGGAAGCATGTACAGAAGGGAGGTAGCGGGCCTTCAAGTGACTAACCACCCTATGAGCTGGCCATCTTGAGCAAGAGTCCTTTGGGAAACCCCATGGGTACCACAGAAGGTACTGTGGGGCAGAAGCATCAGAGGAACCAGATGTCTTAGTAAATCTCCAAATGGTCAGCTCCCAGGAGTTCACGCTGTGGGTCTTTGGGGTTAGGTACCTGCAGAAAGAAGAATTCAGCAAGTTTTCCAAAAGCCCAAGCCCAGCCCTCCCACAGAAGAGTACACTATACCCTAAACACAAGTGACACTGATATTTGCCAATTTTATTTTGGAGATTTACCCCCCACCCCCAGTCTCCATTTCCACAGGAGCAGGCAGGATCCATTGCCAGCTCTGAGGGAAATTGAGTAAGGAAGATGTTGAAGCAGCTGGCTCGGAGCAGTAGTATATATGATTTCAGAACATTCTGGAAATAGTCACGGACAGACTAAAGGACAAGACAGTGTTCTAAATACAGCGTAGTTGTGAACAGTAAAACCCTGCTCTCACAGGCTACTGATCTGATTGGGGAGCAAGAGAAAGAACTTGGGCCATTATAAAGCAAGTATTTGAAGAGGAAACTGTCACTTTTCCACCAGGGAATGGAGCTTTCTACTCTTATTGAAGACAAGATATGATATATTATATATGCCTGTGCTCTCTAGTTTTATGTTAACTTGACACAGGCTAGAGTCATCTGAGAGGAGGGAACCTCAATTGACAAAATGCCTTCATAAGATTGGGTTGTAGGCAAGCCTGTAGAGCATTTTCTTAATTAGTGATTAATTGGGGAAGGCCCAGCCCATTATGGGTAGTGCTATCCCAAGCTGGTGGTCCTGGGTTCTATAAGAAAGCATGCTGAGCAAGCCATGGAAACCAGGACAGTAAGTAAAACTCCCCCACAGACTTTGCACCAGCTCCTGCCTCCAGGTTCCTGCCCTACTTGAGTTTCTGCCCTCATTGTTTTTGATGATGAACTGATATACAGAACTGTGAGCAAAATAAACCCTTTCCTGCCCAAGCTGGTTTCAGTCATGGTGTTTCATCATAGCAATAGCAACCCTTACAAAGACTATGTCTGATGTGTTTTGACACACCATGGGACTCTTGGCTAACATTTAACCAACTTAATCAAACAGCCTGTCCCTCTTTATTGCAATTTCTGCTGAAAATCAGAGCATTTAATTTAGGAATCTGATGTTGATATTCACCCCACATGTCTTCAAGTGTTATTAATGATCTGAGCGAGATCCATTAAAGACTGTATCTCAAAGTCCAACTTAGTTGGCCCAGTAAGACTTAGGGGATGCAGTTTACATACTTCTAATTAACAAGACAAAAGACAGATCAAGTTAGTCACAATGAAAAAATGCACCAAATAATGGTTCCAAAGAGCAGCTGTGTGTTTGCGTGCATGAGAGGGGGAGGAGCAGGGGAGGAAGGGACACAAGTTGGGGGGTGGGGCTGGAGAGATGACTCAGCAGTTAAGAGCATTTGCTGTTCTTGCAGAGAACTTAGGTTCAGTTCCCAGTACCCACATAATGGCTCACAATTTTCTATAACTCCAGTTCCAGGGATTCCAGCTCCCTCTTCTGGTATCTGCGGGAACCAGGCACACCCCAGAGCTATTAGTGAGAGAGAATGTTCCGGTAAACAATAACTAAAAATAAAAAGCTCTTGTCTGCAACAGTAGATGCCTCTCCTATCAGTAAATACAACCTTAAGAAAAGATTATACTTCTCAATTAGTGCTTTCAACTACCTTTATTGATATATTTCTTGAATATATGCAAGTTATCTAGATGTTTTCTAGTATGTACCTGTTTATTTCTATTTTCAAAACAGCCTTTTTATGTGTTTGCCAGCTGTAAGTATGTGCAACACAAGTGTGCATGGTCCCCACAGACACCAGAAGAGGGCGCTGGCTTCCCTGGAAGAGGAGTTTTAGAAAGAGCTTCTGTGTGAGTACTGAGAACAGAACCCAAGTCCTCTGTAATAACAGCAAGTGCTCTTAACTGCTGAGCCTTCTCTCCAGCCCTGTATCATATTTTTGTTTGTTTTAAATTTTGAGAGAGAGATAGAGACTGTGTCTCCCTCATCATTACTGAAAAAATACTGTATCAGAAATATCATTCTGTGCCCTACTTAAGGACCTACCTGTAGTTCAGGAGCAAACTATGCCATCCCATACCACATGATTTTAGTATGTAAAACTTAATTCTACCCGTCACTTCACCAGCCTGGCCCTGATTTTTACTTCCCTTGAGTATGATGTAGATATGCCTCTTCTGACTCCCTTTCCTCCCAGAACCAGGCAAGGCAACCCTCTCCATGCCCCAATCCCATGAGTACATGTCATATCTTAGTGCTTAGAACACTATACAGTCTTCACATTGCTTGTCAGCATCCACTATTGGACTGACAGGACCTTAGCAGGATGGGCTGCATCTTCTCTGGGTATCCATTTGCTCATGAGGACAATTCAAGGGCATTTACTACACTATGCTACCACCTCTCCCATTGTACTTTGCTGTCCTCTGTACTCACCCCCCCCGCCCGCCCCCTGAACTCCCTTTGGCCACACTTGGTATTCACTTGGTATTTGGGGATAGCTGTCTTTGACACATCTTCCCCCAAAGAACATGAGTCAATAATTTTCAGTTCTCTTCTTTCTTCACATTTGTTTTGAACTCTTTTTTTTTTTTTTTTTTTGCATATTGAAGATGCATGAGACAGGCAAATGATTGTCTCATCCCTAAGCTCTTCCCATGCTCCTCTTATTTCCCTAACCAACACCCAGATTCCAGCTTCTCTTCCTCATCCCATGAGCCTTACCCCCCAACACACAGTCTATAGCTAGAACAATGAGCGAAGACTGGGACCGAGGTTTTGCCTTCTCTTCCAATGCTACTGGATTCTCTGGGGAAAAAAGTTCTGTCAAGCAGTGACCAGTCTGTGAGTCAATGGAAAAGAAGGGGCGGGCTCCCTTAATCTTGTTCCATGATAGCCTGGCACCACCCCGACTGGAGTTTCATGGAGTCTTTGGTTTCTGTTCCTTTCTACTTACATCCTCCATTTACCCGGTCTATATCTGCCTCTCCCCTAGCTTAGTCAGGGCTTAAAAAAAAAATTGAGTTGCTACTATGGGAATAGGCAACAAAAACAACTAAACACCATTGTCATTGGAAAGGATAATGGAGCCCATGAAAACGCAAGCATGTTTGTTAGGGTTGGCATAACAGAATACCCCAGACTGGGTGACCTACGCAACAGACATACCGTACACTTAGGAAGTCCAATATGATGATGACAGCAGGGTTCTCTGTTTTCAGAAAGCTTCTTTCTTTGGCTTATAGATCGCCACCGCTTCCTTCTGCCCTCCAATGGGCATCTTTCCATGTGTGTACGTGCCATGTATCCCTAATCTGTATCCCATCTCTTCTTTTTCTGTATATACCTGTGAGTGTGTGGCATACACACCTGTTCATGGGTGTATGAGTGTGCACGCTGCTGCGTGCGCATGTGGAAGCTAGAGGTTGACTTCTGGTAGTTTCCTTGATCATTCTTCACTTTATTTTTTGAGATGGGGTCTGTCACCGGTTCTGGGGCTCATCTCTTCAGCTAGGCGAGATGACCAATGATCGTCAGGAATCTGCCGATGTCTCCCTACCCAGAGTGCTGGGATCATAGATGCATCTCCATGTCTCCTTTGTGTGTGGTGCTGGGGATCTGAACTCATGTCCACATTCTCATTTTATTGGCTAAGACTTCTTCTCAGCCCCTATCTCCTCTCCTTATAAGGAATTTAGTCACTAGATGAAGCCCCATCCTAATGAGCCTGTTTTAACTTAGTCACTACCTTAAAATTCGACCTCAAATGCATCACAATAGAAGGTAGTGAAGGTTAGGAAATTAGGGGCATAGCTCAGCCTGTATGTACATGTGTGGTATGCATTGTGTGTGTGTGTGTCTATGTGTGTGTGTGTGTGTGTGTGTGTTTGCATATGTGTGGGCATACATGTATATGTGTATGTGTGGAGGCCTGAGGTTGATATTGGCAATATTCCTTGATCATTCTCCACTCTTATTTTTTTTTTAACTGAGGCAAGGTCTCTTGCTGAACCCAGACTCCAGATACAGCTAGTATAGTTAGCCAGCTTGCTATGGGGAATCCCCTGCTTCTACCATCCAAGCGTTAGAATTATAGGCAGTCCACCGTGCCCACTCTGCATGTATGTGGGTTCTTGATATTTGAACTCCCGTCCTCACACTTGTGCAGCAAGCACCCTATTCACTGAGCTGTCTCCCTAGACCTTACATATCTCATTCACTTGGTAGAAAAATTATGACACGTCAAACTTGGCTCGGCATCTTCCAAGTCTAGCAGAAAGCTGCCTACCTGGCGGTCAGAACGAGCGCCCTGACCTCCGCAGCCGTTGGTATCCGTGGAACCCCCTCCAAAGCTCCAACCGACATTCATCTCTACCTTGTGAGTTGTTTACACTTGTAATCAGACTAGTGCTGTCTGTTTCAATAACTAGAAAGCCAGCATCAGCAGAGATGAGAATATGGTTCATAAAGAAAATACCCAGTTAAGAAATCACCCAGGATACCACTTTCTAGTACAAAGATACTATTGCTAACAGTTCTGAGTACACAGGCAGAGAAGACCGCCTTGGTCATCTTCTTATCTCCTTCTGCCCTGTAGCTGATCCTCTCTGGTTTGCCTCATCTTCAGACTTTGAGGGCACTCCCAGGCCAATGCCTTCGGTAGAGAACTCTATCTCTCCAGTTCTATTTCCTTCTACCTGATCTCTGAAGTGAACAATAAATTCAAATAATAGCACTGTTGCATATGTGTAGCTTAGACGGACTGTCTTCTTAAGGCTCATGTGTTAAAAGCTGGATGTCCAAGTTGTGATACTGAGAACTGGTAGAGACTTTAGAAAGAGGGACCAAGTGGAAGGAAGTCAAGTAATTGTGAGCATGTCCTTGAAGAAGATCTCCTATCTACTATCTATCGATCTATCTATCTATCTATCTACCTATCTTTCCCTCCTCTCTTCTTCTTCCTCCTCTCCTCTCTCTTCTCTCCTCCCCCTCTTCTTCCTGGATCCTATATCAAGAGCAGTTTTCTCTATCACACGCTTCCGCAATGATGGACTGTCTCAGCTGCAGTACCAAAGCAGTGGATCCAACTGACCATGGGCTGACACCATGAACCAAACGAGCCTTCCCTATGTAAAAGTTAATTATCATAGACACTTTGCTATAGCAACAGAAAATTAAGTAGCATAATATGATTCCAGCAATGTTTTTTGAAAAATCTTTATCCCTTCTGGGCCATGGCATAAAACCCACTTATTCACATCACACAACAACAACAACAACAACAACACACACACACACACACACACACACACACACACACACACACACACACACACACACACAGTAGCTCAGAGATAAAGAAACTTTGTCACTGTTGTAAAATGATCGGAGCTATGGATTCAACCTAAGGTGTTTTTCTGAACACAAGCTCCTAATTGTGAATTCCTGTTCCTATTGAACCGCTTCAGGTATCTGGGTTTCTTCTGCTTCTAGGGCCAAAAGAACCCATCCACAAGACACACGAGAATATCTACACTATTATTGGAGCTCGAAATGCATTTGAAATTCAGGTAAGTAATTACTCTTCTTCGGTCTATGGTCATTAGAACCCCTGAATGTAACAGGTGAAAATAGTTACACAAGCTCTGTGGTTAGAATAACATTTTGTTTCTTCTTGGAAACAATAATAACACCATTTTAATGAAGCTTAAAGGGAAAGAAATCCAGGAGCTTATATCAAAATCAAAGGCAAGTTAAGCCTCTCTCAGCCCTCTCCTTTCTATTCCGCTTGGAAATCAAGATGATGGAGCTGTCATCTCAAATGCAAAGGTCAGTCCAGGAAGACAACCTTTGAGAACTGTATCCCTTCATTTTCAGCTGGAAGGTTGAAGGAATAAGGAAAACAATTATACTAGAATGAAGAAGCCATTAAGAAAAGAAAGACACAGAGCAGGGAAATGAGAGAAGTCTGAGAATATAAGAATCATGAAAGACGTCCCAGATAATCTATTCAACCCTGCCTTCCAAGATCCTGCAATGTTTGTCTAACTTCAGGCCAAGTATCAGTAACATTCAAGTTGATTTACGGTGGTGACAGAATTTTCTGTGAGAACCAGGGATGGTGAGAGTCCATAAAGGACTATCAAGAAGATCGAAGTCTCCCTGTAGACAGAGCATGGTGGGCTGGACAACATCAAAGAGATGAAAGATGAGGCTCTTCTGTGAATGTTCAGCATCTTGGATGAAGGCAGAGACAGCAACCAGGTCGTAGGTGTGATTTTGCTCTCCGTTAATAATTTGCATCCGTGCGTCTTTTGGACTAGATTATTTTGAATGCTAATTCATCAAGTTCTCACTTCCTCAGGTTTTGATAAGTGTAAATCAGGACATGTTTGAAACAATTATTTTTTTAAGAAGGCTGGACAAATCATGTTCTCTAGATTTACCCAAAGCAGTATAGTTAGAGTGCAAAATTCAGAAACTAAAGTGTAGAAACGGCTTAGAAATATAGAATGAGATCATGAGCTATTTCAAGAGTGAATCTCACCAAACCATCTTCATCATAATCCACAGGACATTTTCTATTATCTACAGAGACCAAGTTTGGGCCAAAGAAATATTAAAAATGCAAAAATGCAAACTAATATATGATGCAAGATCACCTGTCAATAGTTTTTTTTTGTTTTTTTTTAACTCTAAAGATGATTGTATAATTCATTTCTCTAATTTCCCAGGAATAAGAAAGCCCATGAAAGCATCTTCATCTCCCACAACCTCACCCATGTTGAAGTACGCCAAGGCTAGAAATAAACATGTGAAGTACTAGGAGAATAAAGATGAGAAAAGGAAAGACCCTCAGGTGCTCCATTGAACCTTTTGTGCATCTGCTTCTGAACCGTACATCCTTTCCGTTTCCTGATTTACCCCTTCTTCTCATCCAAACTCACAACCATTTCTGCCCTTCTCTCACCCTAGGTTCTTCCCGTAATCAATAAGTGACCCTAATTCCCTCTGTCCTCGCTACATTCCCTTGCAATCCATTCATCCAAATGATTTAGCCATAGCGTTTTTCCCCAACATTACGTGTGTATGAGCTCAACCACAAAAATCTTAATAGGCCTAAGGCAACTAGGTGGACCCAAGAATGTTGAAACAATCATTTGAGGAGGCATTGTCCCAAGTTCATTCCAAAGTTACAGTTGAAATCCGGGAGTTCTGTTGCCATCCCATTGGCTTTGCCCTTTTCCTTCCTCTCTATCCCTAAATTCCAGAATTTCTCATCCCTTAAATTTCCAAGGGCTTTATTTTGGTAGTCCACCCCTGGAGATCGTTGTATGTTTCATTACAAGAAACCAGACCATTTTTGTGATGCTCCCTTGACCCTCGGCATTCCTCATAGTCTCTGAAGCCCCTGTTCTGCTGCAAAGAGCATCAGCCATTAGGAATCTTGTCTTTGAGATTCACTCCACTTCTTCCTCATCCCTGATGAAACCTGGATTTCCCCTGATGACATAACGTCTCTGCAATTCTCAAGGTGGGTCTGTTTGTTCTCCACACTCCCCTTCGCTCTTTGACAAGCATTCTGTGGCCTGTGTGTGGAATTTTAGCTTCTCTTCCTGTCCCTGCCAATTTCACAAGGTTTGCTTGCCTTGCTTCTGATAGCCATTTCTTCATAGGTGTCCATCTGGGGCCTGAGTGCAGTCTACCGTGGCCAGAGTGAGCACCCTCGTAACTTGACATGCGAAATGTTTGACTTTGGTTCTTTCAGTTTGCACATCACTTTGGAAGCAGGCTGTGTTTGCTGTGTCCATGTCTTCTCTAATGTGATACTGATGCCTAAGAACCTTGAACTTCTTTCTTTACACTTCAGACTTCAGTGCTTAAAAACAGCTGTTTCTGTGTATTTTCCTGGAGGCAGATTTCAAAAAGTGCTTGGTCAATGACCCTTTCATGAATCCAGAGTTAGTTGTACCCCATTAGCAATGGAGATGCACCTTGAAATCCACCATAAATTGTCGGTATTGTGTCATAGCATATTTAATATAACAAACTTGTAGACTGATTAGCTGATTTTCAGCGTGCTCAGGACATTTGTATTAGCCAGTGGCAAAACCATCAAGCACAAAGCCTGTTTTATGATACGGTGTTGCTGCCACAAGTAATTGACTGAATGCAGTGAGCAATAGACTCTAGTGATGGTTAATGTACCTAGTGATCCCCTGGGAACTGTGGTTTGTTTATACCACCCAGTGTCTTGGGAGAAGGTCATATTACATATCACTGCCCCAGCAGAAGAGCCAACAAAATTCTAAGTGTTTTTTTATTTTTATCTTTTCTTCTAAATGTCCATGGCTTTCACACTGTGCTGACGTTGAAAATCATCAAATAAAGCAACTATAGGTCAGAAACCTCCATTCTCCAGGGACTAGTAACAACTCACAGGTAAGCACACACTCGAGCTGTTTTCCCTTCTTTATATCATACTGACTATGCTCACAAATCTATATATATATATATATTCTTGATTATTCTCAGACGACATTTCTACAGGGAAAACATGGGGCCAAAGTCCTCGAGGGTTTGCAGGTTTGCCAACATGATAACAACCCACTTTGTGGGGAGGCTGTAACGATTCACATTCCACCACCTGCAGATTTTGAATGTTGAATGACTTGCCACACCCATGGAATCATTTCGACAAACATGAGCAGTGTGGCCAGCAGAAAGATCTAGATTATGGGACAGTGGTCTAAGTCCAAGATAGAGTTTTTAGCATGCCCACCACAATAAAGAGCCTTTTTTAAACATCATAAAAAAAGCAATGACTGCTATTAAAAAAAAAAAAACAGCAAGTAAAACTTCTGGAGAGACAGAGGACAAAGCGCCATAAAAGACATACAATCATAAAACATTACTGGGTCATGCAGGGGAAAATGTTTACATGGTCATCATAATGTAATGATTTAAAAGTCATACAGTTGCCTGAGTAGGATGGGAAGGAGGGTATGTAATGAAAGCAGACACCTCCTCTGTTGGTGAAGAGAGCTGTGCTTAGTGCATAAACTCATTCAACAGCAGAAGAGACGGGAGCTCATCACTCAGAGATCTGAAGATTACTGTGGGAAGCAGCAGGGCAAAGAGTCAAGCCTGTTGATTTCATCATGAACTCTCAGCTGTGAGCACTTTAACTCTGGATCTAAAAATTAGCGCTGTCTTAAAATACCGAGGCTTCTATCAACCTTTCCAAGTTCGCATTATCTCAATAATTACTGCCTTCATAGATCTATCAGAGTTTCTCTTGTCACCATCCTGTTCTTGTACTTCATTTATCAACAGCTAGTGCTGGGTTTCTTATTGATTTACAGAAGTATTTTATATATATATATATATGTATATATATATATTTAGCTGTGATATTTGCTAAGAAACATTTCACCCACGTGGCCGTTTGCTTTATGTATTGCTTCTAATGCTGAACAAAATGTAGCCAAATATATCAAACGTTATATACAGGAATTCCCAGATGAGTTATACACTCACTAGTATTTTCTTTATTTCTAAAGATTATTTTATTTCAAAATATTTCAAAAATTAAAATATCTCAAGCTCTTCTTAGATGGTAGTTCAAAGACTTCTCTATGTTACTGGTCTCCCTAAAAAGTAAATTTTCCTTATGGTAAAACAAATTTCAAGTCTTCCACTTAAGATTAGGATCTATGTTTGACACTCCATCTTGTTTCAGGTCTATTTGTGGGTTTTTTATTTTATCTATTATTTTTTTCAGTAAAAATCACTTTTTTATTATATGTGATTATAGTATAGATAATGCCTGGAGGGAAAAAAAAAAAAAAACTAATCCTCTTACCATCACCCAAATTAAAAAGAAAGAAAAAGAAAAGAAAAAGCATCAACAGGTTTTGCAACGTTTGCATTTCTCCTCTGGCTTATCCTTGGAAATTTTTCATTGAACTTCAAAATAAAGTTCAGTGGAATTGTAATTGGGAGTTTATTAAGATACAAATCTTGGGAAGTATTTAAATGATTACCATGCTAATTTGTCTCACTGGTAATTTGTCTGTGTTTGTCTGTTGATGATGTAGTGAATTTCACTGGAGTTGTTTACATGAGCTATACCACTGGAGAAAATGTCTCTCACTCCCCAAAAACCATGTGTCTATATGTGTGTATCTGTGTCTGTAACTGTGTATGCGTGTATGTGTATGTGTCTCTCTGTGTGTATGTGTGTGTCTATGTCTGCATGTGTGTGTGTGTGTGTGTGTGTATGTGTGTGTCTATGTCTGCATGTGTGTGTGTGTCTGTGTGTCTGTGTGTGTCTCTCCGTGTATGTGTGTACCTCTGTGTGTGTCTATATGTCTGTCTGCCTGTTTGTCTGCCTGTATCTGTGTGTGTCCACTCACGAAAGGGTAGAATCTTGTGAGCCCTTCCCTTCTCCATTATGAGATGCTGGCTAGGACCATCTTATTCAGGTCTTGTGCAGGAAATCATAGCTACAGTGAGTCCAAGTATACAAAAGCCATGTCATGCCTGGATGACAATGTTCTGCAATATTCAACTCCTTCCTTTTAGGTTGTCTTTAATTTATCTTCCACCATGTCTCCTGAGCCCTGGAGGGAGTGATGTGTGTGTCCCATGTGTGACTAAGCATTCAGAAATCACTAACTCCTTACTTTGACCAGTTATGAGTCTCTGCAGTTACTACTGACTCCCAAAAGAAGAGTTCCTGACCAAAGCTGACAAGAACACTAATTTATGGGCATAAACATAAACAGAATTATTTAGAAGCTAATGGAATGATCCCATCATAGCCATGTAGCCATCAGTAGCGGTAGCACCCCAGGGGCCTGTGACCTCTCTAGTTGCGGGCTTTTGTTTGGGAATGCGGTACCAGACATAAATTTCCTCCTCTAGAGATCAGAACTCAATTTTAATCAGAAAGCATTGGTGACTGCCATAACAGACTTGCCACTGTTTTAGCACTGGTCCACCTTGCCTGGGCAGTGGGTAGTGTTGCATTCAGGGTCTATAAGCGAGTAAGATTGCTAATGACTGTTTTTCCCCAACAGCCTGCATAGCACTTTCTGCCACTATGAAGGCTCCCCAGCAGGGAAGAAGCTTCATGCTCAATTCCAGCCTAATGTCTCTATATCTTACGACTAGAGAATGTTACGTCTTCAGCAATATGGTTCTACCACCTAGTTCTGGTGGGCAGTTAATAATAATGGCAATGGCCTCTATTGTTTCGAGGCCCCCAGAGACCTCTTTGCTCAACAGCTCATATGGAAGTAGCCAACTGTTAGCACTGGGGTTTTCATTTAATGATTTATAGTTTCTCAGAACAGCTTTAGCCACCTATGCAAATACTGCCATTCAAATTCTTCATTTTGAACTTAGCTTTCCATATGCTGAGTTTCCTTGTGATGTGTCTTTGTAGGCTTTCTAATATTACTATTTAGTAATTTAGTAATTACTACTTAGTACTAATATTACTACTTCCTAATATTTCTATTATTATTGTGTCATCTCTGACAATATTTTGTCCCTTATCGTTCAGTATTTAATGCAGAAAAGGTATTTTAGTTGGTATTTTCATACCCCCATTAAGTACAGAAATACTAACTACACATTCTAGAGAAATACTGAAAATCCAAGTGTTAAAAAAATGAAACAAAAACCATGGTAACACTACGTATCATCAACACAGAAGGAATAGCAGAAATGCAAACTATCTAAATTCCTAATTGTGGTCATTGGTACAGACATTTCTCAACCCACAATGTTTCAATTACCCTAGTTTTAAATTTTTCAGTGACACAAAATCAGTACAAACCAAGTAGAAGCCAGAAGTTGGATCTCTCCTCGATTCCGTATGTGGTCCATTCCTTGTTGTGCTTTCTAGGCAACAACAATGCCAAAGGCTCCCCACCATCGTGAGGGAAAACAGCCAAAGTGCACAGCTTGCTGTGTGGCTAAGCTAGGATGGGTTAACTGCATTTTCAACTTAGAATGTCTTCAGTCAATGGTGAGTAGACAGGATGGACACTGTTTTAAGTTGAGGATTTACTGTATGACTTAACCAATAAAAATCTCAGCAATCTAATTTTTAAAATTGATATAGAGCTAAGAACTGCTAATCCCTCTACGTTTTCCATCACTAACTAGATCGCTACACGTTGGCAGTATTAAATGAGTGTTCCAGTGCATGAGGGTTGGTGGAGAGGAGAGAGACGTCTGGGCTAGTACTACCAAGATAGCACATGCAGAAGGGAGCGCAAGTGGCAAGTTTCCCCTCCTAGAGCCAATGAAGGGGAAGAGACTTTCATCTAAACCCAGCTTGAAGGTGTGGTCAGTCATAATGAAACGACCCAACTTCTCTGAAACAACCCAACTTGCAGAGGGTGCGTGCAGTGCAAGGGCAATGCGCCTGCAGAGGGTGTGTTCTAAACTAGTTCATCTGAAGAAAAAGCAGGCGAGTGGTTATACAGTTTGGTTAGCACCGAGTGCTATTGAGGGGTTACTTTTTCCGTCATTCTGTTTATATGTAACAACTGCTTCCCACCTTTGTAAAATACATCCATCAGTACCAAAATCTCTTGCATCTCACGTTTGAGCAAAGAATAACGTTAGAGGAATTTTGTCTCTTTCTTGTTACGGTACATAATTTTAACTTACACCTATAAATCTCTCACCAAACAAGCAAATAAAAAACTTACCAAATTTAGCACAAATCCAGCAGGCTGTCAAACCTACAAGGATTTCTAGAGGATTCTGTCTGCCCCAATAACAAATACAGAAGCTATAGAATACACATGCACAGGCAAGTTTCCAGCTTTCTGTGGATGTAATATAACTCAAAGGATTAGTATCCTGGACACAAGAAAGTTGGCTTTGGCACAGTTTTGAAGGTTTCAATCCATAGTCAGTGGCCCTGTTGCTTTGGGGCCTGTGGAGAGACAGCACATGGTGCAGGGGAGTTCTCATCCCACTGTCTCCAAGAAATGAAAGAGGAAGAACTGGGTCTCCATCTTTTCAAGGCCCCACCTCTTAAACATTTTTCACTACCTCTCAATCAGGACCCAGGCTGGGTTCAATACCAGGACCTTTGGAAGACATTCCCACCCCAAACTATAGCATTGAAATACCTTTAGTGATGTCAGTGATGCTTGCGGGATGCTGGGGTTTGAAGGGCCCTGCAGATGCTGTGCACATGCTCTACCACTGAATTCCACCCCCACTCTTCAAAAAGCATAGCAAAATTGAATTCAGGAAAACATCTTTTAGTAATATGTACACAGAGTATAATTTTGTTCCCAGGATGCATAGGTTGTACAAGTCTGAAGAATCCTCCGTCTTTGGGTATCGAAAACCTTCTCCAGTCTTTAGCAACCATTCCAACAAGTCTGTCGCAAAGGCCAGCCCCTTTGAAGAGACACGGGGATGGTGACTCTCATCTTTCACCATCTTGATAAGCCTGTTGTTTTCAAGCCAAGACATCTTATTAGTAACATTGAATAGGATTTGAATTTCTCATTTTTTCTCTTAATCTGTTCTTTCATATTCTCCTGACAATATAATTTGTGATTTTAAATTTTTACCTTTCATGAAATTCCTGATCATGGTATTTCTCTGTGGCTTTTCATACAACTTTATCAGATACAACAAATTCTCATTCAGGACCCAAGGAGCTTATAATAGTTATGTCCTTATATTTTATTACCATTTGATGGCCTTGGCATAAAGATTAGCTAGTTCAAAGTTTATATTTCCATGTCATAGACTCAGCCAAAACACAGCCAGTCAGAAAGTTGGTGGTTGCATATTCATTTTCTTGGAAACACAGTCATTGTCCCTGGACAGGACTGGAGGCACCTGGCTCTGTGCCCTAGCATAAGACCCCAAGCTCATTTGTATTTCTGTTTAATGAGACCTGAAGGTTCACTGTGAGGCTGAGGTGAGGAGGAAGATTATGATTTCAGAGGCCAAGCACCTTTGTATTTTATTGTAAATTTTTGAAGAGAGCAGGACAACGCTGGTCCCTAAACATCTGGATAAGAGGAAGCAAATGTGTATGCAGGTCTATCTTTATCATACAGCTGTGCCAACTCAGTCTTCTATGATGCATTCCTGATGTTCTCTTCAAATACATTGTCTCCAAAGAAGCTATTATTTATCAATATTTGACAGAATATATCCTTAATAGCTGTTTTAGACTAAGTCAGAAGAAATAACTGCTATTAGGTCATTTTAAGCTACAGAAATTAGATAAACCGTTATAGCTCAGAGAAAGCTGAGCCAGTAAAGAGCTTGCTATGCAAGCATAAGAATCTTAGTTTGATCTCAAGAACACACATCAAAAATCTGGGCATGGTGCTACACTTTTGTTATGTCAGTGCTGGGGAAACAAAGACAGATGGTCCCTGGGGATTGCTGGCCAGCCAACCTAGCCAAATTGTTGAGCTCCAGGTTACTGAGAGACTCTGTCTCAAAAAACAAGGTAGACCACATCCTGAGGAAGACAGCCAAGATTGGCTTTAGATCTATACACACACACACACACACACACACACACACACAACACACACACACACACACACACACACAACACACACACACAGAAATACACACACATATACACATATGCATACACACATACACACATGCACACATACATATGCACACATACACATATACACACACACATACATACAAATGCACAATATCTGTAAACACACATGAACCCACACACAAGTATGTACATAAACACAGACACATACAACGAAAACATCAACAACCATAAATCATCACTAACTAACTATGATGGTTGTCACCTGGGCACAATCTCTAGGCTGCCACAAGACTGAAGATGGTATTTGTCTGTTCCATCTTCCACAAGCAACATCAGAGTAAATCCCACTAGCAGATTTGGTCAGTTCTAAGCAAAAGCCGATGGTGTTCAAAACACATTTAGACATAGAACGTAGACACTGTGTCCTGATCTAGTTTCTGGTGTTAGTAAGAGGGATCCTCTGCTTCTTCAGCCAGCAGATGCTCATTAGTGGCCTGAGCAAATGTCCTCTGCAGCTTAGTTTCCTAAGAATTATTACCAATAATGGTAGTGAAATGGTTTTATGAGCTGTCTGATTCTTCTCTCATTATATCATTGATTTAGTATGCCAACTTACGTCCCTCATTAACCTACTCTTGAATCCAGGACAGCTACTATCAGATGTGTGGGATGATTTATGAAGGTGTTTGTATTTTTATTGTAATTTTAAAAAATAGACTTCTGCAGGTTACGTTCAAGAGTGACTCAATTCAACTCCAAAACTGTATGTTATTTATTCAGTGGTTGGAAGCAGACCCATTTCATTTTGGGAAAAATGAATTTAATTTGTGTTGTCTTGTTCTGGCTCACAGAAGAAAAAAAATGTATCTAGAAGAAATTATCTGCTCCTTGGAAATACAAAAGCTCGAAAGCTGTAGAACTTACTACCATTCTTCCCTTTTGAGGTAACCATTTGAGAACAACTTCAAATTCTTCCAGTTACTGGAATTTGCAGCCTTCTTAATGATTAGAACACTTTTGACTGTTTATGTTTATCCGGGAAATTGGTCATTTTTAAAAGTCGCTGTAAATCTTAACTATACTTTTAAATGGTCCTGATATCTGCGGTTTTTCCTCATGCCAAATCTCTCAGTGTGAGTTCTTCCTTGTGACTAGCCACAGATCCACACACTGTTGTACACATATTTCTTTTCAGAGAAATAACCATTTTTTGTTCTTTTTAAAAAAAAAATGGAACAGGGGGATCAAATAGAAGAGGGGGAGGGGGATGAGGGAGGGAATATGGGAAAAGATAGCTAATATTAAGGGCCATTTGTGAGAGAGGATATTATATTAGAAACTTAATATAATAGAAGCTTCCTAAAATATATATATATAAAGGCTGTCTAACTGAAATCCCCAAAGAAATGATGGAGATAGACCCCTAATTGGACATCTCTTGTCACCAAATGAAGTTTCCGGTACTGAGAATGATTTATATCTAATTGAGTTGGCCAAAGGGGGTCCCAGAGTAACCCCCGAAACAACCCAGGCTGTTGCCAAGGACATAGGTTGTTCTCCACAAACTGACAGCTAAAGACAACACCTACACAAGTCACTGAACACGAAGAAGTTGAGCTGGTGCCTACGCAGATAGAGCCTTCACCCCTATTTTCTAGCATCTTCGGAACAGGAAGGTACTCAGCACACTACAAAAAACAGAAATGTAAAACAGCAACCCAACCACAAGCCCTTTGATCTACAATGGTGTCCTGCCTGCAAGATATGCTAGTTCAGTGCTGGCACAGGTTTGTGAGAGTAACTAGCCAGTGTCTACGTTGACTGAAGGCCCACTCCATGAGATGGAACCATACTTGACACTGCTTGAGTGACCAAGAATCTGAGATTAGATAGCCCAGTTCTGCTAAAACCAAATACTCCTGTTCTTTAAAAAATAGCACTAATACGATTCCTAATGACATTCTGCTGTCTTCGTAGATTAGCGCTTTGTTCAGTTGTCATGAGAGACGCTTCCTTCTGCAGCAGATGGGATCCAACACAGAGGTCCAGAGGCAGGAGAAAATGACAGACCTTGGAACGCTCCACCATAAACGAGATGTCTCCATCAAATGCCTCCCTTTGGGTCTTAGGGAACTTCAAAGAAGAGAAGGCAGAAATAGTGTAAGAGCCAGAGGGGATAGAGGACACCAAGCAAACAAGGCCCTCTAGATCAGCATGATCGACACACATAATGGACTCACGGAGTCTAAGGCAGCATTCACGGGGGCTCCACATCTGCACCAGTTGGAGGTCCTAGAGGTGAAAAGAGAAGTGGACATATGTCCCACCCCGAACCAGAAGCTCTCTCCAATTGATAAGCGCTCGCAAATGGAAACTAAGTTTACTCCAAGGGAGTCTCACTGGTGAAACAAGCTACTCCTAAGGGTAGACGTGCCCAGCAGTAGATAACCAACAGAAAATGAAGTCAGCAGCTGTTTAGGGGGTTGGAAGGTTCCTTGTTTCATAATGCTGTGTCAGGGCTCCTCCTTTCTTAAAAAAAATTATTTTATTTTTATTTTACTTTATACGTACACACACACACACACACACACACACGCACGCACGCACACACGCGCGCAATCAAACAATAAAGGTTAAAATGCAAAAAGTGAACTATCAGCTCATTTAACTGTGAATTTGCTATAGTCCTGTGCATTCTGAATTTTAAAAGAAGATGAATTCTTTCTTGAAGATAATTAGTACTCTGGGATCTCGAATTGCTTGCTAATGCTAAGCCCTAGGTCAACTCGCGAGTCACCTGCATGCTTCCATTTAAAACCCATATTAAACTGTGTTGTGCCGTATTTGAAAATTAAAGTTAATCAGAGTTTCAGCTCGTATTCTCATGAAAGACCAGTCATTATGACTGAGAAAAAGGTTCTTTGCAATTTTTTAAAAATACTCAAAGGGATCTTGAAATTGAGGCCTTATTTAGGAAGGCAAAGAGTTTAGCTTTTATTTCTCCCCTTTGTTGTACACTCGCGAATCTGGTAACAAAGAAAAATCTCCTTTTTGTTTTTCTTTTATGTTGCTATTGTGCTTGAAGGAGCATTTGCTTTTGTAACTTTGAAACAACACTGTTACAGTCATTAGAAATTAACTGTCCGAATTGGCATCTCAGCACTCTGCTCAATTAAAGGGAAAAAAAAATTTTTTTAAAAGAAAGAGGGGAGAGGAAGGTAGGCAGAGGAAGACAGCCTGGGCTAGGCCTGGGGGTGAGGAAGAGCCGGATCCATATTTGGGAAAGAAAATGTTCCCAGGACTAGACATAAAAAGCGACAAGATTCACACCAGGCCGGAGAGTCATTGACAAGCAAACTGTAAATGCTGGATCCGGACAATGGGATGCCAGAGACTTGAGGCCATCGCAGGAATGCAGATAGCGGGCGCCAGCAGATTGGAATCTCAAAAGACTACTTTGATCCCCTGGTGGAAAATAAATTGTGTGGAAATGAGACAGAAGACTGGGGAACAAGTTAAACATCTGTGGTAGGACGCTGGGCAAGAGAGTCTGCTGTCCTACATCAGCAGCTTCTGTTAGGGAGGATGTGGACTAAACTGTGTTTAGGAGATACGAATTCAAAACACGACAGCTAATGGATCATGTGCAAGAATGAGAGAGAGCAGAGAAGAAACAGAGAAGTCCAAGTTTTTCGGTTTGAGTTTGGGGGCACAGTTCTGAGCTAAGAAGGCAAAAGCAGAAACGGTCAAGGGAACGGTAAGCTGGGCTTCAGTACCTCGAACTATTCTTCTTCTCTTATCTTAGGTTGCTAGCATTGATGTTGACTGTATAAGGAATTATCCTTCTATCCTGTGCTTTGTGTGTATACAGACCTGTAAAGGCCTAAAAATGTTTTTCTCTTCTCCGTAAGATATAGGAACTTAGCCTTCTTTTACACACATCTGTCTCTTTAGATGCCCATTCCAATTTTGGGATCCATGGCGTAATGCCCAAATTATTGCTGTTATGTGATTTAGAGTATGGTTTTTATTTATTTTCTCTCATTTCACTTCTGAATCCCCGGCAAAATATATACTCCACAAAGAACTTCCTTCTTAACCTGTTTAACTCTTAATTTCACCGATTAAAATGGTATCTAGCAAATATGTCTGTTTCTATCACAAGTTAATCTCCTATCTGAACTCCAATCTCACCATGCAGTGTGTAATCAAGTATTTTTCCCCTGAAAGCACCTGAGAGCGTGTGTGCTTTCATTTCTCACCGCAGAGACTGCACACAGAGAATGATTCAATGGCAAACTTCTCCCTGCAGGTTCTGTGAAGAGCCCCGTTGTCCTCGGCATTTAGAGTTTGGAAAGAACATTCTGAGAGAGTCCAATTTCACTCAGTTCTTTTATAGGTGACCATTTCTTTCTGGAGCCAAGTTGGATTTTATTTTCTTTATGTTTGAAATGTACAGTTGTTTCTCCCCGAAACCTCCTTTATGCGTGCAGAACACATGGCTGACGGAAGGTGCGAGGACTGGATGAAGACACACATGGATAAAGACATGAGGGTAGGCCAGGATGACTTAAAGCCAACCGACTCCCTCTCTACGTCACTACTAGTCAAAGGTGTAACTGACATTGCCACCAGCACTTAGGGAAATTGGACCAGCTACTGTACATTCCTCAAGTTTTACTAAGACTAGACGGTTCTGGGAAGCTACCCTGACCCTATAGAAATCCAACCCAAGTATTCTTTCAGAGCCTTAACTAGCAAACATCAGAGCCCTGCTTCAAAGTTCTTTTTTTTTTTTTTCCCTCCTTATACTGGAGAGTTTGCACATGGTAAGGAATAAAAATAAAATTTAATTCTGCATAGCTTTTGGGGATTTTTGCATGAAACAAACCAAAAAAAAGTGTTGACAACATAAAACAGAAACAACAACAACAAAAACCTAGAAAACAAATTGTGTGTGAAATTAAAACCAGTCTTTATGTCCTTTTTATACGTCCCCATGGCTAGCCATTGCTCGTGTTTATACACTAGAAACACCACAAAGTCTTGCATATCAACCAGACTTTAGTAGCAAATAAAAGATGGGGGAAAAAAAAAAACCCAACAGAATCCAACTAAACATCACCTAGGAGATGTATCCATGTAGACTAACACAAATGCATTGAGAGGACAGTGCCAACTAGGTGCACAAATGGACATAAGCACCCTTCTGTAAGTGTCACAGAGGGCTTACTCATTTTAAACAGGGTAGTGTCTCCTTGGCACTCTTCGTGACCTTCTGTTTCAATTTTATTTTTACCATCTTAAAATGTCAATATTATGTTCTGCCCCTTAATATGTCCAGCTAATAATTTAGCTTTAAATGCCTGCTTCAAAGGTGTAAATCCACCAGTCACAGTGTTCTGCTGATCTGTGCCTTCCATCAGCTCAGTATTATTTTCTTTTATACTTGTGATAACTTAAGAGGCATTTTCCCTAGGTAGACTGCCATGGGTTTAATGTGCCCCCAAAAGGCGAATATTGGAAATTTAACTGCCAGTGTGCTAGCTTTAAGAGGCGTGAAGAGTGAATTAGCTTTTGTCCTTATGGCAGGGGTGGGTCCTTATAGAAGACTGAGTTCAGCCTCCTTCTTCCCCGAATCCCCCCCCCTCCTTCCTACAGACGATGTAGCAAGAAGGGCCTCACTGAAAGTGAGCAGCTTGACCTTGGACTCCTCGGCCTTCAGAACTGTGAGGAGATAAGCCTCTTATTTTATATAAATCACCCCGCTTCAGGCATGGTGTTCTTGCAACACGAAACAGATGGAGACACAGATTTATGCCAACCTTTCAATCTCTGTGAGCGTGGGTTAATCTGTGCTTCATCGGGTAAACAGAAGAGACTTGTTGGATTTTATTATCCATTTGAATAACATGATAGGCAATAAATACATGGCTAACCTCCAACTGGTATGTGCGAACACGCCAAGAGGCACAGACACCGTGTGCCTAGGCAGCTCTTGAAGGCTCTACCACGCAGGGCAATTACAGTCATGCTCTAACCCCTTTCTTCTCGGAAGTGTCTTTTGAAAGAAGCCCCTTAAAGGGATGCTTACTTTTATTCTAAAGGAAAACCTCTGAAGTCATAGAGTTTAAGCTTAGGCTTTACACCGTCACTACCCATTGCTCTGTTCTTACCTCCCATAGAGAGGGACACGCTGTGACAGAGCTGGAACTAGGCAAACATCATCTGCTGCATCGTCTTCATGACTCTTGTGTCCCTTTCCTGTCCAGATGTATAGAGTCTGAGACTGGGTGGAGGTGTGGCTGAGTGGACACCTTAATCTAACCATGTGCTGGTTTTATTTGGAATCCCATTGCAATAAAATAGCTTTGTTTTTTAAAAATATTTCGAATAAAATAATAGCCAAATTGATCATTTGTGTGAAGTGCCTAGGGCGCTATCTGTGACGCGACAGGCTCTCGCTAGCTGTTAACCAGTATGGAAATCAACTCAGCTGCTTTCCTGACTAATTGGGACCATAATCCCTTTATCATCAAAAACACTTGTCAGTCAGTTTTCTTTCCACAGTGGACTGACAGACGCATGAAGACCAACACAAGCAAATTGTTCTCAGTACTTTATCCGTAAGAGAATCATCACATTTATGTCTTGAGAGCCATATTGTATTGATTTCTGTGCAGAAAAGCTAGTGGTAACTCACAAGAAACACAAAGACCAATTTTAATTCAACCGCAAATGCTGAATAAAAATGAAAATATATTTTAAAATGGAAATCTCTCTTTTTTTTTTTTAAGTCAGCTATGGAGTATTAGGCCACTAGGCATGTTTCTCATTGCCAGATTTGGAACTTGGGTAATATTATCCGCTTAGGAAGCACTACAAAATTTGTATAAACAGGAATTTTCATAGATTGTGCAACATAAAACCTTCCAGCACTCAACCTCACCCAACATTTCTCTCATCAAACACAACAAACTTTGGTTCATTTCAAAATCATTCTACTCACTGATAATGGTAAAAGAAAGCCAGACATTTTTAACTGGTTTAGTAGAGGTTAACTCTACTGATCCTAACTGGATTTGTTCCAAGTCAATCAGTCTGCAAAAGATTCAGCTCTTTACCTCTAGCAGTAGTCAAAGGAGGCCGGAGAGATGGCTTGGTGGTTAATAGCAGGTGCTGCTCCTGCAGAACACCTGAGCTCGGCATCTGCTGGTTGGATCTGATGCTTCTGACCTTTTTTGGGCGAGCATGTGCATGCGCACAATGCATACACGCACACACACAAACACATGTGCACATGGTTAAAATTAATTTTGGCAGCCAGGCAGTGGTGGTATATACCTTTAATCCCAGCACTCAGGAGGCAGAGGCAGGTGGATCTCTGTGAGTTCAAGGGCAGCCTGATCTACAGCGTGAGTTCCAGGACAGCCAGAGTTACAACTGATAACCCCTAATAAAAGGAAAGATTTTTGCTAGGTGAGGGGCACATCCCTTCTTTAATAACAGCACTTGTGTGAATGGACAAAGGCAGGTAGACTTCTGTGACTTTGAAGTCAGTCTGATCTAGTCAGTGAGATCCAGGTCAAACAGTAATACATCGTGAGATCCTGACAGAAGAAAGAGAGGGAGGGAGGGAAGCAGGGAGGGAGGAAGAAAAGAAGAAAAAGAAGAAAAACGAAAAAGAGAAAAAGAAATGAGTGAGACAGTGAGAGGAATAAAGATTGTGTTGATAGTGTCAATCTCAAGGTCAAGTCTAACTTTAAAAGGGAGAAAAGGCTTGAATACGATGGTGACTTCTGTATTTGCAATACTCAGAAGGCTAGGACAAGAGAATCTCAAGTTCAAGGTTTGCCCAGCTTCTTAGCAAGACTGTCTCAAGAGAGAGCGAGAGAGAGAGAGAGAGAGAGAAGGAAAACCAAATAACAGGAAAATGTGCTATAGTTTACCCACTTAGGGCACTGACAACAAATGGTGGCCATTTGATCTTCAAGGGCCAAAGAACTGTGAATCTTAATTCTTTTACATACATTAGAGATGTGTGGCTCAGTAAGCATTGGGTGGGTTTCACCCCTTTTTTGGAAGTCCGCATTATCATAAATTTTACTAAGAGTCTCTAACCTGAAACAACACACATGCCGATGCGGAAGGTGTATTTCCATGTACTGTGAAAATACAAAAGATTGCTTCATGTTAGAGTTTGACCTTTCCCTTGACCCTGGGGATTTCCTTGTTTCACCCACAGGCGAGGCTGGGTCTGGCAGTCACTGGTGTCTGGGAGAGACAGGTAGGATCTAAACAAGCCTAACACCAACCTCAGGTGGGCCAGGAGCATGTAATCAGCCATAAATCTCAATGAAGTAAACAGTGGCACACCCATAGGCTCACAAGCCTTGCAAATAAGTGTCCCAGCTTCGCCAGCTCTTGCCAAACTTTCCGAAGTCGTTCCTACAGTCTGGGAGGTACACAGTCGTAAAACGATGAAAGAAATCTTTATGTATCCTCTAGCCGTCGTTCATACCACAGGATTGGATATTTACCAAGGAGCTGTGTCCTAGGCTCAGGTGGCTCATGCTGTCCCTTCCCACCATCAACTCTATCAGGCCTCTAATGCACCAAACTATCAGTGGGGAGGGGGGAATCTGTTGCTTTCTATTACTGAACGGCATTTGTCATGTATCTCGGAAGATCTGTTTTCCAGAAATCAAACAATCGATATTTGTTAGGCACGTGTTTATCTCAGCAACTTGTCCATCAGGCCATTTTGTGATCCTCGTAATGAAGGTCTTCAGAGCACGACATTTTGAATCATGCTTTTGAAAGGAACTGTAAAATGAAATGACTCGATCTTCTCAAAATACCTCATGTTTCAGTCTAGCATACATTATAATAAACCTCCATGAGTCCAGAAGCAGCCCATGGAACAGGAGTACCAATGTGAGCCGTCAATAACTCAGAATCCAGGACTCTCCCCAAACCCCCTGGGTCAGAGTTTGCATCTTTATAAGCCTCTAGGTGATCTTTAGGAAAGTTTTTTTTAAGAAAGACCATTATTCATTTCGCTTATGTCCACTTATGTCTAAACACTTTAACCTTTCTGTGCAGCGATGAGAAGATCATAATGCCGATCATTCAAAAGACCAGGAGTCAAGAATTAAAACTAAAATCCCCAACTTTGAACTCCACGCTTGATCCCGACCATGTTGTAGATACATTTTCACTCTCCCAAGTGGTCCCCCTCCTTTGCAGGTGGCTATAGTTCTGGCCCATGAACTCAAGTAGCGAGAACACTTAATGTGTGGGAAATCAGTTTGTCAAAGCAAATTTCATATTGTTTAAATAAAACCTGATATGAAAGTTTCGTAGGCCTGCACCAACCATCTGTAGACAACTGTTTCCTACAGTACGAGGCAAACAACTGAGACAGAAAAGCTAGAGACTTGGAATAAGGCAGTAGATGGCAGTGTGAGTGGGTGCCCAGGACTCAAGGAACAGGCTCTAGTATCTTTCCTCCCCTAGTGTTCACAATATTTCTCAGACTTAAGTTGCTCCACTTCTAAACTAGCAACATTAAAGGTAGAAAGGACATGATCAAGATGGAGTGAGCAAAAGAAGGGACAATTGATTCCAATCTAAATCCTTGACATCTACACTAGCCCCAAAGAGCAGGGCCACAAGTGTAGCCTGCTTGTGTGGGCATGACCACAGCCTCGCCATGGCCTTTGGGAGAGGGACTTTTGAACAAATTGATATTCTTGGCACAGGAGGATGATGTTGTTGCAATTCCTGGGCTAACTACTGTCTGAGAAGATGGCTTTCCACCCAGGCAAGTTTTCCCAAATGTTAAGGTGTGATTGTGTGTGTGTGCGCCCTGTGTGTTCTGGATATCTCTCCCTGACTCTTGAGAGGTGGAGTACAGAAAAGAGACCAAGGGTACTACCACCCTCAGCCCACCAGGTGGCTTCGATCGCATAGCCCTATACAGAATTGCTCCTTCCACTCTGAACCCTGGGTCAAGATTTAAAGGACAGAAGGAATGATGGAAA
The DNA here is from genome assembly GCA_026225945.1 of Cricetomys ansorgei. Classification (NCBI taxonomy): domain Eukaryota; kingdom Metazoa; phylum Chordata; class Mammalia; order Rodentia; family Nesomyidae; genus Cricetomys; species Cricetomys ansorgei. Next base: position 7,647,092 of record JAMJFZ010001089.1, on the reverse strand, counting down.
TAACAAGAATAGATAGATAGATAGATAGATAGATAGATAGATAGATAGATAGATAGATAGATAGATGATAGATAGATAGATAGATAGATAGATAGGCAGACAAATGTTTTTGTTTGTTTGTTTACTGTGGATGTGGAAGGAAGGGCATGCACGCTACTTTGTGTGTGTGTGTGTGTGTGTGTGTGTGTGTGTGTGTGTTTTAGGTCTCAGAGGACTATTTGTCAGACTCTGCTTCCACCATGAGATCAAACTCATCCTTTTGGGTTTAGCAGCATGTGTCTTTACCCACCAAGCCATCTGGCTGGCCCCAAAGAACACTTTTAAGAGCAAAAAACGTTGGGAAGGAGGTGGGAAATTTTTGCACTTTTTCTGCACATAATGGTCAGAATATGTTTCCCTAAAAATCTCCCTCTGCCTTTGGGAGGTAAAACACGATTCACATGGATATGGGATCGTAAGGCAGGTACTGGATGGTGATGTGAAAGGAATGTTCTGCTGTGTCTAAAACACTAGCCCGCAGCACAGGGAACTTTAAAATGACTTCTACTTCAACAGGCAATGGGCTCATGGCACCTATCCTCATCCACACCCTCCTCCCCTTCAACTCATTCTGTGTCATCTCCTCTGGTTCACAGCAGGCCAATGGCCACAGAGTCCTTGGCTCGGCTTCCCCCTGGTTCTAAAGGGGAAGGGAAAGTGTTGTGTACTTTCAGAATGAAGCCTCCAGATCCCTGGATGGAAAGCTCCGTCATCCAAGGGTAATCTGGAACTCTAAATTTAGCAAGTGATTCCGCCAGGGCTGAGAGAATTTCTTTCCATCAGCTTGCACCTATCAGTAGAAATGGGTCTGGAAAAGTTCACAGTGCTCACCCTGACCCTGTGGGTTTTCTGCCACTTGGAAAACTCCACATTAGGAATTTCTGAAGTCACGGGGTTTCTCGGAATCTGTCGTTTTATTATAATGGGACGAGTTGGCTGAGGTTGACTGGCAGGTGGCCATGTGATGGGTCTGGAGGAAAAGAAAAGGGCTTTAAAGAGAATTTTCTAGGTCTTCCACCAACTCCCAGGCAACCGGGGTATGGCATGGCCATGGGTACACCCAGTCACGTTCTCCTCTATTTCCTCCCCTGGTGATGCAGTCAAGGCCTATGGACTCATACCATAAAGATGGCTGAATGTTAAAATAATATATGATGACACTTTTGGGAGAGAAACCAGCTGAAACTACCTTCAAAGTGTGTTCTAAACTCAGCATTCATAATTTCAACCAACTCGTAAATTACAGAATATTTCCAGGCACAGAATTTTTTAAAAACACTTTTCAATTTTTTTATTAGTGTATATTAAGCATACATGATTATGGGTTTCATTATAACATTTTCATACACGCTTATAGTGTATTTTGACCACATTCATCTGCATTACCCTTTCTTGTCCCTCCCCATCCCCAGTCCCTCTTTCCCCCTCCTTAGTCTCTTTCCACTTTCAGCTGATTTTGTGTATGCCTGTGTTTGCGACCCAAGGAGTAAAACTCGTTTTGAGACTTTTTTTTTTCATTTATAGTTATTGGCTAAGCTAATTCTAGTGTACTGATCGAGAGCTTAGCTGTCACTAACTTCTGTAAGATTTGCCTTTGGTTTATTTACTCCCAACAGAGTGGAAGGTGTAATGCATGGTGGCGAAGCGAAGAGACATGTGGTTGTAACTGTCATTCCTTGTGATGTCAGTGAGTGCTTTAATTAATATGAGCGTGTCTACAAGAGCTCTCAAAGTGTGATCTGTGAACCCATGGGTTTCTCCAAGATCCCATTGCAAGTTGATGACATGAAAACTTTTAATTTTTTTATTACATTTACATATTTTCTCATTTATTGTGTACACGTGTGCGTGTATATATGCATATATGTGTGTCCCACAGTGCACACGTGGAGGTCAGAGAACAATTCATGGGAGTAACTCCTTTCCTTCTACCATGTGGGGGCCCAGGGATTGAACTTGGGTCCTCAGACTTAGTAGCAAGCACCTTGACCTTGCTGGCCCCTAAAATTAAATGTGGGGTTGGAGAGATGGCTCCCCTTACACTGCTCTTCCGGAGGATCTGAGTCTACTCCCAGCATCCATGCCAAGCGGCTGACAACCACCTGTTTCTGCCCTCTCTTAGCCTCCATGGGCACCCACAGACACACACTACACATTCATATGCAATAAAAGTAAATATTTGATAAGCAGGTGCTATTTGCTATGCCTCCACCCCCCCCCCCGCCTTGATGGTTACTGCAAGAATTGTAAAAGTAGAGCCAGCACAGTTATGGGCTTAAGATTAACAGTCAAGGACTCTTTCAGGGTGGCCAGTAATGGCTGCCTTCTTCCTCACTGCACATGGGCAGAAACGGAGAATTTTATAACCTCAGTGAAATAGGAAAAGTGATTAAGCTCAGTACACAATCTCCTTTGACCACATCATAGTAGGTCCGATGAAACGGTATGCACAAATCACTGTCACATAGGCTATCACGTGTGTGCCTGTTCCGAATCACAGGGAGGCATCACCTTGTTTTTCTATGGAATACTGGTTTTCCTCATAGGACATCTGCTAGCAAATTGTCGTTATGAAGGCTTGTCTACTGCATGAACTCTTCCTTAAAACTGAACGAGCAAAAGCTTTTCGCTTTAAGGAAAATGCAGTGTTGTTAAAAAATTGAAATTTTTACTAAACCCTGAAAGTTTGGAAAAGTTGTACTTACTAATATAAATCTGACAACATGCCTGCCCCATGCTTTAGATTTTTTTCTATTGGAATCAATGACATTAAACCACAATTTTGTAGTCAATATTCGTAAGAATCAGTATTCATCTAATGATTGATATTTTCTAGGTAATCAATCATTTCCTAATAAAAACATGCATTGGCAAAAAAAAAATCCATCAGGAAAATGTAATTTCACAAGAGTTATTTTATTTAGGTTGTGTTGGGTTTATCATGTCATTTAAGAATTATTTTGATTTTTTGAGCTTTGTTTTCTAATGTGGTAAATATAACCCGTATAAGCAGTAGCTCGGAATCCTCGATCATTTTTTAAGAACATAAAGAAATTCGGAGTTCAAATTATTTCTTAACAGCTACCTTTCAAGTCTTAACTTTATTTCATAAAATAATATTATTCTTAACAGGAACTGACAGTATTTCAATCAAAAGTAAACTTTGGTTGACTTAGACTAATTCATATATATGTTGTTAGTCCACTTGTGATAATTATGTGTATAGTCAGCTCCTGTTCACAATTGTCTAGTCATTATGGAGACCTTTCTCACTTTAGAGATTTGGTTATATTCTACAAAATTTTTTAATTTTGTATTTTAATGTCTTTTAATCAAAGATATTATGGCATCTATATTCTGATTTTAATGTTACATTTCAATGAGCTGAATATGAATATTATAATAAATGTACACATTCATGTAACAAATGCATTGGTGTTGTAGATAGCCAGGTACTGTGTTAAATCTTTGGGATACAAAAAGAATGAACCAAGGTTACAACTAGCGTGTGAGCAAACTCTTGTCTCCTTCAGTTCCTATCTGCATGCATGCAGCAGATGGATACTCGCTGAGAGTCTTCTCTGAGCTAGGCACAAGTATAGACATAGAGATAACAAAAGCAGAGCCTCTTAACCCTGCTTGGAGTTTACCGTCTGACTTAGTTCCTTTTTTATTGTTGTGATTTAAAAAAAAATGACCATGGCGATTTATAACAGAAAGTGTTTTATTTGGAGCTTATGGTCTCAAAGATTTAGAGTCCATGATGGTGGATCAAAGGCAATATGGCAAGAGAAGCAGAGAACTTACATCTTCATCCACAAGTTGGAGGCAGAGACAGATACTGGGAATAGTGCCAGTCTTGAAATCTTAAAGGCTGCTCCTCCAATAAGACCACACCTTCTAATCCTTCCCAAACAGTTCCTCCAGCTGGGGACCAACTATTCAAACAGACGAGCCTATAGGAGATGGAGAGCAATATCACTCAAACCACCACACAGTCCTTCAACAAAGGCAAGGATATTTATAAATGAACGCATCACCATGCTTATAAGTGCTTTATAAAGCAACTATGTAGAGTGCTCAAGAATGTGCCAGAAATTGGTCTTGGAGGAACGATCCCTCACTGAATGAGAATGGGCCAGAAGAGCAATTCCATCAGGGAAGACACTATACGCAGATCATGAGAAGGGTGAGGGCACAGAGGACACTGAGGTCATGGGAGTCAAAGCATGGATGAACAGGGAGAGACGGAGCCAGGGCAAGGAGCAAAGGGAGCATAGATTCAAGGCATACGAACAGGGACCAGCCACGACTCAGAGCGTTTCATTAGCACCTGGCTAATTCCCCTAAAAAAGACACAAGTTAGAGCCAGGCATGGTGGTGTACACCTTTAATGCCAGCACCCAGGAAGCAGTGGCAGGCAGATTTCTCTGAGTTCTAGGCCAGTTTGCTCTACAGAGAGAGAGTTCCAGGCCAGCCAGGGCTAAATAGTAAGACCCTGCCTCAAAAAAGGCACATATATAAGTATAGCTATAGATATACATATACATACTTATATATATACACATACACACACACACACACACACACACACATATATATATATGACATAAGTTAGAGTTCATAGAGTAAATTTACTTGCTGCTCAAGCCTTATTCCCTGAGTTCAACAGGAACCCAGGCCAAGGTAGAAGAGAATCAGCTCCACAAAGCTGTCCTCTGATCTCCACATGTGCACCTGTGTGCACGTGTGTGTGTGCACGCACATACACGTGCATGCACACACACGTGAAGTAAACAAAACTGTCAAACAGGTAAACAAAAAATATATAAGCTATCGTTTAACACCTACAAGTGTGCCGTGTGCACTATGGGACACCATTTAGCAAACACACATGACAGCAACTTCTGATGGTTCAGCACGGACATCCCTGTCTGACAGATGTGATGGCCGAGACAAGGAGAAGACCATAGCCTGTCCATTTGCTGCACAGAGAAGAGTAAAGATGAATCAGAATCAAAGTCCTCTGACCCCAAAGCTCACACTCTCCAATGCTTTCCACACCGCCTGGTTCGGCCCATGATGCAACTTCAGGCCCTGGGCTCACAGAAAGCCTTTCTGTACATCACCATTCCCAGTCTCTGAGTTAGATCTCAACCTGGTCAGCACCGGTTATAGAATCTCACCTACTACTGAGCAATCCCTTCAAGACTCTGAGAAACTCCACATCTTCCAAAAGCCCTAGGTATCTAGGTGGACAAACTCTGGCCTGGCTACTGCCTGGGTCCCACTTGTTGTTTTGCAACAAAGACAGTTATGCTATTGAGGAAATTCTCTCCAGGCTGAGTCTTTCCCTTCCTCATTCCAGATAAGTTGCATTAATGCACAGTCGCTTACCTAACGCGGCTGTGGTTTGACTTCCTCCTCTCAAGCCTTTTATGGAAAAGCACTAAAGATAGGCGCAGCTGTCTTCAAACAGCACAGAACGGCTGTTCCCAGAGAAATTTCCACCACCCCACCTTTGCTCTCTTCAGCGTACTAAGTTTAATACGCACCAGGCATGCATCCTGGGGCAGTTTGCAAAACTTGCTAAAGAGTGAGCACTTCATAAGAGAGCAGAAACCACGATGGAGTCTTCAAGAAAAAAAAAAAGTGCCACTCGAACAACTGTTTCCGACGAAAAGAAGAAACCGGTTTGAGTTCTAAGCTAGGTTTTCCTTAGGAAGGAAGCAAATGAGCAATTGTTTCGAAGGCCCACTTATCACAGAGCAGGGAAACGGTCCACCAAGTGAAAACAGAGCCGTGCCTTTGCAAATACCGTTAATACATTTCACAACCCTGCCGCTGCCTCTGCTGCCATGATCTCTAAAGACACCTGTTCAGGGGCAGGCATCCTATAATGTCCACAGTGAAAATATCTCCCTAGTTAAGAGTGGGCTCAGCGAACGATTGACAATCCGGAAAGAAAGTGGCTCTGGACTTGCTGGAAGTTTGCACATCCGCTCACATGAGTGTGAACGACCCAGGATGGCCCAATGGCTCCACCACAGTCTGAGTATCTGTTGCTTTTGACATGATATTGCAGCATCCTCAGCATGCAACAGAACCCCAAGCCATCCATCACATCTGCATTCTAGGCACCAAGTTGTTTCTTTAAAATGAGACATGATAAACCTCCATAGTTTCCTATCACTGACACTCCTGATTCCACGAGTCGGTGCTGCTGGGTCCTCAGCTCTTTCCCTGGCACAGAAAGGAAAAATAAACAGTGAGGGCAATTGCATCTTTCCTTTTTCTATGTGTGTGTGTGTGTGTGTGTGTGTGCGTGTGCCGCGAGAGAGAGAGAGAGAGAGAGAGAGAGAGAGAGAGAGAGGTGGGGGGGTGAGAAAGAGAGAGAAAGGTATGTGTGTGTGAGAGAGGGAGAAAGAAAGAGATAGGTGGTATGTGTGGCGTGTGTGTATGTGTGTGTGAGTGTGTGTGTGTGTGTATGTGTGTGCATGAGAGAGAGGTATGTGAGAGAGAACTTTATTTCCATGTTTAAAATAATCCAACCCTCTTACACCAAAGGAAAATCCCAAGTTTCATCAATTTCACACATCTGATAAGAAGTTCAAGCCTGGGGGTGATATTTCTGGGTCTTCATTAGGCATAAGTCTGTCTGCTGATGTTCTTCTCAGGCCTCACTCATAAAGTCTTTCTGATACAACACATTCAAGAATACCCTAGGTACAGGATGGACTGTAGACAACCATTTATCCCACTGAGGGAAAAAAGTGAGAATCATATTATAGCTATTTGCCTTTGAGAACGATCAGACCCAATGGTTAGAGCGTGAAAAGAAACATTTGCTTGCCTTTCAGATGAGCCTTCATCCCCCAACCTTGGAAGAATGTCTTTGCATGACGTCACCTGGGCACCCTGCTTTTCCCACTCTATATATTGCCTTGTCTGTGATACTCTGAAGTATCTGCCCTCCCAGAAGCCTTTGCAAATCTCAATGTCTTTCCGCTGAGCTTGGCTGGGGGAGAGCAGATGGTCACCATTTTACAACACAGACTTGCAGACTTGCCAGGATAGAACTTACGGGTTTGAATTTCAATTCTGCTTCTAAGCAACTGTATCAACGTTGTCTACACACAACGTTCATGACTCATGTCCGTTATATTTCATTTTCTTTCATTACTTCAATTGTCCATCATCTTCGTCCGCCTCTCGCACACCTCTCTCTACCTGTCTTCCATCCCTGTATCATCTTGCTGCAATCATTTCAATAGTTTATCCTTATGGTCCAAGAATGTCCTTCTAGCGTAAGCCATCAAACTAGGACTCTTACAGCAGGAAGTTGCAAAAATCCAGGAGAAGGGTTAGCTTTCCCCTCAAAGACACACCCTAGGAGGCCAGTGTATTCCTCTTTGCTTCTAACCACCCACTCGAGTTTAGTCACTCTACCATGTCTACCTGCCAACAGGACCTAGGACATACGGCTCTTCTGGTCATGGCCAAGACAGATTTCATGGACTTTACGACAGAGGACCCGGAACATCTGGAAACAACTGGTATCCTACCATAGTTACATGCCTCAGGGAGATGGGGAACCGCTGTGGGGAGTGCCGTGTGTGTGCCAATCAGAATGGAGCAAACAGGACTGAGGCAATGTTCTGAACAAGGTTCCTCATTTGCCTACTCTGAGCCCACAATTGTAACAGAAACCCAGAATCCTCACCTGAGTCAATGAATGAAGCTTTTCATCCATTTGCTAATCATTTGCTAATCCTGGACAAAACATGTGACCTATTTATGCATGATGAAGAAGTTTGTCAAGCTTGTAATTTTATACCAACTACCAAGAGACCAACAGAGAGTAGCTAAACCCTTTCAATTTATTATCAATATATAGTGTTTCAAACTATTGCCCCAACTCTAAACACATTCATAATCAATGTACAAATAGCATGTGGTAGGGGTCTCATGTAATTTTAATTCATTCTAATCTACTAGGCAATTGGAACATCTTCAGTGAGACAGAGCTAAAGGGAGTGCCCCATGACAGATTCTCCCTGGGCCCTGCCCATCCCCGCCTCCATTCTCTCCTGTATAATGGTTTAGATATGGTTGGAGAACCTCCCACAGACCCATGAGTTAGAAATTTGCAAATACACATAGTTGTGTTGAGAAATGGTGGAGCCCCATGAGGGTAAGGATGTGAAGTAAGGGAACACTCATCCATTGCTGGTGGGAGGGCAAACTCATAAGCTAGCACGGAAATCAGCATGATAGTTCCTCTGGAGGGTGGGAATCCATCTACCTCCAGACCCAGCTATACCACTCTTGGGCATATTTCCAAAGGGTAGGCACTTCATCCTACCACAGAAACACTTGCTCAACCGTGTTCGTTGCTGCTCTGTTCATAATAACCAGGAATTGAAAACAACCTAGATGCCCCTCGAGAGAAGAATGAATAAAGAAAACGTGGTACATGAACACAGTGGGATGTTACTCCACCATTAATTTTTTTAAAAATGACATCATGAAATTCACAGGGAAATGGATGAAAGTAGAAAAAAAATATCTCCCTGAGTGAGGTATTCCAGACCCAAAGAGAGAAATATGGTTCGTACGCACTTACATGTGGAAGTTTGCTATTAAGTCATTGATAACCAATCTACAATCTGTAGAACCACAGAGGTTAGGTTAGGGTAAGGGACTAGGGACAGCAGATCTCTTTAGGAAAAGGAAATAGAATAGCTATGGATGGGCGGTGGGGGGGACCAGAACAAGAGGATGAAGTGGGCCAGGGAGTGAAAAGGGGAACGAGGGAGAGAATGTGAGGAGAGATGGCTAAAATTAAGGGCCATTTTGGGGGGTAGTATAGAAACCGATAGAAACTGAATACAGTAAAAGCTTTCGAAAATATGTACATATACAGAGGCTATCTAACTGAAGTCACCAAACAATGGGGGAGAAAGAATCCTAACTGGACATCTCTTGGGACCAAAGACAGCTTCCAGTCCCAAGACTGGGTTACATCTAATTGAGATTTTGGCTGAAGGGGTCCCAGAGGAACCCCTAAACAACACAGGAGGTTGCCAAGGCTTTGGTTGTTCTCTTCAAACTGACAGCAAGCGTCCATTGCTGAAGACAACACCTACACAACTCACTGAACATGGAGAAGTCGAGCTGGTGCCTACATAGAGCCTTCACCCCTACATTCTAGCAGCTTTGGTATACGAAGGTACTCTGCATGCTACCAAGAAAGGAAATGTAAACACCCACCTAGACACAAACCCTTGGATTGACAATGGTGTCCTGCCTCCAAGATATGCTAGTGCAATGGTGGTACAAATCTTGTGGGAGTAACTGACCAATATCAGATTTTACTTCAGGCCCACTCTTCAAGATGGAATCCATGCCCACTGCTGGCTAAAACCAAATACTACCGTTGTTTAAAAAAAAAAAAAAAAAGTAGCAATCAAATGACTCGTAATGACATTCGATTACAGTCATAGATCAGAGCCTTGCTCAACCATCCTCAAGGAAGCTTTGTCCGCAGCAGATGGGAACTAATATAGAGGCGCATTGCCAGACAGTATGCAGAGAATGAGAGACCATGGAACATTCAGCCCTAAACAATCAAATTCCTCCCCTTAGATCTCAGGGAAGCCCACGGAAAAGGAGATGGAAAGAGCATAAAAGCCAGAGGGAATGGAGGACGCCAAGAAAACAAGACCCTCTAAATCAACATGATCAAGGCCCATGTGAACTCACAGAGACTGAGGCAGCATGCACGGGGCCTGCACGGGTCTGCACCAGGTCCTTTGTATATAAATTATAGCTTCCAGTTTTATAGGGTTCCTGAATGTTTGACCGAGTAAGTCTCTGTTTCTTGTGCCTTCTTTTGGGCTCTTTTCCTTCTGCTTCTTTGTTTAGTCCAATACCAGTGTGTTAGTTCTTGTTTCACCTTATTATAGCTTGTCTTATTATATTATTATCCCTTAAAAGCCTGTTTGTTTTCTAATGAGAGACAGAAAGGGACTGGATCTGGAAAGGGACGTGGGGAGGAATTGGGAAGAGTAGAAGAAATGGAACCATAATCAGGATATATTATGTGAAGGAAAAAAATCTATTTTCAATAAAAGGAAAAACTCAGAGAGGGGGTTGAGAGAGGGAGAGACTAAAATGATAGAGTCTTTAAAAGGTGAGAAAGTAGCAAGAAGTGGCTGTATCATTGGTGGCACGGGCCTCAGACGTGATTAAGGTGGTTCTTAATGCACTCCAACTAGTTTCTACAAAAGTGAGTTGTTACAAACAAGCAAGCCTTGTCCTTTCCAGTCTCTGGCTCCCTGTCTCACACTCATTCCTACCATGATCCCATCTGCTGTTACACCCTCACCAAGGATGTCTGGTTTTGGAATTCCAGACTCAACATAAATCTCTGTTCTCTATGAATTACCCAGGCTCAGGTATTTTTATATAACAATGGAAATGGATTAGCATGCTCTGCTTTTGCTTCTGTACCTATAAAGGTGATGTCTTCATTGCATGGCTGTCTCAATTTCTATTCTTGTAAGAGTTAAATGTCTCTGTTTTAACAACAGCTTCATCTGCCTAAGTTCTGGGGAGTCTTGGATTTCTCTCCTTCTACAATGACACTATGTGTCTGAAGGTTGCACTTGTCAGGATAGAAAAGGCTTGACCTCTATGCGTGTTCTTTGGTGGCTTTCTGGTAAGTCAGTCTTGGTCTTGTGGTCCAAAAGTCATCAAGTCTGTGACACTTTCCCATGGGACTGAATATTACCTCCTCTTTAGCCATTTGAGTGGGAGCTGAGTGGGTAGAACACTTCCTCTGTATGACAGAGAACTTTGACATAGACTGATCTTGTCATGGAACAGATGTGCCATCATATCCTCAAAAAACACAACATACCTTCCAGCTGAAGTTCCTTTCCTTGAAAGTCCAATAATGAAGAAACAGAAGTACATATGACTTGGTTTTTGGTCTAGTTTCATTTCTGCTGCTGTGATAAAATATCCTAACAAAAAGCAACCTAGTGGGGGAGGGAGTTTATTTTAAGGTTACAGTCATATGTGGGGAAATCAAGGAAAAACTTCAAACAGCTAGTCACATTGTACCCATACCCAAGAGCAGACTCAAGGAATGCATACATATGCTTGTTTGCTTGTTTGTGCTCAGCTCAATTTCTCTACTCTTGTGTAGTTCAGGATCTCCTGTCTAGGGAATGGTGTCACCCACAGTAAGCTAGTTCTTCCAACACCAATTAAGTTAATTAAGACCACTCCCTAGAGATGTGCACAATGGCCAACCCAAAGTAGAAAATTTCTTATTGAGAAGCTCTTTTTGGGTGACTCTAGGTTATATCAAATAACAATTAAAGCTGTCTGTCACAGTTTCCTGCAGTGCTTTGGTGTTCTTCAGAGTCAAGGACTTATTTCCATTTATATTAGAACTTGAGCAGATGAGAAATGTTCACTTTGTGGAGGAGAGATAACTTTATGTAAAACCGAAAGGAAGACACAGATGAAGAGAGAATGAGTAAAAAGCAGATGAAGAAGTCTTCAAGCAGAGCTCCAGTCCCACAGGACAATGGAGTCTATACACAAAGCAAGGGCCTTATATGACTCTCAAATGCCCCTTACTCTGAAAGGCTCTGTCAGTTAACAGATGCTATGAGGAAACTCCCATGAGGTCCACGCTTACATTTCATAGAAGTCACAATAGCTTTGATTTAGAACTTATGGACATCATCCATAAGTTCTAAATCAAAGCTATGTGCTTTCCATACAAGCATCTGTTATAATTTTGTAAGACTTTTATAGAGTCAATTTTCAATTTGACATATCCTAGAATTACCTAGAAAGAGAGTTTCAATGAGGGATTGTCTACAGTGGGTTGGCCTATAGGCATATCTGTGGAGAATGGTCTTACTTAACTTAATTGGTAAGTGAAGAACCAGCTCACTGTGGGTGTCACCATTCCCTAGACAGGGAATCCTGAACTACTTAAGAGTAGAGAAATTGAGATGAGCACAAGCAAGCAAACCAGCAAATATACATGCATTTGTTCAATATCCTCTTGAGTATGAGTATGATGTGACTGGCTGTTTGAAGTTTCTGCCTTGATTTCCCCACAGTGGTAGTTTGTCTACATTGGTATCACTTTATCAAGACCATGACCTACCTAAAAATCTCTTTATGATCTAAAGATGAAGCATTGTATTTTGAGACAAGAAAGGATAACATTTTTCCATCATTATTCCAGGTAAGAAACACTGGCCTAAATGAACTAAGAAACATACTTAAGAAGCTAATGAGTTCACTCAAGACAGGAGTTACGTGATAGACCATTCAGAACTTGCCGATCCCCAATTTCAACTTCCTTATCTATTATTTTGGGAAAGGTGAATTTACATAAAAAGCCATACCCCAAGAAAGACAAATTTGTATGTATTAAATTAGGGCCTGGCATGCAAAAACTCATTAACTGGAATCATGTAATGAGCATTAAAATCGGTTCTGTCATTTATGAGAAAAATCCACAGAATGAGAAGATCCATTCTTTCTATTTGCAATTCAGGAATAAGTATTATGACCCTAGAATATATTCACAAAGACTGACACGATATTATTTTTATAAAATCCTGTTTTCAAGAATGAAAAAAAAATATTTTCAAACATCTGCTTATGGATAGGGAGATGACTCAGTGGGATTTTCATGCAAGCAAGAAGGCTAGGGTTCAGATACCCAGAACCATGTAAAAAACTGAGCTCAGTGATGTGGGTTTGTAACCCCAGCTCTGGCTGGGAGGGGATTAGCAAAGGCAGGCAGATCTCAGAGAATATTTTTAGCCAGCCAGTCTAGCTGAATCAGTGAGCTCCAGTCTCAGTAAAAGACCCTGTCTCGAAAGCTAATGAACTAACTAAATAAGGTAGAGGGTGATTGAGAAAGGCAGCTGCTGTTGACCTCTGACCTCCACACACATGTATAGGCAAGTCTACCTGCATCCACTCAAACCTAAGCACACGCACATGCATACGCTGCTCACACTAATAATAATAATAATAATAATAATAATAATAATAATAATAATAATAATAGAAATCCAAAGCAAGAAACAGGGAAGAAAAGCACAGAGAAGAAACAAGACAGGAGCATCCTTGAAATAAACAGATGAGGGCTTGGTGTTACACCCCAGACCTCCAAGGGAAGGCAGTAGGCTTGGTGCTTCCTCTTCTCGTATACTTTTAAAAAGCTTTCTTTCTTTTCTTTTTTTTTTTTTTTTTTTGTCTCTGGAAAGGGCCTTCCTACCCCCTAGCCTCATCAAAACATGAGCTACGTGAGTTAGCCTCCTTTGGAAAAAGTAGCTTCAAAGTCCCGCAAATCATTGTTCCTAGAACGTTGTCAGATGAGACCATAGGCGAGTGATCACCTTACTAAAATTAGCAGTTGCAAACAGGAAGGAAGTCTGGGCAGGACAGACTTTCTCCAGAACAGAGAGCTGAGGTACCCAAGTCACTCTTTCCATTCGTTGCACTGCGTCCTGTATCAGGGTCGCCTTTCTTGTACTGAATTCCCTGGCCTACAAACAAGAAAATGGTGTCCCAGAGACAAAGCAGTAATGTACCAAGGATATGCCCAGCATCGCGAGACCAGCACAAGCTGTCCCTTCAATTAACTTGCATTCCTATGACTTGCTTTACGTTAGCCAGATAGATAGCCAACCCTCCCCATAAAGCAACCTACATAATAGAATAATTACTTGCTAAAGATTCTATCATGGTTAGAGAAAACACTCTATAACTATCCCAGCGAATATTTGTCAAATATGACTTCTCGGTTTTGTTTGCTCATGAAATGATTTATGGTCCTGGCTCTTGTGCTCTTACACATCTCTGCAAGCTGAAGGTATTCTCTTTTCTCAGACTGTCTCAGGAGGTGCACCAGTGAAGTGCCCCTTTCCAAGTGTGGGACCATCTTGACCATCTTGACCGTTGAAGAAACAGATAACTTCAAGTGCTATCAGAGAGTACGAAGCAGGCTTCTAGCAGCCCTGTTTTAAGGGAAGCCTGACATGGCCCCTATTCTTGGTCTTGTCCTTGAGGTCAGCAGAGCCACGTCTAAGAACAGAGAGACTTTGTTTTATAAACACTTGGCTGGGGCTGAAGGAATGACTCAACAGAGTAGAGCACGGGCTGCTCTTCCAGAGGATCTGGGTTCAATTCCCTGCGCCCACATGGTGGCTCGCAACTGTCTCTAACTCTAGTTCCAGGGGATCTGACACCCTCAGATGTACATACAGACAAAATACCAATATATATAAAATAAAATTCTTTTAAAAAATTTTTTAAAAGAGTCATTTGGCTTCTAGCTCTTCCTCCCACTTATATGTGACTGGACCGTTTAGTGACCTCGGCCACTTTTTCCTCACTTATGAATTGTTATTAGGCCCATTTCCCTGTGGCTTTGAAAGGATTAGATAGTTATGATGTATAAAGAATACAGTATATTAACTTCCCAAACCTGGGACTAAATTCTGCGAGAAGGCCTGCCACCATCGCCTGACCTAAGAATCAAGAGAAAGACACCTTGGGGCTCCTGCTTCATCAGCCTCCTGAGATTCTGTTCAGATCCAGGCTTCTTTACCACCAGCTGAGGGAGCATTTCCAGCTTCAGCTCTCAAATTCTGCCACTTTAATAAATGCGTTGGACCACAAGGTGGTGCTTTATTCTAAAGTTTGATATCAGGAGGCTTTTCCAACTGTAAACCATGAACAGTGTATAGCAAGCACATTCGATGCCTTTAAATCCAACTCCCTAACCGTGATAGAAACATCTGGATGGAATCCTTAGCCCTGTGACTAATCACCGGGAAGCACAAGCCACAGAAAGAGCTTCCAGGATAGGAAGAGGTGCCGAAAGACTGGTGTCTTTAGTCAGTTCCTTTTCAATGGCATTACATAAACTCTCTACTAAACCTACACTGGTACAGTGTCCCTCGGTACCCCAGTGAGTAATAGTTCAAAGAATACAGAGATAAGGAGCAGAGAAAGGGTGCCCTTGTGACATTGATCCTGAAGTGGGAAATAGTCTACTTCCTCTTTGACACCTCCAGCCACAAGCATGAGCCAGGTTCATGGAGCTCTGCGTGTAAAGTACATTTCCACCCTCCTCCATTTTCCACATACTCACATGTATGCTACTGGGTTTCACTAAACTGGCATCGGGCCACCAGTGGCAGCTTACCCCTGGGCGTGAAGCTCTGTATGCAATCAGCTTTCTGCGTGTGTGACTGCCACGTTTGCAGATGCAACCAGATATATGTCGAAAATACATTTTCTGTAATTGCCTCTGAGGCTCTGGGGACAGGACATGGCTTTAAGAAGTGCTGCTGTGTAAGCGTGATGACCTGAGTTCGAATCCCTAGCGTCCATATCCCCGGAGCTTGCTGGCCAGTGGGCCTAGTCAAAGCAGCAAGCTCCAGGTTCAGTGAGAGACCAAATCGCAAGGTAATAAGGCAGAGAGCGTTAAAGCAGGACATCCATCACCCTAGTCCAGACTCTTCATATGCATGGGCACAACCATCTACCCACATTCACATGTACACACACATACATGCACACACACACAGACACACACACCCATACTCACATGTACATACACACACACACGCACACACACACACACACCCATACTCACATGTACATACACACACACACATGCACACACGCACACACACACACACATTTAAAATTTTTAAAAAACCTTACAATTAATAAAGTATATGAGAGGACACGAATAGGCTCTGTGCAAGCATTATTTCATTTTATCATGGAGACCTAAACATCGAAGGGCCTTGGATCACCTGCAGGGATCTTGGAATCGCTTTTCAGATTCCGAGGGACAGCACCTTTGCCTTAGATTACTGGAGTAGATTAGACATCAGGACTTCACAGCCATTATTAGGAGGAAATGCAGAATTAGTCCTGAGCAGTCGTGACCCCATCACCACCTTTGGGAATTTCCACAATTCCTGTGCTTTATAAATAGTGGAGGAAAAAAACAGGTAGACCAGAAGGTTGCAAAGACCATCTTTAGGATAAGTGTCCTGATACCAGGAGCGGTGGCTCATGACTGTAATTGCAGCACTCGGGAGGCTGCGGCAGGATTGCTACAAGTTCGAGACCAGTCTGGAGGATATAGAGTCAGACCCATAACAGCCTGCATACCAAGACCCTGCTCCACACCTCCCCCTGAAAGGAACAGAACCTGGCAGTCTGTAAGTCAGTCTCATTTACCTCCCCTACCGAAGCCCTGCATTAGTGAAAGTTCTGATAAATGTAGATATTGGTAGGGATAGAGAAGAACCCCAGAGAAAACCAAGCAAAGGTAGTTCCAGTCCCAGAAGGACAGGACAGGTTGGGAAGGGCAAGGCTTAGGAATGCAAGGCCAAGACGGAGAGGATGCACTGCAGAGGTCGAGCGGGTCTTGCAACTTGGGATAAACACCGAAGACAAACCGAGGTCTGTTCATAATGGGAAATTGTCCCTCTAAAGACCACAAAGAAAAGAAGAAACAGCCTTCCCAAATCTGTCAGGTTTTACCCAAAGGATTAGGTCAGATCATACTATAGCAGATCTTTTTTTCTAAAGGCCTCAGGGACTTCCCTTCACTAAACCCCCTGACCCTTTAATCCTTCTGAAAGTGACCTGTCCGCTCTTTCCACTAATGAGACTGGAGAAAAGCAGGCAAGTTTTCAGGCAGCCTTTCCAAGAACATTCTGTTGATCCTCTCACTTCTCTTAAGGCCGCAAGCAACAAGCTTTCATTTAAGAAAAAAAAAAAAAAATCCTCCGGATGGCTCACAAAAGCTAGAGCTCACCAAGACACAGGGAATTCTTACCTTGCAGAATGTTCCTTTAGTCTGTTCATCAATAATAAACTTCGCTTTAATAGATGCAATTTCATTTCAATTAAGAAAGGCCTCACTTTACCCCTGCCAACCCCCCCCCAAATAATAAAAACATTAATTAGCACTTGGAGGAAAGCAGAGGGGATGAAAGATTCAGGACATCAGGCAGCAACATGAGAGCCCGCCACATTGCATGAGTTACTGAATTTGGAGAACTGCTGGTTTTGCCCTTTGGAAATGGCCTGACTCAGCATCTTTGAATTTTACGAGTGCCCTGATGTGTCATTTGGAAACTGTGTATCCCTTATTTATTTGACATTAAACAGTTTATTGTCTAGTGAAAATAATAAATTCCATAGCTAAAAGTAGAAACAAACTTGCCATCTAGAGATCTAAGGAGACAGAGGTATCTGAGCAATCTGTGACCTCATTATCAGAAGTGAAATTTTCATATGTGCATGTAATTACATACTGGCATGTGTGATGGCCGTGCACACATTATAGGTTATATACGAAGAGATTACAATGCAAAGATGCACACTGCTAGCGTTTGGGAAAATGTCAACATTTTGCTTTCTTCTATCTAATCCAAATACTAATGAATTCTTCGTGCTTTTCAATTCATGTTTTTGTGGGTTTTAAACTTCTGACAAGGTAATAGCTGGGAACTTTGAGCAATGATTTTTACCTCCCTTAAAAAAAAAAAAATACCAGCAAGTGATTTGATGCGCATCACTAAATATATGAAAGGTGTAAGATTGAGACTTGCCATAGAGTAATCAGCACGTGCGCGTCTCTAGTGGTGTCTGTGAGAACAACCTATAGGGATAAAGCAGAGGAGAGCCCTGCTCCAAGGAAACAAGGCCAAGGATTGGTGTCAAGGTGTCACCCACTCCTATCCTGTTACACCCTCATCCCACAAGTCTGTGGACAATCTGGGTTTTTCCCTTGGTCATTGTCTAAGACACCATTGGATGGTTGTCACTTTGCTTCTGTTCTGAGCGTGGCCCTGGAAGAATCTATCAAGCCACAGTCAAATTCTCACAGAGGAAAACTGTAATTTTAATAAATGAGAGAATGGGCTGGGAGATGCCTTAGAGGCCTTGTGCCCTGAGAATCCCCAGAGACCCGGTAAAGGTGGAAGGGGAAGACCAACTCCTCAACACCGTCCCCTATCCTACACACGTGGGCCGCGGCACCTACAAGCATTTGTGTGTGCGTGTACACACACAAACTCAATGATGCAATTAATTTTCGTTACCAATAATTGAGAAAGGGCAGATCATGTACAGGGAACAACAAGAAGTTGTTTCTTGGGTTTTATTCCATATGACTTTCGTTTTCCATCAGATTCCAGTTTTCTTTGTTGTTTTTTGTGTGCTTTTACCTTCTGTTATCTTTGGAATTGTCTTTTGATTGATTACACAGAAGTTTGGATTGCTTATTGCAGTTAACATTCCAAGCGAAGAACATTCCAGCTCCTGGCAGCTGATGTGTGTCACCCACACTGGACGGGAAGTCGGTGCCGGGATAGAGTCAAGAGGTCCAGGGTTGGATGGCTGAAAATTCATAGTCGGTTTGTGGGCTGGATAATCTCATGACTCACTGCCTGACTATAAATCTATTTAATTAAAATATAATTATACTCACATAGTAACAGAGCGCCCATGTTATGACATTTCTCACATGAAGAAAGCCACAGACAGATTGCTAGAGATGCAAGGAATTCTATTTCTCTACGTTTGGACTAGTTGACTCCTGTTTTGGTTCAGCGCCTTTGGAAAATCATTTTCAGAAATGTCTTGGATAAAGCCAACAGTCTCTCAGCCTTTCTTTCTGCTACCCACAACAGACCTCTTTACTCAGTAGAGAGCAGCAAATGTGGTGGATTTCTATTTCCCTTGCTTTCCATTATTTGCCAATTTGCCTACCTGGTAAAATCTGTTTATAGTCCCCAAATCCATTCCCATGATATTTTGAGTGATTCATGATCATGCACGGGCGGGGGGGGGGGTAAAATGTTTAACATCTCAACACATGTGCTGATTGTTGAGCTCAAAGGAGCTGACATTCTGCCTTCTTATTTTAGCTCTCACATTGCAAATGTGACCTTCTTTATCATCTATTTCACGTCCTTGCATTGCATGCATGATTTTGTTGTTTAAAATGGTCCCCAGGTGTGGTGCCGAAAGACTATGTAAAGTCCAAAGTTCAAGAAAGCTCTGGGGTCCACTGAAGTACACAAATAAAAATACATGTTTTAGATGAACTCTCTTAGGGCATGGGTTAAAGGACTATTAGTGGTGGGTTTATGTTGAATGGATCCACAATATATACTATGAGGAGTATTCGAACAAAAACACACACTGCAGGATTATGCACTGGTTGATTGATGAGAAGAGATACAGGAACTGAGCCCTGGCTTCCCCTAGGAGCAATACAGTCAGTGCTCACTAACTTGTGGTCACCAAGGCCTCATAGACAACTATAATGAGAACAGCAAGACAAGAATCCTGTGAAGAGTATGAATTTTGACTATCATTGGTAATGCTTTTCTTTCCTAAAATGTATGTGCCTGCTCAAAAAACAGACAAGGAAGCTACTCATAAGAGAAGACAGGTGAATGTTTTTACAAACAGAAGGAGTAGAAATAATAAGTCCTGGGATTTATTGCATTTAAAGAAGAGGGTCTTTCCATTCTCCATCAAAGCAGAGGCACAGATAGGCAGAGACAGCCTTTCATTACATGAGATGTGACGGTGCCTAAACTTGGGAACGGAGATAACAGGAATTGGGACACTGAGTTCCTTCCCACCCTCAGAGAGCTTCAGTAAGAGAAGGGATGACTGTTATTGTTTTGGTAGAATTCACTAATCCAAGGCTCAGGGTTTCTAAACAGGCCCTCTCTGATGGACTTTCCACAGCTACAGGACAGTGGCCCTCTGCAAGGGACCCTGCTTGGCTGAGAGGTGAGGTCTGAGATTACAGAACGTTGTTTCCCAGGATGGGAACCCTGTTTCACTGTGTGCCTCCTTAAGAAGCACGATCCAAGTCAGGCAGTGATAGAACATGCCTTTAATCCCAGCACTTGGGAGGCAGGGACAGGAAGACCTCTGTGAGTTCAAGGCCAACCTGGTCTCCAGGTGAGTGAGATCCAGGACAGCCAGAGTTACAACAGAGAAACCCGTCTAGAAACAACACCTCCCCCCACCCCCTGAAAAGAAAAGAAGAAGCAAGATAACAATTATATCTGTTTAATACATTCCTGTTAGAGTTAATTCCAGGTTAAAATATTTCAGAAGTGTGTCACTGCCCTCAGAGCAAAGTTCAGACTTCTCAGGATGCCATGAAAATTATTCATGGTTCAGCCCAAGCTTGGATTTTGTGCCAGTTATTTTTTGCCAGCTTGACACAAACTAGAGTCATCTGGAATGGGGAAATCATCTGGACATTGGTCTGGCCTGTGAGCAAGTCTCTGTGGGGCATTTGGGGTTATTTTTAGCCACTAATGTGGGAGGACCAAGACCACTGTGGAACATGCCACATTCACCCCCAGACAGGTGGTCCGGAGTTGTATAAGAAAGCAAGCTGAGAAAGGAATGGGGAACAAGCCAGTAAACAGCTCTCCCCTATGGCGTTGGCCTCAGTTTCTGCCTCTGAGTTCCTGCCTTGAGCTCCTGTGCTAACTTCTTTCCATCCTAGATTGGATCCTCTAACGGGGTGACATCCTTTTCTCCCCAGCTTGCTCTTGGTATGTGTTTTATCACAGCAATAGAAAAGCAAACTTGGACAGCAGCATAGCTCGGCTCTGGTTACCCTCTCTTCCTACTTCCAGTGCTAACACTGGCCATGGCAGTGCGTGTGGTGGATGGGTTTAGGTAGAGACACAGCAGGGAGACGACTCTATAATACTGGGGGAAATGTCTGTTCCACTTAGTTGGCCTAGACAGGGTTTTTGCAATTTACTGACCTTGGGGTGATATATCTTAATTTACACCAGGGCATATGGATAATGTAGGATCTCCCAGGCTCTATGTGGTAGATCTATTCCACACCTCCTGGATGCACCACTCTCTTACTTTAAGACTTTTACACCATTGCTAAAAAAAAAAAAAAAAAAAAAAGAAAGAAAGAAAGAAAGAAAGAAACTGGCTAAACATAGGTATCAGGAAATCATTCTTCCCCTACAAAGCTTGACTACCAGGAGAGTGAAAGACTCCTCACCTTACCAAGCTTGCCTCATCCCTGGAATTCACTTAATTGATCGCTTATATGTGAGAAATTACAAATACTCCTGAGCTCATAAGTTATACCTTGATACATCCACCATAAACCAAAAATACCATAAATCAAATATGCATCTAATGTACCCAACCTACAGAAATACTAGCTTAACTTTGCAGTACAGTTGAGAGTGTTGTTCACCGCCTCTGCCCAGCATCCCAGGAGACCACTGGGAGGTCATATGGGGTCACACATCCTTAGCTAATGTTCAAAATACCAGATACAGTTTCTACTGAATATGTATCAATTTCATGTCATTGTAACACCAAAAAAAAAATGTATAAATGAAACCATTCTAAATTGGAATGCCATGAGTACTTATGAGGTAGTTGCCAGCATGAGGTACCAGTGTGTAGCAGTTCACAAGATGACCTTCAAGTTCTGTTTCTTAGAGGTAATAGTATGTCAGAGGCAGTCAAGAAACAAGTCATTGCACACACATACACACATACACACACACATACACACACACACACACACACACACACACACACATATTTGCTCTTAATTACAAAGAGATCACAGGTACTCTGAGAGGCTATTTCAAACTTGCATGAGAGACCTACCCCCAGTAGATTATGTAATTTCCTAGTTACTTATGTCTCTACTTGGGCTAAGAGACTTCTTCAATACCGAATCTCATTTTTTTTTCTAAGTACCTAATAAATTATAAATAGTATCATCTTGGAGACAGTTTCTAGAAGGCTCTACAGTTGCTTTCTGTGACAAAGCAGGTCTTGGATTTCCCTAGTCCACATTTATTATTTGTCTCTGATTAGATAGAAAGCTCAGGAGTCGGTCTGGAGAAAATCTTGTCTAGCCAGGAGCATCTGTGTTGAGAATAGCAGACCTTTCTCCCTCTTCCCTTTCCCCCTCTTACCCCAGTGACTTATCACCCCCTTCCCCTGGCTTCAAGGGCTTCTCCCTATAGACTGAACTGCCAGCACTTACTCTTTGCCTGAAGCACACTCACACCTGTGTGTCAGCTTTCTACGAAGGAGCACTTTTAGCCTTCACTCAAAAACCTAGCATGAAAGCTGTGTGCTCTACAGAAAGAATGCCAGACAATTCAGAAAAGTTCAGAGGGGCACCGTCCCAGGACCCAGCATCGCTGTGTGAACTCAGTACCTACCCCACAAATGTTTATGCCACCCATCATGCAACAAGACTTACACATGCCACAGAAAGTTACTTAT
Source organism: Cricetomys ansorgei (assembly GCA_026225945.1). Taxonomy (NCBI): domain Eukaryota; kingdom Metazoa; phylum Chordata; class Mammalia; order Rodentia; family Nesomyidae; genus Cricetomys; species Cricetomys ansorgei. Next base: position 7,624,649 of record JAMJFZ010001089.1, on the reverse strand, counting down.
ATGACTCAAATACTACCAAGACCAAATTTAGGTAGCTTTAATTTTCATTTGGTATTCTTAGTTTCAATTGACAAAGCGTAAGTACGCTGTGCACAGTATACGGAATGATGTTTTGATAAATGTACAAATAAATACATCGTAAAAAGATACAGTGTAAAAATATTGAAGTGAACCGGTGAACACGCCTGCTGCTTCACTCATCTGCCTATTTATTAATTGGTATGAACATTTAAAATTATCTCTTTCCATTTGACAGGAAAACGTTTTACAGGGCTTTTGACCAGCCTGATGACCACAGTTAATAATAAGCTTTTACGTATTTTAAAATTGTTAAGAGTAGATTTTAAACAACCTCGCCATAAAAAAAAATGAAGTAAAAGCATCAGGAAACTGTGGTCCTGACGGCAAATTTGGTTTGATGGTGTTTGGGGGAGGGGAAGTGACTTCATGAGGTTTGGGAGTCCTGAGCTGAAGGCACTACACAATGAACCTGTTATTTTCTCATCATCTTTCCTGGCTCCTCCATCTCTGTCCTTCGGCTCATGGAATTCTCAACTGCTCAGGACTCTGGGGCCCTTGATCTCTGTACTATCTGCCTATGCAGTGTCCCTGTATGCTCCTATCTCTAGGTCTAAATTTCACTTCATTCCTGAAGCTTGATAATGAAACGTAGATTCCCAGATCCTTGAGAGCATGGACATTTAATAGTGGACATTCTGTGTGTGTGTGTGTGTGTGTGTGTGTGTGTGTGTGTGTGTATTGGGGAGTCATGTGAAAGAAGATATGTGCAATTTTAAAAAAAAAAACAGTTAATGAAGATTTAGGACACTGGGAGGAGTAATAGAAGGAGATGTGGAATCATGTTTCCTGCCTATACCACTGTTGTAAGGGCAGTGTTACTGTGCTGGCTGAAAAACCACAATTCCATGGTTGTCGTGAAACTCACAGACCCACACAGGGAACAGAACAAAACATGGGTGAACGTGGCAAAAGGCATTTACTCTGTCCAACATCAGATTTTGAAGAGGAACATTTGGGGACCATTGAGAGAGGCCAGGAGCCCACAGGGAGAAGAGCTAAGGATGACAGTAAGAAGGGAGAAACTTGTCCTTATGTGCTCTGTGAGGGAAAAACCGTGCAGGAAAAGGGAGAGAATACAATTAATTATGGCAACCTGAAGAGCATATATTTAAATATGTGTATTATGGGGGTCATGAGTTTATAGAAGCATGCATGTATAAAAAAGTCATAAGAAAGGTTTGTCATTTATTTATGCAACTGTAACGCTAACTTCACCTACTTATGAAAGCCCTCAAACTCTGTGCTGAAATAGTATTCAACGTGATCCTTTTACTTTCTGACCAACGTTTACTGTGTGCTGACCTCATGCTAGGCATTGTGCTATATATTGCTGCTCATTGACTAACCAAGACGGATACGGGTTCATGCCTCTTAGATCCAACAGTAGAGTGGGCTTGGCAGAGTCTTTCTAGGACTCATTCAGGGTGCCTCCTTGCTAGAGATTATGTCAGCATCTCGGAGTGCTGTGTGCCAGAGTTCAAAGTTCAAGAAAGGCTCTGGAAAATCTTCCTAATTGGTGTTTCTCGAGAAGCAAACACATTCTGGCAAGAGCTGTAACCCCATTAGTTAAGACTTGAGATCCCCAGCTCTTAGTTTTTCTTGGCTTTTCTAATTTAACTACAACTGCCTGGTAAGTTAAGTCACATATTCACTGTCAATACTCTGCCTTTTTTTTTTTTTTTGACAACACCAAAGATGAAACTTCAGACTTCATTTTTACAACTTCATATGTAGCATCTGTGGTTATCAGTCCATTGGTCTCTTACCCACTGAATAAACACCGAGTTCCGGATATGGGCTGTGCTCAGTATTCAGGCATCACTTCCCAGATGTCGCCGAAGAGCAAATGTATAAACGAATACATAATTACACACAGCACCAAGTACTGCTTTGGGGTCAGAGCATTAATAATAGGCAGCAGCTCCACTCTAGACAATTTCAGCAGAAATGGAATTCGACAGAAGCACCCAATGTGAGCAACCTATGAGAAGAACAGGGTTATTTGGGCTGTGTTTTGGAGCTTCCAGTCCGTGGTAGCTTGGCCCTGTCACCCTGGATTTGTGGTGAGGGCGAGACAACTGGCGGGGGAGAAGGGTGGGTGAAGCACCGCAGCACACCTTGTAATGATTAAGAAAAGGGAGAGAGACAGGAGAAGGGCTAGTGTCCCAATATTCCTTTCAAGGGTACACCCCCTGTGATCCATGTCCTTCCACCAGGCCTCACCTCTTAAAGGGGCTACCACTTCCCAATAGCTGGGAATCAAATCTTCAAACACAGACCTTTGGGAGGTACCTAGTAATCAATTTACAACTCGGGTAAGATGAATATAATTGTCTTCATACTGTACAGAGCACTAAAGGATTCCAACCTTAAGGCAAAACGCCAGCACCAACACCCCAAGCCATATCATGAAGTTTGGACACAAAGGAGCCTCTCTCTTTGCCCAGGTACAAATCCATTTTCTCTGCCAGGATCCAAACCAGTCAAATGAATTCTTCTGTCCACTGTACATCATGTTACAACCACTACATCTCAAGGATAGAACCCCAGTTGCTCTCGGAACCCTGCTGCAAGACATCCTGGGAATGCAAAGTCATTCTCGGCTGCTGGCTTCTGAAGGAGACTGGAAACCTTGAAGAAGGAGTGGCCCAGTTGGTTACAGCTGCTGGGAGAAGTAGAGAGTCGCTATCAGGGTGACTAAGAAGAGATATCTGCTTTAGACTGGGAAAGCAAATAGGGAAGCCAGGGAGTTCTCGGGAAGTAACTTTTAAAGTCACTGCCGAAGAATGAATAGAATTTAGTTTGTTCAAAGACTCTGAGGCAGAGACTGATAGAATGATAAACAAGAATGTAAAGGAGAAGCAGGACGCACAGGGCAAGGCTTGAGGAGGATCTGAGGTAGGCAGGTTCCTTGTTCAAGGTCAGGCAGCAAGGCAAAGGTCCCACGCTTTACTCTGCCTGCAACGGGAAGCCCTGGGGGTCTGTGAAAGCTGAGATATAAATGTATAGTAATACAGTATATCAAAGTATATGGCAATTCTCTGTGTAGAATCCCTTTCTACTAATGATGATGATGATGATGATGATGATGATGATGATGATGATAATAAATAAGTAAAAATATCAAGTCAATAAGTTTAGAAAGACAATAGAGGCTTGGTTTTTTGTTTTGCTTTGTTGTTGTTGTTTTTGGTTTTGGAGACAGGGTTTCTCTGTTGTAACTCTGGCTGTCCTGGAACTCACTCTGTAGTCCAGACTGGCCTCAAACTCACAGAGATCCGCCTGCCTCTGCCTCCCAAGTGCTGGGATTAAAGGTGTGCGCCACCACCGCTGGGCAATAGAACTTGTTTTAGCCAGTAGTTTTTGAGCGGCGGACAGAGGGAAATGTGCCGTGTGTATACGAAGAGGCCAAGTGCCTTCCTCTATCACCCTCTGCCGTTTCTTTTCTGTTTTGTTTTGTTTTGAGACAGGGTCTCTCACTGAGGCTGGAACTCAAGACTCGCAGCTCCAGGCATCTGTCTGTGTGTCTCCATCCCCCTTTCCTCTAGCACTAGGATTAGAGATAAACACTGCCATACTGGTTTTACATATTTGTCTTCAGTTTTCTTTAGGAGGATAACCTCTGATAAAGTGACCATGATCCAGTGGCAGGCTACATATCCAAGGGTATTTGGGCAGCAAAAATTGGCCTTGGTAGAGGAAAAAAGACACAAAGTTGGGTGGGTAGAGAAGGAGGGGGGGAATCTACAAAGAGGTGGGGGACTAATAAGAATATTTTTAAAGAATTATTTATGGGAGCCGGGTGGTGGTGACACACACCTTTAATCCCAGCACTCAGGAGGCAGAGGCAGGCGGATCTCTGTGAGTTCAAGGCCAGCCTGGTCTACAGAGTGAGTTCCAGGACAGCCAGAGTTACAACAGAGAAATCCTGTCTCAAAAAACAAAACAAAAACCAAAACAAACAAAACAAAAATTATTTGAGAGCTGGAGAGATGTCTCAGGAGTTAAGGGCACTTGCTGCTCTCTCAGAGAACCCAGGACCCACATGGTAGCTCACAACCATCCATAATTTCAGTTCCAGGGGATCTAGTAGTTTCTCCTGGCCCCTGTGGGCACTGCATGCATATGGTGCACACACGCACAAGCAGACAAATATTTCTACGTGTAAAATAAATCTTCTTGAAAATTATTTATTGATTTAGTGTACATATCAGAGGGTGTATGCCTACACACGCCACCGTGCTCACCTGGCAATGGGATGTCTCTATAGAGGTGGTTCTCTCCTTCCACCTTGATGTGCATTCCCAGGATTTGAACTCAGGTTGCCAGAATTGTGCATCTTTACCTACTGAGCCATCTTACCAGCCCCAGTGCCTATCAATTCTGGTTTTTACATGGATGCTCAGGACCCACACTCAGGCTTCCGCACTTTATGGAATAAACCATCGCTTCAGCCCCTGTTCCAGCTATTTAGCAATTTCTTTGGCTCTGGGTCATTTTTTTGCACAGTCCTTGGGGCTGTCCCACAGGACTATAAAACTGTGGCCGTCGTGGCAACTATCATGCTTCTCCTCCACAGAAGAAAGGGACCAGAACAGATGTCTCTCTCCTTGGAAGTCAGGAGAAGAGTAAGGCTTTTTCCTAGAAATCCTCAAATCCTTTTGTCTAGAATAGGATTACACTCCCGTGCAGGACTGCAAAACACACCTCGAAGGTTTTCAGATCCTTTAGCGAGGCTGCCAATAAGTGAGGAGGGCATGGCTTCTGACAGGCAGCCCAGTGAATGCCAAGGCTGAATTTTATTGCAACCATAAACTGCACTCACACACATCATCCACACATAGGTTATAGATGAATAAGAACAAGACTGCTTTAAGCCTAGACCTGCCTGGCCAGGAATCCTAGGAAACTACCTCTGGTCAGAACAGGGCCACTGAAATGAATGCACACTGGTGTACGTAAATCGATCCTTCTTTTTGTACCATTCTGCTCCTTAAGAGCTGCTTGTAAATTCCCCTATAAGCATATTCACAGGGTGATGAATACCTCTTGAGAAGTGTTTATAATACATAGCCCAGCTCTAGAGACAGACCCGGTTAGGTGATTCTTCACCTCCTCCCGCCAACCCTTAGACAGACCCTCCTCCTCCATTCTGAATAGACCTCCATTCTGAATAGTCACTTGGTCATTTGCAGGGATACAGGTATGTCAGATGTCCTTTCCTCCGTCTGTATGACAAACTTCCAGTTTAAGAGGGTTCTACTAAGACAATCCTTTGCAGTTCATGTTATCAAAGGGAAGTCATTTCTTCCTTCAAACTAAGACTTGTACTTGAATCAGCTCCTCTAACCCGTTACTTTTATCGCCTAGTATTAGAATGGCTCACTGGTATTTTCTGATTACTGCTGTTTGCACAGGATACAGACAGAACAGCAAACATATATATACATATATATTTATATGTATATATATACATAATTGTATATATAATTTTTTATTCCTTTTAGCATGCCTTGGAAATATATCAATGACCTTACTAGACTCCAGAGTATTAAGTCTGGGTGGCTGCCTGTTGCCCACTCTAATGGATTCAGCTGCTTCTTTTGTTCTTGTCGTGCTTATCCTAAGCATTGTCAACTCCTTCTGTCAAATCTTAGAGTCTGGTAGCTCTCCATCTGGGAAGGCAGTTTTTGTAATTGTCTCTGGATGAAACATTGTCGTCATCATTCTGTGACTGTACGAAGAGACGGGCTTGCTGTCACATGGAGTGAATTCTAACATGGGAATGTGTTTGTGAGCTATACATGTATTTAGAGTCTTGGGGGGGGCATAGAGGAGACCCTGGCTAAATTAAAGACACATTTTAGGGTATTGCATGCTTCTAATGGCATGAAGGGAGTTTTAGCCATGCATGCCATCTGCCCTGCTTCCTGTACTTTGGCTTAGAGCTGACATCTAAGAGCCTACACTGAAACCCCACCTCATCTGAGTTCTAAAGGCCAGAAGGGACAAGAAAGAGAAGGCAAATAATGGACCTCTGGCTGGAGATGTGGCTCAGATGGAGATTGCTTGCCGAGCATGCACAGGGGCCTGAGTGCAACCCCTAGTATTGAGAAGAAAGAATGAAGATGAGAATAAAGAATGAATGAAAAGAAGAGTGGTTTTGTAGCTAATAAACCAGGTTAATGGGAGAAAGCCATTGGTGGAGGAAGGCTGAGTCCAAATTGAGAATCTCTGTGGATCCCACATATTCAAGTGTTTGATGACGTTCAGACCTAAACACTGAGAATCCAGCACTGATCTAGAAAGACAATAGCCTTTCTGTCCTCAGATGTCCTTTTATCAGTATAGACCAAAAAGAAACAAGTGTGACATAAAGTCAGCAGCTGAGGATTATGAAGTCAGGTATACGGGGTGTGCCTATGAGTGCAGAAGCCATGTCTCTCTATGCAGGGAACTCATGAGAAGAAAACCCAGGGAAAAGAGAGACAGTGGCCAGAAGTGAGCAAATAGCACAAAGCAAGAAGACTGGAGAAAGGCAGAGAGGTGAGAATCAGCCCAGAAAAGTACAAGAAAGAACCACCAGGGAGTGAGAGCCGGAGGAAGTTCTGTTTCAAATTTCTTGTTCAAAAGATGACTGGGATTCTAAAGAATGGTTGAAATGAAAATGGAATCAGGATGTGAAGAAACAGAGAGTCCCCATCTCATGTGGGCCCAGGGATTGGTATAGATTCTTAGGAAATGCATGGCAGTGTCTACGGAAGCCAAATGCACAGATGCTTTGGGCAAGCAGTTCCCCAACTGCACAGGCACATGACAGATGTGGCAGCTTCTGTCTACCAAAAACTGTGAAAGAGCATTCAAATCGTGCACTTTTATAATAGCTCCAAGTTAGAAGGAACTCAGGTCCAATGGCTAGTCTTGTCAACTCAATGAGATTTAGAAAATCCCTTGAAAACACAGCTCCAGGTATGCCTATGAGGGAATTCCCAGAAAGATCTAGGTGAGGAAAAAAAGACTCACCGTGGATGTGGTGGCTCCATCCCACAGTCTGGGGTCACAGGTTTAATTAAAAGGAGAAAGCAAGTGAAGTCCCAGCATACATCTCTCTCTCCTTCCTGACTGGGAACACAATGTGACCAGTTGCCTCATGCCCCCTCTGTCATCTTGTCCCTCATCACAATGGACTGTACTCCCTACCTAAACAGACATTTCCTTCCTTAAGCTGCTTTGCCAGGCATTTTGTCACAGCAAGGGAAACAATGAGCACACCGGGTATTTGCTAACCATACAAAGAGTTACGGTATGTCCATTCACGCAATGAACGAAGACACAGCAGTGAACGATAGCAAGGCACAGCTAGACAAGACAGAATGGACATCACTAACCTAACAGGAAGGTGAACAAAACTAAACATGAAACAATGCATTAAACGTGTCTCTAGTCACATGAAGTTCATGAGAACGAAAACCATCTGTAGTGATGGAAGTCACAGGGTTGTTTCATTTGGAGGTTATTGACCCGGAGAAGTAGTGACGTGGGTACTGGATATGGATAGTCTACCGTTCCTCACAACAGACTGTAACTCCAATTCCGGGGGATCCCAATACCCTGTGTCTGAAACTGCCTGCATGTGGTACCCATATGTACATGCAGGCCAAACACTCATACATATGAAGTAAAATTAAATACATATTTTAAATGTACAGAACAGTAAAATACATAAACCAGTTAAATAGATGTTGTTATCTTTGTCACATGTTTTATGCTATGCTATGTGTGCTGAACTTTCATACCACTGGTCGCACAGTTCGTTTATTTATGCTAGAGTCACCAGAAACATATGAAAAACACGTTTGCTATTTGACATTATGACAGCTATGACATCACAAGCAATGGGGAATTTTTAGCTCTATTCCACTCTTCAGGACTATGATCATATATGTGGTCCGCCATTGACCCAGACATCATCTTGTGGTATGTGGATGTGATATGAATCTGATTTTTAAAAAAATAGAGGTTTTGTTTTAGGAAGGTTCGGTGAAAGGCAAGGAAACTCAGTGCACAGGAAGGAGTCATTTTAGTGAAGGTTTGGGGTTGTCTAAATTTGGGAAGGAAGAAGAAGAGGAGGAAGAAGAGGAAGAGAAGGAGGAAGAAGAGGGGGAGGAGAAGGAAGAGAAGAAGGAGAAAAAGAAGGAGGAGGAGAGGAAGAAGATGGTTTAATGAAGAAAGCGTAGTCAGTTCTCAGGCATGAGCACCATGGAGGAGTTTGACTACTAGCAAAGGGGAAAACCAGCAAGTACACTCAAAGGCATAACAATTAAGTCAGATGTCTGTCTATAGAGAGACATATAAAAATGTTCAGAGTAGCATTGTCCAAAATGGAAAACAGACACTGGAAGAAACAAATGATCGTCACCCAAAGCACGACGATGACATAATCGCAGCAGAGGTTAGCTACAGGCCACAGAGAACTGTTCCTACACAACGTAAAAGACAGGACATGGTCAGAGACGACCGTCTGTGTGGTGACCGTAATCACAAGCTTCAAAGCACAGAAATCTAACCACCACTGTGCACTGAAGCAGAGGAAGAAAGAGCAGGATGGGGGTGAACAGAGCTGAAATGAAGTTCCCACAGGACCTGGGTGGGAAGGCTGCAGAGGCCTTCAATGCCAGGGATGGTAGTCAGTGAGAAATATTTCAGTGTTGTGTTATTCTTTGAGGCTTTTTTGGATATAAAAAATTCTTCGTGGTATATTTTTTAATGTTTTATTTTAAATGAGGATTATAGATTGGTGTTATTTTCATTATCTCGAGATTTAAAACTATTAATTATTGGAGTAGATTTATTAGGGAAAGAGATTAATATGTGTGACTTTGGTCAGAGAAGGAGAAAGAAAGGGAACACTGGGCTCTTATTTTTTTTTACTACATTTTTACTTATTTAGCCTTTTCTCTGTCTCTGACTCTCTCTCTCTCTCTGTCTCTCTCTCTCTTTGTGTGTGTGTGTGTGTGTGTGTGTGTGTGTGTGTGTGTGTGTGTGTGGTTGTGGTATTTTCCCCTCTTTGGGGTTTAGTTTGATTTGGTTTAGTTTGAGACAAGTTTTATTATGTAGCCCTGCCTGGCCTGGAATTTCTCAATGTAGACCGAATTGGCCTTGAACTCACAGAGATCTACCTGCCTCTGCCTCTCAAATGCTAGGATTCAGGGTATGTGCCACCATACACCACCAAGCCAGGCTTTTTGATGGAAGACCACCTTGTGGATATTGACACAGAGCTAGAAGTATAGCACTATTCTTTGCAGGAACTAAGCTTACAATATGTGTTCATTGTGATAAAAGGAACTGCCTTAAGTAAATCATGGATATTCACTTGAAATAAAGACTACTCTCCTCCTACCCTAGTAAGATGAAGCAGCTCTTATGGGACTGAAGATTTGTAATTATAATAATCACTATATTTTTAATTATGTTATACCTTGGATCAATGGAGTTGCAAAGTCACTTTGTAAATGTTAGAGGCTCTTCATTTACCAACAACTCCCCCTGCAACTGTTACAGGAGTGGCACATCAGTTATTGGGTCTGATCATACCAGATGCTGCTTCACACATGAAGGCAGGTGAGAGCCTGAGGCTGGTCCCTGAAGACCATCCAAGCTTTAGTTTGATCTTGGTGCATCATCATCTATTAGATGAATCAACTCATTTACAAAATTACCTTTGACCATGAAATAAACTCACTTCCAAAAATTGTACTGATGACATCATTACTGAGTAACCTAGGAAAATGGTGTATGATGTATTTGGCTATAGATACCTACTAATAGCCTCAGTGGGTAGAGTGGTTGATGAATTAACAATATAACTGGAAGTGCTGAAGAACCAATGCTCTGAGCCATGCCACCTGATGTCATAAACTTTATTGTACACAGCAGTTTCTCAGTAACTCGTTTTATTGATGGCTAAGAAAACATCCAGATAAAAATAGTAAAATGACATAGGATTATAGAAACCACTTTCCGAGATACCTCTAGATAAAGCAACATATTTTTAAAATGTGAAAGTTTCCCCAACAGAAACCAGATAAGGGAAAGACATTATGTCATAAACATTTCTTTATAATATCCAGAGAAAGAAAAAGGAAAATTACAGAGGCTTCATGTGCTTTTTTCCCTAGAAGGATACTAGGGACATGAGGTCACCGAGCATCACAGAAGTCTCATAACTTTGGGAAAAGTTGACTAGAGGTGATAAGAATGTCTTCCTCTAGAAAAAGAAAATGTCTAGAAAAAAATTGAAGGATCGGTGGTCATCCAAAAGAACAGAAATAAACCTGTCAGTCTGAAACTAAACTACAAGCAGACAGCATGCATCCATGGATCCCTTTATGCAGACACCACCGACCTCAGATGCAAAGCATTTAAAAACAAATTGTATCTGCACTCGATATGTACAAACTTGTTTCTGGTCATTGTTCCCTAAACAGCATGATACATCAATGATGCATTGTGCTTTGCAGTGGGTGTTGTAAGTAACCTATAGAGGACTTAGAGTGTCACTGCACACCTCGTATTGTGCAGGATGGGACAAGCTCTGGCCACTAGGTCAGGCAATTGCGTGAACATCTGTACTTGTATAAATCCGCACTGTCTAAATCAATCACTCCCCATGACCCCTCAGTTCATTGAAAAGATGCTGCAGTGTGAGATCCATGTGGCTGTTGCATAATGTAGCAAACTTCTTTGTATTTGTGTAAATAGAAGCACACACAAAGTAATGATAAAAGTTATGGCTAGTGTATCAGCAGTCACGTTCTCGCTTATTATCATGATCGAGAATTATGTGTTCAACAGAATTGCATGCGCTTTGTTTCACTTTGCCAGGCAATGCAGTAGGGGTATTTACCCTTGGCATTACCATAAACATGAGTTGTACATCGTTCTGTAGCATCACAAGAGCTGAGATATCACCAGGGAGCAGGGTTTTCCGGTTCCATTATGATCCTGTGTGACCACTGTCATACATATAGTCTAAGGGGTGAGAAACCAGTATGTGGCATGTGACTGTATGAGAGGAAGTGCATAGATTCTGTGCACATGCTTAATCATTCAGTATAGCATACAGTAGTAGCCCTGGTTGTGGGTATCTGCAAGGGCCCCTAGACGAGTCCCCCTATGGATTCCAAATGATGACACAGAAGTATAGGGATCGTTATAATTGTAAGTATAGATTTTCAGTCTCATAATGGTTTCATCATCTTTCTCATATGCTTAGAGAAATTTTTGAAGATGAAGAAATAAGGTTCAGCAATATTTCCTATTACACGCCAGCTTGTTTAATTTTATCAGACTTAATTACATTTTATTGTGATTTTTAAATAGTTGCCTCTGTGGAATTTTCTTATTATTGACCAGTCATTTGACATAGCCACTCACCTATCTAATTCTTCACAGCAATTACTACAGTTGAGGGGCGACTTTCCATATTTCACTTATCCCAAGCAGAGTTTCTAAACAATTTCAAGAAATCATTTTTAAATGGGGAGTATTACATACACTTGCAAACTTATGACTTCTGACAGGTCAGGAGTTTTGTCAACACGAGGATCATATTTGTGCGGGAAGCCATCTGTTCCACTGAACCTCTCTTGCCCCTTCTGGATTCCGCATACCTCCTTCCCTTTGCCACAATTGTGTCCTGGCTGTGACAGGAGCATTTGCTTCTGTGTATTGTTGGGTTTTTCCTGATTTTGTTCTTAGAGAAATATTTCTCCACATGGGTGGGAAACTCTACAGTAAAGTGAGAAGAATGAGTGGATTTTCTTATACCCAGCCCATCTTAACCACTCAAATCCCTTTTGACTCGCAAAGGCCCTTTAGTTTGCAAGGTAGACTCAGAGAGATACAGATAATGTTTGCCCTGGCCAATAATACTTATTTTCTTTGGGTCATGTGATTATGTATGATTTATTATCTTCTTCTGTGTATTTTTCTGTGAATTCTCTTTACGATGCAAATTTATCTTTTATTGAAAACTTTATACTACACACTTACATAATATATACATGCATGTATATATACACATGTGTATGTGAGACATACACATATACATACATAAATGTGTTCATTTATACAGACACTGTTTCTTGTAACAAGCAACACATTTAAAGCACTTTTTGTTTTTGTTTTTGCTTCTAGAAACAGGGTTTCTCTGTTGTAGCCTCTTTTCTCTGGCTGTCCTGGAACTCACTCTGTAGACCAGGCTGGCTCAAACTTACAGAGATCCACCTGCTTCTGCCTCCCATGTGCTGGGATTAAAGATGTACACCACCACTGCCTGGTTAAAGTACTTCTTGTCTGAGAAATAGTACAAAATTTTCGGAGAGTGAATACAGAATCCCTGAGACAGTCTATGAACCTTCCTCTGAGTTAATAAGATGGAGTTTTCATTATAATCTTCAGTCATACCTCCAGAGAGGAAGGGGGGAGGGATGGAAAGATAAGGAGGAAGAGGCGGGGTAGATAGACCTGAGTTATCAATGAGAAATTCATTTGTCAGATATTGGGAGTTTACGAGATTTCTACATAGCAACAGGAATAAAAATGACTTTTTCCTGTCACACAGGAAATGTTTTCTGAAAGAGGAAGCCATATTCAAATTACAGAGCAATTTTTTTGTTGTTGTTTCATTTTGTTTTTTGTTTTTTAAAGAAAACAGCCAACGAATTTTATTTGGCTATGTAAGGAGGCTTCCATTACATTGTATTTAATTTATCTTCCTAGAACGTATCTGAAATTTACAAAGTTGTATCATTTCCCCTTTCAAAATTGTTCAATTCAATCCTGGCTATTGTTTCCCAATATACCGTAAGCTGGAAAGGATGAATAGACGAAGTCAGCGGTTTCAAACCTGTTTCACTTTTGATTATAGACTCAGGAAGTATTTTCTTATTTCTTCTGGAGTCTGACAGCGGTATAGATGTTTTCTGTATTATGCTTGACCTTAGCATCTATAAACTACTCCGTGCTGAAACATGCAATAAATAAAATTCACAGCACTCAAAACCTGTGCGATTTGAAATGTGGTGTTTCAAAGAAATTATCAGCTTTAAAATTATACCAGCTTGTTAGGAGCTAGTTTTTAACTTGCTGATAGTGAAGCAGGCAGGAAGTTCACGGGCCAAGGTCCAATGTTCCTGTACATTCAGTGTTTGTATTTCATCTTCTACATTTTCTACTCTAGTGATGATTTTATCCACCCCTCCCATCCCCCCGCCAGGTCATCTAAAGCCAGGAGCTCAACAGCTGGTAAATACTGGCCCCCCATTTATCACAATCTCTTTTCTGAAAAGATAAATTGTTCTTTGTTCTGAGCCAAGGTTTCCTTACAGGCTTTATCAGCAACTGTTCGGCTTCAAATGAATTTCTTTGACATTTCTCACACTTTTACAACATGCAATAAAAAAGGAAACCATCAACGTCTTTTAGCAAACGCAGGAATATTTTGATCGTGTGTGTGAAACAATTCTATCACACAGGAGCTATTGCCCTAGGTATACCTGTTTAATGAATTAATATATATTACACACGTAGTATTGCACACACCTTGCTCAAGTCATATAATCTTTGCTATTAATTCATTCCTTCAATAATTGTTTCTTGAGTGCCTACTATGTGCCCATCAGTGTCCCAGTGCTGAAATCCATCATCAAGGGAAACAGACAAGTTTATTTGTTCCTAGAGCCTGCATTATCATACAGAAGTAGGATGATTAGACAAGGACATAGAGGCTTGGAGGTGGAAGGGGCACTAGAGAGAACGATTAGGTAAGGAAAGCATTTAAAGAGATCTGGGGAGGTGATAGGTAGAAGTTGATTTGTAGTGTTGAATTGGGAAGGAGGAAGAAGGGAGACTTGGAAGTGAAAGAAGGAGCTAGAGCTATACAGAGATCTGGAAGAGGTGTGCTCCCAGCAGCAGAGGGAACACCATGTGAGGGGCAGCGAGGAGACCAGGGCAGAGAACCAGAGGGGATCCTGAGGTAGGACAGCGCTGCTGTGGCCTCCTTGTATTCTGTGAATACAGGGAGTCCAGAAAACAACCACCAGACTCAGCACCGCACAACAGACTAGGAACCTCAAACAACAGGGATTTATTTCTTCATAATTGTGAAGGCTAGAAGTTCAAAATCAAGGCACAGGTGGGCTAGTTGCTTCTGAGGGCTCTTTCGGTGGCTGACACATAGATTTTTCTCTCTATATTTTTCACATAGTCTTTCGTCTATATGTCTTATCAAACCACCTTCTTATAAAGACATGCGCACACTGGGTTAGGGCCCACCTTGACTTCGTTACACATCAATAACTTTGAAGGATCTTATCTCAAAATACAGATACAACTCTGAGGCGCTAGAGTTAGGCCATCAATGTGAATTTTAAAGGAACACAATTTAGCCTGTAATACACACATGGACTTCCTTTGTGGTCACACATACTATGGCAAAATTCTCTTACAACGGGCTTACTTCCTACTGCAAGAATTTTGTAATGAGATCCAAGCTTCGGATGAGCCTGGTGACTCATTTGCATTCATCAGAACTGCCTGCTCTTAAGAAGTTTATCAATGTCCCCGGGCCTCGTTATAGCAGAATCTTAGGGTTATGAGTGAATTGTATGAAATTAAGTCATCTTATTACCTAATAGAAGGAAAGAAAAATAGGGGCCTCAGACAGAAAGAGAAAGAATGTAATTACAGGAAAAAGCAGTAATCTAATAATTTCCTAAGCCCTCTGTTTTTAAGGCTGCATCTTAAAAAAGCATCTGCACAAACAATCTAGGACAGTTGTCACCTCTTTCTCGTTGCCTGTGGCTTATCTCTCAATGCTCCATCAAGAGCGTCTTCTTTGTCTGAAGATTGATTTTTTTTTTTCATGTCAGTGCACAACCAATATGTGAGCAGTCAGCCCTGCCCCCTCCTGCTGTCATGTCTTCCCTCTCTGAGACATTGTGATGGACTACGCCTTCAAACTGAGGCCAAAACATTTTTCCCTCAGACTGTGTGACGTGTTCTATATGACCCAAGCAAGCTGCCCTAAACTCTTCTGTGCTTCACTTAGCTCACTTTGAAAATGAAGATAGATATGGCCGTTTCTTTACGATCCACACCAACTCCTCTGGTTACACGGTTTGAATGTGCAATGTCCCCAGCAACTCATGTGTTTAAATGCTTGATCCCCGGCTGATTGTGAAGCCTCTGGGAAGGCGCAGCTGGAGGTGGACCTTGACGGTTGTAACTCAGCCACACTTCCGTTTCCTGGCCCACCAAGATGTGAGAAAGCAACTTCATGTTCCTGCCACCACAAGCTGTGAGCCATTCCCACCGCTGTGGTCCCCCACCATGACGGACCCTATCCAAATTAGATCCTTACTCTCTTCAGTTGCTCTGCCAGGTATCTGTCACACTGATGAGAAAGATAATATATCTGGGTTCTGGTATGTACCTCTTGCCAACCTTGTGTGACCATGACCTAAACTCCACCGTGCTTCATTTGGCTCACTTGGGAAATGGAGTAGTTATGTTCGCTTCTTGGGGTGATTTTAAATCATTTAAAATGCCTGTCTTGAACTGGGGAGAGAGCTAAGCATGTTGCTCAAGCATGAGGACCAGGGCTTGATCTCATAAACCCAGGTTCCAAACCCAGAGGTAATAGCAAACGTTAGCAACCCCAGCACAGAGGAGACAGAGATAGGAAAGTCCTTGGGGCTCACTGCTGCCAATCCATCTTATCCAGTGAGGCCAATAAGAGACTCCATCTCAAAAACAAGGTGGACAGAACCTAAAGAACAACATCCAGTCCTGGGGATTGACAACTGACCTATTCATGAACAGGTACACACATGTGATATGCACATGCTCACACACAACACACCCACACACTCCACACAACCATAAACACACCACACACACACAGCACAGAACACACACACACACACACCACATGCACACCACACTTATATCACATATACATAAATACACACACACACACACACACAAAACGTATCTATTTCTCTGTGTGCATGCACATTTTTAATAGCCACTGGTTCCCAGCAAACTCCACATAAAGGCTTGTTTTCATTGCCATTAGCTTTTTCTAGGAAATTGCTCAAAGGGAGTAAAGCAGTCAGTGCTGCAAACCATCTGACTAGGTTAATGGAACATGCAGATCGAGAGATATAGAAACCAACCAGCACCAGCACCCCGGTACTCCTGTTGAGAAATCACCATTAAGGAAGCACTGCCTTCAGACATGACAGTGAAGTTTCTCCTCTTCTTGGGTCAGCAACAACTGCTGCTAACAGAGAAACCATATTGATTTTAAAATATTTTTTGAGAAAACTCTTCTAACAATGCCATAGTGCGTGACAAAGTTGAATTCCAGTAAGGTCAATAATCCTCCAGACTGTTATGGCTTGGGTCTTAGACATCCCCCGGGCCCGTGAGCTAAAGGCTTAGTCACCAGCTTCTGAGCTAGTGGAGAGAGATGGCGGAATGACTGGAAGATACATGAGGTATGTCGTTTGGTGTACCATTTGGAAATATATCTGAACTCAACTCCCTTCCTTCTTGTCTTTGCTTCCCGGATATCCCGTGGTGGTCTCTTCCATGATGCTCTTTTCTACAGCAGCCCAAATACAAAGGAGCTGTGAACCAAACTTCTGAAATGGTGAGCCAAAAAAAACCTTGTCTCATTATAAGTTGATAGTGTCGGGTACTTTGTCACAGCAGTGACATCATGACCTTTAAATTCACGATTCTTGTTTTCAAAGCTGTTATGAGGTTGCCAAAACAACCAGCAGACTTTGAGCCGGTAACTCCACCTGGAACTGTCATAGCAGCAGTGACGGGGCTATTTTCCAAGAAAAAAAAAAAAAAACACAGTTTTGTATGGGTCATCGGTCCATCAATCACATAAGGAATGTAAAGAATTGGGAGGGAGGTGGAGGCTGAGGGACAACCTTGGTGTGATCGGGAAATCATTAACATGTTACCTCAGAGCGCAGATGTTAAGGACACAAGTAGTGGTTTCTGCTCAGGTCTGGGAGGGATAGGTGAACGCGACTACATCCAGCCTCAGCAAGCACATAACCTTTCCCGCTCCCTCACTCATGCATGCTGCAAAGAGTAATTTCAGGAACGATGATCCTAGGCTTCCATGAAGCCGCGCAGCAGGCAATCAGGTCGCGGTGCGCTGCCGGGCTCCCCAGGTGCCGGCAATCTCGGCTGATCAGGGACAACTTGTCATCCTTAAGAAGTCAGCAAAATCCGAACAGATTTTTTTTTTTTTATAATGCATCTGATACTTTGATGTGATATTTTTTTTTCCCACAAGATCCAATTTCCTCACAGTTTTACTTGATCAATGTTGGCAATCGCCTAAGTTTATTAACAGGTGGTGTTGGCAAGGGTAATTACGGGAGGAAATTAGCACACACGTCAGAGACGGAGGTGATCGCTCCCGCTTGCAATCACCTCTGATTGTAAATGGCTTGTCACAGCTTCTTGTTCACCCCTTGGGCAAAGGCTTCTCAGGCCACACAGAAGCTGCAGAGTCCGTATCTCTGCAGTAGGCAGAGCCCAGTGCTGCATCACCGCGGGAGACTTGGCAGGAACTTATCTAAGTGGATAGGATGTTTTAAATAACTGAGACACAAATGACTCTTCTCCTGTGGTTGCCATAACAAAGGACTACACACCACCAGGCTTAGTTACCAGACACTTACTCTCCAGTAGTTCTGGATGCGGCTAGTACAAAGTCAGGGCAGTGCCATGAGTCCATGAGGGGTTCCAGGAAAAGGATCCATTCCTGACCTTCCAGCCTAGGATGCTTGCTTGGTTTATGGCAGCACTGACGTCTGTGAGTATCTTCATTCAAGCTTACCCTCGTAAACAGGGTGACAGTCTTAGCGGGTTGGGGCCCACTCTCATCAGCTCCAGCTAATTTGCTATTTCTGTGAAAGGCCTATCTCCAAGTCAAGTCACGTTGTGAAGCACAGGGGTTAGGATGCCAGCGTGTATATCATTAGACAGGAGGCATAATTGAATTCATATCTCGGTGTCACCAGCTGAAGAACGATGGCTTCATCATTAATTGGATTAATACTGCAAAGGGAAAGAGGAATGTACCATGTTGCATGTCAATAAAATGGATACCCGTGTCACACTGGTCTGGGTATGAATTGTAACCTGGTTGTGTATGGCATGCGGCCTTTGAGGATCCGTTTATTAGTGGCTGGAAGATTGGCCTTAATTGCCTAAGAAAATTCTCAGAGATACTTTAAAGTATATTTATTTCATATATTTAGCAAATATCGTCTTTAGAAATATTAACTTATCCATATAACAAGCCTAAGGGATAGGTACCATTGTCACATGCACACGTGTGCACGCACGTGCGTACACACACACACACACACACACACACGCACACACACACTATGCCTTTTGCTAGTCATGCAGCAAGCAAAAAGCAGAGCAGGCTTCCTGTCTAGCAGAGTGACTTTTAGACATAGCCATGGTGTCATGTCCTGTGTGTTGTTTTTCAAAAACTTGAGTCCCTATCTTAAGAGGACTTACAGGCTTATGAGCCTGTAAAACTGTCACCTTAAACCTCTGTAACAGTATCTCCCGGGCTTGTCCCCATCATCACAGTTGCTCCTGTCAAACAGCCACTTTTGCTTTTAAACACACAGGCTGTCCATGACTCAGGACCTGCGATTCTCTTCATCTGCAGTGCTTGCTTTTAACAACTGTCATAGGGCTTACTATGATTACTTCCTCAAAAGACACCCTCCATCTGGCCAGTCTCTCTGCATGTGCTATCTCATTTTTCATTGTGTCGACCAATAGCAGCCGATGTATGTTTATGTCCTCTTTCCCCAGCCCTCACCAGAAATTGTATATGGTCTGTAGCAATACGCTGCGGGGCAGCTCACCAAAAAGACACAGAGGCACTTCATAGATATAAACTCTGCCAGACCTCAGCAGAGAGAACCACCATCATGGCCAGTACCATACTGGACAGTGGAACCCTGAGCCTCTGAGCTCAGGTGTTTTTATTGATCCAGAACTCCTCAGGTGTTCTACTGATAGCACGTGCAGATCATAAGCAATCAAACACCCCCCACATAAATCCCAAACCTGAAGACCATACAAGCAAGACCAAGACCTAACCACCCCTTACCCAACAGTGCACAAAACAATTATATTATACATAACTAAAAATAAACTTCTACAACAATGGTCCATGGAGGATGGGACTCCTGACAGGAGATTCATGCTTGTGAGGCTTCTCATGTTCAGTCATTGCTGTGACACCTGTGCCTGGCAAACCACAGGGACTCAATAAGCATTTGCAACTGAACAAATGAACTCAAGAATGAATTGATTACTGACTACGAGGTCTGCTCTGTAAGTTGGGTTCGGTCAGGAGTAAGTGAAATTTTTCAACCAGAATTCACTGAAAGTAGTGAAGAAATGGGTTAAGAATAAAATACTCTCCATTAGGGCATCCCTCCCACCCCTCAATATTTGAAAGGATTCATGTTGCTGAGATCCACCCTGCATTGTGTGGGGCTTCCCGGATTGCACAGAAGGGTGCTGTGGGGAGGGTCCAGGAAAGCATGAAGGGAGGGAGAGAGAAAGAAGACAGGGAAAGGGATGATGTCTCCATCAGTTTTAGAGATTGAGAGGCCATGTGATAGCTGAGCTGCCCCTACACTAGAGCTGACTTAGGTCAAAAAGGCAGACTGCTGCTGAGGGTGGGGCAGGAGGAATGGACACTACACTGTGGGGCTTAGTTTTTGGGGTTTTTTTTGTTGTTGTTGTTTTAGATTGTGAAAGTGAAAAAAATTATTTTTTAATATTTATTTGATATTTTAATTTCTGATATTATAAGAACACATAGTTGGGAGATTTTAAATGACTTTAAGAGAAAACTTTGAAGTTTTACAAAATGCTAAAATTTATAACTGGATATTTTAAGAAACAGCTTTTAAGACATTTAAATTTACATTAAATTTACAATTTAAGACATTTTAGGTATATAAATGTTACTATGGCCTGAACAGTTTGACAAGGAACTTGTAACAGCAATTATAACAAGTTAGATGTCACTACAACATGGGAACAGTGTTAAAAGGGTCACAACATTAAAAGATTGAGAACCATTGGCTTAAAATATGTCTAAGGTCTATTCAGGTATAATTCTGTAATGGTAGACTCTCAAAAGGCCAGGAAAGGAAAGTTCCCAGTCTCTCTATAAATTATAGTTATGAGTTAAAAGTTTTGTTTTAATATAACAAGAACTTCAATTCAGAAATTACCTTTTAAGGCTAAAATCTAACAAGGATAGCTAAAAAAGCCACTAACTTATGAACTGCAATCAATTAATAATTGAAACATACAAGTTAATGGTCAGTCGCCTAGTAGATATTCTAGTGCCTTACAGAAATAAGCTTTACTTGGCCTCCTGTATATGTCTTCTATGTTGGGCCTGAGACTGGAATCTAGAAGAGCAGGCAAAGTTTGGTTAACATTGAGATACTTAATAGATAGTCCTCACCCTTCAGAGATCTGCTGAATTTGGCTTTTAATTGAGTTATACTTTCTGCTATGATTTAGTATTCCCAGATCTCTGATGGCTTTGATGACTAACTATAATTCTGTTAATTTAACAACAGCAGACAACCAGCTCCTCGCTCTGAGGCTACAGCTAATAGTTTACCAGAACTCCTTTCTGAAAAAGACAAACTGGATTGTCTTACTAACAGGCTCCATATTAAAAGATAAACAGATTTTAGGTATAACTTTTTTCTGTTCCTTTATTTGAAAAAAAAAAAAAAAACTTGCCTTAAAGTGACTGCTCTCAGTAATAACAACTCATGTCTCTGGTAAATGATCAGATTAAAAAGAAAGTTAAAGGTCTAAGGAAAAATTATGAGGGTTTAAAAGAATGTTTGAGGTTTGAGATGTAAAGGTTTAAAGGTCTGAGGATGTGAAAGCGTAAGAAAGCTGTGAGGGTCTGAAATGGTGGTTTAAGATGTATGGATAAAAGTTAAGAGGTGTAAGAGAGCAATTTAAACTTTAAAGATTCAGAATTATAACATGAAAAGCCTGGATATATGTTCTGATACACTGGTATATTTTGCTTTTATCTGGGTTGTTCCAGGTCTTGAGGCTTGCTTGGCTTCCCCTTTCTCTTCTGAATATATAAAATCGTACTCTGTTGCTAAAGGAAGCCAAAAACCACTCTCTACATTTAAAAAGGACAAATTTTGTCTTAGTGGTATACAATATGTTTTTATATTTTATTTGTTTAACCTGGTTTTGATTACTTGGAGGACTTTTATGATATTGTACGCTATAAATAAATATTAACTGACTGAAATGCTAATGGATTGGGTTCTGTGTTGTGTAAATTATAACCAACTTTAAAGTCCCTAAAAACACATTTTAAGTGCCTTGATAGGCTCAAGTCTGAGGTGCTTCTCATTGGCTAAAATTATCTCCATCCAATTTATTTACTTGACTTTCTGGATAAAAATGTTCGTGCTTTTAAAAATACTTCAGGACATGAGTCTAGTCCAGCTGTTTAACAGACGCCTATTAGCTGTTTTTTCTACAATGTGAATTTCAATGCTGCCAAATATAAGCTTCATAAACTTTAACTTCCGCCTCTAGTTTTTATCCGTCTCAACAGATTACCACTTGACTAACAGACACCATCCAGGAATCAAACTGCTTCAACTGCTGTGAGTCCTGGATTTGCTGAGGGCTGATGGCCAGTCCAGTTGATGTGACCACCCCTGTCCTCTCAGCTGGATCAGTAAACCAAATGTGCCCCACTGCATAAACCCCCCCCCCCAGCTTTTGATTAATTACCAGCCTGTTTTGGGCTCCTGACTACGATGTTCCATTTCAGCAGGAAGCAGTCTAAGATATTACAACATCCCATTTTCTCAGGCTGAGACTTTTAATCAAAAGAAAACTCCCTGGGACTGGGGACACGGCGTGTATAGTCCCTATGGACATACCAAAAGTTACCTGTTGAGGGCAGATAGACTCAGATTTATTAAGCTGACAATATGTTAGAACATTTGCTTAGAAAAAAATTACAAAGAGAGGAGCCTAAAATAAAATTAAAGACTGGTCACCTTGGTTAACCACCTGTATTTCAGCACTAATAGGATCCTTACTTTTTCTCCTACTAGCCCTGATTTGTGGACCACATATAATCAACGCCTTAGTTAAGTTTGTAAAAGGAAGAATTTCTGCTGTCCAATTATTGGTGCTCAGACAGCAATATCAACCAGTGTCTCAAGGGTTTGTGATAAACAACATTTCAAGGAGGGATTGAAGAAACCAAAGACCCCATTTTGTGTATGTGCTCAGAGACCCCATTTTTGTGTACATGCTCAAAGCCCCAACCTGGGCCTGGGCTTGCAGGCTAGTAAATCCCAGAGACAGGCCATGAAATTATCCCATCCGGCCAGGTATCCCTGAAGGCCATAAAATTATCTCATCTGGCCAGGTATCCCTGAAGAACATAAAATTATCTCATCTGGCCAGGTAGCCCTAAAGGCCATAAAACCAGACACCTTAACTCTAATGACTAACTTATCAGGTATAGCCCAAGAATGTGGACAGTTAGCCACTTGGGCACTTGTAACTAAATCTCTGTTTATCAGTTAGAAACCAGACTGCCTCATCTATTTGGAAACCCCCTTTTTCTGTCAATAAAAGAAACTGTAATTCTTTGTTGAGGGTCGGCCATCTTACATGGTGCTGACCCCAGCATGCTGGTTTTTCTCTGCAGAATAAAAGTGCCTTTGCTCTTTGCATATGTGGTCTCGCTGGTCCTTGGGGGGGAAATTTCGGACTCAACACTGACTACCAAGGAAAATTTGGTAGGCATGACCAAGGAGCTACATCATCTACAGACACCCAAGACCTCTTTAAGAGTTATTATGGGAAATAGGGAGATTGAGATGCTGGTAATTCCTTTTTTTGATATTTAACAGACCAGAGATGCCTGATAATGTGTGTGTAGAGGCTCATGGACTAATGGCTTACTATAACACTATAACCCTCATTAGACTTCCACTATGACCGTTTCTTGTTCTACTAGAGGGTACTTCTCAGCCACGAGGTAGAAAAAGAGATAAGCAAATGGCAGTCTGCCTGCTATTTGCCCCAGCATAGACAGTTGCTGAGGAACTGTAATCAGTTTAAGTTGGCAACATTACTTTCTCCAAGTCATTGACCATACTTTTGAATGTAAAATGTCAAGGAGAGAGCTAGGTGCACCAAGACTAAGATTTCTTTTTCTTCCTGTGTTGATTCATTGATTTCCCTACACTTGGGACCAGTGGTTTCACATTCTACTGATGAGTCTGATTGACACCAGCCAGACTTTGCTGCAAGCTGATTACAAGAGTGCTTTTCACATGTTCAGCTTCCAGCATACACCTGTAACCCCAGCACTGGGAGGCTAAGGCAGGAGGGTTATGGGTTCAACACAGCCTGACCTAGATAGAAAGTTCAAGACCTGCATGGACTGTATGGCAAGATCCTACTGGATCTTGTGGAATGAAAACAGCAGGCCCAGGTCAGGCGGCTGCACTCCAGGTAGCAGGCTTTCTGTGTCCTAGATGAAAGATTCAAGGTGCAACATTGAACTTCTTTGGGAGAACATTTTCTTATCTGCACTTTGTGTAGATCACCAATGAATTTGGGAAGAATCATGAGATACTCTCTGTTTTTTAATTAATCCACTTAGTATGTTTTTAACTATTGACCCTTTGTTTAGATGATACTTAGGTTTCTATGTTCACTAGAATACTTATTTCTCTCATTTCAATATTTTAGGAATATCTCTCTTTTGGCCCTAGCTACCCTGTATCTTCTGTTCCCTTATGCTATGCATAAGGGATGTATCAAGGCCTTACCAGATGCCAGGTAATGTTCTAGCTACTGGAACACAGCAGCACCTGAAAGAAATCCATCCAAGTGCTCATCGATCCTAAAACCCAGTGGTTAGCTCCATTTGATTTTGGAGAAAACACACACACACACACACACACACACACACACACACACACACACACACGCACGCAGACACACACACTAAAAATTATCAATGAGCTCATATAAAAGGTCTACAGTCCAAATGAAAATTTATTTACAACACCTACATATTCTTGTATCTATCTATCTATCTATCTATCTATCTATCTATCTATCTATCTATCTATCTACCTATCTACAGGATCTTAAGTAGCACAAATACGTAGTTTGAATAATAATGGTAGGTAATTTGAATAATAATTGCCCCATAGGCTCATAGTTTGAATACTTAGTTCCCAGTTGGTAGATCTGTTTGGAAAGATTAGGAGGTGTGACCTTGTTTAAGGGAGTAGGCTTTGAGCACTCAAAAGCCCACCTTCTTCCACACTCCCCTCACCCCACCTCTCTGTTTTACTCCCATGCTTGTGGATCAGGACATAAGCTCTCGGCTGCTGCTCCAGAGGAGTCATACCCGCTTGTCTGTTGCCTTGCTCCCTGTCATGGTGGTCATGGACTCACACTCTGAAACTGTAAGCCCTAATAAACATTTTCTGTTATAAGTTGCCTGGATCATGGTATCTTATCACAGCAATTGAAAAGTAACAAAGACACTAGGTTTGCTTTCAACGGCTGATCCTTCTGGCTCCACTTTCCAAGCCCTGGGATTGCAGGCATGTGCCACCACAACCAGTCTGAACTTTTTTTTTTAAATCTCCTCTTCTGTTTTGAGTCTCTTTTTCTCGGGAGTCATTCCTCTCTATTCCAGCTTGAAGGTCATTTTTTTCCTAAACGAGAACAGAAATAAAAATTATACTTGATTAATTCATACTTCTCTCTCATTTATATTAATGTTTTCTCAGATTTCTTAGGCAATGTCTGTCCTTGGCTGTGTGTGTATGTGTGTGTGTGTGTGTGTGAGAGAGAGAGAGAGAGAGAGAGTGTGTATGCACGAGCTCTTAATATAATATAGTTATCAAACCCCTTTGGCTTCGTCAACCTGGCCCTGGCATTAGAATCTGGAAACATAGCTGCTTGTGTTCTTTCCTGTCTTCTGTACGGTGTCCTTTAGAATAGGAATAGACTCCAGTTGACACTGAATGCTGGAGTGTCACACTTTTCTTGTTTAATTACATGATATATCCTCCCCCCCCACCTCTGTGTGTGTGTGTTCACTTTTAGAAATCTTGCCAATGTGCAGAATTTTTATCACACCTTCCTAAAACTTAGCTTATAAATCTATCTCTAGGCCAGAACTGACCTAATAGTAGCCATATATGCAATGGTAATTTTCTAGAAGTAGCATTTTTGTTAAGAAAAGGAAAATGAAATAAGTAAAGCTCATTTCAGTAACCTGTTTTATCTAACCCAGTAAATAAATATTAACATTTGAACATGTAATCAACACAAATTATTGATGTATTTTGCATTCCTTTTCTGTGTTGGCTCCGAGTCCTCAGTATCAGGCCTGTATCTCTGTGCTTACAAAGCATTCCAACATCAGTCAGTCCCATTTCAAATGCTCAACAGCCACACACCTACTGGCACCCAGATTGCTGAACATATCTTAAGACCCAACATGCAGCATACAGATGGCATTCATGCTGTCTGTTCTCTTCATTGAATATGAAACTGGCGATTTCTCATCTAAGTATTTTGGTTTGTAAAATTTACTACAACAGACAGAAGTTTGGAGGTTCTGAAAGTGAAGCACTCTTAAGCAGGGTTTACCCCACGGTAGGAGCCCGTGCTTCAGCCTTTTGCTTCTTCTTCCTCCTAAGTTGGTAATGAATGTGCCCAACCGTCCCACTGAGATGCTCAGAACCTCAGTAGGGGTCACTAGACACGTACATTCTTTACTGCTTTTCATCTTTAGTATCTGGACTGGTCATTAAAACTCACAGCAGATTAATCTAACTTTAAAAGCTATCCAGCAAACAAACAAATAGCAAGATGTTTGATCTCATTAGTAAGCAAATAAATGCAAAATGAAAGAACAATTGGGTGCTATTTTAGACTGTTAGATAACAAGCCTTGTAAATGACAATACTCAGAAGACATAAAGTTCCCAGAGCTGGTTTTCACACTCTGTCGGTGATAGCATTACATCCTTTTGAGAAAAATGCTTTGACGATATAAATCAATGATTTTAATGGCATTTATTCCAATTGATCCTATTATCATTCTGCAGAGCATCCATCCCACAGAGAGCACAAGAGATTGACCATGACATCCATTTGGAATGTTTACCTCGGAACTATTCACAAAAGCAGAAAGTGAAAACAACCTCCATGGTCAAAATGGGAACGGAGTAAATAAATCATCTAGCATCATTACACAGCACATTAAAGATGTATTTCAATTGTGATTATGAGAAATTTTAGCACTAATAA
Source organism: Cricetomys ansorgei (assembly GCA_026225945.1). Lineage (NCBI taxonomy): Eukaryota > Metazoa > Chordata > Mammalia > Rodentia > Nesomyidae > Cricetomys > Cricetomys ansorgei. The sequence continues at coordinate 7,598,055 of JAMJFZ010001089.1, read as the reverse complement.
GAATACAAGAATATGCTAATGAAAAGCACAGGGGAGCTGGAGAGATGGCTCCGTGGTTAAGAGTACTGGCTCCTCTTCCAGAGGACGTGGGTTCAATTCCCAGTGCCCACGTGACAGCTTTACAACTGTCTATAACTCCACTTCCAGAAGTTCTGACACTTTCACACCACTGCACATAAAAAAAATTAAACAAATTATTTTGGAGATTAAAAAAAAGAAAAAGAAGAGCACAGATAAGTTGGTTGCTCAGTGGCCCCAAAAGTCTACGTGTTAATAAGCTTAGTCTTCAACTTGGAGCTATTGGGACCTGGCAGGAATTTAGACAAAAGGAAGAATGCCTGCAAATAGGATATTGGAAGCCACATTTTGTTCACATTTTTTGCAGTGAGACATTTATTCTGCTAGCTTGTTGTAAATGTTTGCATTTTGATAGATACATTAATTCATTTAAGGGATATTTGCATTCCAATCCAGTTAGAATGTGTCAGGAAATATAATAGATACAAACTAGAAAATAACAGAAAAAATTAACTCAGAGCATCTACCGTCTCAGAAAATAGTGAGGCAAGACACCACACAGGCCAAGAGAGACATAAAATAAGACACAATAAATAAGAATAGAAGAGTGACTGATAGACAAAGCGACTTTTTTTTTCAGTAGATGGCTAAGGAAGGTCTCTGACTAGGGTGACCATCAGAGACAGGAGAGTAGAATAGAGAAAGTCACAGGAAAGAGAGAAGGAGCATGCTTGCAAAAAGCAGGCACACACTCGGAAGGTTCATGTTCTGGTTGACTGTGCCCTCCAGAACTCATGCACTGGAAAATTAATATCCAAGGCAGCACTGATGGGGCCTTTCAGAAGAGATAAATACAGCTTCACGAATGGTCTTTTGTGTATACCTTCGTTCAATCTCCCTTCTGTCTTCCACCACAGGCTGACACAGCCAGAAGGTTCTAGGTTCTCACCAGATGTCAGCACCCAGGTTGCAGATTCGGGCACCAGAAGGGTGAGAAATAGATTTCTGTTGTTAATGAGTTACCTGGCTCATGGTATTCTGTAACAGCAACAAGCATCAGCACACAGGTGAAGAAAGACAAAGCTGACTCTGTCTAAGGAGACCCAAAGCAGCTCGTGAGAGCTGGAACCTGGAGTGTGGGGACACCAAAGGAACAGACATGACTGAAGAAATGGGAGAGAGACGTGCAAGGAGCTCTCATACCTCGGAAAATGTTGGCTTTTAGTCTTGATTCAGCTAAGTAGCTAAGACTAAACTCCTACATATTCATCTTCACAAGAGTTCGCATTTTTAAAATTATTAATAGATACAAACAGTAATAATTCAGTAAGGACTGTTGAGTCCAAAATATCCACCCCAGCCCCCAAGGACCAATGAGACCACATGTGCAAAAAGCAAAGGCACTTTTATTCTGCAGAGAAAAGCCAGCATGCTGGGGTCAGCACCATGTAAGATGGCTGACCCTGAACAAAGAATTACAGCTTCTTTTATTGACAGAAAAAGGGCAGTTCCACATAGGTGAGGTAGTCTGGTTTCTAATTGGTGAACAGAGATTCAGTTACAAGTGCCCAAGCGGCTAACTGTCCACATTCTTGGGCTATACCTGATAAGTTAGTCATTAGAGTTAAGGCATCTGGTTTTATGGCCTTTAGGGCTACCTGGCCAGATGAGATAATTTTATGTTCTTCAGGTATACCTGGCCAGGTGAGATAATTTTATGGCCTTCAGGGATACCTGGCTGGATGGAGTAATTTTATGTCCTGTCTCTGGGCCAGGCCCAGGTTGGGGCTTTGAGTATGTACACAAAATGGAGTCTCTGAGTTGCCTCTCTCTTTCTTCCCTGCTTTTTATCCCAAGTTCTTTCTCCATCTGGAGAAAGAAAAAACATTTTTTAAAAAATGCATGGGATACAGAAATATGCACATCCACATCAAATGCTAATATGATATGTATAATATATTTTGTTTTCCTTTTAGTTTTCAGTTTTGAAACAGGGTGTCATATAGCCCAGGGCCTTGAACTCCTGATCTTCCTACCTCCCAAGTGCTTCGATTACAGGCATGTGCGCCACAAGAGGCTATTTTCCTTTATCCTTCTAATTCAATATATTTTTGCAATTTCCCTATAACGATACATATAACTACCCCATCATTCTCTTTCAGTGGCTGCCCAGTTTTCAATTGAAGGGACAGCCCACAATTTATTTTGTTATTCAAATGAATTACATTTAAATAACTGAAAAAACACATACAACAAAGTTATGTAGTATGTAAGAACACAAACTGAGCATGCCAGGAGGTGAAAGCTAGTAAGCAACATTCTTCCATGGTTTCTGCTTCAGTTCCTGCCCCAAGGTTCCTGCTTCAGTTCCTGCCTTAAAATCTTTCAATGTTAGACTGTGAAGTGGAAGTGTAACCCAAATAAATCCTTTCTTACTTAATTTGTTTTTTGGGCTGTGTTTTTTGTTGTTGTTGTTGTTGTTTTGTTTGTTTGTTTGTTTTTGTTTTGTTTTATTCCCCAAAACAGGGTTTCTCTGTTGTAACTCTGGTTGTCCTGGAATTCACTCTGTAAACCAGGCTGACCTTGAATTTACATAGATCTGCCTGCCTCTGCCTCCCAAGTACTGAGATTAAAGGTGTGTGCCACCACTGCCTAGCTGGGCTGTTTTATCACAGCAACAGAAAGCAAACTAAACTAAGACAGGAAGTAATGGTTAATTGCCCAGTCCTAAACAAGATATTTACACAATTTCTTTTAATACTTAGGGAGTAGTGCAGAAAGGGGAGAGGAATGTAGGAGCTGGAAGATGGGGGTGGGGCTGGGAAAGTCATCCTTTGAGCAATGTACAACAATTGCAATCATGGTCAAACACCAGCTGTAGTGGCTTGCAATGGGTCTGACCAAGAAGTGGTCTCTCCTCATGGATGAACTATTGGCTGGAGATAGATTCTAGGCGTCAGGGAGTTACTGCCTTCAGCTGTCTACCTACTGTAAGGCCACCAGACTTAAGTGAAGAATTTCAGAGAGGAGACCCACAGATGGCTCTGGTTAAACTCAATGAGTAATGGAAATAGTTTTTAAACAGCACATTTTTCAAATCTGCTCTTTATTTGGACATTCAGCATGTTTCTACTGTGGCATGCCAAATATCATTGTTCCAATTTTTTTTTGTTTATGATACCTTAATAAAAATAAATTCCCACAAATAGAGTAATTTCCTAGAAATGTGCATTTTAAAGTTGATATATTAGGCCAAATAGCTGTCAAATTGGTTGGGACAATTATCTTACTGCAAGCAATAGTAATGTGCGGTAAAACCATTCTGCAAACGCATCCTCAGATAGATTATCAGTGCTTGGGCTGTTGCTTTTTGTGGAGTAGATGGTGGTACTTTAGTTTGTATTCCAGTTATGAAGACAGATTTTTTACATATGTGCATAGTTCATCTGAAAGTCTCTTCTCTTTCTAGGAACTATTGGCTCATTTTTGGTTTTGTTTGGTTTTGGTTTTGTCCATTCCTCCCTTGAGTGACTGGCTTTTCTAACTGGCATACAGGTCTTTATCCATTTGTTACCTCTGACACATTTTGAGTGATGCATCTTGTATTGACATGAAGTATTTTATATTCTAAAGACTATAAGAAAAACTCAACAGCAATGGAAGTTTATTAATGCCTATGTTATTAAAAACAGTCATTTTAGTCAGGCACAGGGCTCACTTCTGCACTTGGGAAAGTGAGGTAGGAGGAATACCATGAAGTTGAGGCCAGCCTGGCCTATGCAGTAAGTTCTAGGCCATCCTGGACTGCAGTATGAGAATTTGCCTTAAAAAGCAAAACAATAACATCATAAATAATAATTATTCAATATTTTTCATGACTGTAAATACTTCTGTCTAATCAAACTAGAGTTTATTTTTGCGAGAGAGCTAAGGTGAAATTTGAAATTAATTTATCCCAGATAAGCCACAAAATTACCTCATGATTATTTGCTCAGTAAGCCATCATTTTTCTAGTTACGTGTAATTCAGATATCATATACAAAATACAGGTTCCCTATGTATCTATTTTATACTTGTAATCATGCCCATTTACAGAAGTAATTTATTTCCAGTAATAAACTGTTTTATAGTAATAAACTGGTCCTGGCTATATAAAAAAGCCAGCTAGATGTGAACCAGTGAAAGCGAGCAAGCACATCTATAACTGCCTTAGTTATTCCTTAGTTTTCCATTGAACTTAAAATTGATAAATACGGTTCTCAGAAAAAAAATTATCTGGTTTATTTATTTATGATCACATAAAACTCATTATTTAATTTTGAGAAAATTGAGTTTTATAATACTGAATGACTCTACTTAAGATCAAGGCATACTTTTCTATTTAGATGAATATTACTTTTATATTAATGATGTTTGAACATTTTTTTCATATAGATCTTTGTTATTTCTTAACCTAGTTATCTTTGCCATCCACTTGATGCAGCCTAGGGTCACCTGAGAAGGGCAACTCAGTTGAGGAATTGCACAGATCAAACTGGCCTGTAGGCATGTCTGTGAGATTTTCGTTCTCTTGTTTTGTCAACTTGACAAAAACTAGAGTTATCTTAGAAGAGAAACTTCAACTGAAAAATCCCCTCCATCAGATTGCTGGTAGGCAAATCTATATGACATTTTCTCAATTAATAATTGATGTGCAAGGGTTCAGCCCACTAGGGATGGTGCCACCATAGGGCAGATGTTCCTGGTGGTATAAGAAAGCATGCACAACAAGCCATAGGAAGTAAGCTAGTAAACAAAATTTCTCTTTAGCTTATGTTTTGGTTCCTGCCTCCAGGCTCCTGTCTTTGAGTTCTTTCACTGTCTTCCTTCCATGATAGACTGTGATATGGAAGCATAAACCAGATAAACACTTTCATCTTCAAGTTGTTTTTGCCTATGGGGTTTTATCACAACAGTAGAAACCTGAAATAAGACCATTTTGATTGTTAATTAGTGTAGGAAGGCCCAAGCCCACTGTGGGTGGCAACATTCCCTGGGCAATTGGTTTTAGTCTATTAAGAAAACTTGCTAAGAGTGAGCCTGTAAGATTCAGTAAACAAAGTTCCTCCGAGGTTCCTGCCTTAGATTTCTGTCCGCTCAATGAAGGACTGTGATCTAAAAGTGAAGGCCCAAATTGATTTTGTTCAGAATGTTTTATCACAGAAACTGAAAACAAACTAGAACATTTCTTATATTAATTTCTTGTCGTGGCATTACTATTATAAATGGAATCATTCTCTTCATGTGTCCTATTGTAATATAAGTAATTAATTGTTTTTTTAATATTAAGTTCATGGTTTATTAAATCCATTATTTTTTTTCAGTTTCTAGATATACAACGGTAGAATCTATAAACATCAATATAGTTGCTTCTTCCTTTCTTAATTTTTAGTTATCATTTCTTTTCCTGATTGTACTAGTCAGTGTTCTTTTAGAGGAACAGAACTGATATGGGATTTATTAGAGTGGCTTACAGGCTGTGTTCCAGCTAGTCCACAAGGGTGCCTACCAATGAGGAGTCCAAGAACCCAGTACTTGTGAAGTCCACAAGACAGGGCGTCTCAGCTGGTCTTCAGTATACACTAGAATCCTGAAGAAGTAGGCTCTGATGTCGCTGAAGTTATGGGCTTGCCAGTTCCCAGAGCAAGCAGGCAAAAAGCAACCACTTCCTTCTTTCATGTCCTTGATATAGGTTGCCACCAGAAGGTGGCCCAGATTAAAGATGGATCCTTCCTCCTTAAAAGTTCTAGATGAAAGATGGCTCTTTCTGCTTCAAATAGTTAAATACAGAAGAAAGAAATCCCTAACAGGTGTACCCAACTGCATGGGTCATAGTTAATTCCAGATGTAGTCAAGTTGACAACCAAAATAACCATCACACTGGTTCAACACACATACCCTTCAGGGTTGTGTTAAAAATGGTGGTGAGCCTGGATCTGGATAGCCTCTGCACCCAGGGTGACCTCAGCAGCACCCAGGTGTGTCTCTTTTCTCTACCCATCCTGACCACTGCTCTCAAACTGGGTTAACTTGCTTATAGGACAGTGTGGAAGTACTCCAGGCAGGGAGCTGAGCTGAAGGTTAGATGGCTCTCATGCCTACAGTGAGCATGGCAGACTGCATGATACACTGTCAGATGCCTAAAAACACTAAGGGTAAATATGAGGACCCATGTGGTACTTGATCACATTGAATGGCTAGATCCAACACTGTTTTCTTGGCAGTGTTTATAACCAGAAATCTCTTATATTTTAATACTATAATGTTTACCTCAGAACTATTACATCTAAACATGTATATATAGGCAAAATGAATATGTGTGTGCATATGTGTGTGTGTGTAAGTTTTAGTTTGAAACTTTGAAGAATGCTTCAAAGTTTTCATACTGATTTTCATTTTTAAATAGATAATGACTCCCAGGAAGATTTTTGATGTTGCCATAAAATGATAATACATATTACTTTCCATTTGAACCCATTACTGTGTGGGACAATTAAATAATCCCATATAAAACTTTCTATTTTATCGCTGGAAATTTGAGCTTATGGGTACAAAGTGATTTTTTTTTTGTTCTAACTGTTTCATGGAATCGAAAGTTGAATTCTAGAAAATCCCATCTGTGGCAACAGATTGATACACAAAAGAGCTGCAGTTCAGATTTAAGAGGCTAATAAAAGGGGAAATGGAAGGAGCCATCAAGAGCCTCATTATCCCGTTCATAATGAAATTAAAATGCAAATATAGTCTGCCAAAATGCAATTCTTTGTTGAGTGCCACGTTAATAGATGACAATGAATACAGATCAAAATATACTGTTTTGTATGCAGTTCTGGAAGAACAGGAAGTTTGTTTGAATCTGTATTTACTATAATGATTGTATAATTGAAGTAGATGACAAAGAAATTATTGACATTTGTGTTAAGTGCTCTTAAAGACATTATATGTAAACCTTCAGTAGCTAGCATTCTAGAAAATTCGAGATCAGTCTAGGAGGTGGAGGCACGTATTTCAACTTCATTCTTTGTTTCTGTATGTAAGGTGTGGTACATATGATTGTGTGTGTGTGTGTGTGTGTGTGTGTGTGTGTGTGTGTAGAATCCAAAGGCTAACCTTAGCTGTCTGCTTCTATCATTGTCTCTGACAGAGTTGGTCACTGAAGCTGGAGCTCACTGATTGGCTAGATAAGGCTCTTCCTGTCTCTGCTTCCAGTTGTCAGGGTAACAGGTATGCCCTGGCATACCTGTTTTTTAAGATAGATGCTGGAGATTCAAAGTCAGGTCCTCGTGCTTGCACGGCACACCCTTTACCTACTGACCATCTCCCCAGCCCTCAGCAACATTCTTAACACACAAGGTCTGAGAGAGCCCACATGTGAGTCTTGGCCAAAAACGCTCTGCCTATGGTTCCTTGAGGTCATATAACGAGACAGCCCCTTATCGCATGTGCTTCCAAGTAGCGAGACCTGACAGAAGGACTCTATAGCCTTCTTTTTAAGTTCTGACAAACTGTTCCCACTTCCCTAAGATCAAAGTTTGTCTATCCGTCCATTGCCTGCCTGTTCATCTGTCTGCATTTATATTTGTAATGTGGTTTTGTCTAGAAGCCCTGTCACTGTGCTCCCTTAAAAATAACATTAGCTTTAATAATCTGAAACCTATCATTTTAATTGTGTTGACTGTATTTCAAATTGCCATATCCTCTTGACACAGACAAAGATAAGCATAGACTATTCAATGTCAAGGGATACAACAGAATTACTGATATATACATTGAATTTTAATTCCCACCTCTGGACAGTATGGCTGCAATATGATTTGGACTTATCAGTGGCAAAGGGATCCCAAGAGCAGGGGACAAAGTTGGGCATCAATCAGCACCTGTGACAGTGCAAGTACCTGGCCTGCAGCACACTGTGTGGCCCTTAAAATAGAGGATCCTGGCACACTGGCTGAGCCCCAAGATGAGAAAACCCGCCAGGGAGGTGCCCACTTCGCCTGTCTTGACTGAAACCTTGTTCACCAACATCTGTGAAATGGATAGGCTAAGAGCTTAAATAAGCCTAAAAATGGTTGGATCTTTCCAGACCTTGTTCATTACCTCCGCTACAGCAAACTCTAAGTAGGCTGATGAAGTGTCTAGTAAGCATGGACCAAAGCGATTGGACCTCTCCCTTAGGCAACGAACTGCTTCCTCTATAAAAGTCCTGCTTATTTTACAATAAAGTAGATCTGCACCACCAGGCTGGTCTCTGGAGCCTGAATTTCTTGGGCTAGTGATTCCATTGCCACTCACCTAAGGGACACCCCTCCTTCCACAAAAGACCACATGGAATGATGGCGAGTAAGCAGGGTTTGAAAATGAGTTGAAATCACTGTCCAGTACTGAGATGATCAAATCTTCTAAATGTTCCGGGGCTGAAAGGAGACAGGAAGTCTAGGGGTCAGGATGTCCGGGTTCAGGGGGAAGCAGAACAGGATTAAACTCAGTCGTGACAGAAGCATAGTTTTCGGTTCAACTTCTCTCGTCTATAAAACACAGGCTTGTATCTGACAGATCCCTGCAGAACACATCTTCTGAGAATCCCAAGTGTGGTTTGCAGTGCAGACATTTGTACAGGATATTTAACAAACACAAGGGGGTGCTGAAGCCGTTTGCTCCGTGGATAAGAATAAAAAAGAATGTTGGGTCCTTTAAGCTTCCCGCCCCCTACATTCCCCCAGATCCTCTTCATCTCCTTCCCCTCTGAGTGCATAATGGCTCCAGTTCTGTAAGGGATGCTAAAATCAGTAGAAACAACAACCTTGTTTAGCTATACTGACTATATTCATTGCTTCTCAGGTCTGCCTGGCTTTCTAAAGCATGCTTCTCCAGGTTCTCATTTAACTTTGGATTATTCTTTTCCTGGAATTTTTACAAAAGCCATTTTTCTTAGTTCTTCTAGTAGAGAGTACACTTTGTTGCTTAGGCACTAATCTTCTTCTAAACAGCCTGGGTCAATGGGTCTCCCAGAAATAATGTCACACTGCTGTTCGGTCTTTGGCATCATTTTTGCAGCTTCATTAAAAATAGAAGAGAAGAGAAAGGAAAGGAAAAGAGAACTTCAGTGCTGAGAGGTACCTGCTTTCTGAGTCCGGAGAGGGCCACCTCTTGAGCTGGCAGCACAGCCTGAAGTGTCACCCTGTCAGGAATCGCCAAGAAATACTGATATGTGGAAAGGCAAAGTCTGTCTGCGTAGTGCTGTTTACACCACCAGAGGAGTCTCGTGTGTTTCTTCATTAGCTTTCCCCCCACAAGGCTCTTGTGAGGCAGTAAGGCAAATACTGTTCTTTAAGAAGACAAAAATGAAAGGTCAGAGAAGGAAAGTCCCAAAGGGTCTCAGCAGTGACAACCCACACGATCTGCCTCCTGGGCCAGGGCTCCACCGCCATGTCAGGCCATCGTTCCTCTCTGAAGAGACAGCTGTTTTCTGTATTCCTAAACAAAAAAGACTGTTTAAAATCACTGTGGAACTCAGTTTTCCATCAATAGACCACATGACTAGAATTCTTGCTACTAGTTAGAAAGGGGCACTGTTGGGTTCACGCTAATAGCTCAAGTAGACACTGAGAGATGTTTGTGTGGCCTGTCCAATTTAAAAACAAAAACCAAAAACATGGCAGCCCCAAAAGCTGGCCACGTGGTGCCTTATAAATCAAATAGGTGGTGCCTAGGGGGATGGGGGGAGGGCTTTCTGATTCAGAATCTGAATACTGGATTGGCTGTCATATCTAGGAAGGAAGCAAGGGGCTTCTGGGAAAGCGAGTACTTGACAGTAAGCAGAGAGACAAGGTCAGTGCCACCGCCACTAGGGGGCGCTGGTCCTCTCAGGCACCATGCACTAAAGCTCTCTGAAGTAGACACTGATGGACAAAGAAGCAATTTCAGAGTGAGTTTCATATTGTAGCTTTTTAATTTGCTCTTACATTTTCTTTCCTCTTCCATAAAAGGAAAATGCTTCAGTACAACAAAGAAAGCAATGATGCACAGGAGTTGATGTACAGGGAGTCCTTGCAGCTTGGGTCCAAAGCATGGACTTGTCTAACTTCTCAGTTTTAGGAGCTGAGAGTTGACTACCGAAGAATTGCCCTTGGATATCCAGGGAATCCGGTCTGGAAAGACAATACATAAGGACTGTCATTATTTGTCTTTCTTGGTTCAGATGATAACCCCAGTCCACTTACTGTAGATAAAAACAAAGCTTCCAAGTCGCCTAACTATTCTCACTGACAAAAGAGAAACAGCGATGCTTTATCACGTGACAGTCAAACCTTTATCATGACACTACGAGCTTTCACCTTTCCTACTCGGATTAGTCCATCAGCATCCAGTATATGTAAGAATGTCGTTTTAATTAACAGACTTCAGGGACAGAGCGAATGTATTTCTGCTGGCTTGAGAATCTATTGGAGATCCCCAGAGGTTAGTCTTTTGTATTACCTCAGCTCTTCTCTATGATATCAGATTGGATGAAGCTCCTGAGCCAAGCTAAGCATACTTATCATCAGAATGGTGAAGTTATTTGCATATTTAAAGCAGCAGCTGCTGCCTCGGGTTATCTTTGTTGGCTCTGGAACCTGACCAAGCTGCATCATTGCGCCTGCCTGCCGCAGTGAAATCACGTGATGTTTACACATCTGCACATCACATGAACGACTTTGCAGCTTACTCAGCATCGAATATTATTCACAACAAAAGACTCAGCTATATGCGAAAGCAAAGACACGTTCATGCATTTGAATATTCACCTCTCACGTAAATTTCTAATATTTTAGGTCAAGATCGAAGATAATATAGAAGAAAAAGGATATAGAAGAAAAAGAAAAAAAATGTTTCAGTGTTTGAGGAAAAACTTTGACGAAAGGGAATTGTATGGTGTTTATGAGATGCAGGAAACAAGAGGTCTCATTTTCATTTTTCGTACTTTATATTTATAACTAGTTGTTAAGAATTTTAGAAATAATAGTAATCTTACAGAAGCTTACAATCAGAAGGAACGTGTAGGTGATTACTAAATACCTGGTATGAATGGACACATTTTCCCCTTTCAAAATATTGAATGCTTATAATTATAGTTTATAAAAATGAAGGACTCTTAATTTTCATTAGATGAAGATTAAAGTTTGCGAATCACTGCAAACACATATTGCCAAGAAAACAACTGAATTTCAATTGAAATGCATATGCTCACCTCATCCAGTGATGAACCTGGAAGCTAGGAATGTGGATGAAAATAAAGTGTAGTATATAAATACACATAGAAGTGGGCTCAAATTTACTAGGACCTTGGTCAAATGTTGATCCATTCTAAGCTTCGCTGCCATCGTAAGCTCCAAAGTCATAACGCTGTGGTTGGAGTATGTTCTTCCTCAATGCAGACACTTCACAGTTAATCCCCCAAATGCAACAATAGTAGGGGTACTTAGGTAATGAAGCTCCACCTTCATAAATGAATTCATTTAGGTAATAATAATAATATTAATTGTTATTATTATTATAAGACATTATATAATATATAGTAATATGTAATCTATAAAAGTATATGAATTTGTGAGTTTAGCTCTTAAACCTCCCTTGACCATCTGCCTTCTGTTGTGAGGTGACACATCATGAAGTCGCTCACCAGATGTGAGTCACTCAGTCTTGGTCTCCCTTCTCTCCACGACTATGAGAAGTAGCTCTGTGTTTTCTTTAAATTTCCCCCGTGCCATATATTCCGTTACATAGCATGTTAATAAGAGGGTCGAATGAAAGACCCATGAGGGATGACAGAATGTTGGGCGCACCTTCAGCAAGCACACATCTTACTACCTATTGCTTTTCACTGTTTCACACATGCGATTGCATCTTTGGAGTGAGTGTTGGTAGTGCTAACAAAGCTTCTTAAAATCCTTCATGCTAAGTTTCACAGTTTTTTTGAAAGGAAAGTTTAACGTCGTGACTATTGATTATCCCTTAATATTTTCTATGTTGCTTTGTGTTTTATTACACAAATGTAACAAGAGGATATGTTCGTTTTTGGAAGCAGTAATCAGTTTATACGAAACTAGAGTTAGGAGAAATGCCTAACAAACTGTAGGCTTCTATTTAAATAGTGGTCTAACTAAGGTTCCATAAAATAAATTAAGACATGTTTAAGACATGACTTGTAACTAATACTGTTTGAGAAAAAAAAAAAAACGCTCACCATGTCCATGGAATAATAGTAATAAGTGCAAATACAACATTGGCAAGAAGAAGCATGGCTTGAGTGTGTGTGCAACATCATCCATTCTCCCTGGGACGAGAAAGAGAAATACGTTATTCGTTGTCAGCAAAGGCCATTGGGCCATGCTTCTAAGTAAAACAGAGGTAACCCGTGAAAAGGTAAGTTGAAGAATCTGTGTCCTTATTTTCTGGTTTTGATCACTGTGATTTAATGCAAAACCAGACTCCATTTTTTTGCAGACTGTCTAGGGTTTAGCCTAATAGAAGGGGGTTGGGGCTTGCTAGCAAGAGAAGAATGATGGGCAGTACCGGAGGGAGACCACAGCAAACACAGTTGGATGTGGACCTTTTCTTTCTCTATGATAACCTTTACCAAAGCTAGCATTTTAGTCTCTATGTACCCACTAGTCTGTTCTCAACTTGGATAAGAAACAAGCATAATATTCATAAAAGAACACTGGTCTCAGTGTCATCCTTAGTGCCTCTCCCAGGAGACACATAGAAATGTGAGCTGTATGTGTCATTTCCAAGCGTTCCAGTCTGACTGAACTCCTGTAGGGTTCACATAGGGAAGTGGAGTCACAAGAACATCAACTCTGCGCTCTTACTTCAATGAATGCTACAAAATTATCCAGGATTACAGGGAGCCACCACACTAGCCTAGCTTTTTTTCTTTTTTGTGGGTGCTGGGGATCAGGAGCAGCAGCCTCTTAGGTGACGTAAAGAACTTCATTTGGACCCTTCGCCCCTCTCTCCACCGTAGAAACAAAAGTGTGATCTGGATAGGTGAAGGGCGACAACCGCTGATGACCTCAGCTACTGATGACATTCCCTGCCGCTGTGCTTCTGCCGTGATGGACTCTTATCCCTCTGGAACTATAAGGCAAAACACAAAACAAACAAACAAATAAAACTCTTCCTTCTTCTGTCGTGGCGTTTTATCACACAACCGGAAAGTGACTAATGCAATCTGATTTTTTTTTTTCTATAGAACACTGAGGGGGACATTGTGAGTAAGCCATAGTCTCTTAAAGTATGTGTATATGTGTGCGTGTGCATGTTTGTGTGTGTGTTTGTGTGTGTGTGTGTGTGTGTGTGTGTTAACACAGCTTCAGATGAAGATATGGCTACCATCTTGCAGGTGTTACGTTCTCCCTGAGTATTCATTAGTATCTGTATAGTATAGTATTAGTGTTAGTATAGTATCTCTATAGTGTTAGTATAAAGCATTGATGCAGTGCTAAATTTATTCGCATATTACAATGTCCTAAGAATTGTTTAGAGCATCACAATACTAATGCTTTAATTTCCCCAAAGGTCCTTGCAAGTAAAGACTTATTTTTGCCGACTGATGAATAAGAAAACCAAGGCACAGACAACATACATTTAGAGAATTAGCTGGTTGGCTGTCCTCCTGGAGTCTGTATTTAGGTAGTCTGTTTCTATTATTGAATACTTAAATGAATCAGAGCATACGCTTGCTTTGGTTTGATGAACAGATAAACCACAGACTATCCATAACTAATGATGTTGCTGCAATGAGTTTTTAAAAATCTATTCTTTCTCATTTATACTATACCAACACGTGCATTTGTGAGACAGTGTGTAACAAGTTAGGGATACAGTCTATGGCCACTTAAACCTTGAACGGTGATTGAACTAAATTTGATTATATTCTATACTCTGAATGAATTAAGGAACTGTACAAAATTTCTAAGTTGTTCATTTGTAACCCATTAATACTACACCACACTGAAAATAATGTAGAAATGCATTCAGCATGCAATCTTCACGCTAAAGTGATGGTTATTTAAATAGCTGACACACAGCAACAAAAGCTTTTGATACCTTAGGACACATCTATTTCAACTAAGATTCTAAGAAACACACAACTAGACCCGGAGTAGAAACTTTACATGTTTTGACGCCTGAATCTGTTGTGTCTTTCAAAGCCACCTCCCACCTTTTTTTTTTTTTTTTTTTTAAAGGACTTAGAAAAATGATAACAAAGGGTTCAAGGAATTTGTTTAGTTACAAAACAAAACAAACAGAACATTTTTTCTGGGATAGGTCCCTGGGGTCCTGGTGTCAGGTCTGATCGTTATCTCCATTTAAAGGGCTCCAGGGCTCTGATCTAAGGCACCCAGGGTTGCTTAGGCATCAAAGGAGGCTGCCGTGCCACACACTGAACGTTTTACACTATTTCCAACAGAGGCTGAAGCCAAGAAAAATATTGCATTAAACACTTTACAGCCGTTAGTACACAGATGGTTTTAGTGGTTTGGAACTGAACCTTTTTTTTTTTTTTCAAGTACATTAAAAAATAATTTTCATAGTTATTATAGAATATTTTTGAAATTCAGTTTTCTTGTAATCACCATCATGAATGCAAACTGTCTCAACCTTTGTAGACTATGAAATGATGGAAGTTATATTAACTATTCATCAGAATAGTTAATATGCTTTTAATGAAGATTGGATTTTTGAATCAATAATTATGATTGCACGAGCGGTTATTAATAACTAGACTCTTTGCATGAAATTGTAAAATTCCTTCCTGTGAATATAAATGCCAAAGGAACTGAGAATACCGTGTTGGCTAATGGATAAAGATGTTCCAAAATAACTAAATCCAAATATGTCAAAGAATACAAATGGCGAATCAAAACCAGTCTTAACATTTGACCCTACTGGGCAAAAATAAGCCTTGCTATTAGCAAAGACAACTAAGCATGCTGGGTTAATTGAGTGATCTCAAAGCCGGCTTTTCCTTCCATGACTGACCTCCAGGAATGTAAAGCCCGATGTCTTCCACCTAGCTTGGCTTCCTTAGATCCCATTTGGCAACATTCATAGGTAAATAACTAAACATTCTGTCTTTCAAGTCACTATAAACAAATGAATGAAAGATGGTTTGCCTCCAGAAAGTATAAAGAGTAGCTAATGTCTATTGGTCTTCATGAAATATATATATATTTAATACACAAAATACACAGACAAAGTATTTATTCACTTCTACATTTTTTTAAACCCAAAGTAAGAGGAAGAAAAGCAGGCTAAGTGCTTTGTGGTGACCCCGCAGGCTCACATAGAAAGAAGAGCATTTGCTATTAGCTGTCTCTTTTTCTCTTCTGTTGTTTTCATAGGTAGAAATGATGAACATCTTTGTTTACTTCTAAATTTTCTGATTACTTTCTTCTCACTGTAGTGAAATAAAGTGCATAAAAAGAAGCACAATTTGATGCTTTGTTTTGCAGGAATGTGTGTTTTAGGAATCATTCTTGTCATAAGTCTGGTAATTTGCTCTGTTTCTTTTTGAAAATATTTCTGAAAGGATCAAACCCAGAGACATTATCTACCATTATCATAACAGGCCAGGCTGCTTTTGACCCACCTCTAGAACCAAAACAGTACGAATCCATGTTCATCTCTCCCCCTTGCTGTCTAAGTTTTATCATCATAAGATGTGTAACAGAGAAATTTCGCTATATAACAATTAAAACCTAGGAATTTACATGTCTTATGCTTGATTAGAATTGTCAGTGTTGATTACCCCTTAATCTCCTGCTATTTGAATAAAATGTTTTAACACTAAATATTTTTAGGGCTCCTATTATATGAGGTATGAGAAAGGTTATAAAGTAGAAAAATAGAAATAGTTATAAAATATAAAATAAAGTTATAAAAATCTATTATCTGCACAAATATGCATGGTACTGGATACAAACTTAAATTTCTGAAGGAAATTTAAAGGGATTATTTTCTGAACACTAACGGACTTTCACCTAGAGATGAACAAACACAATATAACCCAACCACTGTAAATCATGCCTGGAAAAGCAGCAGAGTTCAATGGGGAAATATCAGATGGCCTCTCTGTTCAGCTAGCTTTGAAACCCTAATCAACATTCTCAACCATAGGATGGAGATAACACCATACGGTAGTTGTTGCAATCATTTAAAATATTTCCTTCCATGTCATGTGACTAGTTTTATACCATCCTAGCCTATAAATGGAGCAGTCTACATATGACATACAAAGATCTAGTATAAATAAGAACATTACTTGGTTTTCAAAATTCGATTCTTTCTGTGTATCTGTGTATGCCTGTGCTTGTTCACATATGTGGGTGTACTCCTGTACATGTGTGTAGAGGTCAGAGGTTGATGTCTGGTGTCTTCCTTAATTGCCTTCTGTTTATCGTGTCACAGTCTCTTACTGAACCTGGCATACATTAATTCTGGCTAGTCCAGTTAGCCAACTTGCACCAGGAACCAACCAAGCCCTTGTCTCTGCCTCTTAAGTTCTGGGATTACAGGTGGCTACCATGCCAGCCTAGCTTTTTTGTGGGTTCTGGGGATCCTAACTGTGGTCTTCATGCTTGTGTGCCAAGTACTTTATCCACTGAACCACATCCCTGGTCCCCCTAAATAGAGTATTCTTAATATCCCCAAGATTATACTTTTCCTGGTAGGCTAGGGAAAGGAGAACAGCAGATACTAAATGTGCAGTTGGTATAGTTTCAACCCAAGTGCCTGTTTCCCTGTTAAATTCTCTTATACTTAGCCCATCTCTTCGGTTGATGGACTCTCTTTGCCTGCTGATCCGCACTCATTTGTTATTTGCAGGACACAGCAACTGTCTCCTGCAATTTCACCCAGTCTATTCGACAAAAAGGAAAGACTATCGTGGCCAGCTCAGCAAAAGGTAGCTTGTTTGCCTCCCGCCTTCTTCTGCATCGCTCCCCTCTCCTCCCTACTTCTGCTGTCTTGTGAGTGCCATAAATTATTAGCCCTATTAGCCCGTTGGAGAAGAGAGGAAGAAGCTCTTTTAGAGCTTAAGCCTGTGCCCTCTTCTTTCCACTAAAATGACCTGCTGAGCATCCTGTACTCTGGCGCCCACAGTACTAATCAAGCTTAGATCTAGCCTTTGTTCTCCTGAAGGTCATCACAGCCTTGCCAGAAGCCTTGCTGAATCTCAAATAAGTGGCTTACATATAAAGAATGCTGCTACACTGCTCAGCCCAGCAAGGCAAGGCAGGGTTTCATCATGTTTGTGAGACACAGCCTCCTTGTTTAAGACCTGAGAAGATCCAGCCAGATCAGGAGGAACAAAGGAGCTCATAAATGGTATGTGTCTAATCTTATGTCTGGTTCCCCTAGGTATACTTCCTCTCTCTATTGTTCTTCCCACTTCTTGTCTCTGGTTAGCAGAGTCCCTGTATGGCCAAGGTTTCATGTCACCTCCTTGAAGCATTTGCTGATCAGCGCAGCCAGAATTTCTCTCATTTGCATTCCTATTTGGTTGTACCACGTACCACTTTAGACCACTCAAGATGCTATTCATTTTGCTTACTTACTTTTCTATGGAGCTCAACCTGCTGAAGGGCAGATGCTGTTTGATCTGTAGTACAAATGCATTCTCAGAGTACTTTCTATATTGCTGCTGCTGAATATTTATCGAATGTCTAAGTGGCTCTTCTCTCTCCCCTTTTCTTAGTCTTCATGTTCTACTGTTGGCATCACGATCATTTTAAAGTCTCAAACCCTACACCCTTTTCAAAGTACAGCAGTCCCTATCACACATACATTATTTATTAATTACTTTACAACCTTCATTCTCAACTCTTATATGGTTAATAGTCTATGGTTTCTAAGATATATGTGGCTAAATATGATTCTCCAGTTGATATGGACTCAAGCAGGTGCTCCTTTGGATTGGAAAGTAAATCTTCTAGTGTAACTTGTATAGTGTTGGAATTGCTTGGTAATTAGGTCATCACTTAGTGTTCAAAGCCTGAGAATCTCCAGGTCCAACCCTGATCCAGAAAACAGGAAAACATCTGAGTAGGTATGCATTTAAGTGTCCCCCACAATGCTTCACACAGACTGTGCAAGGCTGCGGCTCAGCCTTTCCAGGAAAAGATAGGGAACCCAATGTTTATAGGTAGTAAGTCCTCGTGAGTTTCAGGTTATGTAACTTATAGAGGAAAAACATTTTATTATCCTTGCTTTAAATGCATTCTCCCCATTTGCATAGCAGTAGGAAGTTGATGTCATTAAAATACTGTAAATACATATCTAATAATTATCTTTGAATATTAAATAAGGCAGCAGTCATAGGAAGTTGCTTTGAAGGAAGATTCTGGTTTTAAGATCTTCCACCTTAAAAATTTATATAGTTTTTAAACAAAAATAAATGAAGATTACCATTTCGGTGTTGCTTAATATTGATGTCAAAAATGAAAGGTTAAGTTTAGACGCGATAAATTGGAGTCAGTGGGTTATTAAATTAAAAAAAAAAAAAAACAGACACAAACTTGGGGTGGGAGTAGGGAAGCAGGAATGATCGGATCTGTAGGAGTTAAAGGGAGGAGCTTGGGAAGATGACCAAACTACACTGTATGAAATGCTCAAAGAATTAGTAAACATACTTACAAAAATTAAATATACAAAAAAGCTGCAAGGTTAAAAGCAGAGATGCCAGGAAGATGATGCAGTTCGACCTGAGCATTTATCAAAAGAGAAAATGTATTTGACAATCTTCAAACAAACAAACAAAAAATACCAGTCACAGTGTGCAATCCTTGTTAAGTGCCATCATTTAAAATTCAGGTCAGAGATTAATGAGAAAAGTGTTATTTACACTACTTCTGTGAAAGGAAAATCATAGCTGTGTAATAAAAACAAGAAACGAGAAGCAAAAAATCTCTACATTAAATGTCAGTTAATTATCATCCTGAAAGGAATAATTATCACCGTGGCCAAAGTTTTGAACATGAAAACAGGTGACTTGAATGCCTTTGATTTATGTTAACTTATAGTAAAATTTCATCACAGGCAAATTCATCTGTGAAAACCAGAAAAATGACCTACAAGTTCAAGTATTTTTCCCCAACACGGCTGGAGGTGGCATGGTGGTAGATTTACTCAAGAAGATGATAACATTCATACTGTTTTTAAATTTCTTTTTGTGGTGTTGAGGAATGAACCTAGGACTTAACACACGCTAGGCAGGCACCCTACCATTGAGCTACATCTCAAGTCCCACATTCTGTTTTTCACTTACAGTTTCACCAATAATTTAACGGAGATTTGATGTCGTTTGTGTATCCAAGTTCTCTACTAATCTGGATCTTGCAAGAAGCACAAGAGGACAGAAGTCTAATGCAGTGTCACAGCTCTGTGAATGAGTATCTGGGAATATCTAGTGGGCAGCTTCTTTGGGAAGATAACTGGAGAAATTGCTCAAAATGATCTATTCACTTACATATCTGTACACATAATTACTTCAAATACAGTGACTTGGGTTTCAGTAGTATTTGGTATCCTCAACTATGATGGCGTTATATCCACGAGCTGGGAACACTGTTGAATCAAAAAATGCAATTATTACATACACCCAACCTTCTAGCCGATCTAGATCAGCAACCGAGCATACCTATTAGCGCTGTTCACCTCTGTGATCACAAGGCTGACTGGAAACTGGAATCAGTGCTGCTGGCCAGCATCCGCCTTATCAACCGCTAGGGAAAACCCAAATTCCGAGCAGTTTGAAATTGCATCTTTTCTGACTTATTGTAGATTTGAAAACCTTGATTCGAATCATAAGATGACTGACTGCATTAGGAAAATACTTGAAAAAAAAAACACATTAAAACAAGAAAGTCACTAGCAGTAATGGCATGTGCATAATGGGATGAATCTTGAAACATTTAAAATACAGAAGATTAAGTTATCCCAGATCATTATTAAGTTTGCAAAAGGACATCAAGTATAAAACATTTAAGCCATGGTTAAATTAGGAATCCTCCAAATTACAAATATCCTATTTAAACCATTTGCGAAACCTCAGTGCTAAAATTGTGAGCGTGACTTTTGAGCTTAGAGAACTCATAGATCCATCCAGTCCTTCCTGGGGGATAGTGCTGCTTATATACTGTTTTCAAATGTTAAGCCAAAGTAGAATGCAAAGTCATGACAAGATGTTCAAACAATGACTGTAAGAAATTGAGCAATAGAACTTGCTTCCTACGATTCTGTTAGGAGCAATGGAGCAGCTACAGTCGAGTTTTCTAGGATTCTTTTCAAAATGAAGTCTGTACTATTTGTTGGAATCTCAAGACCTAAGCTGCAACAATGTACTGCCCTAAATAAAAACAAATGCCCACAGCACCAAAGATCCAGAGCCTGCTTGTCACTAGAGTGCAGCTTGGCAGTTCTATATTAAAAGACAGATAGGTAGGGTTTCAGGTGCCTTTCAAGCCACAGAGATGATGCCAAGGGTGACTAACAGGCTGTCTCCAAATTCCTATCGCACTCCCCTATAATGTGATCGCACTGGCTTCATGTATTTGTAGTCTTCATGAAAGGAACATTTAAACCTGTGACACACTGTCCTGAACTTGTGCTAAGTATCCACATTGTAACATAAAATATTTCCCCACACACCTAGCACCTGCAATCCTTAGATAAGAAGGCAAATGGCTGCAGTGAGACTTGTGTCATCCCAGCACCTGCCGTCTTCCCAAATGATTGACAGTTAGATTTCTTAGGAAAGGAGCAATCATTTCTAGAGTCACTTAAATTAGAGCTTTAGGTATTTCTCATCCGTTAGTCCTGGATCCTCTAGGGTTTTGGTGCTGAACAGAACTCTATATACAAACAGATCTGAAAGAATCAGGAGCCCTTGGCTAAGAACATAGGAACAGAGTCTGGGAAGGGGCACAGTGGAGCTCAGGGCTGTTTTTAACTTTATGTACATTTTCCAGAGTTTCCCATAGCCACATTTAAGAACTTTGCTCTTTTTGGGATGTCTGTTTTATGCATTTATAGAAAATGGTAAGTACTCAATCTGCTACCAAGTAAATAGCCTCAAAACTACATGTGACAGGGAAAAAATTTACCTCATGATTGTTGGTTCTCTAGCCAGAGTCTCACAGGGAAAGAGGCCACTGAAGCCTTGCTTTTCTCAAAACTAAGGAGCGGGTTTGTGGAAGGCACAGAGCTTGGAGCTACTTTCCCAAAGAGGTTTAAAGACAGCACGACTTAAGCACCGGTAAAGTCAGTAAACAGTATTTTACTGAAACATTTTGTAACACAGAAAAACTGTCTCAAGTGTAAAGTTACTGTCTTACACGATGACAGATCCATTTGCAAAGACTAATATGAATACAATAAATATGAGGTTTACATACTAATTTATACACAGAAACTGCCCCACAGCCATAAAAATTTATATTTAACAGTGCAACATATAATTTAATCATCTGATTTATTTGACAGGTTTCTACTAAACACAACTACCTGGTTTTCATATACATATATAACATATTTGTATGTATATAGATATTCAACCGTCTGTACAGATTCTAAACATAAAACTCCTAAAAGGCACAATTGTCTATACAACATGTACAAAAATGGCTGGAGCTGACACGAAACAACAATTATTGGTCAAAAGGTCATGATTGCACAAAGATTAGTCATGAGTTCATGTCAGAAAAAATGTGCTTTAAGGAAAGGAGGGTTTAAAAAAAAAAACCTGTGTTATTAAAAAAAAAAAATCAATAAAAAATAAACCACTAGGTCGCTATGACAAGCCTGTCCTCGTCATCATCGCTGCTCACGTCGCTGAAGTGCACCACGGGCTGCCTGTGGGTCCCCGGGGGCCTGGGAGCCGGTCTGTCTGTGGGGAGCAGCGAGGGGCCCAAAGGCGCTGCCTTCTGCAGGGCTTCTGGTGCGTGCGCCGGCTGCGCCTGCGCAGAGGAGCGCCCGGGCAACACGTGACTCGAGGAGCCAGCCGAATTGGCGTCCATTTTGCTTGGGCCTTCGGGCCCGGCGTGGTCGGCTGAGGGGCCCGGGGCTGTTCTGGGGGTTTCCTGAGGGCCTTGGGGTGAGCCCTGAGGGGGCTCGGCGCCGCGCCCCTGGCCCGCGGGCGTCTGCGGCTCGGGCGCTTTGCTGCCGGGGGCCGCGGTCTCGGGGGTCCCCGCGGGGCCCACGGCCACCGGGCCCACCGAGGGGATGAGCGTGGGCAAGGCGATGTTGAGGATCTGGAGACCGGGGATGTGCGCCTGCGGGGCGGAGCTGCTCTGCGCAGGCGCGTTGGCCAGAACCTGGAGCCCCACGGCGTTGAGGGCCAGGCCCGGGGGGTGCACCTGAGGGCCCACGGTGGCGTTGGCCAGGCCCACGATATTGACGGTTTCCACGCCCAGCGGCGTGAGCGACTGCAGAGCTGGGGGGTTGAGGTTCTGCAGGCCCGGCACGTGGATTTGGCCGATGGGGATACATGGCACAACGCCGCTCAGTTCAGCCACTCCGGTGGGGCGACTGGTGGTACCAGAAACTTCAGTGATGGTGTCCCCAGGGGTGCCCGTGGTTCTGTGGATAACGCTCACGGCAGGGATGGTGAGTTGCATCGGCCCGGCCTGAATGGGTACAAAAGTGGAGTACGTGAGGCCGGCAGGCACCACGTGGATCCCCCCTACGGGAACCATGTTGTACGGGGTCCTTGATTGCTGCTGGGAATGCAAGGGCAGGTGGCTGAACAAATGTGTCTGAGGGGAAGGCAGGCCTGGAGGCGGTTGCAAGGTTATTGGCTGCTTCGGTTCTTGGCCGTCAGGATGAGGTGAGACTGAGGAAGGAATCCTGGCTGCTGGCTGAGGGTTGAGCTGGGCTACAGCGGGAGGCAGCCTCACAGATGGTGTATCCTAAAAGACAAAGGACAATGAGCCTGGATAGCAGAGCCTCCTTCATCACGGCTAAAGCCTACCTAGTGCTCGATCTGTTCTTTCACTGAGTTAAGAGTATATGTTTGTATTTCACAGTTGTTGGCTTGTTAAAAGATTATGCTTTGATTTTTTTAAAGCCATTTTCAACAACAACAAAAAATCATCATTTTAAATTTCTTTCCTGCTACTAAAACCAGAAAAACATTTGTATAGTACTTAGCAATCTGCAAACCAGTTTCCTGGGTATCATCGTTTTACACTGGTAGATGAGCATGGCTGTATTTTTATATTGATGCTATTTTTCTAGTACCATCGGCACCACTTTATTTTGAGACTAGGAAATGTTGAGAAATTGCCATATTAGTTGGCTGTGAGCATCAACTCAACTGGGAAAAAAATTAACTGAAAAATTATTCATGAAATGAAGAGCTGTTATTAGACAAAGGTCTGGAGTTGTTCATTTGTTTGCTCACTCATTTGTAAGCTGAGAAAATGTCTACCGAAGACTGAACTTTCAGGCACTGGTAGTTATGTGATCGAGATGCTAAGGTACAGCAGCTTAGAACACAGGTGAACAATACTAAATGTTCCGGGAGGGATGAGTCTTACCCATCCTCCTGTCCATCCATGAATTTTATCAAATACTAGCTTTTTCATGATAATATATACATGCATTTACATATATATTTCTTAGGGAGCTGCATTAGTTTACATTATAATTTAATTTCTATATTAAACTCACAGATTAAATCAGCTTGGGCTAGATATGTAAAATTATATTTTTTTCCAGTTGGAAACATCTTTTCCCATTAAGAAGTAAACCCCATTGCCTTAGTGAGCACTTAGGAGAGGCAAGAGAATTGTCAGCGAGAGACAGAATTACTTAACTGGATAGGAGGCAGCTAGAGAGAAGCATGCAGTATACTTCCTGTGGTTCCCTGGAGCTGGGTGTCAGGCCCTGAGCACCGTCCTGGGATGAAACCTTCCCAGGCTATCCCAGGAACATGAATAGTTATGTCAGGTAAACTTGGCCATGAAGCCTACTAGCTGTTTTGTTGACAGGAGCAAGCATACAGTCTGGATAGTGTGCTGTAAACTCACCATAAGCACACCAGTGGAAGAACAACAGAGTCAGCCACTAGATCCTTAAGTCTCAGGATGTGAGCTCACAACTCTTACATACATATTTTATTGTGACTTTTAAAAACACTAGATAATAAAGGAGCATATTTTTAAAGAGGCACCGCAGGTTGTTAATACAATACGTGGATTTTTGTGAAGATAATTAACAAGGCTTTCACAGACATAAATGAATTCTGTCATTGACTGTAACAACAAAAAGGCACACACTCATATGGTCATAAATGAATTCGTTTTTTAATCTATTAGGTTTTCCTAATGGAGTGAGAGGACAAAACAAAAACAAAACAACCCACCACCACTCCTCTACCTGTATTGAAGCAACAGTCTTTCCAGTTGTAGGGCTTCTCAGAACATCAGATTCAGGGTAATCCACAGACATCTGATGGCCGGGAGACCTGGGGGTAACTTCTGGGGACCTGGAAGTGTCTACAGGAGGAACTAGTTCATGCTCATCTTTTGCAGTATGCTGCCTGGCCTTTGCTAGTAAGTCTGTCCTGTTGGAATCAATCTGTACTGTACTCAGAACAGTCATCTTGGTGAGTAACGCTCTAGGCAGAATGTCCATCGGGTCTGTGTGTACCCCTGAGAAGCAATCAGGAACCCTAAGGTCCTCCTCTATGCTCCCAGGATCCTGAAGGCCACTTCTGGATGGAAGGTGCTGTGGGCTGGCCGTGACCGAGGGCGCTGCTGAGAGGCCAGACTCTGCCTGGCTGTCCTCATCATCTTCTTCATTGTCGTTGTCATCCTCGTCTGGGCCATCAGATTCTTCAAGATCGTATCCAGACCGCTCGTAACTGAATCTCTGCTTTTCATCTAATATGACAACAAAGAGGATTTGTTACAGAATGATCTACAATCACACAAACGCGATGCTTTCATTTTTAGAAGCTTGGCACACTGTGAAGCATATAGAAGATGGGGCCACCCAGAGCACACATCAGAAGAATGATAAGGAGAAGCAGCCAGTCAAGTAGCAGGGGCTCGGGAAGGACGTGAGTGTTAGGGCCCTGGTCAGGGTGGTGGGAAGCACAGGAGATGAGCCTTCAAAGAGAAACAGACAAGCACAGTATGATGTGTAAAGAAAGGAAGCCTCAAATGTTGTATGTGAAGAACTCTTAAATATGACAAAAATACAAAAAGATAAACTGTTCTAAGATTTTTCTCTATTTTTGATTGTTAGGTCCAAAGGAAGCTCTATTACCCCAAATTTCAAAAGGCAGAAGAGACTGGCTATCAGTGGTTCCCATTAGCATACCATAGCAATAGCCTCAGGCTCCCTCAGTGTCACGGTACCTGTTACACAAGTCAGAGTCCAGTCCTAGCTGTCTTACCTCCTCCCCACCCTAAACTCTCCAGCTCCTGCCCCCCCCCCACCATTCTCCTTATAATACTGCTGTTTTCAAAATCTCACTCTCTTTGTCTGCCTCTTGGGCTCCCTCTCTCCCCCACCTCTTGTTCTCCCTCTCCCTATGTTCCGCCACCTCCTTCTACTTTGTTTCTGCTTTTCTCATGGCACAGTCCAGCTTGCTGGCCATGTCAGTCTACCACTTTTTCTCTCTGGACTCTTCCAGATACCTCTGGCTGTTCTTTCATCTACAATAAAAACCTTCCCCTTAACCACGGAGTGGTCATGACATCAGTTTATACACTTGTATCTTCCTTTTATTAAAGAAATGAATACACTTTGATGGTATTTGATTTGTTAGTAAAAATAATTTAAACTTGAACTGCACTGGAAAGATGTTTTAATTGATCTTTCAGTAATAATGCTCATTTGGGATTTAAAGCCTTATTCCCACCCCCGCACCTCCCGTGCCCCATTTGCGTGGTATACATCAGCCATGCAGGTGTGCGTGGGAGCCAAGGGTTGACACAAAGTGTCTTCCTCAATCATTTCTCCATGTAGTTTCTGAGACATGTCTCCCACTGTACCTGAGACTTATTTCAGCTACATTGGCTTGCTGGAGAGCTGCCCGTGTCTGCTTCCCAGTGCTGTGGTCATCTATGCTGCTGTGCCCAGCTTTTCACGTGGGTGCTGGGGATCTGAAGCCCCCATGCTTGCACAGCACACACCTCACTCACAGAGCCACCACTGCAATCCCATCTTCTCTTTTAAAAACTGCTGATACTTCCTCTTTCTGTATGACTTGACCCATTTCTTACAATGCATGGAATATTATCTGAAAGTCTCAGTACTGATGGCACCTTTCAGTACCTATTCAAGATGTTTCAAGCAACAGTGCCACAATCCTCAAGCATTCATGTGAGACTTTATGCAAAGTAGAAAAGCTAACATTTAAGGGGGAGATGGGAAAATATAATATTTCTTTGTCACCAACCCACATGGGTTTCAGACCATATGTGGTTTAGTTATGATACATTCCAAATTTTTATTAAACTATGATATTGGTTTCAGTGGACTATGATCAAAAAAAAATATTAAACAGAGGATGCCATAAATAACAGGTTTTATCTTCGGCAGAGTTCTGAGTAGTGAGATGAGATTGTGCCTATATTGTTCTGTTGTGCCTGGAACATGGATCAGCCCCAGTGGAGAACAAAGATCTGCCTGCTAATCTCCTAGCAGCCCGTCTTGGTAATAAGATATACAGAGTGTCAAGTACTGTTGGGGGGGCTGCTGTGCCACTGCCACATCTAACGTCATGTCAACAACACGTCATTCATCTTATTTCATCTCACTTGGGCTTTGCACATATTTTTTTGCCCCAGGAGGAAGGGTGAATACAGTGCAGAAAATACCCAAGAGATACACTGCCTAATTTTCATTATTACAGTACATTGTTGTAATTGTTCTAGTCTATGCATTATCATTGCCAGTTCTTTACTGTGTCCAATGAAGAACAGCATGAAATATAGCTGAGAGTGCAGGTATTCACTGGATTCCTGGGAAGTATTACCCATGGAAAAGGAGCCCATTCTATTTTTTTAAAAACAGAAAAAAAATGCAAACAGAAATATGCAATAGATATTTCTACTGTACTTCCCAACAATTCATTTATTTTAATATTATTCTTTCTGCACATCAAAAATAAATTCCTATAAGAATAAATTCTTACAAAAATGTCTTATAGGAACTATGCACCAAAACATTGGAAGGTGATTCCTAGGGGATGGAAAAGACTAGATTATCATAGATATGTGTTATTTTTATAATTAAGGCAGTCAAAAATAAAACATATACAATAGGTTTTTCTTCAAGGTACTACTACTATGTCATAAACAGAACAATATGAATTTACTGAGTCCCATTCAGGGCCCATGTTAGAATGAATGATTTCTAGATAAGTATCTAGAAACTCTGGGCGCCTCAGAAAATGGGAAGACAGAAAAGTAACTGGATGATCAGAAGAATCTACTGAAGAGGAAAATTTCATCAAAACTTGATTTTTCTGCAAAGTCTAGCTAGGCTGGATCCTGCTTTCCCCTGAAAACTAAAAATAAGAGTAGGCCTGATGTTACATGAATGTCATTCCCCCACTCATGAAGAACTGAAGTTTGGGTCATTCAGTAGCCCAAATCTAAGGCAAGAGAGTATCTTCAAGGAAACAGAAAAGATTGTGTCACTAAGGACAGAGGTAACAATACTGGCTGGAGGAGTTCATTGGAAATGATTAACAGAATCAAAGTTGTTCCCGACACTGTGATTGCAAATCTGTTTCATTTGGGATGTGGGTGAGACCCCCTATAACTGGTCCAATCACAATAGAGATAAACCAATGTGGCCAATTGTAGATGAGGCAAAAAAAAAAAAAAAAAAATATATATATATATATATATATATATATATATATATATATGCAAATTGTGTGTGTGTGTGTGTGTGTAAGCGCATGCATGAATGTGCATGCATGTACCATCATGTATTGCCTAATTCAATCTAATGATGCACAAAGGTGACAGTAGAATTTAGATTTTAGAATTTAGAATTTCTAAATTCTATTCTCCAGCAAAAAGGACCAGGAGTTTTTAGAGAAATGCATAACTCTGGGGCTAAAACTTATTGGGGTGAGTTCTAAAGAAAGAACTGCTTAGAAAAGATGCTCAGATCCAGTCAGACCTGAAAGACCCTCACTGTCTAAGGCCAGTGCTGGAACATGAACTAGACACTGATTAACCACAGGACCTGGTAATGTCTCAAAGAATAAAGTGCATTCTGAGTCCACAGATACAAGCTGATGGGTGGAGAATGTAACTCCATAGAAAAGTTCAGTTAATAAAGCACCACAGCAATACCACCGACAAGATCAGCATTAGAGAAATGGGGGATGCATGGTTTCAAAGTCCTCCACAGGTATCAGTACTTACGAAGAGAAAAATAATTAAGCTTACACCTTAGCCCAGAGATAGAGGCCAGTATGACTCATGCATCGTGACATCATATGTCCCTTGAATGGATGTATCGCCCTTGTCTTCTTCCCAGTAATGTGCAACCTTGATGCAATTTGTACATATACCCTAAGAGCCAACTTGAAAACCCCTCTTCAAGGTAAAGAACACTCTTTGTCATGGTCACAAAAAGAAACAGACATATTACAGGAGGTAGAAAAGTGATGGGTCACATGATAAGGGGCCCTGGCACAGTCTCTACTGAGTCCGTTAGTGTGCTATGGTCATGTGAGGTCAAGGGAGCTGGGAGCTGGGAGGAGTGTTCAGGAACTCTCCATTCTAGTTTTACATTTTTTTCATATAATAGGAAAAAATATTTTTTAAAAACAAACAAAAATAACTATCAGTGCTTGTGGTCTTGGTTTTGTGTCTCATAAACCTGATGATGTACTCTTCAATATCCTCATCACTTAAGACTTCTCTGGTAAGCACTTCCCACGGTTTAATAGGAGTCAATTATTGAAATCAATTCTAACTCTTCTACTGATTAATTTAGAGACACTGGAAATTAAAATGTATACCCTAATCTAGATACATGCTTTCCATTTTTTGCTGTCTAAAGTCTTCTTCTACTGCTTGCATTTCTTACCCAGTTGTATGTATGAAAGCAACATAGTTCTACTCTCATTCCAGCCATCTATACTAGTAGAGAACTCAGCTTAGCACTATATACAAGCCAACAACACCTGATCATAATTAAAACAAGCACTAATTAAGGGCTAGAGCAAATGAAAAATATAGTTAATGAGTTTTAGTGTTGCACTACAGCTCACAGGTGTCAGAGATTCAATCCACGCTGTGTATGCTAAACACTCCCATTCAGCCATATTTAAAACTGACTACAGGATGATCTGAAAGGTCAACAATAGATTATAGTCATTAAGCTAGCTTATTAACGATACACATGAGCTCCCTGTTCATAGGGATAGACATTAAAAGCTTCATATAATTATTTGATTACACATAGCAGACTATATGAAACACAGTCTCCAAGGAGAATGTAAACTAATAATTGAACTTAATTTCATAATAATGCTACATCTTCCTAACAAAGTTTAAGAATGAGTTGTCAGGCTTGGTTGTAACCATGGGATGGCTGCTCTGTGCTTCCTTTCTAGACACAGCCATAAGACTGCAATGTAGAGAGACTCTAAGGAGAGGCTGGTGCTCTTTTCTTACAGCTCCTTTCCCAGGGTTTGGAGAGAATGGTGCTTCTTTTTCTGAATTAGTGTCTGGAATTCCCAAAGGGAAAGACTTTGGAAATCTATAAATGAATAGTGGATCATTACCTATTTGCCAAACAAGGCCATACGTTGGAATGAAATGATAAGGCAGGTAACATACATGAGTAGAAGATACGGGCACCTGGAGATGTGAGCAAACCTCTAAGAACCTTAGAACCCAGACCACAGGAATCATCCCACCTAAGTCTAGCTTGGTAGGAACTGGGGCTATGTCCAGGATACAGGCAGCTTCAACACTAAGAAGAGTCATTCCAACTCCAACAACAACCGATAGCCTCTCAGGTATCCTTGGGTAGGGGGAGGGCATGTGCATGGCATCTTATACATGGTATCAGAACTGGGGCCCGATCTTGTCTCATACAGGTAACCACAGCTGCTGTTTTCAAGAAGACAATGACATCATATCCTTGAAAACAGAGTTTTACAGCAGAACTGTTAGCAGCCTGTTCAGCTCTGCTTTATTGGGATTTATGTTAGTTAAAGAGCAGCTTCCAGAGAAGCCTATTGGCACTGAATCAGAAGTCATGCCCATAGAAGTGCCTGGCTGGTTCTGTTTTCTGAAATTAAAAATGTTTGGAAGGATTTATTTCTATGTACGTGTGTATTCCGCCTGCATTATATATGTGCACTATGTACATGAAGTGCTGATGGAGGCCAGAAGAGGCCTTAGTGTTTCCCTGAAAGTGGATTTACAGAGGGTTGTGAGCCACCACATGGGTGCTGGAAATCATACCCACGTCCTCTGCAGGAGCAGTAAGCGTTCTTAGCCTTTCTATTCCTGTTTGAGGCTATCAGTATGCCAGAAAGGATGACAGACTTGACCACTTCTCTATAAACTCACTAAGTAGGAATTTATGAAATTGGTTGTGCTAGTTAACACAGTAACGATGACAGCGCCCTTGGTGCCTTGGTTACCAGGGCTTGGCAACTCTGGTCACTACTGCATTTGGCTCACTGCCTGTTCTTGTAAAGAAGGTTTCATGAGGACACACCCAGGCTAGTTTCTAGGTTACAGTACAACTGGAGTTCATTAATGATGACAAATAAAAAAGAATACATGGCCTGGCATGTATGAAGTATTTACTACCTGGCCCTTTTTCTGTAAAGGGCCAGGTAGTAAATAGTAACTAGTAAATTAACAAATGTCTGGTTGTTTGTATCATATTACCAAGCTGAAATCAAACCACCATGCTGTGACAGTTACTAGATAACCATAGAAGTTAGGCTTAGGTGGCTAGAAAGCATCAAAGCCAGCATGTGAATCTAGACTCGTGTTACTATTCCACTGTGACATACTGCCTTCTTCCTATGATAGTGCAGCTGTGACTGTCTTCAGTGTGCACAACACAGGCTAACACCTCAGACAGATAGATGCTATGGCTTATCGTTCTGTAGCTATTAGAGGCTGTAGAAAAGACATAAGACATCCACATTTGCTTAACAAATTCATAAATAAATGGCTCTTAAAAGCTCCATGCAATTTGCTCCTCTAGACATATTCTCCATTCATTGTACATGTTTCTAACATACTACACAACTTTTAGGTCACAAAAACTATTCCTTTTTTGGCATGTGCAATTTAACTCAAGAGGGGAAAGAGAATCTTTTAATGTAGAAATGTCTTTTTCTCCAAAGGGAATGTTCTCATAAGATTACAACAAAGACTTTCCTAAAAGTTTATCTGGGAAATGACCTTCCCGAGGCTGCCCTGATGAGCCATCCTCTGCCCCCATTGCTGCCAGACAGTGACACCTGCTGGATGAGCCGGAGCCACAACCCAGAAGACAAGGCCTCCCCCTCCCCTCCTCTTTTGTTATTATAGCTAGTTTGGTTTTGTTTTCCTCCTGGGTTAGGAAATACCAGGTTGTAAGCCAAACAACAGCAACCAGGGGAACATTTCTGTAAAGCCTGTGAATAATAGTTCTATTTAAATTATGAAAACAACCTATAGGAACACAGTGGGCCAGAACTGCAGATCTGTTAGCTGTAGGCAATAAACCAAAAGACCACCCTTGCTGTGTTGTTCATAAATAATTGCTATCAACACTGCATTAAGTATACATCTTAAGGGCCATTACGGTTTCATATTCTACAAAGAAACTTTTCTCAAAAGCGGTGGATGTTTGTAAGAATTCTGAGGCTGGCAGTCTATAGACCTCATTTAGAAGAAAATATTGCTTGTACTTTTATAAAATTCACTAATTGTTTCTAAGAGTAAACGTGACACAGGCTTTCCAACCTCAGGTCAGAATCATTATCTCATGCGTACAGGTCGGTACTTAAAAGTCCACTGAGAAGCAAGGCTCTCCCTGCACCTGCCCTTTGAGGCTGCTGTCCCTGTGGAGGCAGCTGAGGGCACGCATTAACATTCCTTGTGTTGAAGTCTAGCACAGTTGACGAAAACATTCTTTGGATCAAAGGCTGAAAAGCAAATTGCTGGTGGCACCATTTCTGACACAAAGGTGCAAAGACATATTCCTTAATATCCTCAAAGCACAAGGGAAAAATCCTGAGGCTGCATAATTTTATATGGCAAGAATATGGGAATGAGGGCTTCAAAGGACTCAACTTCTCATGAGCTCATACTATAACCATAGCTTACATTGCTAATTTTAAGCTAAGTGGAAACAACTTCTACATTTCAAGTGTCCAAATTATAATGGTTGGTGTCCAAAAAAGTATATTCAACTCTGATTGACTTATCACCCTTGAGTTTGCCCCACTGAGAATGAGATCGTGAATTCATGTGCTAGAGGATGAGAGAAGAATCCAGAAAGCCCACTGCTAAGGTGGGTAAAGAACTGAGAAGCTCAAGGGCCGCTGGCCCTGCCTCACCCCGTGTTTACCTTGACCTTCACTGAACACACTCTGTCAATGGAGAACGTGCATAAAAAACAAAACAAAACAAAAACAACAACAACAAAAAAAACCCTATCAGCAGACACCTTGCACAGTGCTGCTGGCACAGGAGAAAACATCTGTAGGATCCACAGAATCAGAAGAGAGACTAAAGATAAGGCCTTGAAGACAGTGAAGTTAAGCTGAAATAAATGTAAAGAAAAACCTCCAGTGGAAACCACACCGGGGCTTGTGCTGGCTGCTCTTGCCGAGGGCCAGAGCTCATTTCCCAGCACCCGGGTCAAGCAGCTCCCCGTCACTGCAGCTCCAAGGGATCCAGCACCTTTTCTGGCCTCAACAAGCACTGCATGCACATGCCCAAACCTGCACTCAGACAAACGTGTATACACATAATTTTAAAAAATAAATAATAAATCTCAACAACAAACAAAACAAGGTAATGGTAAAGGAATAACTGAATGAAAGCATATTTTAAAACTTGAAGTTTTCCCAGAATGCTTTGCAGTTGACCAAGATTATCAAATGGTGATTACCAAAAAGAAGAGCAGCCCACCAGGCTCAGCAGCAACTGTGCAATCTACCTCTGACTGTTTAACATGTCTTAATGAAGAAAGAGCTCAGCTTGATAACCAGGGCCCTAAATGCGCCTTTAGATGGGAAAGCATTGTTCTCAAGCTTCTGGAAGAGAATTACGCCCTTCTGTTTAAAACTTGTCCCCACTTCCCATATCTATAATAGTCAGCTAAAAATGGAGGAACACTTTCATGTATCCTCCCAGCCTTTGCGTTTAAGTCTGTGACTTCTGTGGATGTGTGTAATATGTAACAGGTCTTGTTAATCCTCTTCTTTCTGTGTATGTGGTACACACATGTGTGCATATGTGTGGGGTGTGCTCGCCTGCCGGGGGTCAGTGTCGGTTTTCGTCCTGCACTGCTTCTCTACCTTACAGTCTGAGACAGTGCCTGTCACCGCCTGCTGTCTCAGCAAGCCGCAGGGATTACAAGCGTGTACTGTTATGCATAGCATTTAGGTTGGTTCTGGGGATCTGAACTCAGGTCCTCATGTTATACAGCGTGCACTTGACCCACTGAGCCAACTCCTCAGCCACCTAACAGTCCTTAAAGCAATGCAGGACTCTGTGACTGACATGACTACCAGCCTGTTTGTGCTTCCTGGTGAAACCTAGAGAAAACCTATTCTGTTTAGGGATTTTGAAATTTTATTTTATTTTGAGATAGGCTATCACTATTGCCCAGGCTGGCCTGAAAACTTTTGAAACTCAAAAAGCAGATCCCTTAAACTCAGAGGGATCTGCCTGCCTTGAGCCTGCCAAGTTGCCGGGACTACACAGTGTGCCACCAAACTCAAGATGATGTCACAGTTTTCCAGTTGCTCCAGACTTGGTGTTTCCTGGTACTGGTTTCCGAAAGGACAAATGGCTCAATTTGACTACTTCTTTAATTACTGCATCACACCGTGGGTAGCTGTGATCTGTTTACCAGAATTAAATAACAATTTTTACCCATGTCAAGGCAAAAGCCTGGGGATGAAGAAACTCACTGGGTTACTTCAGATGTCCAGTTTTCACTGAGCTAGCCTGATGTCCCATAGTAGGAGCAGGTCCAAAGCAGGACAAAGCCATCTGAGGGCTGGAGGGTAGACTGAGAGCACAGCATGTGCCCAGCCTATGTGGAGCCCTGAGTTCCACCTCCAACACTAGAGTAATGAGAAGGCACTGAGGGAAGCCATGGTAGTGACTGACGGCATCAAAGTGGCCCTTTCTGATCTGTGCATTATCTCTGCTCTCCACAGACAAGCACAAGTGTGATCACTTCTGTCCTCCAGGAGCTCCTGGCCCCATGACTGAGATGCTGGGGGGCGTGGGGCGGGGCAAATCCAGATGTGCCTCAATGGCAAGGATGCCTAGGGTATCCCAGAAGGAAGGCCGGGTAGCCTTATCCTTCTGTGGCTTTACTGGAAGACATCTTGGTATGGGGCTGAATAACTTAAGCCTTCTAGACAAGGGGCTTTGGAGGCAAAGGTGACCAAATTAAGGGAAGGAAGAGAGCTCAGGAATGACAGAGGATGTAACAGGCAGGCTGGGTCACAACCAGGAAGGAGTGGCAGACCTGCAATACCTAGCAAGGTAATTCAGAGATGGAAGCAAGCATTTATATTTAAATCTGACTTGTCACTGATGTACTCCTTGGCATCGTCAGGGTTTCTGCTGGGGGAAGTGAAAACCGACTGCTTCATGCTGTCGTACACAAAGACCACTGTTTGTGAGATACCTTTGTCAGCACTTTTATTCTAGCAGTTAAAAATTACACATGTTGTTTCTATAATAAAGCCTATTTTGATTTGCTTTTGTTTTTATGTCAACTTCAAGTCCTTACAGTCTCTTTAGACCTACGTACCCTGCATACTTGCTGAAGTCTTCCATGGTTTTATTTTCTCAAACACTCTAGAAATGTTGAAGCAAAGGTCAGTTGGCTCTTACCTGTGACCCTGGGGTTCTCGCTATGGAGGGAGTGAGGCTGCTGATAGCTGGTGCTGCTGCTTTAGTTCACACTGCACAGCAGTGATGAGCTGACAGAGCAAATCCTGAGTGGGTGCGCGTTTTTGTAACAAAGCACCATTGGACACCTTATTCTCTCTCTGCAGGGAGGGTCTCCCCTTTGGGTGGGGAGCAGGTTTGGTGTCCTTTGGTGTCTCCAATTTGTTGTGTGGATGCATAAATACATAAAGACTAACTTGGAATCTTGTGCTTTTATAAGTTAGGGAGCACTGTTTCCCATAGAATGGACATTGGGAAAGGTCTAAGCCATGACTTGATCGGCCTTGAATGTTCCTATGTTGTGAACAGTCCAAAGAAACAAATTTTCTTTGTCGGAGTTACTGAGAAAATGGTACATATCTTCACCAGTCCGGAGAGATCATTATCGTAGAGGAGAATATGTATGGTCAGAGACTTAAAAGTTCTGATATTTTGATCCAACGGTCAAAACCTAACGAATTAAATATAGAGGCAAAATGGGGGAAAATGAATAGCAAGATAACTTCAAGATTTGTGGTGGCACAGCTGAGAGAAGACATAAGGAAGAAGCACATCTCTTAGGTAAAGGGTAAACTGGAAGTATGGGTCATTAAACCTGCAAATCTACTAGACATCCAGGCAGAGATGGTGCAGGCAAGTTTGCAGACAATGAACTAACAAAGGACTAGAGGAGATGACCTTTGTGAATGAGCAATGACAGAGGAAGAAGGTCAGAGGCCTCAGCCCTGGAAACATGTGCAGAGGCTGGAGAGATGGAGAAGCCAACAAGATACGGACCAAGAATATATAGTATATTGCAGGCTCCTGGGAGGCTAAACATTCGCACAGCCTCCAGACACAGACCCCTACACTGAAAGTTTCTGAGTCTTGCTCACCAGACATTTAGAAACCTGATAAGCAAAGTCTCCACTATAGAACTAGAGAGACTTCTCAGTAGGTTTGAAAGCATCCTACACAGGCATGAGGACCTACGTTCAGATCCCGGAACCCATATAAAATGCGGTTAGCCTTCTTGCCAACTTGACACAAGCTAGCATCATCTGGGAAGAGGGAACCTCGACTGAGAAGTACCTCGGTGAGACTGGATTATAGGCAAGCTCGGGGGCATCTTCTTGATTAATGATTATGTGGGAGAGCTCAGCCTACCATGGGTGCTACCACCCCTGGGCAAGTGGTTCAACATTGTGCAAGAAAACAGCCTATGAAAGCCATGGGGGGCAAAGCCAGCAGTGTTCCTCCAAGGCCTCTGCTTCAATTCCCCCCTCTAGGCTCCTCTCTTGAATGCCTGCTGGGCTTTTCTTCATGATGGACTGTAAGCCATAAATCTGAAATAAACCATTTCTTTCCCAAGTTGCTTTTGGCTGGTGTTTTAGCACAGCCATAGAATCCTAACTAGGACAGTGGGCATGCGTGCACCTGTAACCCTTGTGCCACTGCGGGGAGGGGAGGCAGAGATAGGAGGCTGGCCAGGGCTCGCTTGCTGGATGCGGTGTAGCTCCAGGTTCAGTGGGACCCTAACTCAAGGGAATAAGGCAGGAAGTGACAGAGAAGCATACCTCACTTCCTCCTCTTCCCCAAAGCACACACAGTTGCCCATACCGCCCCCAACCTGGACCCTCACATACAAATCCCAGCTGTAAACTATCACCGTCTCAATGGAGTGAAAGTTCTGTAGGAAGAATGAGGCCAAGCATCAGTCAATAAGAAAACACACAACTATTATCAGTCCGACTGGGACAACATGTAAGTTCCGACAATGATATACTAAAGAGGTATGGAGAATGGCAGGTCAAACGCGTGCGCGCGCACACACACACACATATATATAAACATACATATATACATATATACACATATACACATATATGTGTATATATATATATATATATATATATATATATATATAATGAGTTGAAGGGAAAACCTATTTGTGATGGGAAGAGGAGAGAGAGGGGCTGGGATGAGTCAGGGGAGCATGCAGTGCTTTCAAAAACATTCACAGAATGAATAGGAAGGTTTAGGTAGATGTGAGAAAATACTTATAATCACCATCTCAGCCATGAGCACATATACATTTAAAATATTTATAATCACTCTCTCGGCCATGAACACACATGCATCTAAATTATTTATAGCCATCGTCTCAGGAATGAGCACATTATATATTTAAAATATTTTTAAGTGGAAAAAATGAAGAGTAATAGAAAAAGCGACATCAGTTGTTTAACACAACTGCCTGTGACATTCAGACCTCTACTGCAAGCCTATAATGAAGCCAAAGGGAGGATGTGTCTTGTTGGCACAGTGACGGGGAACTGTAGGCCTGACACACACAGCACTTAGGATTTAGCACATGCACACTGTGTTTTACTATTTGAAAGAAGCAGACAAATCTAAGCACACTTCACATAAATATGGTAACTTAAGACAAGTAAGCAAAAAAAAAAAAAAAGCAACTGGAAAGGAAGCTGTTTTTATCTTAACAGGGAACCAGGCTACAAATTTTGACTTAACATCTAAAGGCAGCTTTGGAGTGAGAAGAATACGGAAGTGAATGGGAAGCTATGTGAGCAGGCCAGCAAAGCCGGTCCACCTAGAACCGGGCAATTCTCGGAACTAGGTGTCGTTGCAGATTTAGGGTGTAGGCAGCAGTTTCCCTTGAGAATGCAGAGTAGTGTGCACGGCTCGCTACAGCCTTCACACTGTGTTCCTTTTCTAGCCGATGGCTGCTAAACACACGGATGCAAACCCTTACGCGTTCCTCCTAGCTGTTTACATTGGAGCTGCTCTTAAGACCAAGACCTAAGACCGAGTCTCTGCCCTTGCACATGAGAAATTAATCTAGGGCGATTCACTCAGTGTATTCCTGGTTGAAAAGTTGGATTAAATGAGTTGATGAATTCTTGAGTTAAAAACACAAAATCTACAGACGTATACTTCTATACTGATGGTCAGGATAGACTCAAAGGCTTATTTCCCCCTCTACACTGATCAGAAATTAATATCTACATTTGTTAATAGTACTAAGAGAAAAAGGTTTTTCTTTTTATTTCATTTTTCTTTTGTAGCCCTGGCTGGCCTCAAACTCATGATCCTCCTGCCTCCACCTTCTTTGGCAAATCCTACCGGCATGCGCCACCACAACTGGCACAAATAGTTTTTTTTTTCAAAACAATATATTTTCAACAAGTAAAATGTTTTCTCCTCAAAAGCTCATAGAGTGCCTTTCCTGTTCTTTTCACTAAGGAGGCGTGGGCCTTAGAGACTGAACCCAGGCCACCCAGCATGCTAGGCAGGTACTCTGCCACTGAGCCACACTCCAGCCTCTGCCAACACCAGGAGCTAAGTGCGCTAAGTGCTTCAGACAGCACGGGCTCTGCTCATGCCGGGCTATGGCAGCTCAGTGGGACGACAAGGGAACATGAAATAATCACACATCAAGGAAGACAGGTCAAAGACTTTCAGAGGAAACTCTTAAGAACTAGAAGGCCAGAGAAGGAAAATGTTACTGGCAAGAATCAGGCAAGGGAAAGTCAGACAGCGTTGCAGAACAGCAGTGGGTTCTGTTGCATCTTAAACAAAGCAGCAGTGTGACCAGTGCGGGCTGGGGGGGGGGTGGGATGAGGAGGGCGAGGCGCTGTGCGAGTGCTGTCCCAGGAGAGGGCAGGACCGGGGTCCTCTACACAGGACATTCGAGTGCTTAAGGGCGACAATGGGAAAAGGAGAAGAGCAGGGAAGCGGATAGCATTCATTTGAGGATCCTCAAGTGCTTCACACTTTATAATGGCAAATGGGAACCAAACCAAAATGTCAGCCAAGGACCAGTGTGACCAGACACTTGCTTCCGGAGAGTTAAGTAAGCATCTGGTGGGAGCTTCTAGTTTTATACGCTGAGCTCTTCCACAGTGGGACAGGAGAAGCAGGCAGAAAACTGTAGATGAGAATGCTGATTGGGATTCTCTAACATAAATAAAGCACACCGCACCTGGAATTGAGCAGTATCAAGTGGGGCTGGGGGGGGGGGGGCGGGCGCGGTGTATGCAAAGTAAACGGGGTGCTGTAAATAAGGTTCTGGGAAACGCGGAGCGAGGGCTTACCTGATTCTTCTGTGTCTTGCTCATCTATTAAACCCACCGAGATGCCTAAATCCACACACTTCTTGCTATGTGCCTTGGACTTCATGTGTTTTGTCAGATTTCCTTAAGGGAAAGGAATGTTTATTAAACTTAGGTAGAGTGCTTTTCTGCTAATCATTTGTCAACTCTGGAACATTCTATTCTTACTTCAAACAAACATATACACCCTGGGTAAACAATTCCAACAACTAAAACTGTATAAAAGAAAACACTGGTATTCATAGTAAGTTGCAATGACCCTTATATTTAATAGTGATAGACAGCATTTTGTTTTCAAATCTGCCGTGTCTGTTTTGATGGTAGCTACTTTTGACCTCTGGGGTCCTACTCTCTAGCTCTTATTTCTGAGGAGTATGCACACTCCATGTCTCTTTCAGCGAGCAATTCGAAGTGCAAGTTACACTGGAGTGTAACTTATCCACTAGCTGGGTTTGCTGGCTTGCTCTCACAGATCACTTCTCTGTCTGTGTTTTCATTTTAACTATAAGTCCATCTTCAGCAACATGGTCTTCCATGGCGTCGTAAAGATCCCAAGATGTAGAAGTGGCCATTGATGACAGCAAACTGCTCGGAGTCCCCCGGAAGCCCCAGCCACCCTGAGTGGACAACACTATACTCGAAAACACTGCCAACCAAAGCACACCGTCTCTTTTGAGAAAACACAGAACAGAATTTAAATACTGAATTCTGGGGGCAGGGACAAATTAGAAATGCTTTAAATGTTGGAATCCTTGTTCCAAATTTTGGGCTTGCACTAGAAGCCCATGCAAATCTGTTGGATTTGTACAGCTTCAATTTCTTGATAAATGCACAGTTTGTGAAGCTGGGTCACGGCTGTGCAAGCTGATTCTGGCACTACCTGGTATATTCTTGTCCAATAACCACACAGCACCCCAAGCCGAGTGCTTCAGAAGGCCGAGTCTAAGATGCTTCTGAAGCATGTGATTGTTGAGAGGCATTAGTGCTGACTGCTGCCAGGTGTATCCCACAGATAACCCCCGGCTTATATGTCTGCCGATGGCTGACATTTACATTACACTGAAAAAATATGGCGGAATGTTAGGAGTCATTAAGATGCACAGGGTGGACTGGTGTTTGTTATATAAATCTCTACTTTTCTGTAAGAGCTTCAAAGTTTTCATATTAAAAAGTAAATGCATAAATACATAAACATGATTAAAAGGCATCTTGCTGTGGCTGAGATCTCCATTTCTAAGTCAAATGCTTTCACAGAAGTAACAATATTCTAAGACAATTAAAAGGCCCGCTAATAGTTCACTTTCAAAAGGCTTTGGTTCCCTAGACATACAGAGCAAGGTCTGTGCTAAGAAACTAATATAGTCTGGTGGTGGCGGCGCATGCCATTAATCCCGCCGCTTGGGAGGCAGAGGCAGGTGGATCTATTATTATCAATCAACTCCCTAAATAGTTTTTTTAAAAAAACCTATGCATTTGCAAGTGTAGGATATACTCACTCATGTTCTACCTCAATCAGTCTTAGTAATATTGTTATGTACGTGGTAATGCTTTATTATTTTAAACATGTTCCTGCTCTCATATCCCAGGTTAACAGATAGTTCTTAAATCACAGTGCCACACCAATGAAAGAGCAATAAATTGGTTAAGCAATCTTCATTTTCCAATGATACTGAGGAATCGCCCTGACCGCGCCTCCCTGCCCCATCTCCAGGGAGAGGGAGAGCCTACATCACTAGCAAAGAGCCCATAACTGAGGACTCCTCTCACCCCCTGGCTTGGTTGAAACTCTGCAGAGCTGTTCACAGCTTTCTGAAGAGCATTTTGTTTCTCTATGATCCTTGCCTCAGACACCACTGATGTAAAGACACCAGCTAATGTAAAGGCACTCAGTTATGACATGCTGTAACTTTCTTTAAATGCCAATAAATCTGAGCCAAAAATATAGCAAAATTAGCTAAAGGGATGATTTTTCTTTATCAGAGAACTATAAATACAACCAGTACAACAACAACAAAGGCAAATGTGAACTCAAAAGGAATACAGGAAGTTTCATTTTTACAGACACTGATATTTAAGTCAGGTATCCCCATGATTAGACAGCTTTGCTGGAGAAAGTTCTAATTTGTAAAAGGTGGTGTATGAAACTGCCCTCTTTAATGACCTGTTACATAGTGATCTGTGAACAAGGAGCAAATGTTTATATCCATTATAAATACAGGAAACACGTGCAGGGTAATATTTCATCATGAGGGCTTATGCTTTAAACATAAAAAAGCATGCTAAATATAATTTAATGACTAGTTCTGAGAGTCTATTAAAATACTGAGGAATAGAAATCTCTAAAAAATTTAAATCTGAAGTTTAATATAATTTGGGTTATATCATCTTTATCATAAAAGACGGGTATTTATAGCTAAAATCAGATAATGAGTGATAATTTTTTTTCTGATTATTATTTAAAATCCTTCTTGAATCTTTTTCAACCCAAATGAGTTTACTTGTGATCACAAAAATTTCTTTTTCTTCTTCAGCCCCAGAGGAAATATTCTAAAGACATGTTAGCCACTGCTATGGAGCTACAACTTAGAGAGTAAAATATAAAAACAAACGGTTGATCCTTTTAAAATGTTATTTTTACTTAAATAATTCTAAAACCCTGTAATTTAAAGTATTTTCCTCAAAGGGTCTAGAAACTTGAGGAATGAACACTCTTAACTCAGCCTATGGGAGCTACTCGTCCTTGGTCCACATGGAGCTGGACCCTGGCTTTCCCGTGGGAGGCGCACGGGAGGACCACAGCAGCAAGCATCTCATACCTTTCGTCTTGAAGGAGAAGTTGCAGTAAGTGCAGTGGTAGGGGCGGACATCTGTGTGGGTTCGTATGTGTTTCTTTAACATACTAGGTTTCTTACAACGAATTCCACATTCTTCACAAATGTACTTTCCTCTTCCCCTGCCTCGGACATACACATAGTCCTCATTTGACTTGTATCTAATTTAAAGAGGAAAAAAATGAACAGGGAGGTTGAACACTGTGTGTTTGAGAAAATATCGATTAAAATTCAACCTAAGATATAAAGCACAACTTTTGTACGCAATCTACAGTGATTTTATGCACATGTAAGAAAGAGAAGATTCCTAGCTTCTGCATCACACCTAAAGTTCTGACAGTTAATTCTACTCACAATCATTCAATGTGAAGATTAATTCTTAAATATTTCCGCTATTTTAAGATGCCAGTTTGGAACGTTATTCATTGCTAAATTCAATCACAGTGACAGTAAACCCTGAACTGTTGCCAAGCTATGCCTGACATTGGCTTTTGCAGCTTGTTTTTCTTGTAACAACTTACACTGGCTCTTATAGCTTATTATTCTTGTTCGAAAACAGAGAGACAGCAAAAGGCAATCAGCTCATCTCTCTTGGAGAAATTCCCCAAGCCGTCCCATGCTGCGAGTCCCTGTGGAAGCCAGGCTCACTCGGAAGCCATTCTCAGAGGCCTTCAGGATCTTCAGCTT
Source organism: Cricetomys ansorgei (assembly GCA_026225945.1). Lineage (NCBI taxonomy): Eukaryota > Metazoa > Chordata > Mammalia > Rodentia > Nesomyidae > Cricetomys > Cricetomys ansorgei. Next base: position 7,555,182 of record JAMJFZ010001089.1, on the reverse strand, counting down.
TTCCTACTCATCATTTTCTCTATCAAATGGAATTACTTAACAGAATACTAACACATTTTGGAAAGATTCTGCTAGTTAGGAAACCTTTAAATAAAACCATCGCTGGCAGGTCTTCATTCAATGACAGCAAAATGTACATTTAAAAGGCAAATTTAAATGTACATTTAAGAATAAAATATGTACTTGCCCTCCATCAAATATTTTAATTCTTCTTGGTTCACTTTTGATTAAGGAATTTTCTTTATCTTGCTCACTGTTAATTTCAGAGTCATCTTTATTGCTGAGTTCAACTACTGTGGATTTTTGATTACCTAATGCTCTCTGCAAGGGAAAAACAAAGAGAGAAACTAATTTCATTAAACTGGAAACACGAACATCGTAATGTTTCACTAGCAATTACCACAACAGAGTACAGACACATGGTTAGCTCAAGGAAGTGTACTCCAAAGGGGTGGCGGAAGTCAAGGCCACGTGCTCTCTTTCCTCTGGTCTCCCACCACAGTCCCTGATACCTCAAGCGAAATGCATGCTTCCCTGGGAGTCCAGGAACTTGACAGAAATCCTTCTTAACAGACTGATAAGTCTTTATGTTTTCCTGGTCTTGTACTGCAGTTTAAGTCAATTTCCTAAGAGAGTTATTTCTTTGGAGATGGAAAAGCCCTGGTTAGCTCTGGGTACAATACAGTCTCAGGTCCCTCAGAGACATCACTAAAGCCCCTTCAACTTGGGAGAGCCACCAAGGTGAAGCAGAAGCCCCACTTCTGGGTTACTGTGAAAGTCAGGTCAAGTCAAAGTCAGGATTTGGGCTGATAATGGCAAAATCTTTGGTGACTGACATCGGGGTGACAGACATGGGGGTGACAGAGCATACGTAGCCATCGTTGAGGGAATACCGCCTTATAGGTATACACAAGACGTCAGACAGCCACGCCGCTTTGTCAAAGCCAAGAGTTAGGAGCAAAGGCTACAACTCCTGTCCCTGCCTCCACACGAGGCACGACTTCCGTCTGGAAAAACTTCTTTCCTACAGTGGGACTCAGCAAGGCTAGAGTGACCTCTCGAGACCAGGGAACGTGCATCGTGGAGGGAGTGGCTGTGTCCACTGGGAAAAGTGCTTCAGACCCAGCCCTGACTTGGCAGCTGCAGACAAAGGCTGCAGGCCATAAAGGGGAGGACTCTGGTTACTGACAGGGTCCACCTGCCTCCTTCCACGCCCTAGAAGGCAAAAAGACCAGATTCTCCACAATGTAGAACACGCCACACTCCTGGTGCTGGCTTTACCCCTTTAGCAATTGTCTTTCTTACCTTCTTTTCAATATCAACTCCTCCCTTTATCTTTTGGGGGTGGGAGCACTTAAGAGATGGAGCCTAGAACCTACCTACACATTAGACAAGCTCTTATTTCCAAGAGCATGTCTCGGCCTTCGATTCCCTTTATCTTTTGCTCACTTTCGTACCATCAAACCCAGCTTCTCCTTGCTAAAGGCATCAGGGAGTTACATGCCTCAAATCATCATTTCAACGATACTAGTGCGCCCGTCCATGCCATGGCATCGTCTTTATGTAGTTGCTACTCCGCTTTTGTCTTCACTTTATAACATCTTTCTGCTCCTTTCCGTTCTCAATCCTGAGTTTATGCCGTCTGGGTTACACACCACAGTCGGCTAGGTGCCCAGCCCTCCTGAGCCACTCGTTCATCCATTCAAGTCTCCGGTGACCAAATGTGTAGAGCAGAGACTCTCGCCCCGTCTTTATATGTACTTAACAACTCTTGAAACACATTCTTCTGAGTTGTGCTGGCTACCATTTCCCTCTGGGGCTCTCTTCCTCCTAGGGACAACTTCTTTCCATTTCCCGAGTAGACTTTCTTCAACCTCTCTCCAATCCCCTCCCTCGGAACAGTCTCAATCACCCTGCACGCTGACAGACCTCTCGACAGACCTTCCACCTGCAGCTGTCTCCCGAGGTAAAACTGAGTACGCGGTGCTGGTATTCAGGCTTCCTAACTTCCCCTTGGGTTCTGTGGATGGAAGGGAGTACCTTCTATCCACTGGGTGTAAGCATGCTCACCCTACTTACTGACACCTCCAGCCTGGGAGAACCATGCTCACATAGGAATATAAACCAAGATCTGCCTATGTTCCCACAGGAGGTATGGCCCAACTAAGGTTCTAATTGGGGGGACTTTGGGTCTGAGAAGTTAAAATAACAACAACAGCAGCAGCGACATCTCTATCTCTGGATACACCTTCCTTCCTTGACATACACAGAGGCTCTCCGTCACCGTGCACAGACCTTGATTTCCACCTATGTTGTCAACTTCAAACTACTTAACAAACCTCCTGGCCACGCCAGAGTCCCTGCAGTCATTTTAAATAGATCGATTTCTTCTCATTTTCACATGATTTAAAGATCTACTAATTAAACAAAAAACTTGTCTAAAATGCCTGTTATCGATATTATCATTGACTCTGCTGAATTAACACTACCTTCGGAGTGCCTTCCTGTACCCACGACTCCACAGAACAGCCATGTTCGAACTAGGCAGACTTCTACTGTAATGCAGTATCAATATTGCAAGTGGATAGACTTATAAATGCTTATGGATCAGTTCTATGTGCTTGTGAACCTGCAGACGTCAAAGAGTTAATCAATAATTCTGAATGACCAGGGCCTAATAATTGTACCCTTATTTAATTACTTAAATGACTCCCCCCATTCTTATAAAGCCAACAATTCTAATGAGAATTCCAAAAGTTACTTCAAATTATAGTGTCATGACCTTAAATTATTCCATAAATCTTGGTCAAATCAACTAATAAGTACATGAATTTTTTATGCATCTTTTTTTGCAATAACTAATGGCTCTCAGAAGTTCACTAAGAATATTGCAAAGGGTGAGAGGAGATCAGTCTACAAGAGACACAGGACAAGGGTTACTGTATGGTTTACAACAGAATCTAGCTATCTCTGGTAATCCATAGCTTGGTGTTTCCAAATTAAACTTTAGAGATTACAGTCATGATCTTCTGTCAGCTAACAACTCAAGGAGGAGAAAAATCAAAGTGATTAACTCCCAATGCGCAGTTGGCTGAAGGGGAAAACAAAAACAAACCAACAATCAGTGCCCCAAGGAAGTTATTGCTTGCAAAATATTTACAGGCAGAGTCACTGCCAGAACTGTAGGTTAGTCCTCCCAGTGTGACTCCTGGGGAGAATGTCACCTCCCCTCTAATAATCATGTAGTACAACCTGTCATTCAAAATTAAAATACTTGTAAGTAAGGCACTTACAGGTATCGAGACTTGTTGAGGCTAATTTGCACAAACCACATTTGAAGATAAATTATATCTCAAGTACCTTGCTTAAGTTGTTTTTCCACTTGCTTGAATAGACCACTACATCTGATTTTGAATGGGTGGTTATTGCTTGGCAATACAGTGATTTTCCAGTCTTCTGTTTAGAATTAAGAAGAGAAAGAGCAACTTTTGTAGGCAAACCAAGTGGATTTGGGTTACTGGAGCTCACTGTCCATCCAGTGTAGGCTGACGTTTTCTGGTCTTTCTGAGGCAACGGCAATGACTTCTGTCTTAACAGGTAACACCATGTAAAGCTAGTTGCAGTCTTGAGGCTAGGGAATGGTGGCTGCTGTGCGTCTGAACTGCTGAACAGTGAGAGACCAGGGGTTAAAAGTGGACTCTGCCCTTGGATGTTTGCTTTGTTCCCTTGATTCTTAACACTTGGTGACTCCTTTTCCTGGTTGTTGTCTATAGATTTCAAAGGCAAGACACAGGCACTTTCTGAAGGGACAGGTGAATTTTGCGCTGTAGGAGTCAGCGATGTGGACGATTTGCTGTTTTTAAATTCCTGTAATTCACCGACACGGTCTGTGACTACAAACGTAGAGGGTCTTGGTGACGAATTATCAGTTGGTAAAACCTGTGTCAAATTAGCAGTCTCGCTGCTCCTCTCAGATGCAGAAATAGCACCCTGCTCCAGTGTCAGCCCCTCAAGGGGCTCCGTGGTACAGAGCTGCCTTACTAGGACTGGCTTCTTCTGTTTATTGCCCTCACTAGCTCTTGAGCTCGGCAGCTCCAAGGGCCGAACGTTTGTGCTACAAACAGCTCCGTTCTCATCTTTAGCCCGCTTCTGATGCTTTTCCATGGCGATGTCTAGACTGTTTGCTGGGGAAAGCATCCTTTTACTTGAAGCTGAGGATTCTTGTTGCGGGGAGAGTCTACCCACAGACACCTTCTGAAGCGTGGGCAAGGACTCTGAAACAGAAGCATTTCGGCCCATCCCTGGGAGAGCATTTTTGCATGCAAGATCCTTCTCTTGTGTTGGCGAAGCATTTTGGAGATGGCTCTGGGATTTTGGCAGAGAATTGTGGTCTTCGCTGACTGGCACTATACTTTGATTAGTTTGGCAAGCTGGCATGTTGGACAGGTCATGGGTCACTAAGATTTGTGGCAAGGATGTGACTGTGGCAAAACAGTACACAGGAACGTTACTCTGCTGGTGCACCGGTAGCAAAAAGGATGGCAGCCCCTTCTGCACCTGATCTTTTGGTGGCCTGAGCTCCAGTGGTGGGAGAGGGCAGGGCTGAGACACAGGGTCAACTAGTTTGGCTGACACCGACACTGAAGCCGCGCACGGATCTGCTCCAGTTTGATCTGGAAGAACTTGACTAGAAGAGCAACCTTGGCCCGAAGGGAAAGCGTGACACTGAAGCTGGTACTTGGGGGCAAAGCTACCCTCACTCGTAGGAGACACACACGTGGCAGCGGGATGTGCACCTGGTCTGCTGCCCTGTGCGGACACGGGCAGAGACAGCGGCGTGCTTTGGTGACCGAGGGGTGTATGGGTTTTATTTAATAAATGGACACCAAAAAGCTGTTGAGGAGGAAAGGCGTCAGTAGAGCGAGCACTTGACATTTCTGCCTGAAGACCCTTTGCTAGGGCCTGGCAGGGCACGGTATGCGTAGGCAACTCAGCAGGAGCCGCGTCAGGAAGCCTCCCGGCCTGAAACGGCATTGCACTCACGCTCGGAAGGACAGTACTTTGGAAAGAGGATGCACTGACAGGAGAGACATGACTATCTGGAGCTATGTTTAAAGATATCTGTCGGATCAGGGGACCTCGCCTCCTTTCCAATAAGGGCACGTGTCCGGTGCCCCCAACACCAGGAGAGGAGTTGGAGGGGTGTGGTTCAGCAAGTGCTGTCGCCTGGGAAGGAGTGATGCTCCCGCAGTCAAATGACTTACTTCTGAAATCGGAGACTTCCATCAGAGTGGGCACGCAGCTGATCTGCTCTGACGCAGCACGCCTCATTTCCCTGTGGTTTCCAGGGACACTCAGTGTGTTGGAGCCCAGTGGAATCAAAAGAAACTCTGCTTTGTTTGGAAAGTCAATTTTGGGAGATGCCTCTGCTTTATAAATGTCTTCTACGTCTAAGGAGGCTGAGAAGCTGGATGCGTGGGATAAGCTGCTTTCTCTGCTGAGACTCCGGGAGAGCGTGGAATCGAAGCTGGACTCGGTTGAGGAATGCTCTATCTCAGCCAGCCGGAGCCTTTTCTTTTTGGGTGGCAGCTTTTCTGTTGGCAGCTTTGATAACGTTTCGCTGCGCTGAGGCCAGCTGAACTTTTCTGACTTTTCTTCGTCGTGGCCCTGGGCTTCTGAGTCCCGGTCTGGCTCTTCAGTGACCAGGATCTCTGGAACCTGGATGTTGTGCTGCCGGACAAGTCTCAAGGGCTGTCCTAACACGAACCGCTCACTTGGCATCTTTCTGGAACCTTCCCGTGGCTCTCCTCTAAGGGCATGTGCCAGCACCGTCTGATGCGTGGCGTCCCGAGGTGGGTGACCTTCCTCCGGGGAGATCCCTATCACTTTCAGAGCCCCAGGCATCCCAGTTCCGCCAAGATCCTGTAGAGAAAATGTGGTACCTCCTTCCAAAGGCTCCAGCTTGTCGAATGAACTGGGCCTGCTCAGGGAGTTGGTGTGCTGGATGACAGAGATGCCGCCCCCGTGTCTCTTTACCTCCATCTTGTCGTGACCTGCAGAATTCAGCTGCTGTTTGGCCGCAGGGCACTGCTTCAGGTGCAGGGACTGCTCGGGGACCCTGGCCACAAGCTGGACGGGAGAGCTCTGCAGCTGGACGCCCCTGTGTGCCTGGTCGCCTGCCACGGTCGTGGCATGTTTGGATGGACTGGGAGCAGGGGCCAGGCCAGGCTGCGGCTGAAGGGCATCGGCGCTCTCGGGAGATGTCGTCCCGCTTTCGCGTGGCTGCGGGTCCTCATCATCGCCTACACTTTTCATTTTCCTCCTTTTCCTTATCTGGGGTGTCTGCTCCCACGCACCCGTGGGACCAGCAACCCTGTAATGGAGAACCTGGGGTTGTGTCCCACCGGGTGCGGGACCGTGCTCAGGCTCTCTCACGGCTACCTTTGTTTTGGGCCCGTGTAACTCTGAACAGTAAAATTTCTTATGATTCTCAAAGTTCTCCAGTTTCCGGTACCTGTTTCGACAGGTTTCACACTCAAACATGGTCCCTCGTCCCTGATGGGACTTCTTCTTCTCTAGGCGGGGGGCTTGGGCTGCTTTGCTTTGCACTGGCCCAGGCTCACTGGGGGCTGGGCACCCCTGACAGCTCTCATCCACAGACTGCCCAGAGCCCAGCACATGATTCTCACTGACTGAGGAGTCTTCCACTGCAGCCTGTCTGACCAGGGGACGGTGATGTCCACTTGGGGGCATGGACGGATTGGGTCCTGACACAAAGACATCATCATAGAAGGTGCCGATTTTGTCATCAAATGACTGGCTTCCTCTCAGAGGGGGAGGGGGAGGGATTACATTTGCAGGGACTGCTGAATACCCTGTGGTTGGCATGGAGTTACTTCTCGTAATAGGCAGGCAGTCCAGGGAAGGAACAGACAGGAGGAATACCTGCTTTGACTTCTCAGTGGGGGTGAATGGGGACTTTGGTATATCAGAGCTGGAACTTGTTCTCCGTCCCATTGGTTTTAGGTCAAACTGGAAGGAATCTTTAAAAATGTATGATTTGGGTGAGTCGATGCTTCCCCGCCTAGAAAGTGAGGTTCTCCGGGGCTTCACACTGTCTAGCTGCTTATCATCAACCAGGGCCTCGTTGTCTGAGATCAGCTTTGAGATCCTCTCCTCCAGAGTTTTGGTTGCCAGGGGTGGGCGCATCTGGCCTGCTAAAACTGATGACTTCTCTCCAGGGGCCAAAGCAGAAGGTGTTGGAGCACTGGCTCGAGGCCCCGGGGGCCCGCTGTTCTTAGCTGGGTCTGGATCTGTGGTGGGAAAAGTTCTAGCAAATGGAGTTGGTGGACTCACAGCTTGATCGGCACTTTCAGAACGTGAAAAGTAGCCAGAATCTGTACTGCCTAAGCTCCGTGGACTCAGAAGCAGTTTTCCTTGCTGCTCCTGGGGGTCATCTGTGGCCTGCTGCCTTTGGAGTTGTGCATGTGGTGTTCCACTGTGAGGATCTTGCTTCCCTTCTGACTGAAGCGAGTCCCCTTTCTGACGAAACTTCTCATCTGTCTCTAGGGAAGTCACACTGGCTGAATGTGACAGTGTGTTTGCTATGTGAAGGTCCTTCTGCCTCTGTGTGTTAGGAAGGTCAGCCTTGGGATTGGCCACCTGCGGACTGTCAGTTCTTAAGGGGGAAACACTTACTGGGTGGACCACGACTTTGGGTAACTCTGTCAGGGCTTGTGACTCTGAGGGTCTGTCCTGTGAAGAGAAGCCACTGACCACATGATCTGAATTGCTTGGAACAGGTTTGGGTAAAGCTTCAGGATTTGATATGTTCTTCATTATTTGCACAGCTTTTAGGTCCATGATACCTGGGTCATTCTGCCTCCTGTCTCCGGGCCCCTCTTCCTCACTCTCCCCACTGTCTTCAACATCCGAATGGACGCTAAGTGCTTTGGGGCACTCTTGAGACAAGAACAGACCACCAGCCTCTGGCTGTAAGACTAGACCCAGTTTGATGGTATGTGCATGGGATTTTTTGTGCTTATATAGATTACTTTTAGTCTTAAACGAAAACCCACAAGTCACACAGGGGTAGGGCCGCTCTCCGGTGTGGGAGCGGATATGCTTTAAAAGCACGCTGGGCTTTGCGCACGCTCTATTGCAATACTCACAGATATATTTGCCTTGCTTTTTTGGCTTCTGGTCTCGCAGGAGAAGAGTGCACATTTGTTCTACACTTTGACTCACAACGGAAGCGACGTGAGTTGAGCTGTAAATTGGCCCCGGGGGCGACTGTGTGGAACTGGTGGGGCTTACTGACACAGGTGACGCAGAATCCATTTGCTGGTGTGGAGGAGTGACCTGAGTTCTACCGGAGGGAGAAGTGAGACCTACAGATGATGTCATTGCTATATTATAAATCGGTTCAAGTTTAGTGTTCTCCAGGGTGTGCAGATTTGTCAGTGATCCTGTTAGTCCCAGATGCCCCGGAAGCTGCTGATTCTGTTGGCTGGGTTTGGGGGCAAGGTGGTCGTGTGGGCTGGGCAGGTAAGGAACAGACTGAGCTGCCACTTGCTCGTTCTTCTGTGTGGAGGCCACACGTACTGGGTATGACGTACACGGAGAACACTGTGATTCGGCAACCAATTCTTGGGAAGTAGGGTTTGGGGCATCCAGGGGACTGTTCTTTAATTTAGAAGGGGATCGAACAGTTTTATTTGGTCTCGGTTTTTCTGTCTTAATTGCACAAGTTGAGCCCTTTTGTGACAAAGTGCTCAATTCTGGCTCCATTGCCTTCAGTAAGACATCGAACGCGGTACTTGTATAGGAGGGGGGTGTGGTACTACAGCAAGGAGAAGAGCTACATTCACTATTGTCAGTCCTAGCTTTGCTGGATGAGGAGCTGGAGTCCCGCTGTCCATCAAGGCCACTGAGCCTGGCTGGGTCTGAGCCCTCGGACCTCCATCTCCGCAGTTCTGACCGGTGGTGGGGAAAGGAGGCCTTCTTTGGGGAGACTGAGTCTTCAGATTTTGGGGCCTCAGCAGTCATCCTCGGTGTTTCTCCATTTTGCTTGGTGAACTGCTTCCCGCTTTTAGCAGGGGCACAGCCGTGTTTCTTGTGAGACTCAGATGCGCTCTGGAGAACACCGAACGACGACTCTTGTGTGTTTTGCTTGTGTTTTGTCTGGAGAGGATTCCTCAGGGGGGATTTTGGTATTTTTTTCAGGTGGTTCTCAGCAACAATCTTTTTTCGTTTCACACCTTTAAGAGACTCAGAAGCTCCTTTAATGCCAGCCTCTAGGATTTCTGTTCAGACAAAAAAGAAAATCAGTTAGTAAAATTTTACATGTGTCATAATTGTTTAAAAAACTAAGATTACTATCAAGAGGGTGAATGGTCTCCTTTGACGCCGCTGTGCCGTGACGCGGTGGACATTTTAAGGAGGTTCCCGATCAAAACCTACAAAAACACCCCCCCCACACACACAGAGATCATGCCAGGTGCTTCTGGAATGCTCTGTTCCTTTCTGGAGGAACTCGGGTCACAGAACTAGATCCTTCTCCGTTGCTCACGTGATTGCAGACTCTACTGACATCACACTCGGAGAAGGCTGGCCAAGCAGAGAAGAGAATCCAACTTTCCTAGAGGGGCATCCGACTTAGCACATTCACAACCTTTTACTGCAAGCTCCAGCAAGCTTCTATACATATGAGCTGGTATTTGTATAAGCAAAATGGCTACTATGTAGCAGTGGACATAGCGCGGAATGTATCTCTGGTGGTCAGGATACAGTGGTCAGTGGGATCAGCAAGTGTTGTGAACACAGAGACTGCATCAACAAACAGAAAAGTTACCAAATTACTCATTTGTTGTTTCTTGCTAGAAATATGTAAAGTTCTAAGATTGTGATGGCTCTTGGTTTAAGAAAAATCACCAAGTAACTGGACAAAAATATTCACTTCATACGTTTCTCTATTATATACCTCCCTCCAAGCTGCTCCCAGAAGTCTGAGCGGCACACAACCACAAGGGCGAGGGGATTTTCTTTGGCAAAGCTTTACCTTACAACAATAAATTTAAAAAAGGTTTGGGAAAATGGCTCAGTGGGTTAAAGTGCTTAATCTGCAAGCATAAGGACCTAGCTTCAGTCCCCAGCACCCACAGAAAAGCTGGGCATGGTGGCACATACCTGTAATACCAGTGTTGGGGGCAGAGACAAGAAGATCCCAGAGATTTGCTAGCTAGTCAGTGTAGCGCAAATGACAAGATCCAGGGTCAGTGAGAAACCCTGACTCAGGCATTATGGTGGAAAAGGAATAGAAGAAGACCAATCAATGTGAGTTGTGGTCTCCACATTGTAACTATGTGCGCATCCACACATACAGACATACAACACACAAGTGCACCCACGCCATAGATACACAACACGAGTGCATCCACGTATATATGTGTACAACACAGGTACACACACACACACACACATAGACAAACAAGAGACTGACAGTTGAAACAACAGCTGCTGTAGGATAGAGAAATAGCACAAAAGCTGATGATAGGAAAAGCAGGCAGAAATAAGGCTGATAGGGAAGCAGGCAGAAATCAGGCTCAGATAAAGTGGACTAACGGAGGTTTTAGAAAAGTTACAATTTAGATCTTCTCAGTAATTGTTGTGTTGGGAGAAGCTGAATCAGAGTGGGTTAGAGTTATTAGTTCAGTTCTCAGACTTAGACAGATTAAGATAGCCAGAAAAGGGCTGTAAAGGCTTTCCTTTCCTTTCCTATTCTTCCTAACCCTATGAGCTAACTGAGGTTTAAAAACGTTACAAGTTAGAAACCTAGCAGCCAGGAACAGAAGGGTGGAGTCAAGTTGCCAGTGAGAAAAGTAACTGCAGCCTTTGAGAGCCCAGACTCAAATGGCAGAAAACAGCCACACCCACCCCTCTTTAAAGGAAAAACTGATACATTTAAAAACCCTATACATATTGTATTTATTTTTCGTGTCTACTTATACAGTAATTTATCTACGTATGTTTCTCTGTCTGCCTGTGAACATCTATGTGCTATGAAGCATGGGGAGTTCAGAGGATAATTTATGGTTCTCTTGTCCTACTATGTATATCAGAGATATAAAACACATCAGGCTTGGCAGCAAACAACTTTACAGGCTGAGCCATCAGGCTGGCCCATTTTGTTGTAGTTGATATATGGTCTCAGTAGTCCAGGTCTGAACTCTCAGTCATCCTCCTGCCTCAGCCTCTTGAGTGCTGGGATTACAGGAATGTGTCCCCAACCCTGGCTCCACTTACACTTTAGTATCTAATAAACACTTTTTCCCTTCATACTCCTATATTCTCCTTTGTCTTCTGACAGCTTAGCTTATTTAAGAAAACTTTTCTTCTACTATATCTCCCAACATATTCTCTCATACGTTTTCCTTTGGGGTGGGGTTCTTTTCTGTAATACCATATGTTTCTTGTGGGTCATCCTCACCATGACTTACACTGCTTGCTCTACTCTTCCCCAACGCCCTTTGGTGGGTTTCTTCTGTTTGGCTTTCTTGGTAATTCCCTAATTCTTTTCCTGTGTGCGAACAATTTCATTTTCAAGACATTAAACTCTTAACTGTTTTGATCTCACTTATTAGCTTTGGAGTGCTATTGTTATTTTATTCCTTAGGTTTTTTTTATTTCCCATTTCATCTCATTTTATTCTCTTAAGTTCTAGTTCTTATAATATTTGTGGTGCCATTAACTTCTGGGCTTAAAGTTACTTCTGTTTCCGTCATGTTTTCTTGAAAGCTATTTTTGGTCTGTCTTTCACATTCTCCTAGCCTTTCCCTGGTTAAGAATACAGAGGGCCAGTCACTCAAGGACACGGTCTAGGTCTCCTTCCAAGATGCATTCGTGATTCTGCTGGATCTCTATCATAGGTGCATGGAAGGGGAGAAGGTGGCTGGAGACGCACAGAGGGGCACGCAGCAGGCTTCTTGCAGGGCTGTGTCAGAGGGAAAAGCTGTCTGCAACTCAGGTTGTGATGGCAGGCCTCTTAGGAGAGGCAGAACACAAAGCCTGTCAACAGTCTGCCAGCGGTTCCATGGAAGTTTATGTGGGAGCACTGAGCTCATCTGAGAAGAGGGAAAAGTCCCTTCACTTTGCATTCCACAGAACCTCAACTCAATACGCATGTGTGGACGGTGAACCATAGCTGGAAATTCAGGACAAGTCATTTTCAGTAGGGAAATGGCTAGGCTAATTATGGCAGAGCCAGTTAACATAACATTACAGAACCATTTAAAATAATTACTAAGATTACATAGCAATCTGAAAATTATGATACACAAAGTATACATGCGCATTCTTTTCTCTCCCTGGAGAAAGGTCTGGGCTAGAGGCAGAGAGCTGGGAATATGTAGTGAGAGTTGTTTTTGTAAAAGTAAATAAATGACCAGCCAAAGAGAACATGTTGCAGAGAGAATAAAGAGGCCTGGGTAATTGCTGTATTTAAGGGTGAGCTAAGAATAAGAAGAAACAAGGTAGGAATTCAGAAGATGCAATGAAACCTACGACAGTGAAGTGCCCAGGGGCCAGAGCTTAGACCCTCTTCACACAGAAGCTGTCATGGCCAACAGGGTTAAACACAGAGGATGATGTTAGGGAGAGGTCACCAGGCTTGCTGGCCATGGGAGTGGGGAGGGAGACCTTATGTCTGAAAGCATGGTCCCTGGGTTCCAGAGGTCAAATCCATCTCAGCCATGGGGAAGTGCGGAGACCAGGGGAGAGCACGGGGGTGGGGGAGGGGGGGGCAAACCAATGTGGACTGCTTCCTGGGAACATGGCTAGGGAGGAAAATGCCCAGGTGTTACTACTGTCAGGGCCGAAGAGAAGAGATTTCTCAGGGCAAGAGGCCTGACTGTGCTTGTAGATAGGAAGCTACACTCAGTAGAGAGACGGAGACTGAAGACACAAGAGGGAACTAGGAAATCAAATGCATGGTGAACAGGTTTAATCGGGAAGCTGTGGAGAAGTGAACGCAACTGACTGTGCTGGAGATGAAGAAATGGAGGCTGGTTTCAGGGAAGTGGCATATCTCTGACTTACTCCTGGCCTGAGGAGCAAAAAGAAGCAGCTTCAAGGGGGTTTCATGAACACGGTATGCAGAACAATCATTTAAGACACACATACATAGAAAGCAGCAAGCAGGCCCTGTTGCACAAGCACGAGCCAGGCGGAGGGCACGGGGAAGGGTAGTCTGCCAGCAGGCTGCACTCCGACTGAATAAGAAGCAGGAGAGGTGGCTGGAGTTTGCACAGTAGGAAAGAGGAAGCCACAGAGGTTCACCACCCAGCTCTTCCTACTTTCCAGGAATACGATCAAGAAATATTAATGTGGTGGCGGCTGCTTAGACCTCACCCACTTCTCGACCTCTATCTACTCCACTTTTATACTACTTAAAGAAAACTAAACTATCAGCCTGAAGCTTTATATTGAGAAACAATTCCACTTCCAACAATGAAAATAAAACACGGAACAGGGGCATGGCTCAGTTGGTACAGTACTTAGCACGCAAGCATAGAGGCCTGAGTCTAGATCCCCAGAATCCACATTCAAGGAAAAAGAAAGGGAGGGAATGAAGTAGGGTAGAAGAAGGGAGGGAAGAAGGAGGGAGGGAGGGAGGGGAGAGAAAGAAAGGAAAGAAGCGGATATGACTGCACGTGTCTGTAATTCTAGCACTGGTGAAGCGGAGACAGGAGGATTCCTGGGCTGGCCAGCCAGGCTTGCAGAATCATGAGCTCCATCCATGTCTGGAGAGTGAAAAAACTGTCTCGGAAAACGAGAATGACAGAGGAAGAAACCCAGTGCCACCTCTGTCCTCAACACAACATGCAATATCATGAGTGAACATGCACATACACCCACAACCACCCCTCCCACACAAACGAGAGCAGAATAAAGACTCAGAGAAACGAAAGTAGCCTTCCTCGCCAGCAGACCTGTATAGAAATGTTAAGCCTTATTTGACTCTGTGCACACAGATGACTCAGGAAGTGCAACAGAGAAAGGGATTCTAAAAGGGTTGGCAGAGCTGCCACTGCTTTGAAATCCAGCATGTTAAAGATGTCATCCTGGAGCTGTATTTTCCACATGGCCACTTGGAAAACAAAAAAATGGCCAGTAAAACGTGGACACTCCAATCCCTGGGACTTTTGAGCACGTTTCCTTCCCTGTTGGGAGAGGCTGGGCAAGCCTGACGAGTTGGGCTTTGGAATGAGGATCTTACCCTGAATTATAATAGGATCCTTTCAAATTTCACAGCAGAGTCTCTGACTAAACAGCAGTCAGGAAAGAGACTGGACTGAGAGACGTGATCTGCCTCTGCTGGCTACAAAGCCACAGGCTCGGGGTGTGCCTCAGAGGGAGAGGACTGGGATGTGCCTCAGAGCAAGAGCACATGGTAGACCTGGATCTGGAGTGTCCTCAAACTGGTGTGCTGAAGGCTTGGACCCAAGGGGCAACTGTGCTCGGAGGTGGAACTTTGGGGAACTAACTGGATCAGGAGGGCTCAAATTTCATCGGGCCTTGATCAATTACCAAGTTCACAATCAGATGGGATTACCGCAGAGCAGGACTTCAGGAAGTGGGGTCCCTGGCTTTCTGCTCCTCTGTGCCAGGTTGTCATGAGATGAGCAGTCTCCCTAAGAGTCCTTGTTTTGCCTCCTACTCAGAGAAATGGAGCTGGGCCACCGGGAAACTGTGAACCCAAACAAACTTGCCCTCCTTTAAACTGGTTGTCTTGGGTATTTTGTTTCAGCAAGCAAAGCTGAGTCAAACAGCATGTGCTAAGCATATGCAAACTGCTGGGTTCAATCTACTGCACTGTAAAATAAAGAAGAAATGATTAAATAAAAAGGAATGAATGAGTGAGTGAATGGTGAAAAGAAACACTGATCCAATAAACGGAGTGCCTCAAGAAACTAAGAGTGGCCTTTCGCTCAGAGTCTATCAACAGATAGATCCAGGAAGAATTAAGGAGTAGAGCCATAGCTTCGAATCCTGCCAACAGGCTGAAGGGACAAGAAAACTGATTATCCTTACCACCTCTAGAAACAGCCCTCTGACATTCTCATAGAACAGAATGGCAGGACAGCGAGTACTCTCGATTGCTTAGTGTGGTCAGGGGTGTAGCTGAAAGGTAGAGTGCATTCTTCGCAAGAACCAAGGCACTGGGTTCAAGGCCCTACATCAAAGACATTAATATTAATGATGATAATTAAAAACCTTAGTGAATGAAAATAAAAATAACCTATATAGAGAAAGAGAAGCAGACTGAACCTGCTGAGGCCAGACTACACTGCTGAAAAGCCAAAAGGCACAGCACGTCTTCTAACCATGACAAAGTTAAACTAGAAATAAATAGCGGGAGATATCTGGAAAATCCCCAGGAGTATGGAAATTGAACAATACAATTCTAACTAGCTGAAGAAGTCACCAGGGAAACGGGAAAAATCAAAACAA
Source organism: Cricetomys ansorgei (assembly GCA_026225945.1). NCBI lineage: Eukaryota > Metazoa > Chordata > Mammalia > Rodentia > Nesomyidae > Cricetomys > Cricetomys ansorgei. The sequence continues at coordinate 7,539,672 of JAMJFZ010001089.1, read as the reverse complement.
AACTTGCACACTAGAAAGCCATGATGAATACTGCTTCACGCCAATGCCACGCACCGCCACAATGGCAAGCACGGTCTCAGTGCCACCCACCACTGCAGTGCCATTCGCTGCCACTCAACGGTAGGGCCAGCAAACCTCTCCTTGCAAGACTGGGACAAGAGAAGCTAGGCCAGAAGCACTGCTCTTCTTCATCATTTACTGAGAGCAACTGGCTGATGAAATAAGCCAGAAGAGATGACAAGGACCGGCAGCATTTTGTGGGGATAGTCCCCCACAGAGCCCCAAAGAAATGACCGAAAGTCTTAAGGGGTACCTACTTACCAAACTTACAAATATCAGTCTTTTTACTTACATCAAAGCTGGTAGAAAATATAATGGAAAATGCTTTATTTATAACAGAAACTTAAAACTCATAAAAGTAAATTTCACACCAAATAGTAAAAATGGGCGGAAAATGCAACCGGTTGTTTTTTGGTAGGATGCACCTGGAACATGGAAGCTGGGGTGGGGGTGGGGGTGGGAGTGGGGGTGAGTTCGGAGATGCCAGTCTCATACAAGTCGATGGGGGAGGGGCTGGCACATCAGGCCTCTGGCAGGAATCAATATTGTGAAGGTGCCAAGTCAATTCTTCTCAAATTCCTACATTTTACAAAATTTCAAGTTAAAAAACAACCTTCAGTTTCTAAAATATGACAAGCCATAGTGTTTATTTGGAAGAAAATAAGCCAGAATTAGGCAAGGGAGTTCTGCAAAGGACTGTAAAGACAAGGTAGTGGACACAGTGACTAAACAGCACTTCCCCCGCGATCAGAGCAGCACAGAGACAGAGACTTATAACGGTTTAATATGGTATAAGGCCAAGGTTCAAAACCTTGGAGAAAAGATGATATTGTGTTCAATATAAGATTCTGATCTTATATATGAGATGATAAAATAAATGTAGATTATAAGCAAACATCATGTTAAAAAAAAAAACCTCAAAGTTTCAACATCAAAATAAAAAGAGAGACATAGCTAGAAAACTAGAGGTAAATTCTTGGCTTATTGTACGCAGTAAATATATTAAGTTTTTAAAAAAGCAAACAAAAGAAAAATGATTTAAATTCATTAAAAGTATAGTCTCTAGGTATGTGTATATGCATGTGAATATACACGAAGTGAGCAAACTGAGAGATGTATCTGCAGCAGGTGAAAGGATGATACAGTGATGTATAAACAATTTTTATGTGGGATTTCTGGTAAAGGAAAATTAAATAATTCGGACCTTCCCTGAGAGCTTGTTAGCTAAACAAAACATCAGCATTATCAGTATGGAGGTAATGAGGCACTAGAAAGATGAAAAAAATTATCGAGTCAAGATCCATGAGGGATTAAGGTTCCCTCGAATTAGAACACTAGTGTCCTTTTACCCATATTGGCATATTCAAAAGGGGAGCTTACGGCTGTGTAGCTCTGGCTGTCTAAGCAACAGCAGAAAAAAATGGCAGACCTCAGGCACACTATGCACAGAGTACAGGTTAAGTCTTGAGCAGTCTCCTAGCTGGGCGCTTCAGGGCCCTCAGTCTAGGAGAGAGGATGAACTGGATTGGGGGGGGGGGGTGCGGATCAAGCTTTGCATTTCCTGCAGTTCACTTTTTACAGCTCCCAAAGTCACAAACCTGGAACTATTAAGATCATCTTAGATCGCTAGTCTCCCAGAAACCTGGAAGAAGAAAAGTACAATCTTCTCTTAAGGAAGATTTCAACTTAGCCTTCAAAATACTTCCGTAGTTTTCAAATAAAGTGGCCAGTACACACTCAGAGATAACCAGTCACCTGAGAGAGGACTTCAGCATGAAAGAAACATTGCCATAAATGCAGTGACAGAGAGCTGACATGGCAGAACAAGTCAAGCCTTTATGTGTGTTTATTTTGTTGAAGAATACTAGAGGAGAATTGCAAGACATAGCAGAGATACTGCTGACAGGAAAAGCCAAATATAACGCGGAAAGGCTTATAACCTACTAGACAGATTTAAATTCAGATTAGGACCGGAAGAGACAGTGGGCTGAAGGACACGTCAGAAGACAAAGGATGTCAGAGCCCTAAGTTGGTTACAAAACAAGGAAGAAACCAGCCAAAGGCCTTTGGGGATCCCCGGGAGGAGATAAGATAGAAAAACTTTGGGAAATTAAATACATGGATTTACAGTTTTAAAAGCATTTTCATTTTGTGAAACACAAGCAAGATAAATAGAGAGAACGCACCTGCACTCGTCAGTGGTAAACTGTGCAAGTCAAAGACAACATTCTTAGTGAGAAAAACATATTGATGATAATTTTGAAAGCCCAGGTTGCTTCCAAAGGACCAACCGCTTTGACATGTGATATCCCAAAGTGCCCTAGAGGAAATGGACTGTCATGCTAGATTTCTATCTTCCCAACCCAGCAGAAAGTAGGCCGAAAGCGAAGTAGACACTTCCTAAAAGATGACACTTTAAAAAATTATCACAACAGACACATATTAGTAGAGAAATTCCACACAGTAGATAACACACTAACAGAGAACTCAAAACAACAGACACAGTAGCAGAGAAATTAATACAGTAGGGACATACTAACAGAGAACTTCAACACAGCAGACACATGCTAACAGAGAAATTCAACACAGCAGACACATGCTAACAGAGAAATTCAACACTGTTCTTTAAGCAAAGTTCCAGAGAGAAAACTTAAATAAGGCGAAACCAACAGCAAAGAAGTGACTCATGACGGATCAGCCAAGATGCCAAAATGATGCTGTTGACTAAAGCTAAAAGCCCTCCAAAGGTCTGTGCTTGAAGACTCTTCCCAATTTGGCGCTGGTGGTGGTATAAACTCTTAGGACACAAGTCTCAGGTCGTTGGAGACACACCCTCAAAAGGGGACCATGGGCACTCAGCTTCTCAGTTGCCACTAAGTCAGCAGCCTCCCCTGCTCCACGCCACCGCCACGATGTGCCTCACCAAGGCAACCAACCATGCACGGAATCTTCCACGGCTATGAGCTAAAAGAAACCTTTCCTTTATGCTTACTATCTCCAGCGTGGTCAACATGACAATGCCAACTTAAACAACCTGCACGAAACATAATCAAGCACAAAGAATTCAAACACAAGATAGCGATGAGCCAATCAAAAGCAGGTGAATGGATAAGCCCAAAAAGGAGGAGAGAAGTAATTATGTGATCAACAGACGTGCCTGTGTTAGCAGTTACATTTGTCCCTGCTGGTGGAACTCCTGTTACTCACCGCATCACTAAATGCTGCATCCTAACAATTACTTGGGCACGGTTACTACTTTATCCGGCTACCTTTTAAAGAAGTCACAAAGAGAAGGGGAAGTGATACCCAGTGCTGGTTTGGACCATCTCATCCTTTCCACAAGTGCCATCCCTGACTGACAAGAGCCAAAGAGAAAGTCAGCCAACTGTGCCCCTCTGTTTGACTCTGCTATGGCAAAGCTGGCAGAGGCCAACAACTGACACCAAGTGCTAGGAAATGAGTCTATCTCCTATGCTTCTGACACGCTCTAGTATAGAATAATGAGTCTTGCAAAACAAATGTAACAAGGTAAAGCTGGTGGTGCTCAACATCCTTAATCTCAGCACTTTGGAGGCAGAGGCAGGCAAACCCCTGTGAGTTTGAAGCCAGCCTGATCTACATAACAAGTTCTAGGCCAGCCAGGGCTAGATAGTGAGACCCTTTAGACCCTTTCTCATATATATATATATATATATATATATATATATATGTATATATGTATATATGTATATGTGTGTGTGTGTGTGTGTGTGTGTTTGTATGTGTGTATGTGTTAAAAAAAAAAAAAAAGAGGGGTGGCTAGAGAAATGGATCAGTAGTTAGGAGCACACTCTGCTTTTCTTCTAGAGGACCTGAGTTCATTTTGTCAGGTGCTTCACAAGTTCTAGACGCTCTACTCCCAGATCCAGAGGAGCCAACACATTCTTCTGGAGCCCCTGAGTACCCACACACATGGCATACATACACACAGATACACGCCTTCAAAAGAAAACAAAGACTAAGCCAAAATATCCTCAGGTATTTTTGCAGCGTCACAAGATACACAGACAGAAGGCCGATTCTGCCTCGTGTTTGGTTGAAACATGAACTGTAAGGAAAAAGCTGCCTTTCCCTGTCTTCAAAGTCTTCTGAGGTTACTCCCCCTCCTCCACTTTCATGAGAAAGATTCAAAGACCTTAGTGATTTCTTTACAAAAGTCCAAAGATCCCTACACTTTAAGGCTGCTTTCACACCACGGTAGAGTCCACAAGAGCAAGATGAGATGATCATTTTTTCCAAGCAGTGTGCGCTCAGGACCACTCTCAGACAACACACTGGAGGTCCCTAAATCAGAAGAAGCACTGGTAGCCTGAAGTCTATCACAGCAGGGGCATATGTTTACCAATTTGACAAGCGCTAAAAATTGTTCCCTCCCCGACTTTCAGTGGTTACCAGCATAACACTGATCCTTAATCACAAGTTTATAAACTGTATATAAAAACGGTCTGTTACAAAGGTGGTTAAAATGTGGAATTTCCTGCATATTTATTTCTATCTATAGTGTTGAACTGGCAGGAACCTGGAATCCTCACTTCAGGGTTTCATACTCACCAGGCTAAAAAGGTGTTGTTATTACAATGTAAGTACACCAAGAAGAGTCTAATTCTCAATGATTAGACACAATCTTGAGGAAAGAGCAATTTGTAGCTGTCCGTAGACTCTATTAGAGGTTAAAGAATGATGCTTTTTGTTACTGAGACAAACACCAACGATTTGTATGCATCACTGTGCCAGATAATTGAAGATACTAAAGGAAACAATTTGCTTCAGATAAGCAATCTAGGTTACATGTACCAGGAGAAATAAATAGCTATTTAACTACACTCGAGAAATAAAAGCAATAGTATGCACTGTTTACAAGCCCTGCCGATTAGGTAAAGGATCCATCTTCTTCCATCTCCTTCCCACCCCCCATCCATCTTTGTTGATTCAGCAACAGCCAAAGACCTTCCCAATGCACAGGTGCCTTTGGGCACCGGGCTGTGACTATGTGTGAATCCAGGCTGGAGGGGTTACAAGAAGCTGACTGGGGCAGGGGGAGGAAAGGAGGGGGACACAGGGGGACAGGTGAAGAACGGTGAGATGAAGACCTGAGGGTCACCTTATGGAGTTCTATCCTAACAGGAGAAGGGTCTGCTAAGTTTACGCTCAGTGGAGGGCCTTCTGAGCTGTACCCCACAAGTTGAAACTGCCACATCTCCTCTTAAGTCAGGGTGGGGGGGGAACTGAACTCCTGCAGTCTCTCCCCCCATACAGCATGGTACTTATCTGTAGTTTCTCTCCCTAGTTTCAGTTATTTGCAACCACCACTTGAAAACATTATATAGAAACTTCTAGAAATAAACAATTCATAAGTTTCGCGCTCACCAACGTTTGGTGACAGCACCTTGTTATAAGGACTCTATTTGTTGTTGGTTCATGTTAACTTCTTCTATTGGCCTTCATCATAGGAATGTAGATGTGGAAAAATCACACTGAATAAGGGCGTCAGCACTGTGCACTGGGGCTGGGGGGATGACCCAGATGACCTAGGATGACCGCACCGGACTGTCTGGATGCTCTAGCACACACTGGCTTCCGGGAGTCCTCGGGGCCCCTCTTGCCTATCCTGCTCATCCACCCAGTTGAATCTGCTGCTTCCCAATCTTTCCCCAAATGAAATAATTCATATCAGAGCCTTGGTGGTCAAGCAAAATTCCCAGGAATCCTTCTAATGTGCTACCTTTCTTCCACTCGGCCGAGCCTGTGAAATGCTCCATACAGTGGAACAAAGACAGAGCACCGTGGCTCTGTTAAAATGGTACTTCACTTCTAACATCATCTACTACTTGCATGTTCCAAGTTTACTCTCTGTACTTCTAGTTGTTTATCTGACTCAGTCCATCTCCAGCCTTCTTCTCTATCTCCCACCTCCTGGAATTGTATACCTCACATATCTGCAGGGTTTTGTTTTGTTTTGATTTTAAAGGAAACACAAGAGCAAGTCCCTATGGAAGGAAGCTTGCTTTTTTTTTTTTATTATTATTATCTATTTTTACAGAGGCCGTGTACGCAAAGCTAGAGAAAAGCATAAGCAGTTAAACAGCAGCACATCGTTTCTCTGGGCTAATCTGTGACATTTATTTAAAAACTACCGGGGCATGTAGCATGCAGTTAGCTGTCTAAGAACAAACCATGGGAGCCCCATCACGGGTCCAGGAACCCAGTGAGCAGGTGAGGTCAGCTACTCTCTCTAGTGCTCAGAGACGCTGTCTCAGTGCAGCGCAGACCACACACCCGTATCTTAATTACTCTAGTCAAAAATGGAACCATAGTAATAAACACGTGTGGAATAGAATCCAAGACAAATGGGATTCTTCAAACATTTTCATTTCTATACAATCAGAATACATCTGCTAAGCCAACATAAGAGCACTGTGTCATAATGTAATTGGCAGTGACTTGTCTCGAGTTAAACGAAGTTACTGTGCAATTTACAATCAACAGCACTTTGTTGAATGATATGCTGCAAAATGCAAACACTGCATCTTTTAATGAATTACTTCATGAAATTAACATCCTGTTAGCTACCTAAATCTCTAATTTAATTACCATCTTGACAGAGTCAGTGGCACCCTTAGAGAATGATGAGGAGGGGCTGGGGAGATTTTCAGCAGTTATGAGGAATGGCTCATCTTCCAGAGAACCCGAGTTCGATTCCCAGAATCTACATAGCAACCACAATTGTTTGTAACTCTAGCTCCAGGGAATCCAACATCTTTTCTGGTCTCTGCAGGAACTATGCACATGTTGTGCATACATGCAGACAAAACACACACACACACATACATATACACACACAAAATTAAAAATTAAAAAAGAGAAAACACTCAAGGATTTTTTGCCTCCTATACTCCACACCATTCAGGGTTTTTTACTCCAACACAGTGAGGACAGAATAGTTAAGGACACTATTTTACTCTGAAGTGCCAGCAATGCTTTGTTCCTACTGTTATGCAGCTCAGCGGCACTGGTTTGTGAAATCTGTCGTTTCTAAACCCAAAAACTATTGACAGGCTTGACATATGATGCCTTTATAAATCTACCACCAATAATCAAGTCAATAGCAATTTCCCTATAACCAAATATCACCTCATTGCATTTTATATAGGAGAACAGATCATGAACCTGATTTTCCAATTTAAAATCCAGGCAGTGCACATGGGAAGCATCTGTGCAGTGCGTGAGGAGTATCTGAGCAGTGTGAGGAGTATCTGGGCAGTGTGAGGAGTATCTGGGCAGTGCACGTGGGAAGTATCTGTGCAATGTGAGAAGTATCTGGGCAGTGCACATGGGAAGTTGGAAAGACTCTCTTTTCCATAAAAATGTGATCTGCTGCTGTCTTCCAGGGACAGTCTCTCAGGCAGCAGGCTCACAGACAAACCGTGTCTGCAGCAGCTCAGATGTCATCATCTGGGCAAGGGCTGGGAAAAAGCCCCAGGACTCCCTTAGGTTCAGACATGTTCCTTTCTTACAAGGTTCCTAAGACTTAGAAAAAAGAATGCTGATACAAAATAAACATTTATTGAAATGAATTGATCAACAACTATAAGAAAACATGATTAATTTGGGGGTATTTAATATTAAGAGAATAGAATTTAAAAACTGTTATTTAAAGTAAATTCTCATTAAACATGCTCACTAAAATTAATTTTTCTTAATAATTATTCATAAACATAAAGACCACAACTTTTTAGTAATACATAGACATGCATTCACTTCAGTATAATATTAAATTTGAAGAACAGAACCACCCTTGGGAAGTACTCTAGAGTCCAGCCATCTGTCTAAAATACTAACCTAGTCTTTCTTTTAAGAACATGAGTATTCACTATGTAAACTGCTAATGTCTTTCTGATTTAAAACACCCAAACTGAGTTTTTCACGTGTTTTTACTGTGCAAACTTTCCCTAGAATGGTTTAAAACATTGTCACCTTACCATGAACTATATTAAAGTTACATGTTTTCATCTAATGGTATCTGTCCAATCTTTATATTATGCCACCCAAATGCCTGTCCGACAGAAGGACTTTTTCATTCTTGATAAGATACACCCTAATTATCTTAATTATTATGTTCCATGCACTTTTTAAGGAAAGCACCACTAAAGCTTGCGTGTCCTTATTAACATTAGCACTGGCAGATAGAGTACATCCTAGTCCACATTAGCTGTCGCTTTTAAACACACATGACATGTTCAGAAAACAACTTGAAAAATCTAGTCATCGCTTTCTTTGTTTTTACTACCAGGATATTCATCCACACTATGAGATCTTAAAACAACATGTGGGATGTGAGTAAGAAAACTCTTGTTCTCTTATTAACAGCCTCACTGGAGTGTGGGGTCTGGTCTTCTGTTCTCTGCTTGGCTATCGCTCTCACTTCTGGGATGTGCAGCCATACCTCAAGCCCTGATAACTGAAGAACATTCCAGTGCGTACATTCTGGTCATGTTCATGCAAATCCCACTCTTCAGCCAACCCGGAGCCATCCGCACGCTACTCAGTTACCACCTCCGTTCCCGATCTTAGTTCACTCACACGAACCACTTACCCCTGCCAGCCCTACTTTTTTTTTCCTCACATACAAGAAAGATGGTTTATGGATGTTGTTTTTAAAATAAAAACCTTCTGGTAGCTAGAATATAATGTCAGAAGGAAAGCAGTCCAGCGGAAGAGAATCGCCGGACATGGGGTGGCCACCGTGGGATCTGTTGAGGGAGAACAACGTACAGAAAAAAATACAAGATGAAAAGTGACCTAAGAAAATCCTTTCTCGATACCCATGTCTGAACCTTAACTTTATTTCATTTTTTTCCTTGTTTTATGTGAGTGGGTGCTGTGAGAGTCCACAATATGTAAGAAGCGTGGGAGTCGGAGGGTAACCCGTGGGAGTCGGTTCTCTCTGTCCACCGAGCGGGTTGGGAACTCAGGTGCCTTTGCCCCTGGCCCGTCTGACTGGTACCTGCATCCCGGTTCCTCAGTCACCACGACTTCTGGAGGTGGACGCTGTCGCGGTCTCAGCACTTGGACCGACAGTGCGAGTGAGCATTAGGACCACACAGCCCGAGACCAGCTTCACAGCTCCCCGGGCTGCTTCCCCACTGCACAACTGGCTTCAACATTACTATTTTGCCATCGTTTTACTGGAGCCAAGTAAATAAGTCAAGGAAAGTAAAGCAAAGTAGCAACGATGTAAAAAGCAAAAAAGCAAAAATAAAACTTTTTTTTATTCCCAAATGGTATGACAAAAACAGACCAATATATGAGTTTTCAGAATAAGTAAGAATTCAAGTGGATAAAGACCTATCCACAAAATTACCTGGAATTTTATTTTGCAACAAGAACTAAAAATAATTTTTAGCAAAAGAGAATTAAATAAATATCCCAATTAATAATAATAATAATAAAAACACTCATAGCTAAGTTAGTGGGGCTGGGGACACAGCTCAGCAATACAACATTTATCTGTCATGTCTGAGGTCTGGTCCAGGTTACATTCACCAGCTCCAAAGCAATACAAATGAATTCAAGGAAGGTGTCAAAGCTAAGTGCACAAAGTGCACCCCAAACACTCCACAATGTACATATGAGATCTTTATGAAGAAAGTGCAAGATAGTAACAACAACAAAATCCCCCAAACTGTCCCCATCCGTATGAGCAGGAACCAATCCACAAAGATGGCTACTTTGCCTCTCCTTACTCTAAACAAAATTCCAAACTGACTTACTTGTACATAACACTAAAATTTAAATGGCTGTATGAAAAACTTCTTTCTAGTGTCTCACACTCTGAAAGCAAACCTTTGCGTCCCACTACAGTTTATAGCCCATGCACATGTAAGTATCAGCACATACAAACAGAACAGAAAATCTAATGAGCCCAATTATATATTAGAATTTAAGAGGCACCGAAAGAGAGAATTCAATAAACGTTTTACAGGTGGTAATGCAGACATTTGCGTTTCCATGCTAATCACAGCGCTTTTCAGAACAGCTAAGGAAATGATGGAAGTTTCAAGCAACTGGTAAATGGATAAAGAAAATGCAATATACGCATTGTGGAATACTCCTCAACAGTAATAACCTCGACAGGATGGGGCGGGGCAGGGCGTTACAGGAAGTGAAGTAAGCCAGGCGTAGAAAGGTAATCACTGCAAGTCATCACTCAAATGTGAAATCTGAAAAAGTAGGTCTCATGGACACTGAGAAATGAACGTGGGTACGGGAGGCTGGAAGAACAGAAGGGCAGAACGGGAGAAGACCGGCCGATGGGTAAGTGAAGTGGACGTTCTGGTGTGCTACTGCCTGCATAGTAAGGCAGCCATAGGTGACGGTGTGCCTTTGGCCAACTGATTTGAATATTTCACACATTATCAAAACTCAAGGTACCCCAACAATGGACCATCTAGGAAATTAATTCATTTAATTTTTTTTAAATCCCAAAAATAATGAAAAGGAAAGAATATCAGTAATTATTACTCATTAAAAAAATTAATTGGAAGACTACATTAAAAACAGACATATTAGCTAGGTGGTGGCGGCACAGGCCTTTAATCCCAGTACTCGGGAGGCAGAGGCAGGCAGATCTCTGTGAGTTCGAGGCCAGCCTGGTCTACAGAGTGAGTTCCAGGACAGCCAGAGATACTACAGAGAAACCCTGTCTTGAAGAAAAAAAATCTAAGAAAATAAATATTTTAAAATACTTTAGTATTTATTTAGTGTGTGGCACGTGCGTGTTGTGGCGGGTGTAGCACAGAGCATTTGTGGAGGGAGGTCCGAGGACAAGTAAGTTCTCCCCTTCCACCACGTGGGTTGTGAGAATCGAACTCAGGTCATTAGGCTTGGTGATAAACACCTTTACCGGCTGAGCCAAATCACCAGAGTTGCTTAAATGTTTTTTTTTTTTTTTTAAATCAACCCTGGGTGGTATTTTTAACGAGAAATGTGGAAGTCTCTTAGGAGAAAAAACGGGTGTGTGTAAGGGAGTAAGATCTCGTGGTAGGGAAAATGTCTTACTAGAAATAAAATATCCAAATGACAAAGCGGGCATGGGTACGGGCTTACAGTCCCAGCACTTGCGCTGCGGAGGGTGGAGGGGGTGGGAAGGAAGCTGGGGCAGGGCGGGTAGTCAAGAACTTATGTCTATTCAAAGGCGAACACTCATGCCTGTGATCCCAGCACAGAGGCTGAGGCAGGAAGACTGCCTGCTGAATCTGAAGGCAGATCTGGCTACAGAGTGACATAGAAGAGAGGGAGGGGAAAGGAGGGAAAAAAAACCCAAACAAAAGCACACACGATGGAACAATGGATAAGGACTTTTGAGAAAGAGAAGGAGCGCGGTGCTCTGAAAGTGTACAGACTTCAGCAGGCAGAATCCACGTGAAGAAAAACATGCCCAATATTAGCATTAGATTTCCTGGGACAGCCAGTGTGGCCAGGGTTAGCTCCTGACTGTGAGCTATCTAACTATAACCTAATCTAGTAAGTACAAAGCCCAAACATAACTTCTTGTCGCTGTTGTTGTTGAATTTCAGCCCATCACTGGCAGCCAGCTGATCAGACCACCAGTTTCTGGTAGAGAGGCTGGGCGCTCACTCCCACTGGGTTCTGGGTGCCTGGAAACTCGGGAACGGGTCTTTGCTCAAATAAACTGAATGTGTTCAGGTTTTCTTTTAAGCTTAGTCATCAAAGAAGTGAAAAATGAAACTGTTTTATACCCATTCAGACTGGAGACAGGGAGCAGTGCTGGGAAGAGCATCTTCCCGAGGGGGCGTCAGCCCTGCGGCTACCACACTGCCCGGATGCTTTGTAACCAAACGATTACATGTTTTACAGGTATGCGACAAATGCCATGTAACATGTACGAATGCCATATACGAAGTTTTAAAGCTGATTCAAGAAACAGCATATAACCAAACAGAGTGCGCTGCTGATGCATGCCTGAGACCCCCAGTAGGAGCCAGCAGGAGGGTCCAACTTCCGGGTCAAACTGGCCACATTGAAAACTATCCCCGGAACGGAATACAGCACTAACACAGAACACCTAAGCACAGAGACGTGGCGCGACCCCTCCTAACTGATCTGTTTCTTCTTTAAGTCACGTTCCGTTGCCACGTTGGTGAGTTCTATTTAAATCCTATCTGACAAATACTGCGATGCCCGGTGCATGTTAAGGACGAGCAGACATAATTTATAGTTAATTTAAATGCTGTGCTGAGAAATAATTCCCACCTTGTGTGATCACGTGCGTCTCTCCGCTGTTCTGTGGTGGGCACATATTAAACACTTAATCTCTCCGGAATCTACTTCACTGTCGGATGGGAAATGAGGACCCAACTATGTTCTCCTCCATACGATTAAAAAAGAAGGATCAGACAACACCTGAGAAGGGGCAGGAGGGCGTGATCACGGGAATGGCACCACTGTGGCATGAGCACGCCTACCTCCAAACTGATTAGAGTCACAATAAACCAAGCTGCCTGGTTTTTACCCATAAACAGATGAAAAGAATAAAGCAAGTGCATTAGCATAATTTAAGTCACTTCTTTATCCTACTACTTTACAGCTGGCAAAGTCAGGGTCGATATTGAACATATTTATTCTTCCTTAATATGTTAAAAAAAGCAGAAAGAAATTGTAATTTGATCAATGAACAAGGCTTTTTGTTGTGTGTTGCTGTTGTTTGGTTTTGTTTTGAAAGAGCTGCAGCTACAGTGGCTCCCGCTGAGCATCAGTCAGTGGCTCGTCCTAACTGGAACCGAAGTGGAGGCAGCGAGAGGGAGAAGAACCCATGGTCACGTATGGATCACGGGCTCTTCAATGGACGTGAAACATTTTAGGGCCATTTGCCATGTAGAGCAAAACAAAGGATCAAAACAAAGCACAACCAACAAAGCAAAACAGCTTTGCTCACGTCAGAAGTATACGGAGTGACATCATGACGGGTCACCATCATCCAAAACCAAACAAGTCCACGTTGTTACAGCCTCTTTTCATGGAATGGATTTCCTTTACGAAAAACAGGTAAGCCACCAAGTGAACAGCCAGAACTCAGCACCGCTCTTAGGCAGGAACTGCTGCTGTTCTTACTTCCATGCGGAAGGGAAGCTGCTTTCTTTTGCTTGCTCAGAATGTCTATGTGAAAAATGAAAGACAGCAGCAGTTCTTGGCGGCAGAGAGTGCAGACTGCCTCGCTTGTTATTCACACTGGGTCTGACCCCAGAGCCACCTGCCAACTAGAGCTGCTCAATTATGCTGAAGCTCATTACCCAGCCTCTTTCCTCCCATCTTGGTCGCCTTTTCTTCTTCCTCTCGGCATTTAGTTCACGTTTGTGAGAACTTTTTGGTCTGGAGAAAAGAGGGGAACACATGTAATGTTTGTTCTTCTGCATGGAGTGGCTCTCCCTGCTGCTGGCTGTGAGCAGAGCTGGCTGCAACGCTGTCTGAAGAGGGGTCTCCTAACCCTACTGGATACCACAGTGCGGCAACGTGGGCCAGGGTGGTCAGGCATTTTTCAAGGGGGCAGAATCACTGTGGCAGAGTGTACCCTTTCTAGTCTGGCTTTTCTGCAGGAATCATCAAGGGTCAGATTCCTACTGGAGTTATCATGGAACAGGAATGGGGAGGTTTAAGGAATACACTAACACTGATACAGTGCCACATATGAACAGACCCAAAGCTGCTCCAGGGAACAAAGACTGGGAGATTAAGAAACTCTTTTCTCCAAAATCACACAGTCAATAATCAGTCTTAAAAGACTTTAAAGGGAGAAAACAAAGGGGAAAAAAAGGAAGGAGGAAAGGGGGAGGGGATAAAAAACAGAGGGGAGAAAAAAAGAGAAAAGAAAGAGAAGAAATACCTCCACTGGGAACCTATTTAGCTAAATTATTCTGTCAATTAGTCCACTCAAATTAAAAAATGTAATAAGAAATTTAAACACTAAATCATGAAAACGAATACTAAGAGAACTTTGCCTCTCTTCCCCCAACGCTAGAGAAAAACCACCATCTCTCTAAGAGAGAGTGCTGGGACACATCCCACGCCCTGCAGGTCCACCACCACCAGGCCAACAACGCTGGACACACCCTAAGCCCCGCCCATGCAGCTCATGCCCTGCGAGTTCACCACTATCTCCCTAACAGCGCTGGTACAAGTCCCATCACCGCCCAGGTGGCTCTCATCTCCTGCAGGTTCTAGTGCCTAGAAGACATATTTTCTGCCATGAAACCAATTTTTGCAAATCGTTTTGATTTTTAACACAAATTTTGCCCATTTCAGAACCAAGAGCAACGCACACACACAAACACACACACACACAGTGATCTCCCTTAGTCCCACTTCATAAGCATAAATTTGCATAAACAAATCCTTCCGAACTTAGTCCAATCCCATAAATGTTCACACACATATATATCCACATGAAGCTACACTACTGATTTAACTGTTTTCACACGCAAAAAAAAATAATAATAGTTTATAGTCTATATCACAGGTTTATTTCTTTCTTACTTTAACCAAGTCATTACTAGCCTTTGAAATAATTAACATTTTGTTAAAAAGCTGCATGATCTTCTCCAACCAAACATGCCTGTCTTACAAACGTTCAGCAGCTCTTTAGCTGACAGGTGTTTGGACTATTTGAAATGTCATTGATTTCTGTCATTACACCAGAACACACATGTGGTTCCTGGTCTCCACATGGTCTATGTTGCTATGTGACGGGTCCCAGCAGCACTCTCAAAGGAGCGACTCTGCTTTGCATGTTCCTAGTAGCGGGACCTCAACAGGAGAGAAACATGGTGCCAGAGGCGGGGCTAGGACTGCCCCCCAGGAGTCCACAGATCATCAGCACCAGCTTCTGGCAGGAAAGACTTGGGTTCTGAGAGGTCAGTATGGGCATCTCCACAAGATCGAAGTCCACACTGGGCTGGGTTTTACTTACCTTTTTTGGAAACTTCTGCCCCATTGAGCTCTTTTTGTGCTTCTTCGATTTTATCTGGGGGAAATAAGAAAGAAAGAGCATGCATCAATCATAACAAATAAAGAATATGGTAAAATAAACACACTACTTATAAGCAGTGACAGACATGTAACACATCGAATCAATTTACTTGTGAAAAAATTACTGTTAAGATACTTCCCTTCAAATCTACAAGTTTAATCAATTCATAGTCACAGGAACATCTTTTAACTAATGTCTCCATTATACAAATTACTGCATTTTTATTTGTCTATTTATTTACTCATTCATTCCTTTTATAGACAAGGTCTCGTGTAGTCCAAGCTGCCCTCAAACAGTAGAAGATAGTCTTGAACTTGTGATCCTCCTGCTTCCACCTCCAAAGTGCTATGATTTCGAAATTCGCCTACGCACTCATTATTGGTGTAGAGATTAAACCCAGAGTTTTATGCGTAATGGGCAAGCACTCGACCAACTGAGACAGATCTGGCTGCTTACTGCATTCGAGATATTCAACTATATAACTAGTAAGTACTTTTGTGGGCTAAAAGGTATATCTAAAAATAATAAATTTCTTACATTAAGATGTAATCCTGGGTGTCCTCACCCAGGATTTGTTAGAACAAATGCTTGCTGCATTAGGATTAGTATGACTAAGCCAGACGGTGCCACGGATCCAACACAGTCTGCGTGTCCCCCAAGGGTTCATGTGTTACAAGGTTGGTCTTTAGTGGGGCGGTGTTACAGGTCCTGGAAAGTTAGAGAGTGGAAATACTTGGCGGGAGGGGTGTCCTTTAGGACACCGAGAATGGCGCTCAGAGGGACTGAGGTAGTTCCTGTGGGATGAGTCAGTTCTTAAAAGAGGTGCTGTCATGAACAGGCCTGGCTACTCCCCAGCCTCTCTGACTTCTGGTCTTGCGTGGGTTCTCTGCCTCTTGTAGGTGACCCCACCATGAAGAGACCCACCAACACGCGATGCAGCATGAGGTGCTCCACCAAACACTGATTAGCTGAGGCCAAACTGGCTCTTACAGAGCCAGCACTGTACTAAGACCGTTAATCTCCAAAGTTGTGAACTGAATAATAACCTTTTTTCCCTTAAGGAGTTACCAACCTGAAGCATTTCATTACAGTAACAGAATATGAACTAATACGAAAACGAACTAATGCCAAGACTTAAGACAAACGTGAGCGACAAGGCTAATGAAAAACCGAAGGCAATGATGAACTGAAGAGTACTGGGACAGAATACGCTGCCCCTTGAAAATGCTGCAGTGTATCAAAAAAGGAACAGGATGATGTGCCAAGGAGACAGCATACAGAAAAGATCACAGAGCTACTGAGTAAGCGCACAGCCTCAAAAAGCAGGTGTGCCCAGAAGCAAAAACATCTGGGCCAGGCAGGAGTGGACCCAGAAATAAAAAGAGCTGGGGCGGGTTGGCCTGAAGAAGTAGCTCAGTGGTAAAGTGTTTCCCTAGCACACACAAAGCCACTGGGTTCAATCCCCAGCACTGGAAAAAACAACAAACGGACTCGGAGATGCTGCTTCAGGACAGGGAAGGAAGGCAAGTGTGTCCCCGGGGTCTGCTGCTCACTAGTCTACGGCTCCAGGCACCCAGGTTTTATACATAGGTCCATGTTCAGCGTTGGTAACAGTTAATTTGAATTTTGTAAGGCTGTACAAATTTGATGATGGTGATGGTGGTGGTAATCCTTTCAAGTTCAATGTCAGTCCCAGTGCTTATTATAAAAGGCCCAGATTTCTCAAGGTACTAACTACTCTGTAGTCAGTTGAGCACAGAGCCAAAACCTGTAACATTTTAGATGGCTCCAAATATGATTTAGATAAACGCTCTACAGCGTTGTGCCAGGTGGATGGTAGCTTTGCTCTCTGCCACATGCCACTCGCCGCCCCAGAACTGCCTCCGACACTGAACCCATCACTACTAGCCAGGTAACAAACACATGGCCTCTGGCAGGGAACCCTACTTTACACAAACCAAAGAAGCATACCAGGGGCCTTCACCTCTGCTGCAGCTTCCCCTCCCCCTCTCCTGCTAGAAAGGCAGAACTCAAATCATCTTCAAGTCATTGACCAAACTTCTTTCAATTGCCCACTGGTCTGCAGGCAGTGGGGGCCACAGGAGAAAGGAAAGCTGGTGTGAGCGCTGAGGCCTCAGGCTGCATTTCCATCCCGAGGGACAAATGCATCCTCCAAGGCCTCATCCTGCTAGTTATCAGACTCAGAACTGAAGAGAGCTTGGGAAAAGGCTGTCATGAAATGTGGAGCTGAAAGTGAAAGCAGGCCCGCCCTGCCCCCACTCAGTGCAAAACATGAGGCCTGGGGATGGGTCATGGTTAATGTGTGCAAGACCCTGGACACATCCCAGGCACAAGGGGAAAAACCAGCAAGAAAGGACTTGGAGAACTTTCCACAAAGAAATGATAAATATTTGGGAAAATGGGTATTTTTAGCCTGGTTTTGAACATTACATAATGGTCACATATCTAGAAACATCATGTCGCCGTGCAAACATGTATAATTTATGTGGTTTTGTGTACCAGTGAAAGCCGAAAATAAAATTAAGGAACGGTGTGTAAAAAAGTAGACTCGGCATTAAGCGTTAGCTTTTTTCTAAAAAAGAACCGAAGTCAGGGGAGGAATCTGTACGAATACAAGTGGCTGAAGAATAAAGGCTATTTTTTAACAAAATAAAATATTAAGTACATTGTTGATTTCCAAACTAAAAATAAATAAACTGTATGACTTGAGAAACATCAGAAGCTGTTTTATTACCAAACAGCTATTATTACTATGCCAGCAGTGCATCCAAACCTTAGTCATAAATAATGGTGTGTATATTATATGTATTCACTGTAGTAACAGCTGTGTTTTCTAGAGTCTATGCACAAATAATTTGACATTACTTAAGAAAAGCAACTTTTTATTACCATCCTCAACCGTAGCTCAAAGCAACCAAAACTTAAATTTTAGCAAATACTTAAAGAATGCTTATTTAGGATACTGAGGCCATCACTGTGTGGTTATTTAAGATACTGAGGCTGCCACCTCTGCATGGTTATTTAGAACACTGAAGCTGGCCACATCTGCATGGTTATTTAGAACACTGAAGCTGGCCACATCTGCATGGTTATTTGGGATGCCGAGGCTAGCCACCCCAGTGTGCATGTCACACAATTCCTTACAAGATGACCTTGGCATCTGATCACAAAATCCTAGTCTTTGTTTTACCATTCAGTTGGCTTTCGCCTTAATAATGTTACACACATTTGGGGCGTGACTCAGGACGAGCGCATTCAGTGCAGTAAGCTTTTACCTGAAGCCCCAGTTCAACAGGTGAACAAAACCTTCAACTGGACAGCGGGGAAAGCTTTTACTTCTGTCAATTTACAGAGAATATCCTCTTTATATTTACCCCGTGCTTTACAGTTCTCTTTACAGGTAGGATGTATTTTCAAAACCATCTCTTGATATTTCAGATAGTGGTCATGTGTTCTGTTTTTGTAGTTCATACTGATAGCTAGTGGAAATATATACTTTTCACTATGACCCAGAGCAAGAAATACAGTTTTACATTCTATCCATTAAGAGGAGACAGAAAGACAGACAGAGAGGAGGCACAACAACAACTCAGCAACAAGTGTCTCCCTATCACTCACCTTTGCAGCCTTTACTACTAAACATGAAAAGTCACGTCCCCAGGACATTCCCTTCAGAACTCACCGTTGGACGGCAAGCTACAGACTGATGTCACAAGAAAAAGGAGCATCTGCCAACACGTTTTCACCACATCCTGACTAAGGGTAACACACCTGTGTTGGCTGATCTTGATGGTCAGCTTGATGGGGTTCAGAAGCAGGAAGGAGACAAACCTCTGGGCATGTCTGTGACAGCATTTCCACAGAGGCTTTCTGAGGTGGGTAGATCCGCCCCGACGGTGGGCAGCAACACCCCACGGGCAGTCACAAGCTAAAAATGAGGAAGTGTCTCCTCTCTCTGCTTCCTGACCACAGACAGCGTCACCTGCACCCTGCCACTCCCATCCACATGGCCGGTAACCCTCCTCAACCATGAGACAAAATACACTTTTCTTTCTTAAACTGCTACTGTCAGATTTTGGTCACAACACACACAAACACACACACACAAAACAAAAAAACAAAAACAAAAACAAAAAAACTAATGTAATGTCCCAGCAATCACACCTTAACTGCAGCTTTTACTTCAGAAAAAGAGGGTAGTGAAGGGAGGAAAGATGGGGTATTCGATTCTGAGTTAGCCTTCACTCCGTGGTGGTGATCAGGGACAACAACTTCACAGACTGACACATTCAGGGTTTGCTGTACAAAAGGTTTAATTTTGACCCTGTCAGTTCTGATGCTGAGCCTCTCGCTAAACAGGTTGGACCTATAGACTCTGTTCTAAATCTTGATGTCCTCACAAATTACTATAATGTTAAAAAGTAGAACCCAACAAACTATAAAAGGCACCTGTTTTCTGTCAGCTGACTGAAAAAAAAAAACAAAAAACCAGCAATGTGAGCACACTGGTTTTACTCCTGGATGAGCCTACTCCTACTATGACCTCTCAGCATCTGCCAGACGCACCCGATACTGTCTGAGAGCTGCCACAGCTTCTTCAGTGACACCAGACTTACAGTACAGCAGCAAACGACAAGGCACACTTAACTATCTGCACGGACTCTTCAACGTAAGGAGAATCCCTTGTCCTTGCTGACCGCCTAACCGAGTACACCTGCCACACCTGCGTTACAAGCAACCCTTCTTAACTTACCAGCTCCGTATCTCCATGACCTCTGGACCACCTATGTCTGTTAGAAAAGAGCCCGCTGTGGCAACCCTAAAAATGGAATTCTAGACTACTGATGTTTCAAATCACAGAACAGTGAGGTAAATGAGAAAAACCACAAATCCAACTCTCTGTGAATGAATCTAACAAGCATGACAAACTGGGGGTGGGGTTTTGGGGGGGATCCAGAACATCATGCAGTTATCCAAACTCACAGGCAGAAGAAAGCACGCCCAGAATAACCCTCACAGCTGACGTGAAAAGAACTATAGCAACACAGAACTGGCTTTTTTATATATTATCAAAATTGGTCCCTTTTTAAAATTTATTTTTGTTTTATTTACTTTGGTGTTTTGCTTGCATGTATATCCGTGTGAGGGTGTGGGGTCCCCTGGAACAAGAGTTACAGACAGTTGTGAGTTGCCATGTGGGTGCTGGGAATTGAACCCGGGTCCTCTGGAAGAGCAGCCAGTGCTCTCAACTGCTGAGCCGTCTCTCCAATCCAGAGAACTGGCTATTTTTTTAAGGGTCTAGGCCTAGAGACATTTTTAATATCTGATTTTTTCAAAACTTAAAGAATACAGCATTTTCTAAAGAGTTCCAAAAGAGAAGATCCCAGGTGTTTGACTAACTTTACACCGCTGATAATATTGATACGAAAACCAACACTGTGAACAAGTCTCATATGAATATGGATTTATGGTTTGTGTCAGGAAGTAGATTCACGGAAAGATATCCACACCCAAGTAGTGGAACAAACAGAACATAGACTAATCACGATTCCGAAGAAGGTACAGGCTGAGCGTCCCTCAACCTAACAGTGTGAGACCAGACATGCTGTGGATTTCAGAATGTTTTCGTTTATGTGCTGTCTCTTACAAGTGACACTCGAGTGTAGACACGAGATTAATTGGTGTTTCACACATCCCTTTTACACAGAGCCTCAAGGTCCTATTACACAGCACTTTTAGGTCACCTGTGTTTCACATGAGACCTACCACATGGGATCAACTACGAAATTTTCTACCTGTGCTATCTATCATGTCTGGAATATCTCAGACTTTTTTTTTTTTTTTTTTTTAGCATTTATGACTTTGGATTTGGGGAGTATTTTGCAATAGCAGCAGGAGGAGGAGAAAAGGTGACTGACATAATAGCCCAGTGATCTTGATTAAATCATATCTGTCTACTCAGTACTGAACAGGAAAGGATATGTGACATCAGAGTAACCAGCATTATTCGCAGGGCTCTAACAGGCAGGCGTGGCATTTGCCCCCTGAGAACAAAGGGCTCAGAGGGGTCCAAACATGGCTCCAGCAGGTCCTGCCCTGCCTCCTTCCCCCTGGCTTAGTAAACCATTAGATCACAGTCCTAAAGCTAGCCACCAAGGTTAGTTCCCTTATTTGACCATTAACTCAGTTGAGACTGATCAACGCCACCCCTTCCTTAGTCCACCAAAGTCCAGCGGTCAAAAATCCCCAACTGTTTACCATAATTAACATGCCCAACTCCTGACCCGCTGGCTTACCCTGACTTGTCCTCCCCTTTCTCCTGGATAAAAGTACAGCTGCAATGGTTGTTCTTTGCTGTTTCTGTATAACTCAGAAGCAGTCACCTTCCCCCTTTCCTGCTTAATAAAAGATCTTTGTGCTGAAAATTGGGGTGTTTGGGTGGGGTCTGTGCAGAACCTAGGGTCCAGAACGGAGCACCTCAAAGTGTGCAAAATTCCCTTCATTATTTAACAAATCTATCCTAAGAAATGAGTCCAAATTCATGATGTCCATTCCACTCAAAGTCCTGAAGGGAGTCTGTCCTGCATGCTCCCAGCCCACATCCATCCTGACCCTGTTCTTACCCCACGGCAACTTCCCTCATTCTGCTGCCAGGTCTGCCTTCCTGTTTTCCTCCTTAAGCTACAGCTACTCAGCAGAGTACAGTGACACCCTAAGTCACAGCTGTGGAACACTTGAGGTGCTGCTACAATGCCTACTACAGCAAATGTGTTAGTGATGACATGGGTTGGGGGTTACATGGGTGCCAAGAGACTAGCTAAAAAAATTGCCCGTAGTGTACATGCCATCATTTAGCTTCTAAAAATGCCCTTAAAATACTCACAGGGGATACTCAAGATGCTACGCGAAGGAAGATGCTGTGCCAAAGACAAATGTGTACTTAGGTTTCAACAGGCAGGCAGGCCGGCCACACATACGCACAGCGCGCGCGCGCGCGCGCGCGCGCGCACGCGCACACACACACACACACACACACACACACACACACACACCTGAGAGTAGTACGCTAATGCTTTTCATCTTACCATTTATATTTTCTTCAATTACCAAATTGCCTAGAATGAGTAGGAATATAAAAATAAAAACTTAAATTCAACAGAAATGAATCCGAACAATAAGCTTTATTACAGTGGTCATAGATCCTAAGTTCCAAACTTACAGACCGTTTGAAAAGTTTAGGGGTGATTTCTAATGCGTAGTAATACTACATGTTGGGCAGCCTAATCTCAAAATCCAAAGTGCTTCAAAACTTGAAACTTCAGAGCTCAAATTTTTCAAGCTCTAGGAGCATTTTTAACTTCTTCATTCAGATTTCAGACTGCTCAACTTACAAAGTTGATGCAAATATCCAAATATCCCAAGCCCCCGATGTCTGAAACACTTCTGGTCCCCATCCTTTTGGATAAAGGATACTTGACCATTATCCAGAGTTCATTCAGTTCAGAATATACTTACTTCTGTGTACCAGCCTGATGCCCAAGATGAAAAGCGCTGCATCTAAGGACCTGAGAGACATACATACACACGTCCTACACTGTGGGAAGCGATGACATCACAGGGGAAGGGCATTCAGGCTGGGAGGACCAAGAGCTTAGAAATGCAAAGAGGCAGGATGAAAACAGTCTGCTGGGTTGGGGGGAGTCAAGCAGGTTGGACACATAAATCCAGTAAGTAGATTAGAGAAACGGTGGTTAACACAACATTCCTGCATGCAGAAACAGAACTCTTTAAGACTCAGTCTAACCACAAGATCTTGGAAACCATCACTGTCCTTTAATAATGACTCCTTTAAAAAAAAAAAACTAACCATGACTGGAGAAAGAGAAAAACAAGAACTAATTATTCAGAGGAAGCATTTTATATTAGGAAAAAAAAAAATCTGGTTAGTAGTGCCACTGGGATATAGTAAGTGCTCAGCGAATATCTACTGAATGCATAAATAGTCACTGAATGGTTTAAATGTTACTCCCGAGCACACAATACTGCAGAACTACATTGTAGGCTTTTGGAAGATCTACTGAATCAGACACTCTCGTAGTGTACATTTTAAAAGCTTTGGAAAATGATTTTGATGGGTCGCCTACACTTTGGCTAAGAGCCACTGGCAAGAGAAAAGTAGCCTCAACGTTCAAGAGACATACAAAAGAAGAAAGACTCAAGAGAGAGACAAAAAGGGAATGGCCAGGCCAGAAAAAATTAGGAGAATCCAAAGGGATTTTTACCACAGTAGTCAACAGAAGAGAGGCTCGATGTCAAACTAGTAGAGACGCTCCCAACAGATAGCACAGCTGAGATGGCCACTAGGGAACACAAGACCACTAGCAAAAGCTGGCAAGGCAGCAATGCCTTCTATTATTTATCTATTTATTTATTTATTTATTTTGTTTACTTATTTGAGTGTTCTATCTGCATGCACACCTGCACACCAGTAGAGGGCATCTGATCCCATTATAGATAGTTGGGAGCCACCATGTGATTGCTGGGAATTGAACTTATTATTATTTATTTATTGTGTGTACTTGAGTGTTCTATCTGCATGTACACCTGCATACCAGCAGAGGGCATTTGATCCCATTATAGATAGTTGTGAGCTACCATATGGTTGCTGGGAATTGAACTCATGACCTTTGGAAGAGCAGTCAGTGCTCTTAACCACTGAACAACCACTCTAGCCCCACAGCAGAAATGTCTTTCAAACCACAGAGCAGAAGGAAGGAGTGGGGGTAGAGGGTGGAGAGAAACATGGGATCAAGGGGAGGCCCCTTAGCTCCTTTTGTTCCGTCAAGATGGTTTAAGGTCTGCAGGGAGGAACCAGGCAGAGTGAATGTATGAGGAAGCACATGGGAAACGGAGGGTGAAGATTTAGACAGGGAAGGTAAGAGCCCAGGCAGGGTGCTTAAACGGAAAAAACCTGACACTGCTCCCCGGTGGCCTCCTAGAATGTGGAGGGCAGGCAGGTGTGGCAGGGAAGAGAACCCCGGCGGAAAGGAGTTCATCTTCGACCTCTTCACCGTGAGTGTCTACAAAGAGGAAAGAGCCTAGTGTGTGTTGCAAGGGGCTTGGAGGCCATGAACGCAGGCTGACCACTGATGGGGACTGAGAGCTGAGAGATTCTGAGGACACAAAGGCGCTGGGGCTCAGACCCAGGGCTCTGCAGCTGGGAAGCCCATGAGTATTTGCTGGCTCCCGTCTGCCATGGTGACACTTAGGCTTGCTACCTGAAGAACACTGGAGAATGAGAGGGTGGTGTCTTGTCTGACATGACGTGACATTAGCAGGTTCTTGTGAGTACCCCTCACACAGGATGGGCAATACCTGGCAAGGGAGTGAGGGAGGAGGTGTGGCCCCCTGGGGCAGGAAGTTAAGGAGGGGGTGGGCCGGCAGGGTGAGGACCCTAGAGATCTGGGGACCAGAGGGCTACTGATTTCTAGAGGAGGGCTCAAAGGCTTCGTGAATGAACATGGAGAATGACTATGAACGACACAGAGTGAGACAAGTTGACCGGGCACAAGGATGCCTCTCCTATGACAAAAACAAACCCAGAGGAGTCAGACCAGAACATACTCTTTGTGAAACACGCCGCACAGAAGTCCCAATCAGAAACAGCACATCAGACTCCCGCGTCTGTTCACTATGACCTTTCACCAAGTCTGTCTCCGTCCCTGTGCTGAGAAAATCTTGAAATAATTCCGAGAGAAAAGCAGAACTGGGCTCCACTGTGCTTTCAAACTTAGGACAAGCTAAACGCACAGCCTGACCAACTTGCTATCGAAACCAGTCAGAACAGGTAAAAATGCACAGACACACAAAACACACTCTGTCAAGCAGCAACACTTTGCCACTGTTTCTGTCCCCTGAGAAACATCTAATTATCCCTATGGAGACTGCGATCACCCTCTTCACTTGGTGGCCTTGATTGGCATGAAGAACTGTGGAGACCATTGTGCTTACACCGTTCTATTAATGGTGGGTGGGGGAAGACATTTTTCAATTTTTTTTTAAAGACAAGTTCTCACTATGTAGACCAGGCTGGCCTGGAGCTCTCTATACTCCTGCCTCAGTTTCTCAAGAACTGAGACTGCAGGCATGTGCCATCTGGCAGGAAACTCTGGTTCCCTTTACCTGTAGGGGATACTAAGATGACAAGACGCTTTTTAACGGTAAGCAAGCACATTCTAACAAGTAAAAGTCAGGTGAGCTCCCCCAAATCTCCAGCTGTCTCAGTGCTCACAGAAGTCCAGAGGAGGGCCTATGTTAACCGGCTTCTTCTTAAGGCATGCCAAAGCAACTCAGCTCAAGGCTGATCCTTCCTGCCACTACTCCAGGTCCTGGTTTAATAACTCTCCATAGAGCCCCTGAAACATGGTCCCAACACCACACATTCAAATAACTTAATATTACCATCCTATAAAATATCTTGATGACAAGGCTGCTCCCTGAATCAATTAAATCAGCATTTTACAATGTTCCCAGGTGAGTCCAACATGCAGCCAACTTGAGAAGCAATGTTCTCTAAATTATAGGTATTATCAGGTCAAGATTCAACATTGTAGGGAAAAGTCTTATCAGCTTGCCCTTGGGAGCCATGTTTTCTCAGGTGCGGGGAAGGCTGCATCAGCCATCTGCCTTATCAGTGCTGACACTGGTGCCTGGGATGCTCAGGGGTGTAGGAGGGAAAGCTGCACAGGCACCTAAAAGCTACAGATCTCCAATTAAGTTAAAACACGAAGTTATCTGGTCTCAATAATACTATATTAAAATACAGACTCAGCAATTCTTCTAGTGTCAGCCCTATACTAGTCATTTTCTAGCTGAAAACACAATGTCTGAGAAATGCAAAGATCACCAAAACTCGGTCAACTATTGCATGAAGACGTGAAAACTGACATGCTTTCCACTAGCTTCTCAATGACCACCAGCACTTTACCCGGCATGCTGGACACAGTTTGAGGATGACAACACTCATTTCCTTCTTCACTGCTGAGTATTTCTAGCGCAGCAAATGAAGGGAGTAGCCATGGTAACTATGGTTGAAGGAAATGGAATATGAAGCCATCTTTACTCTGAACACTGATGCCAGGGTCCACCGGCCATGGGTTACTAACCTAATCATTGATGGATTCCAACAAGTACGTAGCCATAAATGTGAGCCCCTGCACACCCACATGTGCCTGCATGTGTGCACATGCGTACACATGCACACACTCACACATACACTCACACACCAAAAGATGTAGAGAATCAAGAAGTATGGACCCCTAACATTAAGAAAGCTGCCACATGCTGCTCTGGCTTCTGAGGATGGCTGGTCGTATTTCTCATCTCATACGCATCCTATAATGCACATGTTTCCCCTGTTTTAAAATGTCCCATAACCAAAGTCAAAAGTCTAAGATAAAAGTCCATTTGCTTGAGCAAAAATACAGAAAACTAAGTATAGTGTACCTGGCTGGCCAGCCAACAGACTGCCTATGGTCAAAGTACCTCCCTGTTGTTTAAGATGCTCCTCAAACAGAAAGCTGGACAATTCAGAATAGCTTCAGGAAGTCCCAGAAACTGATCAGGTTTCCAAGGTCCCTCCCCGCCAGAGTAAGCAATAAAAGCTGAGAGTCTTCCATAGACAGGAGAAAGCTGAGCTGCGAAGAAAGCTCTCAGCAAAGCCAAGCTATAAAGAAGACCGAGACCAGACCAGCTGCCGGGAAGGTTAGAACAACCAGGGCACCTGGAAAGGCTCTCCAACCTGCAGGCTGTGCAATGTGCTCCAGGTTCCCAGCTTTGTGGGCTGTCACCCATGCTGGGGTGAGCTTTGGTGATGTAGCTGTCTTTGAACCAGTTCTGCTCTTGTAAGTAACCCCTCACCTACATTCCTGTAAGTAATCCCAATAAAACTTACTGGTTCTCCAGGTTGGTCTTTGGTGGTACTTGCACTTTGTTCTGTCGTGGGATCCCTGTCTGGGACGAGCAGACCAGTGCGTTCGTCCTCCCAGGAAGTTTTGTGACACAACACTCTGCTCTCCCTTCTCAGCCTCCTGCCATGCCCAGGGCGTTCACCACAAACTCACCATCAGAAACAGACGCTCACAGCATACTGACTAACTGTCCCACAAACTGGGCAAGTCATATTTGGGTATTTTGGGGTTTGAGTTCTTTCTGATAGAATAGGACGGTCTCAGTCAAGGCTGATCTGCAGTGCAGGTGCTGCGGCGGGGTGGGGAGCAGAGGCTCTTACAGAAAGACAATGGAAAATGGAGGTAACGAGTCTGATAACGTAAAAGAATAGTTAGTATAAGAACACTGGAAATTCTTTCACATTTTCTTAATCTTTATATGATAATTTGTCAGCTGTTTTTCAGCATCTCTCACATCTCTCCTCTAGGGCAAAGACACACAGCCCCACTTGTCAGGTGTTGAGCCTTCAGTTAGCAGTGACCACAACCATCCTCTAAATGTGCTGTGTGCTTCACCTCCTCATCTCCTTACTAAGCATCTCCTTTCTTAATCCTTCCCAGAATCAAAAATCCTCTGTGGATGGCTCGGCAGAGTGTGTTCTGTGTGTCTATGCAAACACTCCCTATCACAACAGTACTCCACTGTGGTCCAGGACCCCAGAACACCACAGACACGGACAAGCCTATATCTCAAGAAGTGGGAAAGCAGAGGGTAAAGAGTGTGCAAGAAATAAAACGTGGAGGTCATTCCCTGGGGTTTAAACAGCAGGATCCACACACATGGAAGACGGTACGAGGAGAAAGGTAACCATGTCCCTTTGAAAACGAGCTGAATGAAATGTGGGTCTCAAGTAATACTCTGTTTTCTTTTTCAGCAGTAAGCATTCTTAGCTCCCGCCCACTGGGTTTCGCTGTGTTGGCCCCTTCCTCCAACTTTGGGAGTGATGATGAAGGCACACTCTCCTTTAGGAAGCTCTGCCCACCCCAGCCCCCACCCCAACACACACTCACTAGGAGAGCAGACACGAGCAGGTCTTTCGGAGCATCTGTCCAGGCTCCTGTACCACCTAACACCCTGAGCTATGATGACAAACATGTCTGCTCTCTCAGTCTCAAGCATGGCCTGTTACCAGACCTGAGCAGAGTGGGCTCTGCATTACCAGTTACAGTAAACTAAGGTACCTCCATGAGCTAGCCTGGATTCCTGCTCCGACAGAAGGCACTGCAACAAGGGGAAATGTGGCCTGAGACACAACCCACTGATTTGAAACTTGTTTTATCTCATGATGTGTTTGTAGCTGGGCCCGAGAACATGTGAGTCTGGTTAACAATGCTTCAGACAACACACCTGGGAAGCAAAGCATCTGCCAGTGAGAGCCAGCTGGGCTCCTCCTGGGCTCCTGGGCTCCTGGGCTCCGGCCTCCTTGTTGATACCTGGGATCCCTCCAGTGAGAACCACTTCCATGGACTATTTACAGCTTGGGTTTTCCATATCTACATCAGAGACTCCCAACAGCCCTTTCTCCACAGGGGCAGCTGATTACATGCTCATTAAAAACCACTTGCATTCCTTGACCCACCACCACCAGTGACTCTGCCCGGTGCACATTTGACCTGTATCATAGGTAGTGGCTGCTATCTGTTATGGCTCGGATGCCTTTGCCCCTTCTGAAAATCATGTTTGAAATAATGTCCAATGAAGAGCGGTGGAGGGAGGGTGGGGCTAGTGGTAGGTTATGCGTGCCATGAGGACTTCTCATGCCACTATGGAGTGGTTGGCAGGGGAAGGTTTGCTCTTTCCCAGACACGGCCTCCCGTGGGGCACAGCACAGTAAGAACCCTTGCCCAGGTGCCAGGACCTGGTCCTCATCCTCCTGGACTAAGAATTGCCGGACCCACACCCTTTTTCCTCACCAATCACCCATTCCATGGTAATCTACTACAGGAGCACAAACGGTCTCCCCTACCCCCCTCTTTCTTTGTCTCTTGGTTAGAATTACATGGTGCTGAGTTACATTACTCTTCTGAATTTTTATTCAAAGGGAATTCTCTATTTTGAACTTAGGGCCATTTTACCACTGTGAGCCAAAAACACAACCCAAGACAGCTGGAGATAGCTTCAAACTGTGAGCTGCTGGCTGGAACATTTTAACAACATAGGTATGTATCTGACTTCTCAAACTCCCCATAATGGAAGTTACAGGACAAGCAGCCCGATTTCCCCCAACATATAATCTGCAAAGAAACAGGAGGAAACCGGAAGGCATGCTTGTGGCCCAGATAGAAGATAAAACGTATGAAACCTGGTTATCCCGATTCTGACAAAAGGTTTAAAAACTGGTTGAAGACAAATGGAAACTCCAGTGCTGCCAGGGCCTCTGCACACATTGAAGGGACTCCTTTAGTGGGGTCCTCAGTGAAAAGTCGCAATCTTTCGGTGCTTATGTAAGGAGGAGAAGAAGGAAAGGCCACATCTGAGGTTGGCTTTAAGCCAATGTAGGGCCGAAGTAGCCAGGAGAGTGAGTGCGAGTGCACTGGCCAGGGGCTGTCAGTCACCAGGGCTGGACAACAGGGCTGGGCAGGTTTACTATTCTTGTCTCTTTTGTGGCCATTTAGAAACTTCCATAATGCTACATTGTAACAAGAACCAGAAGGTGCCTGTTCTGAAATTTTAGAAACTCTTAGCTGGGTATTATTTACACAGTTGTTACGTTAACAACACTAAGCAGGAAATGACATACAAATGGTGTGAGCAGTCAGCGTGAATAGGCCGGCAGGTGGCAGGAATCTAGCAAGCCACCCAAACACTCTGGGACAACAGGCATTGAAATGACTTCTGAACTGCCACCGGGAGTCAGGTTTGCATACACCAAGGCAAGAAAGACAGCAAAAAAGAATACAAAAAATTATCTAGAAATGTACTATATAATGTTCTGAATTCCTTTTGGAAGGAGATGGATGGTGGCAGGGTCACAGACTCTACTTAAGAACCTGAAAATGAAAAGGTTTTCAAGACACAAAATTAAGAAGAAAAAAAAAACAAAAACAAAAACATAACCCTAACCCCACGGAGAAGATCAGGATGTCAGTACACTTCTACTTACGTAACAATATAAAATGGATATTATGTGCTGCGTGTGTGTGTGTGTGTGTGTGTGTGTGTGTGTGTGTGCGCGTGTGTGTACACAAAAGTATACACAGGCCTCTACTGTGGCATTTACAGTCATTCCTAGGGAAGGGACCTGGAGAAAAGACCCATTCTTCATTCTACCTTTTTTTTCCCCAACTGTCACTGAGTTTGAATTAGTTAACTATGAAGTTTAACTTGGTCTTGAAATTTAAACAATATATGCTGTAAGAAGGAAAATGAAACGTCAACCTAAGTCACCTCTGTTAACTGTTGTCACACCCGTTCCCACTTAATTTTTCTTTCTCAAATATTTACAGTAAAGCACCTAGGGAAAAGAAAAGTCGCATGGGATCACACAGACACACTGTCACTTTTTTGTTTTAAATAAGAACACCGCCACTTGCTACCATACTGACCTATCACCATTCCAATTAAAGTCAGTGCTAATTAAAAAAAAAAAAAGCACGATGTAATCAGGAACGCCCCCACATCCTGATCAGTGTAAAGCCTTTCCTAAGAAGTCACATGATGTACTACGTGCAAAGACACAAACATGCATTTCTGTACGCAGCTTCAGCAACTGTAACCGAAGCCTACAAAGACCCAATCAAGGTTACGATACCAACACAAACCTGAGGTATACTGTTACCACCTGTTCAATGAGATTTTATTATTTTATTTTTTATTTTTATTTATTTGTTTGCTTGCTTGCTTGTTTATTTGTTTTTTTTTTGTTTTGTTTTGTTGTTTGAGGTAGGGACTCACCTGCCTAGCTTAGAACTTGATATGCAGACCAAGCTGGCCTCGAACTCAAAAGATCCACCTGCCTCTGTCTCCCAAGTGTCAGGATTTCAGGTGTGTGCCACCACACCCTGCTTGAGTGAGGTTTTAAAGACACATTTTTCCAGCTCCACCAAATATTAGGCTTGTGCTTGTTTTCATAGTCCTTTGTTGTAAATTTTCTCCTCAAATAAAACTTTTATTAACACAAACTACTTAATATGAAAGAAGTAGCAATTGAAATACATAACCTGTTCCTTTTGTAGCACACTGCTCCAGCCATACAGTAACCCCATACAGGGTGGGGGAGAACAGACAAGAGGGAAGACATCACTCATCTCGGAACACTGCCACTATGCCTAGCATAGCTCTCTTCACCCTCAGAGCCTACGGTACCTGTAGCTAGGCAGCGACTTCCTTCAGAACCTAGGCTCTAATACAAAGAAACAATATAACCAAATGAAATGGATTTTATATGAGCACTTACAGTATGAGGGTAATTTTGATTGCCAACTTGACTGTGTTAAGAGGCACCCAGGTGGGAGGGTGGGCCTGGGAAGAATAGGAAGTGGGTGTGATTGGGATGCATTGTATGAAATTCTCAAATAATTGATAAGAATATTATATGTTAATTTTTAAAGGCACCCAGGATATCAGTCAAGTATGCTTGGGTCTGTCTGTGAGGCTGTTTCCAGAGTTGACTGGAAGGTGAGACAGAACTGAAGGAGGACCATCCCTGGATGCAGATGGAGAACCATCCCTGGATGCAGAGGGTATCATCCACTAGGATGGAGTCGCAGAGAGAATAAAAAAGGAGGAGGAAGTCTGTCAGCACAGGAAACTCTGCTTCCTCTCCACCATGCAGAGCTAATTTGCTCCATCCATGCCCCTGGTCAAGGTGCTCTGCCTCACCACAGAACCTGAAGGAAAGGAGCCAAAGACCATGAGCTGAAACTGCCAAAACCAGGCTTCAAAATAAATCTATCCTCCTTTAAGTAGCTTTTATTATTTTGTTTAGAGACCTAAAACTAACTAAAACTAAGGTAGTATACAATGTTCAGTGACAGCATCTAAGGCGGTAAAGCTCTCAGGGCACAGTCTACTTCTAACTACCTCCTTCTGTTCACAGCAGCAGTATAGTAGAGATCTCCCACAGGCTCCATGACCCAAGGGACCCATGCCTTGTCTGGGTTCCTCCACCTACTGGTGTGGGGACTTGCCAGTGTCCAGTGCATAGTTCTTACCAGTATAAAAACAGATTAGTGCTGGCTCTGCAGAACTCAAGGTATCTACTTGTTTGGGACTTGAACAGTGTACAGTTATGTGTACATTGACATTATGTCAGTGACATTATATACAGTGCCATAAATGGATCAAACCCTTATATTACTGATAAAACTTGGGACCAAAGTTTTTGAAAGAAGAATGCAAGAAAATGACCCAAGGTCAAGAAACAAAACAAAACAAACAATCGAAAAACAGATGAGCTAACAATGATGAGAGGCAAAGTGAGTGAGATCTCATATAAATGTCCGCGTTCCTAAGGGTGAGTACCAGCTGTAGGCAAAGAGCAATGGGCTCTTAATGGGCTAAGGAAGAGTCAGAGCCTGGCGATTGTGGTAAGAGATGACAGACAAGAAGGCAGAGGAGACCCAGAATCTATAAACAGAGCCTTGAATCCTTGGCTGTCGTTTGAATCTCTTGCACGAAGGGTGCAACTCCAAGGGGCCAGGCAAACCCTGCAGCTCGAGCAAGGCCCATGTGGTATGCCCAAAATGATCAGACAACAGACGGTGGCAGTGCAGAGACAGAAACACTGTGCACGCGGCTCTCTACTCCCTAGAAAACCGTGAGGCGCGTGAAGCCTGGCAATGTAACACACAGGGAGACAGCAGGAAAAGGAACTTGCAGATGACAAAAATGCCCAAGAAGGTTGGAGAAGGCAAGCTACTGGCTACATTTTCTCCAATCTATTGAAAACATCTTCAGATCCAGGAAATTCGGTGAATCCCAAAAGTGGCTGCAAAGAACACTACACACATAGTCAAGTCGAGTAAAATAGAACATGAGGGGCAGGGAAGGGGGTGGGAAGACGCAGGTGGCTAGAGTGCCTGCTGAGCTAACTTGAGTCTGGGTCCTGAGCACCACATAAAACTGAGGCCCTGTCCACAAGCTCTGCAGGCAGGTGGGCTGTTTCGGGCATAGCATGCGGCACCTCACACAATTTACACAGGAGAGAGCAGCGGTTCTTCCCTAACTGTGGTTTTGCTTTCTCTCCTCTGATTTCAGTTACCCAGTATTGGAAGGAATATTCCAGAACTGATTCCTAGGCTGTAGATAACTTTATTATAGTATATTGTTATTACTGTTCTATTTTAGTAGTAATTAGAATTCCTGTGGTCCCCAATTTACCATTAAAGCTTTCTATAGGTAACTGTATGTATAGAATTAACACAGGATGCAGGAGGTTCAAAACTATTTACCTTTTAAGCATCTTGGAATGTTGTCCACTATGGATAATGGGGAGGGGGTCAACTGTAAGCATTTAGAATCAATAGGTTAATGACTAACTGGAAAAGTGGATTTTAAAAATCACAAAGGACCTGTTATGGATGGAAAGTCAAGCTCACACGCAACAGGGAACCTGGAACAGAAGAGACGGGGATGGGCCATATTCCAGAGAAAGATGTTCGAGCAAAGCTGGCACAGAGTACCACGGGCAGCTGGCTCACAGCTGGACATTTGAACTCTGACTGGAGATTCAGAGTTGTTTTTCACATTTATTTCAATGGATTCTAGTTTGTACTTTGTCATATTTTTTTTTTTTTACTATAGAAGTTGAAAGTTTTATTTCAAATGTGTATTCTATTGGAAATAGCATTACTTTTCATATTGTAAGCTTACATTTGTAAATTATCTATTTCTTGTTGTTTTAATATTCTTACAAGGGAATTTCAAAAATCATTAAGAAGCTCAAAAGGAACTGACCAGATAGATGGGTGGGACTCAACAATCATCTAAAACCATGCAGGTTTTCATAAAGTCAAATTTCATAAGTGGCCAGGTGACTTTGTTTTCCTGGGTTTGGCGTCTACATTTACCTGAACCTCAAAAGTGGAGGTATTTAAGAGGGGACATTTTTTTACTATGTATCTGATGTCCATTTCCTCCTCCCAGTTAGTGGTATTTTAATTTCCAACAGGGAAGACACATTAGTCACTTTCCTTGTTGCTATGACAAGCACATGACAAAAAGCAACAGAGGGAGCAAGAGTTGATTTGGGCTCATAGCTCAAGGGTACCAAGGTGGGAAGCACGGCGGGCAGCCTGGTGGCAGGCGTGTGGGGTGGCCGGTCACCATGCACCTGCAGAGAAGGAGCAGACAAATGCCGGTGCTCAGCTCCCTTTCTCCTTATTCAGTCCCAAACCTGGGACCACAGGGTGATGCCACCCACATTTTCGATGGGTAGCCCCGCCTCAATTAACCTCATCTAACAAATTCCATACGGTAATGCCCACGTGTTTGTTTCTGTGGCGATTCTAAACCCCATCAAGTTAACAAGATTAACCATCAAAATACTGTTATAAGCACTGTAAAGCAGTCGTTTCATTGAGTCAAAATGTGAGTCAACATTCCAAGGGCAATTAAGAACTCAGTCCGTTTACTTGAACATAACCCAGCTGGCATTTCCAGTATGAGAACCCCCTTGCCTGGAGAACCAGGAGAGGATGTGAGATACTGCATGTAGGTGGTGAAAGCAGGGGAAAGAAGCTGGAAACAACGAATGGGGCCTAACAGCCTCAGCCATGAACTACTGACGTGACTGTTATGTGGGTACCTGCGATCACAATCAGCCAAACACCGCACCACGTTAGAGGTCCCTGAATCACAGCTGACGGCCATGCTCAGGTACTCATTCCCACAGCTCCCGAGACCTGGTGTCTCTTTTCCACGGTGGTCATTTCATTTGAATGCAAAGACCCACACCAAACCTGGAGGCCTCACAGGAAGAGGTCGGGCAGTGTTTCTCACTACTGTACCAAGCACCACACCGGAAAGAACGCCCTCGGCATGCCCGGTAACCCAGATACTGGCCTCAGACACATGTAGTGACTCCTCATTGTTCTGCACAGTGTATGGCTCTTCAAAGGGGAAGAATTAAAATTTTATAGCAAGCAAGGCGCGCACGCATGAGCACACACACACACACACACACACACACACACACATACTGAAAAGGTTTAAAATTAACTACAGTGTCTAAATAGTGCCATCTTCTTGGTGCGATAGAGCGGACAGCTGGACGTCCACGGGAAGCAAGGGGAGGGGGAGGTCACAAGGGTTTCATTGTTTCATGGCGATGACTATAAATAGATTAAATATTTATTTCTGATCACTAATTTTCTATGACTGTCATAAATTCAAATACAAACAATACTAGCTACTAAGTGATAGACTTCATTAAAAATAGAAAATTATTTTTAAAGCTTCAGCAACTCAGAGGTATCAACTGTGTGTTCTTAACACTAGTCACTGATGGTCAACCATTAACCTAAAAGGCAGGCCTTTATTATTGGCCAGCTCCTGACAAAGTCCCTAAACTGACTTTCAGACAATTAATATTTATAAAACATTATTACCAAATCTGCCCATTAAAATATATGGAGTCACATTTCACAGAAAAAAAATTAACATCTTTCCAAGCCATTAGCCTAAATAATTAAGTAACAGTTCATGTATTTTGTATATACATGTGAATTATATACATTTATGTGATATATGTAATATGAATACACCCTTGTTTGGAATGAAGCCATCATCCCAACTGACGTCATACACGCAGTCTTCTGTAAACCTTCACTGTTATCTTGACATAACAGCTCATGGAAAATTATGGGAGTGTTGAAAGTTTAGTGCATTTAAGTTCCTCTAAACAAATATTTATGATAAAATTTGCAATGCACTAAATTTTCAATCTAAGATTCATGTGCTTATGGAGTCATCACAGCTACAAAGAAGAGATTTCATGTGGCTCACAAAAGGACTCACTCAGGCCAATTCAAAGCCACAGGGAAAGTCATTAGACTTGTAACTTCACGTGCCTGGGTCCATCTCAACTAGCCAAACCCAAAATGGCTTTCCAGCCATCAATCAGCCGGTCTCACTGGATTGGGAGTCTAAGTGCATCATAGAAGCCACATTGAGCAGATCATGAGGAAAATGCATTAGCAAATGCCCAGGCATGGGAAGCCCTAGAACTGTAGTGTCAGGCAGCACAGGAAAGAGAGATATGATGTTATCACTTTGAATAGCTGGTAAGGTTCGCTATTTCCTAAGTCTCTGAGCTAGAAATAACCCAGCAAAACACAATCAGTGTACATGGGCTGCTCTTAAACGGATAGAGGAATGGAGACAGCACATGTTGCTTTCCAATCACTAAGAGTGCTTCTTCTCAGGGGCTGGAGGCATGACTGGGTGGTAAAATACCTGTCTATCCCAGCACGGGGGCACAGGAAAGGCGAGTAAGGATGATGGCAGAGCAGGAGGAGGTGGTGGAGGGGAGAGAAGGGAGGGAACAGTTGGGGAAGATGGGAAGAGTTGGAAGGAGAAGAGAGGCAACAGGGCAGAGGAAGACTGTGTGCCCTTGGTCTTTCCAAAAGAGCAACTGTGGCCCACAGAAGAATCTCAACCTCACTCACCCGGGAAGTGTCAGGTTAACCTGGGCACAGTAACTCTTGGTGTGAATTTGTGGATGAACACATATGTATTTTTCATGTATACCAGAAAGGCCTCCTGCCTAACTTGACAATTTCTCGTCTTCCAGGTGTGATGTCCTGTACCTGTGAAGCCCTGTCCTGACCCTTCCTGAGGCCACTGTAATATGCACAAACAGTCCCCACCTCCTCCTACCCCAAGTGCTTTATCACCCACTGAAGTCACCAACTCCATGACGGGGATCTATACTGGTATTGCACCCCAACTCACAGAAAAGACCTCAGATAAGTCCCAAACAGCATCAGTTCCTTCCCTTCCCACACCTCACACAGGGCTTTATCTACTCCAAAATGATATGATGTTTAATTTTTTCTCATTTGTCCATTATGAATTGTGGTCTTAGGTAGACCTTAAATTCTCCTTGTGTCTAAGTGCGTGAATCTTTTCTGTCTTTGACGTTGTTTGTCTGGGCATGATTTCAGAGTTATTTTTTTTTGTTTGTTTTGAGATAGTGTCTCAAACACCTACCCTCCTGCCTCTGTATGTTAAGAAAGCAGGAATGCACCAAACCAGGGGGAAAGGATTTTTTTAAAGAAGAATCTATAAAAATCACAATGGTGACTAGAGAATGAAATACCTTGATGTCCAGCAAGTCATTTATTTTAAGAAGATATATAAGAAGAAAAGGCTATGTCTGTTTTGTTTCCCAAGATCACATCTCATCTACCACCAGGCAAATCAATACTTCATTTTAAACATGGCAGTCAGTGACTGAAGACCAAAGCCACAGTACTCATGTAGGGCTGAGACACTCAGTAGTTTCTAATATCCCAACAGACTGTGAGCCCCAGGCAGCTTTCGACAGCAGTTGTCCCTCCAGCGGCTGGTCAGTCCTGCAGACTGCTCAATGTCCTCTATTCCTTGTCAGGAGGGCAAAACTGTGGGAAAACCCCAAGTCTTCTGATTCAACCTCCAAAATGCCTGTCCAAGTCAGCCAACTCAGGTACCCTAGGCCACACCCACTCCTGAGTTAGACCTCCTCCGGTTTCTCTGCTGCAGAATGCCCTGCCCCCATTTCCACTCAATCCAGTACAAAGCCAGCCCCCTTTCTTCATCTCTCTCAATGTCTTGATCCCAAAGCACCGTCCTGTGACTCTACTGATCTGTGCTGCCTATATAGCTCAACTTGTGGTTGTAGCCAGAAATGAGTTTGTCCTGTAAAAGGCATCTGGTGATCTCCGGAGACATTTTTATTTGTTACAACTGAGGGACGGAGGCTGTAACTGGCATCTGACCAGAACAGACTAGTGGTTCGGCTCAATATCCCGCCATACACAGGACAGCCTCCAGCAAAGAGACTACCCTACCCAGCTCAAATGGCTGACCTCAGAGGATGGAAACCCTTTTGAAAATCAACAAATGAACAACCGCTGAACCGGCTTCAACGTGACATAACTATATTCTCTTTACTCCTCTTTTTGACTGTTTCCAAATAAGGCAATAATAATTACTGCACTTAGTCTCTTAAATTTTATCATTTGAAGTAATACATGCTAGCAACAGCTAATCCCGTGGAGGAGGCTTCAATATCAACACTGAAGTGCTCAGGTGTGTTCACTGGCACGGGTGTGAGAAAACTAAACCATGAAGAGGAAAACGCCTTCCCTCGCTCACCAAAGACAATGGAAGCGCCTAAACGGAATGGACACCTAAGTAGAAAGCTTTCCCCGCCGCTCCGCTGTAAATTCTCAACCACCTTTCTTTGACTCTGTGACACTGGGATAAACCACAGCTTGCTCTTCTGCAAAACGGAGAGCATCCACTTCGCAGCACTGTGTGGGACTCCGAAAGCGTACACACATTCGGAACAGGACGGAGCAGGTGATGGGTGCCATTGATGATTACCTCCATAGAAACTCTAATATGTCATTTCTCATAGCTCTCAATTGAGAAAATTGATTTTATTTTAAGAAAATTAAAATCGACTCCATCGACATCTGCATATAATAATTTACAAATCCTTACACCTTTGGATAACTTATCTTAAAAGTAAGGAAATGCTTTCTGAAGATACAGCGTCTCAGCTGGGCAGTGGTGATGCTCACCTTTAATCCCAGCACTCGGGAGACAGAGGCAGGTGGATCTCTGTGAGTTCGAGGCCAACCTGGTCTACAAAGTGAGTTCCAGGACAGTCAGAATTGCAACAGAGATACCCTGTCTCGAAAAAGAAACAAACAAAATCAAAAAATAAAAAAAGATACAATATCTCAACACAAAAGAAGCAGAACTTGCGAAGATGCGAAGGAAAGCTGTCATTTAAAGAAGAGTTTTACATATATAAAGTTTTCAATATTTACTCAATAGTCTCTGAGATCGTTTAAGCTGAAATGATACTTTCCAAGTAACCAATACAATAAATTTTTACATCCTACAAATCTATTTATTACTGCCCAGATTTTATACATCATTTCTTTGGTATATTTACACACTATTTCTTTGGGTACGAATGGGCATCACATGGGCATCAAACCAGAGCTTCACACATGCTTGCCAAGTATGCCATCACAAAGTTACATCTCCAGCTTTTAGTTTTTAAGAGCATGCCATCAACTGAAATGCTTAACATGGGCTAGCCTTGAACTCATGACGTTTCTGCTTCTGCCTACAGAAGGTTACACACTCCATCCCTCTCTCTTCCTCCTATCCTTTCTTTACTTCTCCCTTCCTTTCTCTTTCTGGCTGAATATGTTATCACTATTAAACTAAACTATAGTATGTGTTAAGTAGTCAGTGTATTTTCTTACCTATAACATTTTCAATTCTTTTACTATGAAGCAGTATCTGGCCCTTATTTAGATTTCTTCAGAAAAGTCAAATACTTCACTGTATTTGATAAATTTAATACATGATGTGCTTCCTCAAGAGAAGTATATTTTTACTTAGAAATGTTTTCTTAAAACAGTAGTTCTAAGTTTGGGTTAAATTTTTCAATCAAAGGCTGGAGAGATGATTAAACAGTTAAGAGCACATTCTTACAGAGGACTCCATGCAGTTCCTGGCATCTGTACCAGGTGTCTGACAACTGCCCACAACTCCAGTTCCAGAAGACCTGACACCTCTAGCCTTCTTGAGCATCTGCAATCCCATGCACACACCTCCAAAGAGACATACACATATACACATAGTTAAAAATAAATTTAATCTTTAAGAAATGACCAACCCACAAGAAAACTAAAACTAATGCAGCTTCCTTTCTGACCAGTCTTACATCAAGGAGTCAGAGCCGTAAGAAAGACCTACTACAAACTCACACCACTAATGATTTTCTATTTGGCATTAAATTATTCCCCCCCCAGGCAAATATTAATAGCAATGCTTAAAAAAAAAATCCATCTCAAGATGCAGCACAATCAGTCCCAGAACAGCCAGCTCCTTTCTTCTGCATGCTCTGCAGAAATCATCTTCCGGCTTCTGTGTTCACTCTTGCATCAGCGAGCTGCACTGCTAGACACCCATGTGTTAATATTTCCAGCTAATAACGCATTCCTTTCTGGTTGCCACTCAGCCTACCATATTAGATTTTTCTGAGTGTATGTATTATTTATTTTCCTTGCTACAGATGTCATTAACTGAAAAGAAGACAGGTGAAGTTAACCCGTTTCTTAGTATGATGAAGGTTCACATTTGGTTTAACTGTTTAAACTCTTCACCAACTCGGATCGAGTGGAGGAAATCATATCAAAGGGAGCACACAACAACACAACCCTCTCCATTCACATAGCGAACCTCGGGCAGTTGCACACACACATCACGCCCCAGGGGTACGTGCCCAGTCACGTTACCAGCCATGGCAGGTCAGCCATCCTCATTATCTGTGTGCTGGCACACCTGAGCTCCCAGCCCCTCCACGTCACATACAGAAGCAGCTCTGTGGCTCACTGGCTGGCAGGCTGCAGTCCTGGGAGTCCTCCCCCACCACCTCTCCATGGCAACCGCAGCCACAGAGAAGCCAGTCCACCTCTTACGCAAATGAAAGGAGGCCACAAATGTCAGCAGTCACAACAGCCTGCTTTCCCTCCAGACTTAATTTTCTTCTTAAAGTGACAGCTGTCCATTTCTCATTCTGTGTTTCAGAACACCTTTCTGAACTTAGGAAAATCAGAGTTAAAATCCATTTGTTGGACCACTTACATAACCCAACAGAAGATCCAAAGATGATTGCAATTGGCTGAGTCCCAATTCCCAGACCAGTGTCTCAGCAAGAACCTTTGAGTCTGGCTTCCTAAATAAGAGTCCTTTAAGATTTTAGCTAGCCTGCAATTGGGCTACAGGAGACAAGAGACCATGACCATCCATTATCAGGATCCCCAACCAACCATATTCAGTGTGCACTGCCTCATTTGGAGATTGATTTACCTAGAAAAGTCATGTTATTTTTATTTGCTTTTTGGAACAACTAGTCAATTACCTATTAACAACCCCACAGGAATCAGAAATTGATCAGAAACCCCTTCGACTGTTAACACTTTACATTGAAACTGTGTCGAGTTTATTTCCTGGATATCTATTTAAAGAGGCAACACTAGTACCCACTTTTTATGAAGACTACAGCGATCACAGTGGCTTATGTTTTAATCCACAGATTACAACAAAAGTATCAATTTGTGTATAGATATTAAATATATGGTCCTCTCAAAATAATGATTACAAAAAAGCAGAAAGCAAGATCAAATAGTGGATTTAATAACCTCTAAAAAGCGTATTTTTCTAAGAGAAAAGTTGGAATACATACATGAAAATCAGCAGAACAGAATAGTTAATTTAAATACCCCCAACACACATACACACACACGTATGCAAGCAGGCATGTGCCATGGCACACATGCACCTACATACAAATGTACACACACAAAAAAATTACAAAGATGAAATAGGGAACAAAACTTTCATTTAACTATTCCACAAGCATTTATTAAGTACTATCAATGTGCTGGGCACATTGTTTGGGGACTGAGAGGAGGTGACTCAGGGCCATGGAAGTTCCACCTCAAGTAGCCAAGCCCAGTCTAGCCTTACCAGCACTCCAGAGGGTACAGGGAGTGACCAGAGGTGTCAGACCACAGCAGAGCAAAGTTTGACTGCTGGAAACAGAACAGGATGCAAGGGAAACCAAAGGGGAGAAGGAGGTGGGTACTTCTAAAGCTCAAGTTCAAAACAGGACACATGAGGGAAGTGGCAAAGAGATCAATCAATGGATGCAGCATGATGAAAGGATCCAGACCTTTGCCCTGCGTCTAGAGCAGGCGCATGTGAGTTCCGATAACACGGTGGCATGATCAGATCAAAACCCACTGGACTTACAAACGCTTCCTCTGCTTCTAATATCCCCATCACATGCCCCACCCCCACACACAAATTAACACAATGACCAGAATGTCTGTGTAATTTAAACAGTTGGTAGCTGTACAGAGTGAGCTACCAAATAGTACATATACTCACATGCATACTACAAAGCTCTTCTTTTTCAAGTTAACTCAGAATGGCCTGAGTCACTCACTAGTCCCAGCAGCCTCTTCCCTGAAGCTGGAGCCAACTGCCCTGCATGCCCAGCCTGTAGTCATACCCTACAGCACACAGACTATCCAGCTCCTACCCAAAGGCTCTGTTTCCCGAACCCAGTACCTAAGAACAAGGTATCTGTTCAGATACTATCTTCCAGGCTAGATTTGAAGGGCAAAAGCTTGATTTTATTCTTTTTT
Source organism: Cricetomys ansorgei (assembly GCA_026225945.1). Lineage (NCBI taxonomy): Eukaryota > Metazoa > Chordata > Mammalia > Rodentia > Nesomyidae > Cricetomys > Cricetomys ansorgei. Next base: position 7,497,117 of record JAMJFZ010001089.1, on the reverse strand, counting down.
TTTTTATAACCCTACCATTAGACACACCAAAAAAAAATTTTTTAAATGAATGCTTTGCAGCCTTCAATAATAAGATCAATAACCTTAGGATTTTATTTTTGAGTCAACTTCAAAAGAGACAGGCAACTTAGGAGTGGTCCTACAGGGTAACTGACATCATCATCTGCTTTTCTAACCTTCTTTGGACTTTTTCAATTTCTGAGCACATGGCTGGCTGGGAGAATGCTATTTTAAGAAAACAATGTTTTCAGTATTACCATGAAATATTATACTCATCTGCTGATACGGATAAATTGTACACATTTTCCAAGTCTCTGGCACTACTGACACTGGCCTGTGTTCTCAGGTCAGAGCCCTAACATTACAGTGGCATTTTAAACTTACAAGGACCTCCTATTTTGAATCTATGCATAAGATCCTCCTAGGCACAAAGGCAAAGTTTCAAACAGATGTAAGTTGTCTGACTTCCCAGACTCCTTCCTGCTCACACATATGAAAGAGACAGGACAAGTCAATGTGCTGGCTTCAGGGACTTATAAACTTATAAACTCTAAATTCATTATTTACCATATGTTACTATTGATTCTGAAGAAATACAGATTCTCTTCCTGTTCCTCTTCCCCGCCAAAATTAACATTTCTATTCATCATTCTAATCAACTCCCAAAGAGTTGTATTACCAAATACTCAATAGAGAAGCATCCCAAACAACCTTGACCACACTGGGACCTGCTACTGATCATGTGGTATGGAACAGCCAGGACAGGAAGCCTACCACTGGCAAGGAAGCAGCAGACTAGCTGTTCTGTGGACCTGCTGCTACCTGCAAGTCTTTGATGACAGAAAGAGAAGAAACATGTGATCACCTCAAATCCTTTCACACTGGATTGTAGGGCATGAGCAAGCAGCAAGGCCATCTTCTAGACCAGAGACTGTGCGGAAGAGGACAAGAGCGAGACTTGCTTTTTAAGACAGTGGTGGCTCAAGAATGAGGCTCTCTCTTTAGCAATGAATCCTTGTGTTCCAAGTGACAGTAGCTGTGCTGATTTGGGAAACATCAATAATAAACTTACATAAAATTAGTATTTTAAATCTATCTGCATTTCATTAATTATAAAAACAGCTACATTAGTTAACAGCCACATTACTTACTTAAAATACATATAACGATTAAAATAGCATTATTGCATCAATCTCAGAGAATGTAGTAAGGGTGGCTTGACATCAGAAAAATATAAATTCACAACCTATACTCACTATGCAGACAGAGAAAAGCAGAACAGTAAGAAGTTCCACGCTATTCATAGTAAAACACCTAGTAGTCATGACAGGTCATTTCTAAACTACATAAAGAGCATCACCAAGACCTGAACTGTGCTCACCGTGTAACTGTGAGCTACGAGAGTATCCCCAATTAAAGTCAGTATCTTAACAGTAATAGGCTGAGTATTCTAGATCCAGAGATCAGAAATTTATCAAAATATACATCTTTTACGTATAATTTTATTTTTTAGACCAGTCTCAGATTGACAGCAAAATTCTTCCAGAAAGTAAAACTCTTATACATCCCCACTCCGAGAGCACAACTTCCTCCACAGCATCCAGTCATCCGACGTCACAGTGACTCACCTGCCAATCAAAGAACCTAAACTGAAGTGTCACCATCACCAAAAACAAAATGCACACTCCCCGTACTTCCCGGTGCACATTCTATGGACTATGACAAAGACTCTGTTACACTAGCATCTGAGCAGCACTGGTGTCCTTCACACGGAACGCTTTCACCACCCCAACATCCTCTGCGCAGCACCCACGTGCTGCTCTCCCTCTCCACAACCCGGTGTGTTTACTGTCTACACAGGGCACACGCTCCAAAATGCCACACAGCTGGAGTCGCACAGAATGCAGCTGTTTCACACTGGCTTCTTCCACTCAGTCATATGCGTTCAGTTTCTTCATTTTTTCCCCTTGCATATTAGAATATATTTTATTTTTATCAAATCTACCCTTCACTATCACCCTCCAAGTCCTGGATCCCTCCCCTCCTACACTAACATCCTCTTTAAAAAGTGTGTCTGTGTGTGTGTGTGTGTGTGTGTGTGTGTGTGTGTGAGTGTTTGTGTATGCACGTGCATGTGCGTACATAAAAAGGGGTCAAATTATTGGCTGTAGACACATGAGGTACGAGCTCTCCACTGTAGCACGGGCAACACATTCCTGAAGAACACTGACTTTCTATCTCCTAGCAGCTAGTGCTCTTAACCACTGAGCCACCCAGACCACCTCATCACACACAAAAATATTAAAAGTATTATATAAAATTACTTTCAGACTACATGTAGAAAATCTATATGAAACACAAATGAAATTCTCTTCATATTTAGAGTTACTGCTATCTCTGACCAATCTCTGTGTAAATAAATATGTATATACATACATATATATGCAAACATGTATGTGTATATATTAAAATATATAACATTATTCCAAAAACTGAAAATTCCAAAACCCAAAACACTTCTGATCCGGATCACCTTAGATAGGAGATATTCAATTTGTGTTTAATAATTCACGAGAGGGTCTGAATAAATACAGTAAAATGAAAAAACTTCAAGAGATTCTAAATTTGGTAAAAACAAAAGCAAAATCATTTCTATGCAATTGACACAATAATCTGATTAGACAAATCCAAGAAAATACATTGATGCGCTGCAGAGCTGCATATAAAATCAATTTATAAAAATGTAAAGCATTAATACACTTTCAACTGTACCCACAAAACAAACGGTAACAACAACAAACACTGTATATAGAGAGGAAAGTGTGGTGTCAAGCTCAGAGCTATGAACTAAAGTGAAGAAGAACAGGCGTTTACTGTAACTCTCACTCTGAGGCTCCCAGGCTTCTTCACAAAGTTTTTCCTCTTCGTATCTTTGCACAAGGTCCAGGTTCCCACCAGCAGTTAACTGGTCCTGTGACACCTCCAAACAAACCAAATTTTATATATATTTCATGCCATGTCTATGTCTTCTCATCTGTAGCAACTCCTCAGATACAACACTCAGACTTCCTATTTTAATTAGAAGAAACAATCCCAGTACTTCTGAGGCTGAGACAGGAGGACGTGAAGCTGAGACCTACCTGGACTAAACAGAGAGGGAGAGTTATTTATAAATAGGTAAATGAATAAATAATAGATTTTATTATCAAACAATTAATTTTTAGTGTATGCATACATATTGTATGCCTGTGTGTGTGGAGGCCAGAGATAACGTATTTTCCTCTATAGCTCCCCATCTTATCTTCTGAGGCAGGGTCTCTCACTGAATCAGGTGCTTACCAATTGTCTGGAGCAGTGGTTCTCAACCTTGCTAATGCTGCAACTCCTTAATACAGTTCCTTGTGTTGTGGTGACCCTAAACATAAAATTATTTTTGTTGCTACTTCCTAGCAATAATACTACTATTACGAACTGTAATGTAAATATCTGACATGCAGGTGGTCTTAGGCTATCCTTGTCAAAAACTGTTTGCCCTGCAAAGGGGCACAACCCACAGGTTGAGAACCACTGGGCTAGACTGGCTGGCTCCAAGATCAGCAGTCAGTCAAACACCATCCTTACTAGCCTCTATCCTTATATTGCATTTACTTTTCCTGATCTTGTCTCTTTGATAGGGCTGTTGTGCAGGGCAGGATGGGAATTTCTGCAGTGCTTGCTGCCTACTAGGAAGTGCAATATTTGGCAATTATATAAATTGTTATGGAATCACACTTATGATGAACACTGATAACCAAAGTTACTATGTGCTATGGAATTTGATAAATCTGGAAAGAAAAGGGAGGGAAAACCTACAATTAAAATGGCTGGTTTTGGGCTAGAGAAAGGTCTTAGCTGGTAAAGAACTTGTCGGGTAAGCAGGAGGACCTAGCACCCACCCGAAAGAGCTACGATGATGTTCAACTGGAGATTCAGCCAGCAGTACGGCACCTACCTAGAATGCCCAAGGCCCTGGGTTCCATCCCCAGCTCTGCAAAGGGAAGATAGACACATCCTTAAATCTGGCATTTGAAATGGTAAATTTTCCTCGAAATTATTGCAAGATACATACAAAAGTGGAAGGCACAATCTTGGATTCTCTAATGCAATGTTCAGACTTTGCGGGATGCTGGAGATTGATCCGGGGGCCTCTCGTGCGCATGCCGAAGCATGGAATCACGCCCCAGCCCCAAACGTTCAAACTCCTAACAAGGAAGAAAAAAAGCGCGGAATTTTTTAATCTAAGAGTGCACTTCAGTAAATCCTGCCTGTTAACTAGGAAAGTGAAAAAAAAAAACAAAGTTCCACAGTAGCAGATACAGTGGAAGCCACCTAGTTACACAGCCAGTGACAATAGTCACGTGACGGCGCAGTGCAGTCCTTGTAGCGGCATTGAAAATACTAGTCACCATTAATATTGAGGGGGAGCACCACAAGAATATACAGTGTAAGCTCATGCAGATATATGTAAATGTTTGTGTCTAGATGCACATGGAGCTACATGAACATACATACATGGACTAGAATCATTAGCAGTGATTTCTATATGATACATTTATATCCTTGTGATTCCTGTGGGTATAAAATCTTCCATTCTTTTACAGTGAACGCAGACTGACAGACAGTTATCATAACTTCTTCTACATGTATTCGTGGAGGAAGGGAGGGGCACCACACTGCGCCTCCTAAAGCACCAGCTCTTGTATCAAGCCAGGTATTTACAGGGTCCTCAGGCAAATGACTGAACCAAGTATAACACTACAGAGCACTTCAGACTGGCTCCAAAATTGATCGATGAGAGTGAATGAATTCAGAGTAGGGACTTTCCATACACTGCCTGAGAGCGGTGAGCGAGAGCACGAAAGCTATTAGCTTTCAAGTGTAGTTATCTCTACTTGAAACAGAGAAAGGCAAGATGACCCATTTTTCTGGTACTAACTGTTGGGAGCTCACATTTCTGCACGGAGGTCAATGAAAATGTGCACCTCTTTAATGTTATTGTTCTACAGAGAATCTTGATCAGAGAAAAAAATAATAATATTGCCCTTAAATAGGGAACAAGCACTGTGCGTCAGGATGTTCGGGAACTGCAGTTGCACTGAAGAGCTGAAAGCCACCAGCCACCAGCATTGTTTCTCTCTGATGTCCCCACGGCCTTCCTCATTGCAGGGCAGCTGATAGGGCTGAAAAAGGAAGCTCGTTGTTCCTTCCTCTCCAGACACTCGTCAGCCGAAGAACCCTACTGCCACCCTGGCTTCGCTCCAGACATGGTTCTGTCCTTCCTGAGCTCTATGGAGCCCTGGCACTCCACGAGGAAACTGCACTCTGTGAACCAACACTCGGGGCTTTGGCATCTTCTGCTGGTCTCTTGCCCCGGGAGATAGGCGGGCGCTTTTTATGCTCTGTCAGCCTCACACTTGGACTCGCTGGACTCAGTGCATCCCTTAGGGTGATCCTCTTTCCTCACTGTTCACATCTGTCTGTCTGCTGCTGCTGCCCTGACCTTTCACAAACCTGATGACAGGAAACCCAACTCTCAAATGAGCCAGAAACTGGCACTTAAAATATAATTTTTATTCAGCTGGGTGGTGGTGGTGCACACCTTTAATCCTAGCACTTGGGAGGCAAAGGCAGGTGAATCTCTGAGTTTGAAGCCAGCCTGGTCTACACAGTGAGCTCCAGGACAGCCAGAATTACAACAGAGAAAAACCAATATATATACAACTTTTAAAGAACAAATAAAATCGGGTAGACATGAGACAAAACACACTATGCGCGTGCTACATTAGATCAGTAACTGTCTACCCTGCCTCTCACACACTTTGTTCTGAAGCATCAAATACCAGAGAAATGGGTCACAGCAGAAACTGCCGCCCCTCCCCCTCAAAGGAGAGGTGAGTTAAAGCAGCTGCACCAAATAAACTGTAGAGTGGGTGCCGGAGGAACAGCTCAGTGGCTAAGAGCACTGAACGCTCTGCAGAAGAGCCAGGTTGGTTCCCAGCACCCGTGTCAGGTGGCTCACAGCCATCTGTAAATCCAGCTCCGGGGCATCTGACACCTCTGGCCTCCCTGGGCACCTGTACACACATGCACATACCCACAGATGGACACCCACACGTACACATAGTTAAGAAAAATGAAATAAATCTTTAGAGCTGTGACACGCAAAGGCGTTTAGTCCAGTTACAGGAAGTACACAGCTTTTCTAATAATGAAAAACCACAATTTTCTCTAAGATGGGGTGATTAGATCTTTACCCCACCCGACGAGGTCCAGTTTTCTGAGCCCACGTCCTCTAGGGGCAACGTTCCCAGACGCTTCAGCACCAATGGCTGCTACTGGGGCAGAAATGGTCATCGGGTGACTTTACTGAGAAGAACCCCTTGTGTTGAGCTTCAGAACAAGAGGAGAGAGCAAGCCGAGGGGACACAGGACAGTGAACACGACGGCGTGCACCAGGATCATCTGAGGCCCGTTTCTGGTTCTTGACAAAGAAAGGCATCTAAGGCTTGCTTTCAAGGGCGCTTCTGATTCCTGAGATAACTGTTGTGTCACAAAAGACACACAATGAATATTAGCACCCGCCACCATCTTCAGAAATGTTAACTTTTTAAACTGATCAAGTAACACAGATTATCAGATAACTGCACTTCATGCACAATGGGCATCTTATAGGCAGATGTTCGCATTTTAAAGATTAAAACTCTCAGAGGTGACACTGCGCTACACAAAGCCATCCGAGGGCCTGTCACCAACTTCTTGTGCTTTGGGGAAGCTACATTTGATTTCTTGGATATGTGTCTGCAGCGAGTGAATGTAAACTGAGACACAGCACATTCTTTATCTCCATGGGTGAACCCCAGTTCTGGTTCCACCTGAAAGACATTTCTTTAACTCATTCCAAGCTATGCACAAAACAGCGTCAGGAGTTTCCAAACCCTGCTCTCGGCCTAGAGGCCTGTTTGCGCTGGCTGTACCAGCTGCTGAGCCCCACACTCTACAAAGTAACCGCACCTCAAAGCATCTTCTCTCTGTGGAAAGTCCCCACGGTGAGCTTGAACTCATTCTGAAACCAGAGACGTGCTTCCTCTTATCTCTCATCTGGGCCAGCATATAAAGGACAGTTGTTCAGAAAGCCACAGGTTTCTCCCCTAGGACTGCTGCAGCGTAGTCTCAGGGAAGTGTAGTTATGGGGGATGGTGGGGGGCACGAAACGCCCCGCTAACCAAGACTTTACAAAAGTTTAAAAGACAAGGCTTCTTTCCCTCTTAATGATTTTAGCAATATCCAGTCATCCACCACCCTTTCCCACAATTCCTCTGTGCCTAGAGAGGAAGTGGGTTGAGTGTACATTAGCACACAAGTGCAGCTAGATAGGTTTACACACACATGTTATATTTTACCTACAAACATAGGTAAAACATACATATACACATAAAGTAAAGAAAAATTTAAAGATAAGCCAGATGTGGACTTACAAATGGTTAATTCCAATTCTTTTAAAGATGAGGCAGGGGGATCACAAGTGTGAGTCAGTTCCAGGCTAGCCTGGGCTACACAGTGAAACCCTTACCCAAAATGTATTTATTTACTTCCATTAAAAAACAAACAAACAAACCATAATGTTTAAGTGGATACTTACTGGAGGGGAGAAACCAAGGACAGAAGTTTGCTTCCTTAGCAGTGTTTTGTTTTCCAGATTATACTTTGGAAACAAATATCCTAAAGAATTATAAAATAAGGATTTTAAATTGCTCCTAAAAAACTGAAAACTTCCATTATGTGTTAAATTGTAGCATGAACGCAAAGAAGAATACATAACAGTGGAATACTGAAACACATTAGTGAGTCAACCCATCGTTCCAGGCCCATAGGAGGAAAAAGGAGATCTGGACGTAAGATCAGGGGTGGTGGTGGGGAGGCAAGAACCAAAGGAGCCCAGAAGCAAAGGCGACCAGGAGCAAAGCGCCCAGCAGACCGAGGCTCCACCTGCCGGCTCCGTGGTCGGCTCCGTGGTTGGCTCCGTGGCCAGCTTTAAGCCTGTCAACACCCACGAGTGGCAGGCTTTCTCCTTTCCTCATTTACAAGTGAGGCTATCATTACTTACCATGAAGCACACAGACAGTGTGTCAAAACTGGAAACCTCCCTAAGGTTTGCCCTTGCTGGGGTGGTAGACGAAATGCCCCCGAGCTTGGGGCAGTTAGTGTAGTGTGGTCCATGAAAGGACAGGCCAAGACCCAGGCTGAGCTGGCCCCACAGACGGCAATGAGCCTACGGACCCGCAGCCTGCAGCACAGCACCCACTGTGCCAAAGGCTCAGGCGCTCCTGTGATGAGAACCCGTGACTTTTCCACCCTCAGTGTCACAAACCAGATCATCAAATTCCAACTCTGTAAGTGATATCTAAAAGAGCCAAAATGTCACAGAAGAAACACTCCCTCATTACAAGGTAAAAATTAACTAAGCCTCAAATAATACACGCTAGAAAAATAAAGCTTATTTACTAAAACGACTCAACTTTGCCAGGAAATAATTAGTTTATTAGTTAGGAAGTCACTAACTGAATTTGTTTATAAATCACCCATCTCCCTTTCCTTTTACCCCTCACATGGAGCACTCCTCATCCGGGTCAGCAGGCTGTAGAACACCTCCTTTGTTACTTGCAGCGCCTGCTCTAAACAGTGGGAGAGAGAAGCATCCAAGACATTAGATTCCAAAACGAAGTCAGGCGAACAAGTGACGGATTGTGGCACAGTTATCATCAGAATGAGTCGTGACACAAAACTCAGATCCCAAACTGGTACTCTGAGACGCCCAGCAGCCAAATCTGAGACAGACTAAGGGGCTGAGGGTGGGGGTGCGTGCCATGATCCATTTCAGAGAGATGAGAGCAAGGCTGGCTGCCAATGAGGCTGTGGACCAGCCTGACCTTTCACCTTAGAGAGAAGCAGGACTCCCATGACAAATCCATTAATCTTAAGCTTCCACATTCTAAAATGACCTCTATATTTCGACACCTGGTTCAGTAGCGCTCGCGTCACTGGATATATTGAACCTCAGATAAATGCTATGATTGCAACTAAGCTGGTAAACCAGCTGCTCCGTCCCACACACATACACCTCCTCTCGCGGCTGCTCTGCCCCTCTGGATAGCTGGGGCTGGCTACTCTCTGCACTCTAAGGCCTCACAACACAGTGAACGGTTTCTGCATTTTGCATTACTAACAAATATTAAAATGTACTGAGCAGTCCACATGCCCACTGCATACCACAATCAGCATTATACAGCTTGTTGTTTTGTTTGAATTCAGCAGACTGGAAACAACCACACACACACACACACACACACACACACACACACACGCACACACACGGACAGTATCACCATTGTGTTCAGAGGTGAGCTGGTACTGACGATTTCACAAAAACAAGTTGATATCAGTTCACAAACACTAAGGACCTTTTTTCCTAAATAATGTTAAAAAGGAAAATACCTTGTTCAAACGAACTGGAAAGGCGTTTTGGGGGGAGGGGTTTAACTGAGACAGAGACTTACTATGTAGCCCAGGCTGACTTCAAACTTGCCTCGGATTGGCAAATAATGGCATTATAGGTGTGGCTTACCCAGCATCCAACCCACACAGGCATTTTTTAAAAACAAGCATTGCAACTCAGAACTTAAATATCAAATTTGCAAGTGTACGCTCAGGCACCATCAACCCTGCTGGCTTTGCACGTGTGTAAATATCCTAAAAAACCATAAAGAACATCTTGAATACATGTTTAAAAGAAAGTAAGATCTGACGGAAGAGGCTGGTATATCGGGGACTGGAAAGTCGGTATGTGTCTGGAGAAAGCTGGAACACTGAAGACATAAGCCATCTCTTCTCAATCCTACATGATACTTTGATAGCTGGGAGGCACGGTTTCCTTTATCTGAAAGGTCAGCTCGGGAGACCTCTAGAGAACGCCGTGTTCCGGAACGGCACTGAGAGGCCCTCACACAGCCACCCTCGTGCTCTGCTGTGGCGCATTTGCTACACCACGGAATCTCCTGGTGCCTAGAACCAAGCGCTGTCAAACAAAGAAGGTTAAAGAACTGGATGAAATGGAGATGCCTGGCTGACAGAAAGTTGGAAATGCCTACGGGCAAAGCAACGGCAGAACAGTTACTACAAACCGTGTAGGTGTGGGCTGCTAAACACAGGGCAGCCAGAGAGCTGAGCACCGGGCCACTTAGGAACTCGGGCTCTGGGTGGGTCCAGACCGAGACGCTGCTCAGCGCTCACCTGTGCAAGGAAGCGGTCACTGCTCTAAGTGGACACGTGCCTGGAGCTCCGCGCCAGGGCTGATGTTCTTGCCAGACCGGTGGGGGAACAGAGTGTTTCTGGACTCCCAGCAACTGAGGGTGCAGAGGACGATATCCCCATCTGGCCACCAGCAGCAACACAGGGGCCTGGGCAACAGGGTCCACAGCACTTCAAGGTAAAAGCAAAGGGAAACATCCTTCGCTGAGCCAACCGTACCCAATGCAGGGTGGCGGCAGGCCCAAGTGAGTGAGAAGAGGTGTTTGTGGCAGCAGCCATTCGTCTGAGGAACAGTTTTGCCCCAGTGGCCATGGAAGCTGCAACAAGTAAACGGGCTACCTAGGGCCGCTCTGAACCTGTTTCCTAGCGCGTTGAGGTTTGCCATGTAGCAGCACCTGTTGATAGCATCCAGCGTGGAGCTTGTCATAAAGTTAAGCATTCAGGTTGGGCAGTGGTGGTGCACACCTTTAATCCCAGATCTTGAGAAGCATAGGCAGGTGGATCTCTGTGAGTTCGAGGCCAGCTTTGCCTACAGGGTTCCAGGACAGCCAGAGTTATGACAGAGAAACACCGTCAAGTTTCTTCCTTGTCCCCAAGGATGCCTTCCAAAAACACTATTGTGCCTGCTGGAAAAGTGTACAACTTCCTGATGCCTCTAACTATTCCTGGCAAAGCGCCTCCCATTGTTTAAAACCGTACAGTCTTTCTGTATGCTGGCCTGTAACTGTAAAAAGCTACATATACTTCAACACCTAAAATTACAGTTTACATACACCTGAACTGGGTCATTCTTACTGATTTATAAATTATGGCTAAAAGCGTTTACGTGTGTCCCCAGTGTCCACGGCTTGCATAGGGCAGAAGTAGCAAGAATTACAGTCTATGGAGTCCAGACAGCAAGACGCTAACTCTGTCCCTGTTCTAACAGCCACCCATTGCGACCAACATGCCACAGGATTAAGTGAGGGGGGAAAAAAAAAAGTCAGCCCTCAAAATGAGAACTGACTCACTGCAAGAGGTTCCCTCTGACAACCACTCTGGAGGGATGTTTCATAAGAGATACCCCCCATTCATCTGAAAGTCACATTTCTTCATAAAAAGAGAGTTCGAGGACTAAAAATACAAATTATCTGTTCAATTTCAAGCAGGTAAGTATGTAAAGCAGCTATAAAGCCAGGCGCCCCAGTATTTGGAAATATGACCACGCTTTCCTTGGTCATGTCGGTGCCGCCACGGCTGTGGTAGAGAGCACTCTAGCAGGCACACACCACTGAAATTACAATGTGGCTTCAATGGTTAGTAAGTTAGGTTTGATATGTGTTATAAAAAAGTGTGTACGTGCTACAACCACACTAATGGTCCCTTCTAGATAATCACTAGCAAAACATCCCCTTAACACAGATGGGTACCCTTCATTACCACGAGTTTACACAACATAAATTTACTCTAGAAATTAATGGACCAGCTCCAGGTGGAGCCTGCTGCTCAGTGTACCACAATCCCAACTGTGCTCCACTGGTGTCTCAGTAGCCCTGGCCCAGCCTTCCGCCCCGACAGCACCCGTAAGCATACACCCAGTCCACGAACTATTAAAGGCAATAACAACCATGCACTCCAATAGATCAACATAAAACTCATATTTCCATTTTTCTCTCAGCTTAGTCTGACATTTCAAAAGTTACTGCTTAGGGTGGGTGGGACACAACATCCTGTCTCTCCATCCTCACAGCAATCTCTTGGTCCTTCCAAGACCCAGGTGCCACCTGCTGCTGCAATGAATATGGATCTATGTGGATCCACACATATTCGCTGGGGCAAGCAGTTTTCTGATCGAGTAGTGTACAAGTAAAACTGCCTAAGACTAGAGTTAGGGGCGGAGCCAAGATCCAGACAGCACCTTAGCAGTTCGCTGATCTCTTTAGTCTGCTCCTGCCAGTAGCTCACCTAAGCCACAGAGGAGGGAGAGAGGGAGAGAGAAAGGGAGGGAAGGATGGACGGAGAGAGGGAGAGAGGGAAAGAGCGAGTTGTGTTTCCTAAAACTAGCAGTGCATGCTTTGCCTCCGTAAGTATAATATGAAGACTCTGCTGTGAAAATCAAGGCATAAAAATATCATAAACAGAGTTGGAGAGAGAACTCGGGGAAGCGTTTACCTGCCAGCATGAGGGCCTGAGTTCTATCCCTAGAACAAAAAAGCCAGATATGGTGGCACAGGCTTGCAACCTCAGCACTGAGGAGGAGGACTCAGTCAGACCACTGGGGGTCTATGGCCAGCCAGACTAGGCTATTTGCCAAGTTCTAGACCAGCAGGAGACTCTATCTCAAAAAACAAATCAAACAGACAAAGTCCAACAGATAATGCCAAGGAATGACACTAAAAAACCCAAGGCTGCCCTCTGGCCTCCCCATGTAGTATACACGTGTGCAAACACACCATATACAATGCACATATAAAAAAAACAGTAAATAGAATAATATACCAGAATGCCTAGTACGGAGGCAACTAAAAACAACTATTTTGTTCTACCAGGGAAATAGACGAGCCACCTATGTATATTTGTAATATAAATTCCTATAACTATGACCTATAGTTAATAACCTGTAGCAAGTCCAAACCAAGGTCTAGCGTGAGACAGAGAAAAAAGGTACTGTATATGGCAGCCCATCCTTGCATAAAACAGTAATTAGCAGCCTGCATTCTCTCTGGATACTTACGAGTTCTACAAAACAAAGATACAGAAGATGGAGCTGCCATTTGCAGCTCAGAGAACACACGGGGACTAACAGACGTCAGATCCATGGCCCCCCAACTAGATGCCTTTTCTAGATAAATGAAATGGAAATCCCTTCTGCCTCCTCAAGGGGCTCTCAACCCACCCCATCAGGGCACCCAGACCTGAGTTCAAGTTGCTTAAACATAAAATGAAGAAACCGATTACATAGTCGCTTCTAATACTACATTCTACTCTACACTGTTTTCCTAAAAGTGCAAGGAAAAAGCACAGTCTTGCTATTGTTTACATGGTTTTGTTCAACGCGATTCAAGCTTTAGGACAAAAATGGACACAGCTGCGATTCTGTTGTATTTTCTCCTTCCAGGTGGGCAAGTCCATAGAAGGAACAACTGAAACAGACAATAAGTCACTCGCTTCTGTCTAAGTTGTAACCAGAGAAAATGTCTCTCCAGACGAAATTGTTTGGGGAATCGCATAAGCCTGGGAGGCAGGAAGTCCACTCCGGTCAGCATCGCTCTAGGTGGCTTGACCGCCATAATTTAAGTAACTGTATTTTTCTCCACAAAGAGCGAGGTGAAGAGTGTTGGTCTAGAACCCACTTAAAGAGCAGAGCTGCAATTCCAAAAAGATCTCAAAACCCTAGACAGGGGGTTGTCTTACTCAGTTTAAGAGTACTCCCCCAGACGACCCTGAGTTCAACTCCTAGCACCCACTGAGGCTCACAACCATCTGATACCTCCAGTTGTGAGATCTAATGAAGACCTCATCTAGCCTCCACAGGGATGTGTAGTGTACAGACATACATGCAGGCAAAGCATTCGCACACATAAAATAAAAATAAATCTTAAAACCGAAAACAACAAAACCCCCTAGATCTATCTAGTGTGACCCTTTTGGGCTGTTTATTGGCTTGGGAACATCTTACTTGTTGCAGTAGCTCATCCCTGGTACAATCTTCCTAACTATTAATCCGAGCTGGACATCTAACTATCTAGGTTGCTAATTAAGCAACAAATCCTCTATGTGACTCTGCTGGTGGCTAATAGTTAACTAAACTTGGCCAGTACATTCCAATACTTTCAGAGCACTTCCAGACTAAGTCCAAGTTACCAAGACTATCCTTGAAGATGCCTGATCTCAAAACACTCTTTTTTCTGGCCATGAAACACACTTCACTCGCAAGGACCTGACTCTAAGTTGTTAGGTCGCAACGGGGACTGAAGAACCTGCCAAGAGCCTTTCCTCCAGCAGCATTCCCTCCCATTAGCTAACCACAGCAAGCCTCTTGTTCCAGAAGTCATATCCCAAGACAGTTAAAATGTCATGACATGACTTTTCCAGAGTTTAAAACCGTGTTCTAAACTTTTATGTTTTCTGCATTAAGAAAGGTTATAAAAATCAGGTGTTTTTCAGCTCCATTAAGAGCATAACAGACTCTGAGCTAGCAACTCAAGCCTGTAATCCCAGCACTTAGGAAGCAAAGGCAGGATAACGGTTTAGAGCATCAATTGCTCTTCCATAGGACCTGGGTTCAATTCCCAGTACCCATATGGTAACTCACAATCATCAGTAACTCTAGTTCTAGTCTAATTCCCTCTTCTGGTTTCTTTGGGCACCAGAAACACACACATGGTACACAGACAGACATGCATATAGACAAAACACATACAGATAAAATAACTTTTTTTTAATTACTAAAAAATGAAGATCTGGACTGTGTTTCCTGTGAAAAGAAGTGAACGCAGAGACTCATGGCTGCATAAAATACTGATAAACGACAGATGAATGCTCACTCAGTCCTAAGAAGACACTTATACTACCTCTTCTAAGACTCCGGGAACACATGGAAGAGGGGTTAGAAAAAAAATGTGGGAGCTGGAAGATAAGGAGAAGGGTTGTGAAATACTTTCTGGGCAAGCACAAGGATTGCAACCATGAAGTCCTAGCAGCTGCAGATGCCTGTGGGAGAACAGGAGCTCAAAAGCCAGGCAAGGGGAAGGGGTTAGCTCAATGGTACAACACGTGACTAAGATGTGTGAGGCCCTGGACTTGATCCTCAATATGCAAAGAAGCCAGGCACAGGCCAGAGCTGGGGGGGCGGAGGGGTGGGATCCCATCTCTCTCTGATGAATTATTCGGTACTGACAGATTCAGGGAAAAGAGGAATCCCTGTTTTCGGTCACGTACCCACTAGTGCTGCACCAACGTCCAATGGGTATTTCCAACCCGATGGTAACACACACATGGCCCTAGTTAAATTAAATGGGTCACGGCTCACAGCAGCCGTAAGTGCCTGCATGAGACCTGGATCAAGCTAGCCAAGATTCCGGCCGAGATGGGGAAGTTGTCCTCCAGGTGCCACTTCTCACTGCAGAGCTACTGGCAGCCGGTGGCTGCTGGGGAAGGGAGAACCACTGTCTTTCCTGTGTGTCATCACCGGTGGACTTTCCCGTGTTCCAGTGGGCAGCTCCGCACACTTACACATATGGACCGCATTAACTGCAGTTAATAGGTTGTCACAAAGAAAAAGAGGACATGAAGTTAGGAGGCGGCAGTGTCAGGAGGGACTTGGAGAGAGCTGAAGGGGAGGAATGGAGGGTTGAATGAGATGATGACGTTTCATTATATACATGGTATCAAATTCAAAAATAAAAAAAATTAATACATAAAAATAATAATTTAAAAAATTAAAAGGATAAAAGTCCTGAATCTGGGAAAAGAAAGCATGGCAGAGAATAAGGCATGATTGGGCTTATTTAGGCTTATATACTGAGGGCGGGGGAGTTTCAGAGTAATGCATTATATACATGTATAAAGTTGTCAATGAACATTTATATAAACATGTAAGAAAAAAAATAATGTAAGAACCTTAGACTTCAAAATGGGGACTTCCACCTCTGCAAACCAACTCCTGCTGAAGGTTCCAAAGTCCGTTTGCAGACTTCAAGACTGCCAGCTTCCTAGCTGCTTTTTCATTTGCAAAGACTTTGTATTCATTGGCACGGGAAAAAAACAACTACACTACAGTGTTCTACTAAGCCTTTTTGTCGTGGGATACTACATATAGGAATCTACGCATAAAAACATAGAGCTCTTTAATTTATAGCCAGGCCGTCTGTGTGACGCCTGCCTAGATGGACAGATTTATGCTGGCACCTCTAAGCCCGTCTGATGCCTGCTGTAGTCACTGCCATCCACACTCCCAGTTGACCGCTTTTTCCTGCTTTTAATGAAATCATGTCCCGGCTTTTTAAACAGTTTTGCTACTCAAGCATTCATTCCTAGGCATCACCGTTGTTCTAGGTCCTTTCTGACCTATACATAAATGGAATCAAAGTGCACAGCCCTCTGTGTCAGTTAGGTTAGTGAAGTTTATCCATTTCGTTGCACACAGCTATCGCTTATTCATTTGGTGTCTTGGTAGTCTGTACAGACAAACTGTATTATTATACCAGAAGTATTTGTATTTTCCTACTGCTGCCATGACTGAGTTGATCTCAATCTGGGGCAAGATCAAGCATCCTTGGCTGTGTCTTTGTTGAGCGTGCCTTGGGCCGGGCAGTGCTCAGTCATATTGTTTTATGAGAACACTTAGCTTTAGTAGGGACTGCCAAGCCATTCTCAGAAATGCTTAGTTTTGCCTGTTCTTCAGCATCACGAATGAGTTTTATTCGGCACATGCTACAGTGCATCCATCCAGCTTCCTCTGGACACTGGAACCCCCTCGCAATGCATCTAAGCTGTTTTGTACACGGGAGCTGTGCCTTTTTTTTTTTTTCTAAACTGTACCTTTTGTATGATCATACAGTATATAAATCATATAACATCAGTGACCTATTCTGCTGATGGGCATTTGGGGTTGCTTTCATAGTCTGCACAATTTGAGTCACGTTGCTATGACATGTAAGAAAGAGGTAGCTCTAGTGTACCAACTATTCTGTCCTCAGCTTCCTCCTACAGGGAACCTGGACAGTCTCAAAAGCCCAAACCAATGAATAGTTTAGGTATATTTAGGTAAATACATCTTAAAATTTATATAACCCACATTTCTTTTATTAAAGTCAGAACAAAATCAAGAATCAGATCAACAGTCTTTCAGTTTTGTGGCTGAACTGTCTTAAACAGAGAACGTGAATTAATTTAATTTTTTCTTATCTTCCAAGAAAGTTTTGCTTCAGTGAACACTAACAAACCTGCACTTCCTGAGAGAAATGCAATGCCCCCAACACAGAGGTCTCTTCATCCATAGCAATGCTTGGTTCTCTGACGAAAGGACCTCCTCCCCTCCAAAGGCAGACACACACACACACACACACACACACACACACACACACACAGCACAACCTCAAGATCCCCAAGGCCCAGCAGTAGTAAACATTCATCTGACCTGGGGCTGCCTGTATCCCCATGGCTGCCGAGCAAATAATATTCTCTCCTCACAGCCAGGGAATTCATTGCTGGGTTGAGTCCCACAGAGAGCCAACCCACACATCCTCCCCTCATCTCCCACCAGACCAGCAGAGCCAGACCAAGCTCCTGCCAGGCTGAGTGCTCTGGTACGCCTATCCCCAGCTACTCCTTAGCGACGATCCTGCACGTGTAGGCTACAAACCTTCTGGTTAATCGCTGTCTTTAAAGACAAAGAGACCTACCTGGTATGAGGGGAGAGGGTGGGTCACTGTGGCAGGAACTAGTATTTTCCCACAAATTCTTTTCCTGGGTTTAAAGCTCGAGAGTTTTACAATCAAGAACACTTAGTCAGGAACTTAAGAGATGGTTCAGTGGATAAGAATACTGGCTACTCTTTCAGAGGACCTGGGTTCGATTCCTAGCACCCTCATGGCAGCTCATAACCAACTCTAATTCCAGTCCTCAGGGAGTTATGAAAGTAGGCACCAGGCACACACAGGCATAATACATGCAAGCAAGATACCCATACACATAAAAAAAATAAATTTTATCATAAAAAAAATAAATTTTATAAGTAAATAAAAAGAACCCCGAGTCATTCACCTTCTTCATTGTTAGCCTCTGGCACCATCACCGTGCCCAGAACTACAAACCAGCCCACCCTACGCCATTCAGCCAACTTGACATGAGGTATGAGAAGCTACAGGGCATGGAGACTATCAGGACAATGACTGGCAAAATGAAAGAATTTCACTTTTATCAAAACTAAAGCAAGATCCCTACAGCCTAACCAGAGGGAGGCTTGCTTACGAAGAGTTTCCACATGGCTCTCGCCAGGATCTAAGATTAGGTGAACTGTTTTTTGGTTTTGTTTTTTTTACCTTAAGTCATGACTAAAGGTGACTGGCAAATATGAAAGAAACTGATAAAGAAAAGACAGGTGGTCCAGAATGAAAGGCAATGCCCAGTTAACCAGCACTGGGTTAGGAATGCATGACTGGTAAGGTTAGGTACATGTTCCAAAGACCAGGGAAAACTGAGATGCGAAACACTGCTAGCCCCAAGCATCTTTGATGAGGGCTACTCCCCTGTGAATGCGCACCTTTTACCAAATGGGGGCCGTGCCTCCTACCATCTAGGGATGCTGGATGAGTATGGACAACACCCCAAGGCTCCGTCCTGTAGCCTAGCTTACCAAGATTTCCAGCTACAGAAGGAAATTTTGAAATTATAGATTTTATTTTTTTTTAGCTAAAATCAAAACAGATAAATAGAAATGTTATTAGTACAGGTAAATACACAGGGAATGGTCAGTACTACTCCCAGAGCTTAGAGCTCGCTTCTGATATATGTTAGGACCGAGGGGCAACAGTGATCTCTCAAGACAGACACCTGCTGGGGATATGTCACAGAAGATCGAGTTCATTCTTCATCATGGTCTAAGGAACAAGTATTTGAAACAAGTATTTGAAAATACAGACAATGATGCTCAGAGCGGAAATTTCACCTCCACACAGCCCAACAGAGACAGAAGGGAGAGAGAGTCAAGCCACTGGCCAGCACCCACAGTTCACCTTGTCCTTGCCGGAACTGAGAGTCCACAAGGGAGAAACTTCACTGTTTCTACATGCTGTATGCCTTTGCAGTCTAGTAAGATCCATGGGTCTTTTCCAGACTGTTTGTAAATGCATAAAACACACAGGATTAAAAAAGGGGGCAATTATGGCAAAATACAGTTCTCAGATATTAAAAAGCACATTTGAGAAATGGTCCTATCTGTGCTTCCTTATGAAAGCTTAAATAAGGCTTAACTGAGCCTCTAGCAGTGACTGCCTTCACCAGGAAGTGAGTCTTCGTGGCATGAATTATCCACCCGACACTCATGTTCCCTAACCTCCTACCCAGGATGCTTTTCAGAAGAAAAGTAATAAGCAGAATTTATCATGTAGATTTCATTCTTCGCATCAAGAATATTTTAAAACAAAAGAGCAAAAACACATCTTGCAGCTATTTTGGACTCCAAACTCTTCTCTAACTGTAACTTGTTTACCAGCCAATATGAGTGCATTTTGTTCAAATGTGTTTATACAGAGCATAACTTTCCACATAGCAAGAGACTGCACAAAGGGGTATGGTACCGTGGATTAGGGGTAAGGAAATTTTAATTGATATTAATTCACTGTACAGTCTGACAGAAACAGCCTGGTCGGTATGAGTGACCACGACGATGAAAATGCCAAGACACTGATACAAACAAATACTCTGCTACTTCCTACTTGCTTATTAACCAGACAGACAACCAAAGATGCTCCAGTTAGGAGAACAAGGCGTTGAGATGAATGGTGCAGGTGGTACCCTAAGAGATGAAGGAGCTTCGAGTCAAAGAACTTGCTTCCTTCCATCCCACTCCACAGCCCAGCCGGCCCTCGTTGCCCACTGTGTGTCCCTACTGCTCCTCGCTACTCAGTGCACCCCGGGTCTCTGTAATCCCCATCCCCACAGCCTGTCCCTCACCATCTCTGTCGCTCCCCATCCCCATCTGTCTACACTGCTCCATCTACCCGTTTGCTCAGAGTCACTCTTCAAGTCCCAGGTCCCAGGCAGTCTGCTCTAGAAAGAAGTTCCGTCAAGCCGCACAGCTGAGTGTGTGTTCTCACCCACGTGTCTCTACAAGGTGGCCTACCGAGCTCTGCATGTTGCCTGAGGCAAGGCAGAGACCCAGCCTGACCAACCAGCGTTGGCATATGTTCAACTTGTGTCTGAGATAAGCTAAAAATCTTCATATTGTTGCCACTTTAACAGAAGGATTTCCATGAAGATCATAGAAACATGTGATCTATGCTACCTAGTTGTTTTTACATATGGCAAATGGTGGTTTGAATCAGGGATGTATCCCAGTCTCTGGTATTTGCATGTTTGGTCCTCAGTTGGTGACCCTATTTAGGGAGGCTTAGGGGGTGTGACCTTGCTGGAGGAAATATGTCACTGGAGGTAGGTTTTTTTTTAAATAATATTTTTATTAATAATTTCAGTTTCATAGAATGCATCTCGACAACACCCACTTTCCTCTTCTTCCCTGCTCCCCGTCCCTCAATCCTGTGCCCTCAAATGAAAGGAAGGAAGGAAGGAAGGAAGGAAGGAAGGAAGGAAGGAAGGAAGGAAGGAAGGAGGAAAACTGAGTACAGCCAGTGTGGCAGGAGCATGGATCACCACAGATCTGGAAGCAGTAGGTTTCTCCAATGATGGACATTCACCTGCCCACACCAGCCGGAGACTAAGCATGACAAAGCTCAACCCAAAGTCAAGGTATGTGGACATTGCCCAGGTACCCGGACACCAAGCAGGCCCCCAATATCCTGCAAGCACCAGGCCCTCAGACATGCCACAGGCACCAGGGCATCACACAGGTACCCAAACGTCCCGCAAGCACCAGGACGTGCTGCAGGCACCTGGATATCCCAGGGTACCCAGACACTCTGCAGGCACCAGGCCTTCTACAGGCACCAGGTCATCCTGCAGATTCCCAAACTTTCCACATGCATCTGGACATCCTGCATACATTACAACATTCCTTGGGCATCAGGGCATCTGCAGGTATCAGGGCCTCCCACAGACACCCGGGAATCATGCAGGCACTGGGCTAACTTGAGGACACCTGGACATCTCACAGCCCCCCATGGAGGTGTTTTTTTTTTTTTAATCTTAAAGACTTGTACCGTTTTCACATTTACTCTCTTCATTTCCCATCTGTATTTCAAGATGTGAGATCTCAGCTGTTCTTGTTGCCATGCATGGTGCTGGCTGCCATACTTCCCTGTCATGACAGCGATAGACTCTTATCCCTCCGGAACCACAAGCAAGCCCACATTAAACCTCCCTTCTCGAAGTTTGCCGTGGTTGTGGTGTTTTATCACAGCAACAGAAAAGTAACTAAGGCACAAGTTCATAGCATGGAGAGAGCTGTTGCTGTGACAGACCTGAATGTGTTGTTTTTGGGTGGGCTGTAGAGATTTGAGGATCCTGGATACTAGAAAAGCAGTCGAATGCTGTAAGTGGAGCTTAATGGACCATCCAAGTAGAAGCCTGGAAGACTTTTCCTGTCTTCATAGCTTTTTAAAAGTTCTCTAGTCTATGTAGGCTAGAGATCATGTGCTTTTCTACATCAATGGGCACTTAAAGCATCACAAGTGCTTCAGGATTACAGAGAACACTGAAATGGAAATCCCAGAGTAATCACATTTTAACTCCAGTTAAGTTATTTATTTGGGATAGATTTTAAGAAACAGAACCTGTATATATACCCTTTAAACTCACACCACGACAACAAGGGGGCATACCCAATCCAGAGAACTTCAGCATCCCTGGACTTTAATTCTTTAAAATAGCAAGAGCTATGGGCTAGAGAGATGGTTCTGTGGTTGAGAATGCACGCAGTTCTTGCAGAGGAGCCAGATTCAGTTCCCAGCACCCACATGATGTCCCACGACCATCCATAAACTCCAGGTCCAGGAATTCCCACACCCTTGACTGCCTCTATGGACACTGCACGGTGCACACACATTCAAGCAGTCAACACACATATAAAATAGGAATAATCTTTGAAAAACAGCCAAAGTTTTGGGAAATTAAAATTATCTTCACGCTATTCTCATTTCCACACTTTATTACAGACACTAATTTTTCATATTTGTGTTACTTTATGGTTAGTTTGCAATTGTCTTATTTTAAAAAAGTGGCTAAATTTTAATAACTTTATCTATCAGTTGAAAAAAAAAATACATCTTCTGTTTTTGTATCTGACATGATTTGCCAAGTTCTGATTCTCCAAGCTCAAGGACGTGCTCTCTGCAGCGGTCCGAGATGTTCTACACTTTCCAACTTACTATGTCTTAGTTTTCTGAATATCCATATTTTAACAGTGTGGGGTTTGTTTCCTTACTTTTGTCTTCCAAACGCCAATTCAGTTAAAGCTCAACATGACTTGCAAAAGCTCCAGTCCTGTGTTTGAGTATTTGCATAGAATTAAGATTCGTTAAGTTGCAAACGTTAGAAAGGAAGAGTCGCTTTAGAAGATTCTGGGAACCACCGACCACCAGCTGTATTTGCATGGGCCAAGGGAAACATGCCAAGCAAAAGGGCCCATGGTCGATGGGTTTTTTTTGCTAAAATGAAATGCACCTGGATCTACCTTCTAACAAGCTTCTAAGCGCTTCTCTGTGTCTCATTAAAAACAGAAAAGTATGGTCACAGATACTTCTTACACCAGTCATCCACATAAACCTAAAAAGCAAGGCACTGGTTAAACGTTACCTGTATCAATCAACCTGCTACTTCACCGAATGTATATACTCCAACTTTATTTACAAATAATTAAAGAATAATTTAATTACTAATTAATGAACAAGCCAGGCATGGTGGTGCACACTTTTAATCCCAACAGCAGGGAAGCAGAAGTGGTATTGGGTGGATTTCCATGAGTTTGAGATCAGTCAGGGACTGTAGCCAGTAAGGACCTGTCTTGGGAGTTTGGGGGAGGAGAGTGGCGGGGAGGTAACAGACAGCTTTCACTTCCATAGTTTAAACTCAAGTGACTCTTAACTGTGGTCAAGCCCTGACATACAAATATCCCTATTTTCTATATTCATGAGATTGTCAGTAGTCTTTATACATTTGCTTCTAAGTGCATGACTTCCACAAATGGTACTTCTTCCACATGTAGTATGTTCTCAGCTCCAGCCTACCCAACTTACCTTTTCTATGATATTTTCACACATGCTCTGTACTTCCAGGCTGTTCCAGCAGCATGTAAGGTCAGAATGAGTGCTTCTGTAGCCTGATCTAGCGTGGTCTCAGGTCTCCAAAGCCTGAACCAAGCGGCCCTCCTCAGCCAAACACCTCCCTTCTTCCCTCCCTGAATTCTGCTTTCCTGCTTTTGGGAACATCCACAAATGAAGGGAAATCACACACACACATGAAATTGTGCTTCAGGAAAGTGAGATTTAGTAACTGGTTTAATATGAACATAAAAACTAAATAGTCTTAGAGTTGGTGAGTAGCTTCCTCCTGCAAACACGTGACCAGTCGCTGTCTCCGCTAGCCGCCTTGTCTCTCCAGTGCAATTGGCAATCAGTTCAGGTTGTTAACTTGGAGCTTGTCTTTTCCCTCTTGCTGAACTGCAGGGTCACCAAGGCCTCAATTCATGTCAGAAACACTTGTGTGCCCTCCAAAGCTCTTGGCAGGCACGGGGTCTTGGGATTATCCATTCAACATTGTGAATAAACAAGAAAAATATCCAATCACTGTAAATACAAAGCTAAAGCTTCCATTTCATATAAGTCTCTTAAAAAGTTTTCTTCACAGATGACATCACCAGAAAAAATGGTTTTTAAAGCCCTTAGGGGAAAAGTTAATCAATGTTGCAAACACATCTCAAATGGTAGTGTTTAACGAGATCCAGACCAACACACATATACAACTCTACGCTTTGCTGCTACGCCAAATGCAAGTGCCAAAAGACCACTTAGCACCTATGAGATTCATACTGAACTACTGCACCTCGCTTCGGCATGCATCTGCCTGGCAGATGTGCACTGTTAGGCTGACCTTATCCAGGCAGCACACAAGGCCAAGGCCAAGTGTGACTGGTACCATCCTCCTCCTATAGCCAGGGCTTCCCGGTTACACTTGAAGATGAAAGAGCTCTGAACCCTGATTCTCGGGAGTCAGACAACCTCTGAACGTCTATGCTGTAGAACTTGTGCCCGCCCAGGTGCTACATCTCCAAGAACAAGCCTGATGCATACACTATGCGACGAACACACTCTTTGCAATAAATTAAATCCTCCCCAGGAAGAGGCAGTGCCTAGAAACTTGGTGGCAAGAACGTATTAAAAATCATTATAAAGTATCCTGGAACACGGTATGTCATGCCAGGATTTGCCCACACTAAGAAGAACTACTTACTGCTCAGTTCTAAGGGTCAAATTGCTAAGTGGAGGATCTGGCTGTGCCAAGGCCCATCCTGCCGTCCTAAAAGCAAAGATGACATAAGAGCCAACATCACCGAGTTCTACTTCCTCCACAGTAACTAATGTATCACAGGATGGAGCCCGGGGTGAACTCTTACAACCCTTTGCACAGTCTGTTTTCTCCCTCCCACAGATGGCCTGAGAATGGCCAACTACTTCCACTTCCCCAGGACAGACCTCCCCCAGGACATTCATGTTACATGAGCTGACTCACCATCACAGAGGCTTCCCACAGGAGTCTGTCGGCACTTACATGGCCACAACATGGAGGTGTTGGAGAGGAAATCACTATGAATGCTGGGAATGTCTGGATGTGTAGAAAGAGCACTACAGTAGAACATATTCTAACATTTGAAACCTGTGTGCTTCGTGTACTGTATGAGACAAAATTATTGCCTTGAGGGGGAAGGGAGCAGGACAGTAAGATGGCTCAGTAGGTAAAGACCCTTGCTGCCAGGCCTGATCACTGGGGTTCAGTCCCCAGGATCTGTGCAGTAGAAGGTAAGTGACAACTCCTGGAAGTTGTCCTCTGACCAACACCAACACACACGCACTAAAGTAAGACAAAAATATTTAAATAAAAACTTAAAATTTGAAAAACACAGGGAGAGGAACAAAAAAGCAAAGCTTTGTAAAAACAAGTAGGTCAATCTGGTAGTGAAACTTTGCCAGAACTACCCACCCAACCATCAACTGGTGGCTTGGCTATGGTAGCCTTCATCACGTATGGTTGGCCTTCTACCTCCATACTTTCTGTATCCACCGATTCAAACAGAAGCAGTCTGAAAATTCTTTGGGGGATTGGGTTGGGGGAGGTCTGACACTACAGGACACTCAGGGTCCTTTTTGTCCCTAGCTAGTCGCTGAACAGCACAGTGTAACAGCTAGATACATCTGCACTATGTGGAACATGAGTCCACCAGCAGATCACTTCGAGTTTACCTGAGGTTGGATGCGGCTCATATAAACACTACATTTTACGTAAGGAACTGGAGCACTCCAGACTTTGATCTGTGTGGTCCTCGAATCAATCTCCCAAGGAACCTAAGGAATGACTGAACCTATTGTGTGCTGGGAAGACAGTCTCCAAATAACCTGTAAGGCTGCTTTTATTGCTCCAGTTTAAAGATCAGTGAGAGAACATAGCACTGCGCTGTCCACAAAGCTTATAAATTGAAGAACAAGCATTTGCTTCCACAACCCAAACTCCAAGGCCTTACTGTTTTGTTTTTTTTTCTTTTTCTCCAACTCAACCACTCTTTCAATAATGAAAAAACTCTTATTTAAAGTTCTCGGTGGACTGATACTGCTATTGCAAGTACGGATTTAAATATCAGTAATGCCTACAAGTATCTTAAGGCACATTTACCTCATAATTTAAATCTTTCAAACAGCATGTAGATTCTCTGCTGATTTAATGGGGTTCTGCAAGGAGCCTGTCTTTATCCAGAAGCTACTTAGCATACACTGCACACAGCTTGATGTCCTGCCCTCAAGATTCCGGGTGCTGTCTGCCAGAGAGCTGCTTGATGTGCTTGGTGCGTGCACACACTGCACACTGCACAGATGAAGTAAGGTCACGAATCCTCTCCCTGAAACACAACCACACAAACTACAGGGTCCCAGGCAACCATTCTCTGCACTTTGGAAATCTACCACGGTCATCTCTAAACCCAGATGCATGTCCTTGTTGCAAGTACTGACATCTTGGCTAAGGCCAGCACAGCAGGGGCCTGGAGCGTTCTTCCCTGAGGCTGTTCTTGGCCCCCTAATATCAGCTTGGTCAGTGTCACAGCTCAACCCAGGGCAGGCTGCAAAACCACCAAGTCCACTGCTACTGCCAAGCCCGCTGGGCAGGGAACACGTTCAGGTGAATGGCATCCCCTAAGCAATGAACTTGGAGGGCCAGAGACTCTCTGTGCCTGAGGTCCTTTGAACAAGATTCAAAGGAATTCACAGGAAGCTCTGGGAAGGGAGGCAATCACTGTTTGGGAGAGATAAACTCTCCCAAAACCCCAGGCCTACCAGAGGCTCAGCATGAACAGCAGACAGCACAGGGATAGGCAAGGTAGGCAGCCCTCACTGATGGTGCTCCCACAGACACGTGCAAAGATGCCAGAGGGTCTGGCTAAAAGTAAAAGCCACGGCAGGCAAGTAGCAGAACTGCATGTAATTTGAAAGTGCTCCTGGCCTTCACATGGATCCCGTAAGAGGACACTGAAAAGCTTTACGAACCGATCTTTTGCCAAACACAGTGCGACCCCTCAGAATCTTGGCTTAAACCCAAGGTTGGGGGGGGGGGGTGTGGAACCAAAGGAGAGAAAAAAATAAGAAAACAAAACATAAACAAATACTGAACGCAGGGCTACGGAGATGGCTCAGTGGGTTAAAGCATTTGCCTCCCAAGTGTGAAGGCCTGACATCCTACCCGAGAACACCCTAAAGCCAACAGCAACAGCACAAGTCTGTAGTCCCTCTAGTCCTAATGGAGCAAGGGAAGCAGAGACAGGAGTCCCTAGAATCCTACAGTCCAGCTAGCCTACTGAAAACAGTGCAGCTGCAGACAGCAAAAGAGACCCTGCCTCACACAATGTGGAAGGCGAGGGCCAACCAATGTTGTCCTCTGACCGCCACACGGGTACCAGTGCATGTGCGTGCCCAGGGGCGCACACACTCATAAGCAACCGGCAGCAGCTATACCACGTGGGAATGCGCGAGCATTCTTCTTACCGTTACCCCCTAAACAGTGCAGTATGACGACTGTTTACAGAGCACTTAGATTGTGTTGAGTATTAAAAGCAATCTGGAGACACTTGAGGAAAGAGGAGGGCACTCGCAGGTATGCCGCGTCCTCTAATGGGCTTGAGCTTCGGCAGACTGAGTCCTGAGAAGAGTCTCCCTCGGAGACCAAGGGACAGCCGAGCAAGGATGAGAAAAAATGGGGGGTGAGGAGGTGGAGGAGAGGCAGGTGAGGAAGGATGAAGGTGGACCAGGTCCCGGGGATGCTGATGAGGAAAAGCCTTTGGTGAGGGGTTAGGGGGAGCAGGTGTGTGAGGCAGATGAAGACAGCGAAGAGTCTACTAAGACACTTGGTGTGAAAACACCACAACGATAGCTAGTGTCTTGTATGCTTATTTTAAACTAAAAGGGGCGGCGGCAGCGAGAGGACTCAGCAGGTAAAAGCGCCACTCACCAAGCCCCGCAGCCTGAGTTCAATCTCCGGGACCCACCTGATAGAGGAAGAGAACTGAGTCCCAAAAGCTGACCTCTGTGTGTGCGTGGCTGGCGTGTGCACGCATGTGTGCACATACACCCCACTAAATAAACACGGAAGAGTATCAAACTTTATTAAAAAGTAGTAGTAATAATCTAGGTGTCTGAGGACAGCAAAATGGGATCTTCATCTGAACAGTACGCTCAACTGCTGAAAAGGCAAAGAAAACTATCTAAATGACTTACGGGAAGCCCGACTCATCCCATAACGATGAAGCAAAGTAAAATGACAGCACAGACAGCTGGAGCACAGAAAGAAACACCTGGAACCGTGAGCCCAGTTCTTCTGAGGTGAAGGGGAAATAAAGACATTCAGAGAATGTGTGGGAAGAGTCCTCGCTGCAGGAAGCTGTGGAAAGACCTGCTCTGAGTGGAAGGGACACAGGATCCTGTGCCTGAGTCCACAGCACAGGGCCACAAACAGCCACTAGGAAGACAGACGAAGACTACTGATGATCTTTTGAAAACAGAAAGCAGCTGTTTCGGCCTGCCCAGCGGACTCTGTAACACACAGGTCAGGCACTGCTACAATGGCAGAACATAAGGGAAGAAAGGAGACTGAGGCAGGATTTCTGGATTCTACCCGAGTTTGATTTGCAGTGTTCCTAGACAGTGGCGCGTTGAAGATGCTCTCTAGAATAACAACTAAGGACACAGAAATGGAAATCAAGACAAGCGCTAGCAGACACCAATAGAGTAAGAAGGAATAAACGTGCAAAGTAAACAGAATTGAAGCAGCAAAACGACCGGCACAAACACAGCAATTCATGGATGCGAGGCCCAAGAGCCACTCACCTGGAGCCACCATTAGGCTGTATGGCAAAGCCGCCGCAGAAACAGGCTGTCTAAGGACTTAACTCAGGCTCACATAAGCGAAAAGTTAAAGAATAGGAAAAAATACCAAACAGGAACCCAAAGAAAGAGCTAGAGTAAGATCAGAGGAAGTGGGTGCTAAATCCCATTGGATTTGTGGATTTGAGACTACTGATTGAAACGTTAACCACACTGGGCAAACCCACAAGTCCACCAGCTCATAAAAGCACAAGCAGGCTGTGTATAAAGAAAACCGTGAGCCGGGCAGCAGAGGCGCACGCCTTTAACCCCAGCACTCAGGAGGCAGAGGCAGGTAGATCTCTGTGAGTTCTAGGCTGGTCTGGTCTACAGAGTGAGTTCCAGGACAGTCAGAGTTACAACTGAGAAAAATACAAAAATAAAAACAAAACAACAACAAAAAACATAAATAAAGAACACCACTTTCACAACAAAAGGTGATAGAATCCTGGTGTGCGTTCCTGTGTGGGAGACTCTAAATCATTTTATGCCAAATACAAGTAAAATATATTGGGAAGACAATTTCTCTTAGGATTCCCTTTATCTGATTTCCAGAGGAGGCCACGGTAGAGCAGGAAAGCAGGACAGCAGTTATCTAGGCTGGAGCTGGGGATGAAACCCAGCCGCCAATTGCTAAAGGTCATGGTGGGGGAGTGCAGATGACGTAAAAAGAGATTGCACAAAAGGCTGCCCATTCCATAAACTTAGTAGGCATTACTGAATTGGGTGCTTACACTGGATCTTACTGACTGTATATTACATTTCACGAAAACTCAAATAATTCGCGCTACATAGTAGGTGCCCGCGGCAGTGACTTTACTGCGTGGAGATTGGAAGAGGTAACTCTCCAGTGAAATAGCTCCTCCAAGACGCTGTATGGATGCTGATGTGGCACTCGTCATGCCCTGGACACTTTCCTAGCAGAGCACCGAAGATCAACTGAAATCATTAGCACACAGAAGCTGAGCCAAGGCAACCAAGCCCCTTCCTATGCAGCCACTCACGCCTTCCTGTGTGTTAGCTGAACGTCTGCTATGTGCACCAGACTGTATGTTCTGAGCTATAAAAATGTACCAAAACACAGGGCAGAGCTGGTAAAGGCCATTACCGTGCCAGCACATCACGTCAGGGCCACAGAAGCACACACAGAGCCTTCTGAGATCATTTAAAGTCAATGTGGCCATTTGCTGTCACCCGCCATACTTGAGGACCACCAAGGGCTCTTGCTGTCAGAGAGGAAAATGCCGTGTTAGCAGTTACTGATTCACACACACACACACACACACACACACACACACACACACACACACACACACAGGCTTGAGCTGTATGTTAACACTGGCTCCATTTAGAAACAGGTAATTCTTAGTTAGCCACACAGAGATTCTCATCCCTGACACCACCCCATGAAAACAGCCCTAGACAGAACATGAGCCAACAGACACAAATGTGTTTTATCGAAACATTAATTTCAGAAGTAGAGTCCAGATTTGGTGAGTAGTTTTCTGACCCGTGCTCCAAATTGACAGCTACTCAAGAGTGAGCCAGATATCTACTTTATGTGTGCCTACCTTGGCCATCTCATGCTTTGCTCACAAACAGGAAACGAAACTGCTCTCTTGTTCATTTGCAGGGTGTTTTTATAACATTCTAAAAGGTTACCTTGTTCTTTAACCTTCCATCTCCTTCCCTGGATATCGACAAACCAAACTGGCCCTTCATGGAAGCTGGAGTCTCTTTGTTTTTGTTTTAACCTCGCAGTATATGGCAACAACTGGCCTCTAACTTATTTCTTAAAGTTCGAATACCCTACTAGCATAAAAATATTAACAATGATTTTATCACTACCAAAAAATACACACTACACACACGAAATCTAGGAAGTCTTTGCCCTTTGGGTCTTTGGAATTCAACTTCATTAAGAAATTCACTCTTAACTACACAGAACAACAATCCCAGGATTCCACACTGGTCCTGCCACCCCGTTCTTTCTTCTACCAACGCCTGAATGAATTCTTTTCTCTGACAGTCTGTCTTTTCTTTCTTTAAAAGTCTGTCTCAAGGCCATTTTGTCAGTCAAGTTCCCACCAGGAAAACCCGCAGTGGACCCGTCAGAGATGGGGGCCACAGGGCTCTAACGCTGACATCATTTCTTGGCTTTCTCCTCCCTCTGGAGTCCCTACAGCGGTCAACTGCAGCTGTCCGTGCGTGGTACCGCTCCTACGGCTTTTCCCGGACATGGGAGACATGGCTATACTGAAAACTAAGAAGGAGGAAACTAAGTTTTATTTCACTGTACTGAGAAGTAAAATTGAGAAATAATATAACCCCCAACTCTGATCCCCTACAAACAGTGCTCCATGCCCCTTCACCTCCTCCACCTGCAATGCGGGAGATTCCCAACAATGAAAGCAGTCTGCTTGTTCTAATTTTACAATGCACAGCATAGAAGGAAAAGCTTAGAATGTCAGTTACATTTGGCTTAAGTGTTTAACAGGTTCATGTCTGAAATTCACGATATTACACTGAAACCCTCATTTAAATATTACCCTTCTTACTTTTAGGCAAGGCATGTCTACTTCCAACTCTGAGTAACTAAGCAAACCACACATGCAAGCATCTCTAAGGAATGACTATTCTTAGGAGGAGCCTGAAAAGTCCCAGGATTGTTTGCGATGGCAAATCCAACTTGCAGTCACATATACAAACGGCTCTGAAATGGATTCTCAACAAAGCTAAGACTTAAAAGGGAAAAAGTTTATAGTCTTTCTAAGCCTGACCCCTCTACCCTTGGCTCTGTAGGCTGCTCTGAACAAGCCTCACTCCATTAGCTGGGGAGCGTTCACAAGCACGCTGATCAGCAAAGAGCTGTCTACTGTCAACATCAGCCAGCATGAGCATGACTGTGTGTGCTGGAAGCAAAGGGGGTGGCTGTGGGGATCCCTGCTGTGACAACTCCTTCCCTCACTCCCCTCAGCTATACATCATGGTAATAACATACCTACTTCGTGTAGTTGAAACAAGTACATGTGTAAAAAAAGCACTTGGCATACAGCCCTGTACACAGACCTGTGGAAAGGGCAGATATGCTGAACACCAGAAAACCATCCAAACAGTCTCTTCCTTGCCACCAGCCCATGACAGCCATAATGATGGGAAGCCATATAATTTAAAAACAATTGGAGCCGAGGTGCCTGTTTGTCTTAGCTGCTCAAGGGCCATCACTTGAGTCTACATGGCTTGAGGCCAGCCCGGGCACCATGGCAGCAGCCCATCTCAACACAAACAAAAGAAAATCCCAAAATATTGGAAAGAAACACTCCACAAATGTCATCTACAAGAAACTAGTGGGCCTGGGTTCACCTATCGAACCCTCTGTTCATACACAGGAGGCAGCCAAATGGACCAAATGTGAGCCAGGGCCCTGCCCACCCTAACCTGTGCTATCTGAGGAACTCTGAGACTGGGAAACTACCTTCCAGTTCCAGGGTGTGGGCTTAGCCCAACTCCTTTTCATTTATTTCTGTAGTATACCACGCTCCCCTAACTGCACGGCTAGCCCACTTTCATTTGGATATTGCAGGTATTAGGCAGTGATGTGCTGTCTTATGGTTCACTGATAAATCTCAAAGTTGTAAGACAAGAAGGTGGAAGCACACTTCCCAACAGCACATTCATCAAATTTATACTCGTCACTTAGCACCAGACAATCTAACAGGTGTGCACATGTCAAGCCTACCATGGTTCCGGCCATACAGAGGAATTCCTAAGTTAATTACATTGTAAGCCTAATTGTATCCAATCATACTGTGAGTGCTTTCTATCTTTGAAAACTTCTGCACAACAGCAGTCTTAGAGTACTCTCTAGAATGAAACACATCACGGAACTAACTTAACACTTGGTTGAATTTTTTACAATGAAAAAAGTAAAAATTATTGTAATGTGCTAGGCCTGGTAGCTCATGCCATTAATCCTAACGCTTGGGAGGAAGAGGCAGGAGGATCTTTGTGAGTTCAAAACCTACCTGGTCTTCATATTGAGTTCCAGGCCAGCCAGGGCTCCATACGAAGACAATGTCTTAATAACAATATATTATTATATGATAATACAATCCAGTACAACTATATAATGTGTGAGTCTAGAAATATAACCGTCAAAAAGACCTCCGTGAAGAACAACTGAGCGTTCTTGTTAAATGACCCTTTGTGGACACAAGCTCTCACGCTCAGTGAGCGATTGCCAGCTCTGGCTCTAATGAGGTGATGTACTGTAACTGGCATATTAATGCTATTCAGAAGAGCACCCTTAATTAATATGCAGAAGAACATAAATGTTTTTAACACAATTGAGAAGTAAAGCACTTCATCTACGCATAAAATACTTTCACTGAACACAGGAGCAAACACTAGCTCAGACTTCCTCACGTCACTGTGGTCTAACTGTGGGACTTAGGCACACAGAGGAGTTTTTATGCAAGTTACTTACTCTTCTGTTCTACAGTCAGATAAAAATTATGCCCCACCAGAACACATTCTGTGCAAAGATACTCCAAAATAAAATTGTTACTGTGGTAAATTATATTATTACATTTTATATTTTCTTTCAAAAAGAAAAAAAATGACTAATGTTGATAAGCGTTCAGAAAACACCAAATGTACTCTCAATTTGAACTAAAAAATAATTACTTTCAAAACAAAATGGGGGATTTTCTATATTAAGTCTATCCCCATATTATTCCAGTCAAATTAAATAACGCCAGTCATTTATGTGTGACAGCTCTTTAAAAAACCGATGGCTTTTTAACCTGCATCATCTAAAATTGGTTTTTAAATTATCACTTACTTACTTTCTAGCTTCAGTCACATACAGAAAAATATTTTAAATAAGCCACGGGCTTTGTTTTCCCCACAGGATTCCTGACCTCTCAAATCATTAGCTGTCAGCATCGAGTGGCTGACCTAACATTCAAATGTAAAAAGCAATGTATAAACAGAATTCCCGGGGACAATCATTAGAATTAGACAGACTCTACTCATGAACTCAAGAAGATAACCTTACATTAACGAGGCTAGCTTGCATTCATGACAGAAGCTTTTATCAAAACCTCGACTACAGCAGGCCACTAACTGATAGCAAGTGGAGATATTCTCATTAGTCAGATAACTCTGAAAAGCAGGTTGGGATTCTTTTCCTGTGCTGGGGTGGAGCAGGAGACAGAGATGGCACCTATCACCAAACCTAAATAAAGTGCTCCAATCCCATGTCATACGTTACACTGAAATGTTTTATAATACGTCAGTATAATAAAATTGGAGGAGATCTCTCAGTTTCTTGAATACTAGATGGAAATGTTGAACCATTTAACCTCTTTTAACATGGACTTCCCAGGTGTCTTTCTACACTGGCCTCCCTCTTCTAGGTCCCCAGTCTCCAGCAGTCAGGACGAGAAAGACCTTCCACGAGCACAGACAAGTAGCCCCTGTAGCTCCAAGGGCAATCAGTAAAGGGCTCTCTGAGGGCACTGCCGTCCTCTGCTTGTGAAACACACGCAACCCAGGGGTTTGACGTAAGCCAGTTCTGGGTGGTGACTGCTCCGTTTCAAGTGCTTACCCCACACCAAGCATGTGACTAATACTGCTGTAGCCCTGCGGTCTAGCCTTCACCCATTGTCTGCACTTTACAGACAAGGAAAACAACTTGCACAAGACCACACAGCTCGGGGTCATATTGAGAAGTTCAACTCTCTGCTTTTACCACCAGTCAGAAGTACAGAGCACAGCCATCATCAGAGCAGCTTCCTTCTTCAGTATATGGGAGCTAATCCAGACAGACCCACAACCGCACAAAGTGCGGAGAGTGGAAGGCCTTGACCGCTCAGTCTTAAATGGGGTGCCTCCACCATGCCCCTCTCTTCTCAGGGCTCAGGGGATTATTTGGATGTCTCCACCACACCCTTCTCTTCTCAGGGATCAGGGGATTCTTTGGAAAAGGAGGTGG